>CM017464.2:37887149-38584814 GCA_007827005.2 Populus simonii | reverse complement strand
CTCCTTCCCTCACTTGATTCTTCCTTAGATTAGTTGAACTTTGTAAGTTTACAAGGTTATTCTCTCACTTTTTTAATTTTTTTTCCTAGATTTTTTTTTATGTTTTTTCCTTACTTTTCTCTCTTTCTCTCTCGCCTTTTCTTTTCTTTCTTTTCCTATTCTGCTTCTGCCGAGTCGGGAATATATAAAAAGAAGGAAGAGCTGATTTGTTTTATTTTTTAACGGCAAATAATCATTTTACCTTTAATGATTAGTCGTTATTTGACAGTCTTTTTTTTAGTACTACCAAGCTCTATTCATCCTAAAATTTTAACCAGATTTTATTCAATATATTTTAAGATCCCTCGTAAAATTTCAACTCAATCTGATAGTCGGATTGAAAATTATATTCAATAACGTAAAACTAGTCAAATTATGATTTTTTATTAAATTTTTGAATTTCTCCAAAAGTTCTGAAATTTTAACCCAAGCTAAAACATTATATTAAAAGGCTCCACGTAAATTTTAGAATTTTTTGATAACTCAATCAAGAATTATAAATATTTTTACATAAAATTAAATCAAGAATTATAAATATTTTTACATAAAATTAATTAAAAAATATTAATAAAATCTTGACCTAATATATTTCCCGCGAGCCTTTAACATGCCATTTTATTTCACAGGGAGTAATGGTGCCTGGCATTCCCATCAAAAGATCTCTTCAAAGTAACGGGCCTCCATTAAGACCCTTATCAAAGCGTGCAGTGGCAGAAATTGACTCCTATCATCATATCATTACTCTTTTGACCCTCTAATTGCAGACAATAGAAAATGGGTCATCATCTTATCACTGTGCTCTTTTCGGTAATTACGTACTATGTGTTGGCTAGCAATGGATTTCACTCTACTTTAGCTTGAAAAGTTGGTTTCTTTCATTTCAATCCCTCAAAGCGAATCCTTTTTGAGTAAAAACCTTTTTACTTTTTGTTTGATTGTGGATAAAACTCAAAAGCAAATGGACATAACTCGAGAAGGAGTGATATATATCTAGACTTTGGTTAGTGAGTTCCATGTGATGGGTTTCGTGGATGTGCCATGTGGAGATCAGCACAGGTGTCTTGCACTTGCACATGGATTTGGCAATCTCAAAGCTTTGAGATTTGAGAAATTAAAATGGTCTTGCCCTTTTCAAGAATCAAGAGTCTCAGTAGCTGATGCAACAGCTTGGTCTCAGTGAAAACAGAAGACCAGGTTAATTTATTAGGAACACTGTGAGTGAGAGGGGAAAAAAAGCTCCCTGTTAGAGAAAATTATATATATATAAAACACTTATTTATTTCTGTCTCCAACCAGATACTTGGATTCTTCCTTGATGACTAGCTCGTTCCAGGTGTGCTAAACTATTCTTCTGTATCCAATCTCCTCTCCTGTAATTGTAATTGTACTAGTTTACCTTTCTTTAATATGTAAGCACTAAGCAGCTACTTGTACCAGCAGTTCTGCTTCTTCTTGTGTTGCATTACAAGAAATATTAGACCCCAGAAGTGTTTTCTTTTCTTTTCTTCAATCTTCTTCACAGATCTACTCCATATTATCCAATCCAACATTCAAGCTACTTTTGATCCCTGGAAATGGGAAATACACCTGAGAGTCAAATCAGTTCACAGTATTTCTTCAAACCCTCACTGCTTTGTGTTTCAGTCCTTGTCGCTTCTCTTGTTTTCACTTGTTTCCTCCTTTTTGGGATCTCTACTTACCTTATCACAATATCTGTTTTGTTTCTGTCAACCATTTTCATCGTCACATTCTCAAAGAAAAAGGTGGCTGTTGTTAGCAATTCAGCAGAAGCTGAAAGTCCCACATGTCGCCCTCAGAGCATGCTTGAAAAGGAAGTTGTGGAGGAACTAAATCCAGAGGTGGAACCTATAATTCATTGCGATGCTTCCCAGCAAAGTGATGTTTGCGACATGCATGAGTATCAGGTTGAACCAACGGATTTCCCATCAGACAGTGATAGCAGTGATGATTTCTCTGCAAGTGAGAATTTTGAGCTCAGTTGGCGGTGCTCAGAAAATGTAGGTCAAAGTATTGCAGTCTCTGAAAGCTCAATCTCTGAAAATGACGTTGATGAGGATGGTGATGGTCTCATTGAGATTAGTCTTCCACTGAACAACTCTGTTGATTTTGATGAAGAGTCAAAGAAAAAGTCAGTTTCGAATTTGCCTGAATCCATTTTCAGGCAACAGGGTCTTATGGAGCTATTTGCAGAGATTGCTGAGGTGAGTGAAGAGGAAAACTTGATAGAGATTGACCTTTCCATGGGATCCATCAAGTGTTGAAAGTTTGAGGTTGAAGCATGATCTAGCTATTTTTCAATTCAACAAGTTAACATGGCGTATGAGGATGATGTCAAGAGCTAGAATAGAGACTTACTTGTCTCAAGTTCCTTCTTAATTGTGATTTTGCGATGCTCTGTAAACTTCATGCAATTCTACTAAATCAGCTCATCTTTCATTCAAGCTCATCTTTCATTTATGAATTTAATTTACAGGGGATGTGCCATCCTAGTATATTCTTTTCACATAAACCAGCCAAAGGTTCAGTCTTAGCCAAGTGCTAAAATCCACAAGTTAATTATATAGCCAGCATCTTGCCATGTTGGAAAAGCATTCATGGATAATTCATTGCTGTTCTCCTCCTGGCAAGTGATTGGCATCAAGAACATTGAATTTGGAACAGATTGGAAAAATAACGATAATTTTATATCTCAGTTGTATTCCATTCCATTACAGTGTCAAATGAATTGCAGGAAAGCAGTTTCAATTCGTTCTAGAACCTACAGTTAATATTAACAAGGCTTTCAAATGATCCTGGAGACTGAAAAAGAAAAAAAATCGCAGGAAAAAGCTATGATGCTCTAAAAATTACACACATGCAGGCACAAACACAATAAAAGACAGAGAGGTCCCAAGATTTCGACAGATTGATCTCAACTAAAAATTGATGATCAACAATAATACAAATGATTCTAAAGCATATCTTGCCAGCCTAACACGCATTAATGTGTGTCCTAATCCTTATGAAGTAAATGGTATTTTGATCCACGGTGAAGTTACTGCTTCCATATGCTGTGATTACCAAAAATCACACCAAACCTTCGGAGGGTGGAGGCCGGCCCTACCAAGAAACTTCACAACAAACGAAACTAGCCTCATTATGCTTCTATGATTCTGGATAAAAATATGGTCAGGACCAAATCTCATTTAAATACCAAGGAACTCTAATCCAGTTGCTGTGGGTGTCAAATCATGCTCAGACAGATACTGAGCATCATAAAACTTACTCAGATGCCTCATCCCACTATCACACAGAATGGTCACAATTGTGTGACCAGGACCAAGTGATTGTGCCACTCTAACAGCTCCAACACAGTTCATGGCTGAAGAACTCCCCAGAAAGAGGCCATCATTCTTCAAAAGATACCTGAAAAGAAGTTCAAGTAAAGATGTAGTACGGAAACTTTGAATGAAGTAAAACTAGTAGGAGAACAGTTCAAGTGCCATGGGAAAAATCTTTAGCTTGCAAATGCATGGAAATAAAATCAAGTTTTAAAAGCAGTCATTCCATGTAATGTGAAGGTCAACTAATTTCAAAATTTTCGCATTAACAAGTAAAATTAATGAAAAATTACAGGAAATTTTCCATTTTAAAGGAAATAAAAAAGCTCGCTGAGAGAAAAAAGTGTAAGACATAAGAAGAGACATGGCAAGAGACCAAATCTCTTTGTGCAACTATCCCACCAACCAGGACATTGTCACATAAATCCCTCCTCGTTACTTCTTTCTCAACCTCTAAGCAATCAAGAACTACTATATAGAAATAAGGCAGAAAAAGAAAGCATGGTTTGACCTTGACATTTCAACAGCCTCTTTGTCTGTGCCTCTGTAGGCTCCGTCAAGTTTTGCCATCTTAAAATTTTGTGTTAATCTATTGATTCCAATTCCTTCCGTTATTGTGTCAAATGGGTTCTTTAACCTTTTTCCTTCAGCTTCCTCTCTCGTGTACATCACTCCCCTTGTTACCTTGTTGAACAAACCAGAACCAGGCGGATCTATGAGGAAGCACTTGATGTTCGGATTCTTTTCCTGTAGAACATGTAATAAGGATTCGATGGAACTTCTCTAGCACAACATAAATGAAAAAGTTTAAAACAAAGGGAAGAACTTTACCTGGAGAAAACTTGAAATACCAGCTACAGTGCCGCCTGTGCCTGCAGCTGCCACAAATGAATCTAAGCTACCACCACTTTGTTCCCATATCTCAGGTCCAGTGCCCTGATAGTGGGCCCGGAAATTTGCCAAGTTTTCAAACTGGTCAGCAAAAAATCCACCACTACAGTAACTTGAAAAAATAGAACCTTTTTTCTCTCCATCAGAAATGCAACCATTAATTTGCTCTAAGACTTTGCCATCAATCTTTTCAGTTTTTCTAAGCTTTGATGCTAATTCATTTGCTTCCAGTGCCCGTCTCCTAGCAATGTTGACATAGTGGTCTCTGTGTGTAATTGAAACCGGTCGCACTCTTTCAACAGTAGCTCCCAGAGCTTCGAGAATTTGAGACTAGCAAAAGTTTTCAAGAGTAACAAACTCAAGTTGGTCACAGAATGTGAATGGTAAAAAGAATGCTCAGGAAAAAGGAATATCAAGGATTCAGGTACATGCTCAGAAGAAGGAAACTCTCTAGTACATGTCTATTTTACCGACATGCATAAAAAAACATAAATTTTTCATAGGTCCTCGTAAGTAAATTCAAGGAACGCTTCTAAAACTTCATCATTGTATTTATGCAACTTCCTTGCAACTTATCTATAGCTGCTAAGTTTCCTAACACAAGTCAATTACAGAAAATTAGTCTGAAAAGCTGCACAATAACCAAACCTTCTCAATAGCAACATCATCTGGGATAACGACATGGCATTTGCATCCATAGGCAGGAGCCACTGTAGCCAGGCTAATTGCAGTGCTTCCAGCACTTCCCTCAGTAACAACTCCACCACAAACTAGTTGGCCAGATTCCAGTGCCTGTCATAGAGCCAAGCAGCCAAACATATAGAAAGTGTAACAGATGATAATAAAATAATGCCAGCTACAAGCTTTAATTACTTTGTGACATTAAAGGGTTGCATAAGCTAATTAGGGCTTCTTTTTACACAAAAACAATATATAATGTATTTAACAAATGGGATTATTGAAATGTCAAAAAATAGAATATGAGCAGACAATTGTTTAGTTCAATTAGGAGTCCTTGTGAGTAATTCCACTTCACCATCTGAACAATGTAGAAACCAAAGATTTCAATATTTCACACAGATTTTGGATTCATAAATAGCATCGCAAGGATTTCTATATGTGCCTAAATTCAATTTAAAGAAGAAACTTCAGGTGCCCGCCATTTAAGACAGGGAAGTAGTTAAATGACCCCTGAGCTGTTAGCTCAAGCTTAAGCTCTATATGGCACTAAATTTCTTGTTTGAATTCGTAGTGCTGTGGTTTGCTCATAGTACAAAAAACATTAGATTTCGGTTCTGTTCTCGTGACTGCATTTTGATAAAAAGAAGTTTCATATGAACTTACATTTTGTGATCGGTCACACTGAATTTACAAGCCACAACCATTACCATCCATCATCATGTCTGAAATTAACAATCATATCTCCTATCCTAAATTCCTAATTAATTGATAATATCACCAAAACTGTGCTTTTTGTCTTAAAGTTTTCATAATTGGTAGTTGACAAAAGCATTCAAGTAATTTACCTCTTCAATTATTTTCACAGCAACCCTATCTTTAACACTCCCTCCTGGATTCAGAAACTCGCACTTCCCAAGAATCTGAAGAAAGAAAAATCAAGAACAAATGAAACCAAAAGCAATAACCAATAACCATGAATCTATTAAGCACTATAAATCAACCCTGAAATATGCATGAACAATCACTTCAGAAAATGAAGAAAGATTATTGAGCATCAATTTGGGGAGCATAGGAAAATACAATTAATAAAATTGAAAGAAAAAAAAAAGCCTATCTTCGAGAGAAGTATCAAAGAGTGTGAGTTAAAAAGTGACCATAATCAACCACAAACATATATCTTGTATATAAAACACCATAAACCCATAATCAAGACCATAATTCAAAGAAAAAAACATAGCTTGATCAAAAGCACATACCCCCGACATGTATTTCATTCATAAACAGATACAACAATGCCACAAGTCCAATGAAAACATATTAGAAATGGAAATAATGGAAGAACTGGATCATAATTTGAAGCAAAAGAGCATATCTTGAACTTACTTCACAACCAGTAGCTTCAGAGAGGCTATTAATTCTAATCAAGGGAGTGTTACCAACAGCATGAATGAGTCCGTTCCTTGGTTTTTTATTCTTTGAAAGGGGGGAAGGAGTCTTTCTTTTGGATCTGTAATTGCATAGAAAGTAAGAGAACAATACCATGGACATAGAGATGGCTGCTACAAAAGCACCTGTGGTTCTTACAGATGCCATTGTAGCATATGCGAAACAATAGACTTTCAAAAACTGAAAAGCTTGAACGGTTGCAGCTTACGACTGTAATATTTTCGATTATACAAAGGCGGTATAATTTAACCCGATGGGCCAGGCCCACGAGTCAGTTTAATCAGTTATACTTATTATTATTATTATTAACAATTAAAAGAAGTGTTGTTTTTATTCTACAATACATTACAAAACATTACTAAATATAATAGTTTGTTTTCTTAGCTTTTTTTTATCTATCTCCGTCTACCTATCAATCAACACAAGACTACAAGAGCAACTCGATCAGTGCACCAACTATCAAAGGGTTTAGGAATAGGACCCCAAGCCCGATCCTCAAAATCAATTTTTTTTCCCGAGATTACAGATCCAATTCACTTCGGAGACCTAATGCACATGTGAGTACAACCAAGCATGAGAGACATTTGGTTCTCAATTACAAGAGGCACCCCAAACACCATACAACGTGTTTTTCTAGTCGTTGAATCCTATTTGTGACTAAGTCATTTTCAAGGTGGGCAAGCTGTTAATCATAAAAGATAACTTTTTCCGAGGCTCTTGTCGATGTCTCCAGACTCTCTAACAATGTTGTTAGTCGTCATATCTTGGTTCATGAAGTTTAACCTGATTCTCTTTTGAAGTCCGCACGCAAATGCACTGTCAAATGGGCTTCTCACATCTCTTAGAATCGACTATCACATGTGCTAGTGTCATTCACACGGAACATTTCCTTTATTCGACCTTTAAAGTTCTCATTTAATATATGCTACCACCACTAAGATCTGCATTGTTGGCCTCTCCACCTCAGCTTGCGCCTTAATATTTGCAGCAACCACCACACCTTTCTACTTATTGAGTCTTTACACTTGCCTCGACAGCTGAGTTTAAGCCTCATGCTTCAATGCCATGTATTTTTAAGGCTAGTTGATTTAATATGTGAGTTGTTACACACTTCTTAGTGGATTTCAACTTGTATGACAACCATATTGCTATCTTAGTTAACCATAACCTTTTGTGGGTTTTAGGTTAGCGCGTAGTTGGGCACCATAACCTGGCTTCTATTTTATCCTACATCATCAATCCCTCTTACCAAAAATGGCCCACTTAGAGCCCTTGATTATGTGACATGACTCAATGAAGTAGCCATGTCTTCCCTACATATTTAAAGTTTGAGAATAGGTTAAGGGAGTTACGCCCTCGATGCCTTCAATCATTATCTTTACCTTATAGAACTCACATTAAGCTCTAGTTATCATAAGGAACACTTTACAGGAAACAAACTACAAGATGGTTCGATTAGTTTTTTCCCCTTATACCCAAATCATATAAACAATTTGGACATCACTATCATTGTAGGCCTTCACCAAAGTTTCCTCTATCTCTGCCTTGCTTGGGTACAATTCATCATTTTTCAGGTCCTAACATTTGTTCTTTCACTCGAACCCTTTTTAGAAAATCAAGGTCAATTGACAGGGCGACCCTCGAGGGGGTCCTACCAATACGTTTTCTTATGCCTTATAGTTTTATTCACTCGTTGACTCACACACGTGTTAGACCTTTTGGTTTGTGTTTCGAAACAGGGTGAATCAAAAGCTCGTAGGTCAATGTCTAAAACATGCATGTGTCGAGGCAAGCCGTGCCGAGGCAAGCCATGACGACGCGCGTTATAGTCCATGATCATAATGATGATGTCTTTGTGGGCATTTTAAAGGCCTAGGCTTGGGCTACCACTATGATCCGTATCAGTCTACCCCACAATCTAATCGATAGAATGATTATTGTCATTCCATATCCACTCGAGGCACATCATCAGGCCCCATCTACTTCCCTCCCAACAATTTTAAACTTTTTTTTTTATTCTTTTTCAAAGTCCTTTTCATATTTCCCTTGCAGTACTTATTTGTTAACGGTCTCTCGTCTATATTTAACTTTGGATAAAATTTATAACCTAATTTGGGGCTATATTTCCAAACAACCCAACTTGTAGATAGCATCTTATGGTGTGACAAGGTCCAACCATGACAAGGCTCTCACCGTCTCAGACGCTCCAAGGAATTTAAACCTAGTTTACCATTGATGATGCTTCTCCATGTTGTAATTCAAACATCATAGATAGTCAATTTTTAAATTGGGCATTTCCTTGTTTGCTCACCATTACCAGGTGAATCCTTTGTAGATGACTTAAATATAAGATGAGGTATTGTAAGTGGGAAAATATCCTTGTTGTCATGATTCAATAAGATTTAGTCTCATGTCATTTTGATTTATCTCTAAAAGCCCCTCCAAACACATGGTTTTATGGAAATTAGAATGTGATCGAGTAACATTTGTGGGTCTTGGGGCTTAAACAAAAATATGAAAATATAAGGAAGATAACGTACAAAGAATGAGAGTCTTAAAAAAAGCAAGAGGATGGCCCATGCCAAAATTCAAGTCCAAAAGCAGTGTGGATTAGGACATGCTATAACTTAGCTTTAGAAATTTCCTGGATATAAGTCATTGCCCCACATGTCTACGTAAGAAGGTAAGGAATAGAAAACATGATGCAGATACACTAGACAGGTCGCACCAAAAGTAGAAAACTTGGTCCTACTTGTAGGCACTCCTTTGAAGGGAAGGGATGTGATTGGATACATTAGAATGGTTGAAGGTATTATCTTTGATTTTGAAAGGTATAATTCTTGCATTGGTTTCACCTTTAAGATCGAGAACCATTTTGATTTCCTAATGAGATCATGACATTAGGTGATCAAGTATGTGATTGCTTTTGAAAGGGAAGACAATCATTATGTGCATTTATTATCCATTTATTTCGAAGACAAAAAACTTTTATGCCTTGGCCAGTTGAAAATACTCTTCATGATAACCAGGTGTAACACCCCATAATTTCTAATGCATCTTTGATCATTTTTCTACAATCATATAATTGTAAGTCATGTAATATTTTTTTAGAGAACTTTATCATTTTGAATCACCTTCATTATCACATATGATATAAATTTTACGTCGCATCAATAACTTTTTTATAAAAGATTTCTTTTTCTTTTATTTATATTTAAACAACAAATTATATAATTTTAAGGAAATCTAAGTAGAGTCTCTCCTTTCCAAGACCTTAATCAAAATAAAAAGCAATTGAGCTAATGAATCTAGTATAGTTTACGACGTACCTGATCCTCACCCATATCAGCCATCGTCGTTGGTTCCAACCTTTATATCTCCTTTCTCTAGCCACCATTTGACATTGGACCACCACAAAAAGGTGTGATGCCCTATGTTGTACAAAACTTGACCACTCTTAGTCGTCAACATCATCAGAATCCACCATGAAAAGGAGAGAAACCATTCAGTCACCTGACTTTCAAGCTATCTATCTTCTTTCTTAGTTATCTATGAGATGCATGGCCATTATCAGGTGAAAGAAGAGATCGATATCTACCTGATGGACTACTTGGATCGCCGAGATTTCATTGAACCATCGACAATGGTGTGTGTGGGTTGACGTGCCAATGAAAGGAATTTTCATGATTTTCCAGTGGACCAGGGGTGTTTTGATCATTTTACCTAGACCTAAGGGGTATTTTGGTGATTCTTTTAACCTAAAATTTATCTTTTTGTAATAATTATGTGTATTTGTATGGATATTTTATTGTTTGAATTGTATGCAGCATATCAGTGTGTGCTAAACTCATGGGATCTGAGATCACCAAGTAAATTTTAAGGAGATATAAGGGTGGTATCAATGTTCTGTATAGAACTGGGAGGATGAGATTGTGATTTGATTTTGAAAATTATCTTAGATGAGTATTGATCTTGATGTTTATTGAATTGATATTTGAATGATTGACTGACCTTTAATTCGCTTGACTGATGATTTGATTAATTGTTACTGCTTTTGATTACATGATAATTTATTCACCAAGTGGATATGATGCTTTTTCAAAAAATAATTTTAAACCTCAAAGTTTGCAATATGATTGTGTGTGTGTGTGTGATATAAATTTTCATACGAGAAGATTCGATGAGTATCGGTCGATATCGGTTATACAAATTGACTTTTTATATAAAATGACTCAATGAATATCATTTATCTGATTACTTTTGTATTCTAATTATTGACATGAGATAAATTTCAAGGATTGTCAAATTGATTTCAAAATATTGTGTTTAATTGGTTCATCTATATGATTTGTTTTGACCAATTAATTTTAAAACTTTTTTTTAATTAAATCACCCATGAGCGGTTTGTTTTAACCAATTAATTTTAAATCTTGTATTTAATTAGTCCACCTATGAATGATTTATTTTGACCATTTGGTTTTAAAACTTGTGTTTTATGATTAGTTCACCCATAAATAATTCATTTTAACTTATCCTTTTTATAATGTTACTTTTAGTTGGTTCACCTATAAGCAATTTGTTTCGACCATTTATTTTCAAAAACTTGTGTTTTCTGATCGGTTCACCAATGAGCAATCTATTTCTAAATCGGTCCTTTCAAAATTTGTGTTTTCTAATTGGTTCACCAATGAACAATTTGGTTTTAAATCGATTATTTCAAAACTTGTGTTTTCTAACTGATCCATCTTTAATGGTTCATTGTTGATTGACAACTTGAAAATATATTTTACTTATTGTATTTTCATATATATGTTCTTCTTTTATGTGATGATGTGTTGCATCCTACACATACATAAATAATAATAATAAAAAAGGTTCTTCAAGGATGGTTGGTTAATGATGATGTTATTTTATATGTAGTCTGTGTTCGGTTCCATCAATTTTGGCATTTTACCTTATGTTAAAAAGGTGGTAATCAAGAATTCCATCTTTTACATCGATAAGTAGAATCTTATTTTCTTATGTGATTCTATGCTTAATTTATTAGCTGCGTTATCGAGTCCTAAGACCACCATCTCTCCAATAAAGGGATTTCATGTATTTTTTTTTTATTATGTTTTACCCTTTTTCCTTTATTAGCATTATAACCAGAAATTTATCCTATTATTAATGTGTGCACTACAGCTGGCCTTGGGCCAGACGTTAGAAGACTATTGTTAATTGAGTTCATCTTCCCTTCATATAACCAACCCCTTACCCAAACTTTGGTAGACCAATTATTAGGTTTCTAGGATTATTAACCCTAGGTGATGACTCTTTGTCTTTTTATATGATATGTGATTTCATCATCATGCATGGGGAACCTCTATCTAGTTCACCAACCAATTGTGCCCCTAGCGTTAGGAGTGCGAAGTAAGGGAGTTGACGGGTTACTCATAGCTAGCGACACCTATCACCTTTCGATGGTGGGGTAAAGGCTTACCATGATGGTAAGGTGGCGAAAGCCATCCAAGTAAAATCAGTCCTACCTTTCCGAGGATCCTCGAAAAGTCTAACATAATGTGTCAGGGATAACCAAATGTGATAACTTGATTGATTGCATAAACATCGTGTCGGTGATGCATCAATTAAATTTATACCCTATCAACTTTTAATGGTTAGATAGAGACCTTCCAAGTGGTGAAGGGTGGCAAAAATCATCCAAGTAAAACCAGTCCCATTTTTCTAAGGTTGCTCGTAAAGTTTGGCACAACTTGCTCAGGACAACCAAGTATGATAACTTGACAGATTAAACAACCATCATGCCAATGACACATCATTCAAATTTATACTAAATCAACTTTCAATGGTAGAATAGAGGCCTACCATGATGCTGAAAGGTGGCCAAAACAATCCAATAAACTTTCGATAGTAAGATAGAGGCTTACATGACAGCCCGTTAAGCCCCACACATTATAGATATCGAAGAAGTTATTGTGAATATTCAAGTTTTTGGGTGGTGTTTGTAATTTTATGTTACTTCGAAGGGATTATCAAAAATATATAAAAAAAACCTTCTAAATATAGAAAAAAATTGAAAAGCCTAGAAAAAACTAAATGAATAAAACCATAAAAACAATAAAGAAAACTTAAAGCATCTAAACACCTAGAGAAAAAAACTACACCAACTTGTGAATATTAAAAAAAAATGAGAAAACCATGTTGATAAATTCTTGTAAATAGATCTACGTATACGGAAAAGAAATAAGTTTTATAATACATGATTTTTATTATTTTTTCAATTTTTTTCTTACATTAATGCATTTTTTTGGTGTTCTTACATTTCTTAATTTCTTGAAAAATATTTTTTATTTTTTTAAATTATAGTTGTAGAGATATTCCCAACAAAAAAATTACAAAATATATATATATATATATATATATATAAAAAAAAAAGATATGAACGAGGAATAGTGTGTGAAAACTGAATAAAAAAAACATGAAAAAAGTTTAATTAATCAAAGAACCATTTAAGAGTGCGGTTGAACCGTTTTCTTCTATATCTTTTTAATTTTTTTTTAAAAAAATTAAAATTATTATTTTATTATTATTTTGATGTGTTGATAAAAATATAAAAATATATTTTATTTTAATATATTTTTAAATAAAAAATAATTTAAAAAACATATACACCACAATTCAAATTCAACCTAGTAACCCTCGATTAAACGGGCTCACGAGCATACAAAAACTTTCGTTAAAGCTAAACGAGTTTCGTTTGAAAGCTCAAGCGGCCGACAAGGCAGGGTATGTGCACAAAGTAGTTCCGAGGGTAAAATGAAGGAGGGTACTTTAGGCAACAAACTTTTTCTCTCTTGGATCGAAAAAAGTAGTACATGGCTCATGAGTCAATAAGAAACAAAAAATGACAGCAGTCCACTTAGAGCCATCAACACAAACACTACACATTTCCTCTCAGAGAATCTCTGTACAGAGAGAGAGAGAGAGAGACCTCCATTAACTTCTTTTTAGGAAAACCAACAGCACCCCCCATCAGCTCACCAATCTTCTCTTTATCGCTACCATGGAGATCAAAGAAAAGCTACTAAATTGCAAGTATCATATCTTCTTCACCCTCGTTTTCTCTCTTATTCTTGTCTCTATAATCGTTGTTGCGCCGAGTTTCCTCACAATTTTGGCCTACTTTTGTCCTCTACTTGTCTCCACAGCTCTCTTTCTTGGCGCTGTCATCTTCTTTGGCAAGACCTCTTTACCGGGCACCGACTCTTCCAGTGACAAAGCCGGCGAGGGCCTCTTGGATTATGTTGCAGGACAGCCCGAGCAAGCGGTGGAAAGTTTCAAGTCGGATTAGTAGTTGCCAGCCTTGTTTAATGATGTGTAATCTCCCTAACCTCTTGGCTTTTAACTCACTTTCGTCCCTGTTTCCTTTGATCTCTCAATTTAATTACGGGAGGAGAGTGTCTGCTGCTGCTGCGGCTGTTGTTATGATTATCACTACTGTTTGAACATCTAATGTTGTTCCTTGTTATTTAATGATAATGACGTTAGGTTCTCCATGCCCTTTTCTTTCTTTTCTTTTTTTATCATATATTATTTACTCTTTCTTTTCTTTTTTTTTGTCATTTTGAGGTAGGGTAACTTAGAATTTAGACAAATGCTGGCGGTGATGATTGACAAAGAAGCATCAATTGTTGCTTATAATTGCAATGTAGGGCCTGTCAATTGTTGTCTTATTAAAGTGTTTTTTATTAAAATAATATTTTTTATTTTTTAAAATTTATTTTTAATATTAATATATCAACAAAAACAAATCTCAAGTTAAAAATAATTTTGAAAACATGGTTGAATCGTAATTATAGCTAAGATTGAGGTGTTGCGAGCAATAATAAAATCACCACTGGGGTAACCAGCAAAGGCACTAAAGATCCGAAAATTTGACTTCATTTCTAAGAATCTGCTTTTAGGTCAAATAACTTTAATTACACTTCGTGGATTAACTATATTCCAATCTTTGTTAAAATAAAATTTTGGGCCAATTTTATTTCAATATTACCGTTAAAAACTGTGTAGTCCTTACATTCTTTTCAGACCAGGGCACCCTCTTTTTTCTTTTTCTTTTTTTAGGTTTAATATTTCATTAATTTTTAAAAATTAAATGTGGGTTCCACTTCCACCTAGTTTAGCTGACAAATTACTTGGTGTTGTACTTAATCACTTAATAATCTCGATCAAATGCCATTCAAATGAAATTTGGGATTCTGAAATGAGGATTCACGGGGTTGTTTGTTGTATGGTGTTGTTGTTTTATTATTATTTAATTGTTTTTATGTTTTTAAATATAAAAATAAATTTTTTTAAAAGTATTATTTTAATATATTTTTAAATAAAAAATATTATAAAATATAACATCAAATAGCAAAAAAAAAAAATTAGCTTTTTTATTATATTGTATAGATATATATAAAAAAAAAAAAAAAGAAGAAGCAAAGATAAAATTTGAACTGAATTTTGATGATACGCTTTTAAGGTCATGTTTATTTTATGGAAAATGATTTTTTGAAAATTAATTTTTAAATTTTTTTATATTTGTTTATTATTATAAAAGTTAGTTCGAAAAATATTTTTAAATTAGAAAAAAATTTAGTTTAATTTCCAGGAAAGTTTGGTATTTGGTGTTGTGATTAAACTATTGTTTTATTATTTTTTTAATTATTTTTTATATTTTCGAATCGTTTTGATTATTGATGTTAAAAATAAATTTTTTTAAAATATATTATTTTAATATATTCTCAAATAAAAAATACTATAAAATATAACATTAAATAGTAAAAAAATAGATTTTTTTTATTGTATTGTATATGTATATAAAAATAAAAGTAAAAATAAAAGTTGTATTGAAGTTTGATGATACGTCTTCTAAGGTCTTGTTTGTTTGATGAAAAGTGGTTTCTGAAAATCATTTTTTATTTTTTTTTTGTGTTTGTTTGCCATTAAAAAATTGATCAACAAAAAATACTTTCCAGTCAAATAAAAATTTGACTTAATTTTCAGGAAAGTGTTTTCTTTTTATTTTGAACGGAAAATATTGTCTAGAAATTGTGAAAAATTTAGAAAAGTCATGTTATTTGCTGATTATATCAAATTTGGTCCTCAAATTTTTTATTGCTATATATTTTGTTTTGAATTACTTTTTTTCCAATTTTATCCCTTAGAATTTGATTTAATTTAATTTTTATATCAACTTTGATCCTTATTTTTGTGATTGTTATTTGCTTTAATTTTATCATTTTCTTAATTAAAATTTTTTATCTATCAGATTTGATTTTCATTCTTCTTATTGTTATTTATTTTATTTGAAATAATTTATGAAATTGTATTTTTTTTATTCCATTATCTTTCAACTTTTTTATCGATTAGATTTGATCTCTATTATTTTTATTGTTATTTATTTTATTTGAAATCATTTATGAAATTAATTTTTTTAATTTCATTTTCATTCAACTTTTTTAATTTGTAAGATTTGTTCCTTATTATTTTAATAAACTTTTAAAAAATATTAACAAGTTATTTTCCAACTTATTTTCATAATATAGCCAAATATTAAAAAATATTTTCTAATTTATATTTTATGATACTATCAAATATTAATAATTTACTTTTCAAAAATTCATTATAAAACAAATTATGTAAAAAAATAATTATTTTTCAATAAACAAACAAAAATTCGTCCGAATAAATAAATAAAAGGGATAATAGGATGGTAATAGTAGCGTGCATGGGACACTCCAATTAGTCCAAAAGTTCTGACACCGACCAATTACTGCTGCAGTATTCTTTTGTTTAATAATGGTGAAAACGGTGGAAGATGGACACGTGTTTGGTAATAATTAATAATTTATGGACTAAATCAATAAATAAATTCCTCGAAAGTTGCGCTGTCACTCTAAATCTTTTTAACCCTCTTTTTAAATAAAAATGTAATTGAATCTCTTAGTCGAGTGAAACTTAGGTAGTGATTGGTACATATGATATTGATTGGTTAGGATTAAACTGACATAATTACACAAATAATTACCTTATTTTTTATTTTAAATCTCATAAGATAATTTATTTTATTTTATATTTTCTAGAAATTAGACTTGACCGAACAAAGTCCTAATCACTCTAAGTTTAAAAACTAATAGAGAAAAGATTGATCTAACTTGATCCGATCAAACATTCAAGTTAATCTGCGATTCAATTGTTCCGAGATACAACACGAGTTTAAAATTAATTGTTTTATATATATATATATATATATATATATATAGAGAGAGAGAGAGAGAGAGAGAGAGAGAGGTTGTGTCTTATTCTAAGTTGAGTCTCGAGTCTGGTTTTAAAACTATGATAATAATAATTTTTATTTTTATGTTGTTTTGGGTCAACCTTTTAGTTGAGTTTTAAAACTATAATAATAACTATTTTTATCTTTATATTAATTCCTGGGTAGAGTTTTAAAACTATGACAATGATAACTTTTATCATTATGTTAACCCGGGTTACTGATCCTGACTTGCAACTTGGGCCTAATCCATGGTTGAGTTTTAAAACTATAATAATAATAATTTTTATCCTTATATTGGTCTGAGTCAATGGTCAACTTCACCCGTGATCTAGGCCTGACCCCAATTCGACCCCCAAGTCGAACCTTAAAAATTATAATAATATTTTTTATTATTATTTTTATGTTAACATGGGTTAATAATCAACCCGAATCGTGACCTGATTCTTGCTCCCAGTCAACCTTTAATCGAGTTTTAAAATTATAATAAAAATTATATTTATCTTTATATTAACTTGGATTAATTAGAATAAATTTTTAAGTAAGAAAATTGGATAAGTTTGTTCTATTTTTTTAATAAAAAAAATTCTCTATTAAAATAACCTTAAACAATTAATTTTTATACTATGATTCTAAGGAACACCAAACAACTTAAAAAAAAAAAAAGAATTATGCTGTCACGTCCTTCATGATTCAACTTACCATAGTTTTCATTCGTACCATTCCTGAATATTTGAATTCAAAAAGATAAAAGATAAACAAATTTTCTTCACGATCAAATGACATCATCAACATCTCATCTGTTTAGGACGTGGTGCCCACGTGGGCTTGACCTAGCATATTCTATTCATCAGACATACATTTAATCAGGAACGTCCGTCCAATACATGTGTTATGGGTCCAGGTGACATGACACGTTCGTAAGTAAGTGAGTGGTCGGTGGTGATTATCCTATACGGCCAGAGATAGATCCATCCAATCCATCACATTATTAAAGGCTGCATCAACGGACAATGTTTGTTTGGTCAAGAGCTGGCCCTTTTCCGACAATGTTCATTATTAATTAGTAACAAACACTAAAAGACGGGTGATACTCTGTGCACCGTGCAATTCAAAACTCAGATACCGATAGTACTATGTTTTATTACCTCCAAATTTTTGTCTTTGAGATTTAAATTGATGGCCAATTAAAGATTCAAAGATAAAGAATCAATTTAAAATAAAACAGAAAAAATAGATGGTGTTTTTGTAGTTAGCATGGAAAGCTCATTTTAATTATTTTACTTTTCAAATGGTTCATTGTCAGTATTTTTAGTTTTTTTTAAAAAAAATCAAATTTTAATCCAAAATTTTGTTTTTTTTTTTTAGTTTCTAATTTGAGAGTTAAGAGAAACTCGATGGATTTTAATCATTTGTTAGCACCGAATTTAACCATGAAAAAAGCTATTATTGATGTTAACAGTTTCCATTCAACGAAAATAGTTTCACATGTATCTTTTTAGGTCTTTTTATTGTTTAAAAAGGTAGATCTGAGCTTGAAAAGCTTTTTACATTTGAGTTGTTTTTGTTTTTTGGGTTATTTGAACACATTATGTATTTGTAGGCCTCTAGAATATTTTTATATGTATATTTGGGTTAAAAAATGGTTGGAAATTGATTTTTTAGATATGAAATACCCTGCCTTGATTTTCCAACGATTGGAGGGTAGTCGGTTTACGAGGATCGTCTGAATTTTTTTTTAAAATAAGTTAGAGGATGAACAACTAGTATTTGAAAAAAAAAAAAAGGCTTCACACATGTGCCAAACCTTTTTTTTATAGGTCAGGCACATGTCCACACGTACAACCTCTATTTTTTTTTAATTTTTTTGTTTGATGCATCTTCAATCCCTGATACTTTTAAAAAATTTCATCCTTCTTTATTTAAAAGTCACTTTTTGTTATTGTTTTTTTTTAAAAAAATGAGGTCTCTTTTTGTTATTTCAGTCCCACACGCCTATTTTATTTGTTTTTTCTTTTTAAAAAATTATTATTTGATTAAAAAAGAGTGCCATGAATTTATTATTCTTTTTGTTATTATTTTCTCTGATTGTTGAATAATTGAATGAAAAATAATTTCATAAATAAAAATTTATTAAATCCAGCTGGGTTATGACACGAGCCATGGATTCGCCAAATTAATCCAGGTTTACACTATTTTTTTGTTATTTTTTAATTGATTTTTTTTTAATTTTCATCAATTGACAATGAGTTGATTGAGAATTGGACTTTGTAATTTGTTTCCTTTAACTTTTTATATGGTTATTAATTCTTATAACTCGAGTTACGAGTTTAGCATGTTAGCTTGGATTGACTTAAGACGATCCAGTATTCTATTGTCCAATATGTGACCGCCCCTCTCTCTCTCTTAAAAAAAGATTTCATTCATATGCATCATGCTCTTAAATTCATTATCAGATTTTTTTTCTCCTTGAAAGTATGTTAGCAAAGTCTGACCTTTTTTTAACATTAGAAAAAACAAATAATCCAACCCGGAGCATAGCACAGGCCAACGATCTAATTACTTTACTAATATTTGTCAATTTTGACTATTTAATCTTCATTTTTCATTGTGTAAATACATTTTGGTCTTTAAATTTTTCACATTTTTCATCTTTCATCCATGTGGTTTTATTTAAAGTTCATTTTAGTCCCTTAGTTTTTTTATTTTACATTTTTGTTTCTAAAAAAAATAAAGGACCAATATGTTTTTCACATTTTTTTTAAGATTTTGTTCCTATAGTTTATTTAAAGTCCATTTTAATCCCTTAATTTTTTATATTCTACATTTTGGTCTCTATAAAGACAATGGATAACAATGAAAATACATTATGTTTTAAGAGATGAAAATGTAAAATATGAAAATTAAGGACTAAAATAGACTTAAATGAAACCACATGGACAAAATACGAAAACTTCAAAGACCAAAATGGATCTTCACTATTTAGTGAAAAGTGAAAATAAAAATTAATTTTGGCTCTTTTCATATTTTTTTTCATATTTCATCCTGTAGTTTCATTTAAAATTCATTTGAATCTGTTTAGTTTTTGTATATATACATTTTGGCCTCTAAAATTTTTTATAGTTTAAATTTTGATATTTAATATTTTTTATATTTGGCCCTGTAGTTTCGAATAAAGTCTTCCTTTAATTTTTCATATTTTAATTATCTTGTTCTTATCATTTTGGATATTTATGTTTCATTCCTAAACTTTATTTTCCTCACATTCCAGTCTCTTTGAGTTGAGAGAGGAGTGAGAAAGTCACAAGAAGAGTGGAGAAGAGAGAGTTTTTGATTCGTCATATTCCGACTTAAAAAAAGACCGATCTTAGCATCGATGTGTTCGTCTTGGAGATGAGTGTTTAATGTAGGTGGTTTGGCCTTTAATCATGTCGATAAAAGTATATTGGAATCTAAAAAGTTTAAACAGTGAAAATCTATTTCGTTCCTTACATTTTTTGTATCTCTCTTATTTCATCCATGTAGTTTCATTTAAAATTTATTTTGGTTCCTTAATTTTTCATGTTTTACATTTTGATCTATTAATTTTTAATATTTTTTTCAATTTTGGTCCCTTTAGTTTTAGTTAAATTCCATTTTTTTTCCTTTAGTATTTCATGTCTTCAGTATACAATCCTTGTAGTTTTGGATATGTATGTTTAGGGTTTAAACTTCATTTTCTGACATCACAGTCCTCTTAAGTTAAGAGAGTGGTGAGAAAGTTATTAACAGAAGGGAGGAGAGAGAAGCCATTTGATCAGTTACATTCTAACCACATAGAAGATTGATCTTAGAATTAATGGATTTGTCTTATAGATGGGTATAGATATAGGTAGATTCGACCTTCAGCTATACTAAAAAAAGTATATTGGAATTCAAAAGAAAATTTTTGTTCAATTTGATTTCAGAATTTAGATTCATTAGAAATTGTTTTGGGTTGAAAATAAAGTTATTGAGGTTTTTATTATGTTTTTTTTTATTGATGTTTTATGTGAAAACATGTTAAAAATTGAATTTTATAAGAATAAAATTTAAACTCTAGAGGCGACCAGAATTTGTTGCAGTTGATATATTAAAAACACATGAGCAGATAACATGTTCAATATTTTTTTTAAATGATGTATTGCAAGAATGACCATCCAAGCTCTAGCGCACTTGTCTTTTTTAAATGGCTTTAAATTATTATTTTTTGCATTTTTTTAAGAATAAAATTATTTTTAAATAGAATTATGAAAATAATATTCAAAAATAATTTTGATTATGCATTTGGTTTTAAATAAAATTGGAGCTCTTGATGGTAATATTAATAATTATTTATTTTATGAATAATTATATTCTAGCCTAATATGTAGAATTTCCTTTAAAATCAGCTCATGAAAATTTGATAAGAATAATACACACACACACACACATATTTATTTATTTATTTATTCTTAATCTTCTATATAATTTTATCAAATAAATTATTCTTTGTTTTTCATATACTTGCTTAAAAATTATCTTGTCATGACTTTGTTTTATTGAAACTTGCCTTTTAAATCATGATATGTTTTTCTTTTTAAACACAATCCTTTTGATATAAAAAAATATTTTCTTAAAAACATGAATAAGGAAAGAGAGTTTAGATTAAAGAGTGAAATTTTTTCTTATTAATTTAAATTATTGAAAGTTTTTACAATTATTTTTTTTATTACTTTTAGATTTTATTCATAAAATGATATTCCTAATAAAAAGGGCAATTTATTTGAAACAAATAATATATACATGACGGAAAAAAAAAGGAATTTTAGGTTTTATTTTCTAGAATTTAAATCATTGTATTTTTAAAAAATACTACTTTAATTGTAAAAAAATTCATTGTGGCATCTCACAGGCACACTAACTTGTTAGATTCTAAATTTTAATAGACTAAAATTGTTTAGGTTAATTATGCTTAATTATTTTTCCCGACAATAAAGGATATTTTGAGTTAGTTTATACTTCAATTAAGATTAAGAATTTTTTCTTTTAATAATTTAAAAAGCACACCTCTTACTTTGGCCCGGAGCATTTAGAAAAAAATAATTCTTCAAAATATTGGCTCCAAGGTTTAAATTCAAAAATCAAGAAAAAGGATGCAAATGTCTTTAACCATCAGACTAACCTTTTGAATTTTTCTTCCTTTAAAAACAAAATACTTTCATTGATGAATGAAATCAATTTATAGTCAATCCCTACGTACTATAGATTAAAATTCAACCATTTTAGAAATTATATAGCATTTTAGTTGTTTTTTAAAGTGTCTTTACTTTTAAATTTATTAAAATAATATATATTTTATTTTTAAAAATTTATTTTTAACATCAGAATATTAAAACAATTCAAAATAAAAATTAAAATAAATTTTGTTTTTTCTAAAAACAACGGTGTGGTTGCAATACTAAATACTCTTTTAGAAAACAACACTACGTTGCGAGTAAAATTTTACATTAATTTCTAACACAAGAGAATAAGGCATCAATGTTATAAATGCATGTTTTTTAAGATTATAATTTTTTTAAATTAAGGAATGGAAAGAAAATGTATGCACTTAATAAAGAGTCATCAACGCTATTTAAAAACTAAAGCAAGAAGCTAATCATCCTTGTACGAAGTAAAACATAAATTCATATGCAAATGTTTTACTTCAATTATCCTTTTCATTTTACTTGCTTTCTCTTATTTATTTTAAAGGTTAACTCTTATCGCTAAGTACATATGATAATTATTTTTATAAATGTATCATGCAAATGTAACTCATCTATTTCATATAAGTAAAAAAGTATTTAAACTTTTTTTTGTAATTAAAATAAATATTTGTAAATAATCTAATGATTTAAATTCTAAAAAAAATATGAATTTATCTTTTCGGAATTTAGTTTACTTATTTATGATTTATTTATTTATTTTTATGGAACAATGATGTTTTTTATTTACAACATGATTGATTGAACGAAAACTTAAAGCAATTAACATAAATATATGTCGAAACTCAAATGATTTAAATTAAGTAATAAAAAATGCATTTTTTTAGCCAAAACTTTGTTTTTTTATTATTATTTTTTATTTTAGAGGGAGTATTTTTTTCTTTTATCAAAAGCCCAATTATTCAAATAAAAATTTATCATGATCCATAAAGCAATTATAAAGAAAAGAAATGAAAAATAATTTTTTTATTATTTTTATGCAAATGCATAATAAAATAATTAACTAGAGAAAATATAATAAAAATTGATAATAAAAAAAATATATTCTATTCTCTTTGAATATTTATACATGATTTTTGTTTCATAAAACTTGTGCATATAAGTTTCATATATAATAATAAAAAAGAAAATACTATAATAAAAAAACACAAATATTATTTAAAAATATGGAGTAATTGAATTTTTTTTTTAAATAACATCATAATTAGTTATTCACATAGGATTTTATTTTAAGATATAAAATATATAAAAAAAGAGTTTAGAGAATCAATGGAGTGTCTGGGCTTGAAATCCATCTCATTCGCATGGGCTTTATATAATAAATGACATGTTGTCTACCTTTATAGATGATACGTAATTTGCCTTGAACATTTTTCATTCATTGAATTTGTCTCTAGTGATCAAAAAAAGAAGAAGGATTCAACCTTTTTTTTCACTCTAGAACTTTTAGACTCGATTTACTTTTTCTAATATCATTAAAGGTTGAAACTACCTCTATCGTGTTCTTCTTTTAAAGGTAAGTCCAAATACATCAAAATTAAAGTTATTGATAGATAGAATTTGGTAACTCGAAAGCTTTGCCTCTCCTCAATTTTTTTGGTGACTTTCTCTCATTTTCAACCTTTAAAGACTAAAATGTAACAAAAATGAGATTTAGGATCAAACTTGATAATACACACACACACACACATAACTTGGCCTCTCTAGTTGTTTGGGCTATGCCTTGACCCCGCTGAATTTCTTCTCTTTCCATTTTTTTCTCTTCTTTATCTTTTATTTTTCCATAAAACTTCAATAATTTTCATACTAAGTTACTAAACACATAAATTTAAGTTCCAATATAAATATTCCTATATTATTATATTTTTATTGGTTAATAACACAACCAATCAAATGACTATTTTCTACAACCAATAAGGAATAAGATTGCATTTCCAAGATCAACTACTTATTTCATAGGTTAAGCATCTAAGTTTTCATTATCATTACAAACACCAGAGTAGCCACCCTTATAGGATGAGCTAGGCAAGCATTGTCACCTTAATATGGTGAGCTATGCTTTATCATAAACTTTCTAAGAAAATTTTTCCAATGTAAGTGATGAGGAGTTTAAATAACCTTGTTGCCTAATGATACAAGGCAATCACCCAACTCCTTACAACACAAGAACTCCTATTTGTGCTTATAGTTTCTATATCATTTGATCAGCTTTCTTTTTCTTGTTCATAATTCTATTAAACTCATTGCTAAACTGACTCAAGCATCGGAGGGTCCCCTAACACATAAAAATGGACTTTATCTTATAGGTTACAACCCATCTAAAATAACCTAGTCAATCATGGAAAGCTAAGAAATCCTTTAAAGTTTTTATGTGCTTCATTAGTGACGTCGTTTGTGAAAACTTGAAAAAAAAACTAGTTACACACAACGTAACTAGTTACATAACCTACTCAACCTATTCATAAGAAATTTCACTTTTTATAAGGAAATAGATAAAATGATGTGTAAGAGAACAAACAAGAATATCACCATACCTATACCATGCCAAGAAGTATGTCTTATCATGAAACAATATCCTTATCTATCCTTATAAAAGCATAGCTAATCGTGGCCATGACCATCATCATCTCTATCATCATCACTCTCTTTTAAAGTCGCATTGAAGTGGTCTTATGCGTAAAAACCTATGAAAAGAAGAAAATCAAAAAATAAAGACTCCTTATTAAGTAAAAGTGTATTAAACACTTGTCTCATCAAGGATTTTATTACCATAAAGATTAGTTTAGGAAATTATGATTGTCTCTCTACCTTAGAGAAAATATATAAAATATGATAAGTAACCTTGAGTTGGTGAGCAGGATAGCAATATGATGTGCAAAAGTATTCTAAACATGTTTTATAGATCTACTTGTTCCTAGCACCATAATTTGGAGCTTGGTTCCATACTCAGTTTGTCTAATTTACTCAACAAGCTTTTCATAACCTAATTTTGGGTCTCTCAAGATTTTTCAATTTTGTACTTTCTTTTTAAAAAAAACTAAAAAATCTTGCAAAAACTATTTTAGGGTTATAAGTAAGCTAAAGGTTAATTTACAATTGGTGAAAACACTGTGGATAGACAATTTTAGGGTCTTATCGAAGAAAAATTGAAAGATTAACTGAAATTCATCAATTGTACAAATCAGAAGACTGAGGATCAAAATGAACAAGGTGGTACAATTTAAGAGTATTTTTTTTAATCAATTAAAGGTGTAATTAAAGAGAAAGTCAATTAAGGACCAAATTAGACAAGGTGGTAAAATTGAAAAAACTATGAAGTTAAAAAGTCAATTAAGAACCAAATTAGAAAATCTAGAGACCAAGCACCATTTCATAATGCACAACAAAGTTTAAGGGTCGAATTAAAGATGATTAAAGGTGAAATTAGAAAGATTCCCAAATATTAAGGCTAATTAAAGACTCAATTGTGAAATATCAAATATCAAGGACTAAAATTGAAGAGGATGAGTCAAATAAGAAACCCTAATGAACTTAGGTTTAGCCAAAATAATGTCATTCTAGCTTAAATGAAACGATATTGTTTTTGGCAAAAACAACATTGTTTTAAGGATAAGGTGATTAGAAAAATAATAATAAAAGATGAAACAAAACCTTTTTCAGGCCTAGTGTTCATCATCTTCCTATTTTTTCCAAAATCAAACATGAAATAGCTGCCCAAGTAGCCACCTTCATATACTTGATTATCCTTTATCTCTCCACCAAATAAGACAAACTTCACACTCCCTCACACCTGTTGAACTCTTATTTTAACAAAAAATAAGGTTTTTTACAACCCTAAAACTTGTTGTAAATTCACACAAAAAATCACCCCTTAACAATTCCAAATCTGTAAGCTGGTGTGTCCTTGCCTTGCCAACTACAAAACCAAATAAAATGGGGAGCCTCATCTCTAACCAAGGGTTATGATCTATCTTTCAACATCAAGGGCTTACATTTGGCCAAAACCAAATCCTTAGAACCTTCTCGTTTATCCTATAAAACCATATAAAAAAAACCTACTCGAATGAGGAGGGAAGAGTAAAAAAAACCAAGTTCCATCTTACACACTCGACTTTAAAACCCACTAACTTTTCACAGCCTTCACAAAAACATCAAGACAACTATAAGAAGAAGAGAAAAGAGGAAAAAAACAAGGGGGCAGTCAAAAGGAAAACAAAGTAGGGAGAAATAAAGGGAAAAAAACTAAGATGCAATTACAAAAGAAAGGAAAGGTAAAGAGAAAGAGGATTACTCAATAAGGCTTAAGAGAAATAGAAAGGTGGGGTAAAGAGGAGAGAAAAATACCAAAAAGAAAAGAAAAAAAAGAGACAATGAGTATAATGAGCATGTTATAGAAAGGGAAAACAAGTAACAATGTAGTGAAGGAGTAGAAGCAAGCTATAGGAGGAGTAGAAGCAACTTATTAAAGGTTATAGTCGGGGGTCCTTCATTTAATATAGTTTTGTTTTTGTTTGTATAAATGGGAAAATAAACTCATGTATACTATTTCGTCCCACCATAATTTAATGGTTTGTATAACTCCTAGTTTTGTTTTTGTTGCTAAGGTTTGATGGCTTTTCTTGTTTGATGATCTTAATATTTTTTATTCCTAAGTTGGTTTCTTTTACTTGTTTTTGCCTTGGTGTTGGAACCTATTTAAGTAAAAGAGGAGATAGATATGTGAACTTTATAACTTTAAATGTTTACATTTGACATGGCCTTACTATTATGGTGGGTTGAGATTTTAACCTATGGTTTCTTAGCTCATGTGTATATAGGATTGTTGGGTTTATGAAGGATCTTGGGTTATCTTAAAAAAAGAAGAAGAAAAGTTTGCTCTAGGGTTTAGTGTTCTGTTTTGACTGCATGTGAGGAGTTAATAAGAAAGGAAAATTAGTCTTTTAGAAATTTAGGGTTGTGAAAAGATTCTCTTTGTCTTTCCTTGCATGTGAAACCAATAGGAAAAGCATGCTTGTTTAGGATGCAATTGTTTTTGTTAGATATATTACTCAAGTTTTGTTTTTTTGTTTTTTTTTTCTAAAAAATATGCATGGATTGTGTAAGTAAAAAAGCAATATCAAGATTATTAAGAATTTTCAATATAATATTCACTAATGCCAAAATTAAGAGCATTACTTTCTATCTAATATTCACAGATTACATCTGAGCATGGATCAAGAGTGTTAGTTAAACTAAGCAAATACTGTGAGTGAAAACCCAAGTGCCATAGAATAGATGAACCTCATCAAGATATCTTCCATGAATAATTTCTTAGATTTAAGCTAGTTTAAATGAGCTCAACATAGGCCCATGGATCATTCAAAGACATGACTTGATCGACAATTAGTTAGAGGTTATGACCAAGAATGATAAACTTTAGAATTGTCAATTAACTAAGTGTTATCTAAAGGTAATATTTGGGGGTGACAAAATAAAACAAACTATAGAATGACTAGGTTTAACCTTCAACCCATGGTTTAAATTATAGGAATAGACCTACTATTATCCTATAGATGGATCACCAGTAGATTAGGAACAACAAACTATTATGAATAAAAAACAAGATTAATAATGCAACTTACTTTATGTAGGATGCTTTAAGATGATAAGATCCTTCCTTTAGCTGAATCAATCCTTTACCATAGATCACTGAATACTAGTTAGATTTTCTAGTAATCATAATACTAGGTGATAACTTTTTTTTTCATTAATACCATATTTTCCAAACATTAAAACAAATACTTTTATTTAATGTAATCACCGCGATATTGGGTGCGAAAAAGTTGATTGCTCATTTTAGTATAAACATTCATACTAAAAAGAGTTCAAATGAACGTTTTGCCATTAATTAAAGAGGGAGAAAGAACTAGAGCATACATGAAAATATTTAATGAAAAAATGCTCAAGGTAGAATGCTTGTTAAAGCCTATCAGTACAAAAACCCTAATCAATGGTGTGTATAACTACTCCATATAGGAATGACTTTATGCTCTCCTAAAGATAAATCTTTTTAATATCAAACAGGCCATATAAAATCATATACACGTGGAGGAAATATATATGGCAAGACAGAAGTACCTACATTTTCACCAGTGTAGGGAAGAATTTCCAAAACTTAGACACCCCCCATAACTCTCATACATTTAGAAGAAATCCAAGAGGTCCTGTATAAAATAGGTTAGTTTATCTAAGATTGATGACAACACCACTCAACACCATAAAAATATAAGTATTGACAACAATCAAGGAAAAGGATATCATGAAGTACATATCACATATGAAAGAAGTTACTGGTAAGCATAACAAAAAAAAATATTGTATGTTCCACAAGGATAAAAAACCATGATAAAAAAGAATATTATGCTCTAAAAATGAGATAGAAAGACTCATAGCTAAGGTACATTTCTAGCAATTTCAGAAGAATAGAGAAATACGAGAAACAACAATAAGAAATTGATGCTCCTTATAAGCCATTGATAAAGATCAATGTAATCCTATGAGAAATCTTAGCATGTGGAGATTATTTTAGGAGAAAAAAAAGCTTATAGGAAGCAAGTGATTTTATCAAAAATAAAAAAAATCCTTGGCATAAGCCCTTTGTGTTCACTTTAAAAGATAGAGAATGAGTGACTTTTCTCCATGAAAATGCCCTTATCATCTCCACAATCTTGTCCAACCACAAGGTGTATATAGTATTGATAAATGATAAAAGTGCTATCAATATCCTCTCAAAAGATTTTATGATATAGATGGGTGTAAATCCATCTAATCGACTCTAGTGAAAACCTCTATAATTGGGATTAAAGGGAGATATGCGTCAGTAAAAAGTGCATCTAACGTCTCCATCACTATTGGCATATACCTCAAATATTGTATGCTCCAACATATTTTTATAGTCATCATGATGGATATGATATACAATGTTATACTAGGAAGACCTTTTCTTCGTGTAATCAATTCAGTGATAAGTATTAAGTATCATTTTATGAAGTTCCATACAAAAAAGAAAGTTGAGATTATAAAAGGGAATCAATTGGTCTCTAGAAGGTGTATCACCATATGCTTGAAGGGGAATAACAATTCATAAGTGGACTAGATAACATCTGTTAAAATAAAGATGGGGATAGTAATAATAGACGTGGAAGACCTGAAAAAGGTCAGTCTCTATTCATGTTTTGATATGAATACAATCATCAAAATTAGATCATGAGAGAGCTATTTAATATCTAAAACATAACTTCACATTCAAGCCATTAGACATGCTGTGCATAAATCTAGAAGTGGCTTGTCATCACCTAAATGCATGTCTGTCTTTCTCTCTAGTAAAATAGAAGAAAAGAATTTTAGTAAAGAAATATAGAAATATATTTTAGAAAAAATAGACAAACTATTAGAGGTTGAGTTCATTTATGAAGTGCTGCACTTATAGTGGTTGGCTAATATAATAACGGTCAATAAGTTAGGTGGGAAGTGGCGTATATGTGTAGACTTAACTAATCTTAATAAGACGTGTCGTAAGGATAGTTTTCTACGACTGAAAATTGATTGGTTAATGGAATTTAAAATTGGATTTGAGTACCTAAGTTTCCTAGATACTAACTCAGGCTATCACAAGACATTTATGTATCTATATGATGAACAAAAGATAATGTTCAAAATAGATAAAGGAACCTTTTGCTATCGAGCTATGTCATTTGATGCGAAATTGTCCCTTATATTGCTAATTTAAGGTTTTGAAGAAAAGTTTGCAACTTAACCCAACAAAAACCTTGCCTTGAAAAACCAAAGTTATGTGCAATTGATCACCCCTACTCTATGCCTCTAACGAGACGCGAACAATAACTATAAATCACAATGAGTTGATTAATCATTCAAAAAGTTTGTAAGTGCAATCAAGAATTTAATATGAAAAATACTAAACCACACAAAGAGAAAATAAGCACACAATATACGACAACTTGCAGATAAAATTCATTAACTCCATAAAAGTCCTTACATAAGAGTATTTATATGTAAACCTTAAAACTAATGGGCTAGACATGCATCCAATTTAAATAAAACCCGAACTAATTAAAAATAAGATTTAGAATAATAAAAATAAATAAAATAATAGTTTAAGATCATTTTTAACTCTTTACCACATCTAATAGTGAAAAACACCTAAGAGATATAATTGTTTAAGAATCTTTACTTAACAAAAACCAGATGCATTGTAAAATAAGAATTAATTTCTTCTTGTTTGACATGGAATATTTGTAAAATAAGTAAGCCAAAGGCTGCCACATAAGTTTTCAATAGCATTAAAGACTCCTTATAATGAATGAGATCCATAACTTTTAAGAAAACAATATCTTTTACGTTTTCACACTTTGTTGGCATATTTTAGACCTAACCTTAAACACATTGTTCTCTTTCGTCTGGATGAATTAACAAGCCTACCATATATAGTTGGAAAGGTACATATATCTAGTTTCCAACCCAATTGGAATTGTATCCAAAATGCTCTCATAGCTTCATATATGACCTGGAAAGTACATAAAGGTCTAGATTGACATATTTAAACCTTTTTAACCCAAATCTCTTGACTTAACCCATTGAACTCCTCTTGGATCAACATCATTTTAGGCCTTAGAATATGCATAATGGACAATCCTCTTGGATCCACATCATTTTAGGCCTTAGAATATGCATAACAGACACTCATAATGGATCATTTAATGTCGTAGCCAACATCGCATCATCCCTTCTCTCCTTAAAAAATTCGACCTCGAATCATCACCTACATTAAACAAAGAAAGATTAGAAACTTTGAATATAACATTAACATTATACTCACCTTGTAGATTCATTCTGTAGGCATTGGCTCCTTTAAGGAATCTGAATGAACCATATCCTCCAAACATAAATTTTGAATATAGCACTAACATTATACTTCTTATTCTTTTTCTCAACATGTGTCGTACCTTCTTAAGCAATATTTTCATCATCTGTGCTTCTCTATTATCATAAAGTCCAACCATTCTATAACAAGTAATGAATCAAATCTAGTAGAGTTAAACCATAAACTATTTCAAATGGTGAATAATTGTTTTCAATTTAATAGATTAACACATAATGATTTCTTTTGTAACATATTAAACAAAAATTGTAAATGCTCAATATGCTAACCTGAATTCTTATTATGAATATCATCAAAATAATCAACAATAAAGCTACCTATAAAAGCACACAATATATGATTCACCAATCTTATTAAATTACTATGTTTAATGGGAAGACTAAACAATATGACTAACCATTTAAACAATTCACATTTAGTCTTAAGGTTATTTGCCCCTTCATCCCTTTCTTTTATCTTAATTTGATGATAGCCAATTTTTAAATAAATCTTATTAAACACACAAGATCCATGCAACTCATTATCATTAAATCTAGGAATAAAATGTCTATCTTTTAGCATACTATTATTGATTATATCATTTATCAATGGCAAACTACTATAGATCTGATTAGGAAATACATAGCAAAATATGGACAACCACCTTAACACCAAGTCCTCTACTTTATCAAAAAGCCTTGCCAAACTTTGATCGTTCTGAGCTTTTAACTCAAGATAAAAAGAAAGATTTCTAATAACTTTTGAAAAAATTGTAGCTTGATTAAATGTTTGGATAAAAAATTATGTTTATTGGAGTAAGTTGCGCAATATCACAAATTAAGTTCAAATCCAAAATTAATTGTCCTATATTATCCTTAAAATCCTGTAACAAAGATATAACAACACTAGGAATAAAAGAATCAAGATTGTTAGTATTAAAATATTCCTCCTTATACACAAGTGAAATAACATCCATGTCAGAAAAATAAGCACTCTTTATCTCGCTATCTTTTATATAGAAACTCAAGTATTTACCTATATTTTCTAGATTCTCTTTTTTTCTTATCCTTATTTTCTTCACTCCACTCTTTACTTTAATTGACTTTTTTTCTCCCTTAGCCAAATTTGAGTCTTTTCTCTTTTCTCTTATTTTTTCCTTAAGGCTCACTTTATTTTCACTTTTTAAACTGATGACCTCACATGGTTTATTTGTCTCATCAGCTTTGCTTTCTGTTTCAGCTTTAATTGGTCTTGTTTAAGCCTTTGAAGCTTTTTTTTCCAACTTTTGCATCCAATAACATTGTATGAAAACAATAGCTAATAATAATTTCAAATAAACACACTTTACTAACAACTTTCGTGTATATTTTTGTATGGTAACCACGACCTCACATTGTTGTATTACCATTTCAGCTTCACTTTTCTTTTTTCAATTTCAATTGGTATTCATAAACTTGTCTAGGTGATAATGATGTAGGTGTGTATGCCCTTCCATCATTCTTAAGAAAATATCTATTTTTAAATCCATCATTTTTGCCCTTACTATCAAATTATCAAGGTCTCCCAAATAATAAATAACTTGCATGCATATGAACCTCTTCATACAAAACCTCATCCTTATACTTTCTAATAAAAAAAGAAATCAAAACTTGTTTAATCACCATAACTTCATCACATTCATTTAACCATTGAAGCTTATAAGGTCTATTATGCTTAACAATGTTTAGATACAATTTCTTAACAGGTATAATACTAGCAATATTAACACAACTTCCATTATCAATAATCATATTACACATCTTGTTACTAATTTGACATCTAGTGTGGAAGATGTTTTTTCTTTGTTGATTCTTTACCAATTTCATAACAACTGTCTTATCATCAGCCTTTAAAAGGTCTTTTTTTTTTTTTTTTATCTTCAGAACTATCACCCACACTCTTATCATTCACTATAGCCTTAATGGTAGGAATTTGAACTTCCTTTTCCTTACAACTTGGAACTCCTTGCCTACTAATATTCTTATCAAACTTACTCATTAACACCTCCATCACAACTTCCATTCTATTATGCCTTTCCTCCATAATTTTTGTCTTTTTTTATTCAATATTTTTTCAAAGACATTGTTTATACCCAAAATAAAGGTTAGTGGCAAATAAAAAAATAATTTGTTTCCTTTCACAAACCTCACGTGTTTAATTTCATAATAAAATTTACTTCTCTCATGTTTCACATAATTTATTAGTCTTTTCACTCAAATAGACTCGTCACATCTTTTACCACTCTATTTTCATACTTTGGTTCTTAAAAGTAACTTAACAACTTATCAAACAATTAACCAAAGTACGCAATGATTTATTTTATATTTAAAGACTCAAGAGTCAAGAATTATTTAAACTCTCAAAATGAAACTTGAGGACAAATTTATGAGTAGAAATGTAAATTGTGTGAATATAATGACAAAAGCAAAGACACGAAATAAAAACAAGAATTATTATTAAGAAACAATAAAAACTACAAAATCCAAGAAAATAAAGAAATTGATGTAAGTCAAGAAACTAAAGAAATTGATGTATGATAACACTATTCTACCTAAATTTGCAATAAATCTATCAAGATCACCAAGAATCTCCAAGATAAGTTTCGACTAAACCTTAGTTTATGCAAGATCCAAAATTTCTGAATTGCTTCTACAAGAATCGTTTCAAAATTAAGATTTTGATTCTTTTTTTTAATAAATTCTAAATTTCTCAACTCTAAAGATGAACACAATTTATTGTTTGTATGTAATCTTTTTCCTTTCGGCAATTTCAAGACTTTTTTTTCCTATCGAAAATTGATTCTCTTCTTCTTATTCTTAATCAACATTCTACCGGAACACCACAAATATTAAACAAGATTCAATTTATTTTTTCTGTAATAGACAAAACCTTAAAGATAAAGAAGCCAAGAAAATTAAGAAACAAATCCTATATATAGCAAGATCTAAAGAAAACCCTAGAATTACTTGTAATATTGAAAATTAAAGAGATATAACCTAAAATTAGCCAAGGTCTGATACCAAACTGATGCAAAATTGTCCCTTAAATTGTCAATCTGAGGTTTGAAGAAAAGTTTACGACTTGACCCAACAAGAACCTTGTCTTGAAGAACCAAAGTTATATGCAAAAGATCACCCCTATCTTACACTTACAACGAGACGCAAACGAGAAGTATAAATCACAACGAAGTTGATTAATCATTCGAAAACTTTGCAAGTTCAATCAATAATTTAGAGTGAGAATCACTCAACCAAGAGAAATAAGCACACAATATACAATAACTTGTAGATAAAATTCATGAACTCCATAAAAATCCTTTCAAAAAAATATTTATATGTAAACCCTAAAACTAATGGGTTAGACATACACTCAATTTAAATAAAGTCCAAACTAATTAAAATAAGGTTTAAAATAATAAAAATAAATAAATAATAGTCTCAGATAATTTTTTACCCTTTGCCACACATGATAGTGAAAAATTCCTAAGATAATTGTTGAAGAATCCTTGTTGAATAAAAACTTGATGCCTTACAAAATAAGAATTAATTTATGATTAATTAATCCTTCTTGTTTGATAAGAAATCCTTGTAAAATAAGTAAGTCAAAGACTGCCACATAAGTTCCTAATAACATTAAGAACTCCTTGTAGTAAATGGAATCCATAACTCTTAAGGAAACAATGCATTTTCTGTTTTTGCACTTTGTTGGCAGATTCTAGACCCATATTTAAAAATATCATTCTCTCTCACTCAGATGAATTAGCGGGCCTACAATATATAGTTAAAAATGTACAAATGTGTAGTTTCTAACCCAATTGAATTTGTATCTAAACTCTTTCTGTAGATTCATATATAACCTGAAAAGTACACAAAAGTCTAAATTGACATATTTGAACATTTTTAACCCAAGCCTCTTGACTTAGCCCACTGAGCTCCTATCGAATCTACTTCATCTTAGGTGTTATAATAAACCCAATGGACACTCTTAATGGATCCTTTGATGTTGTAGCTTAGATCGTATTATCTTTAGGCTTGAAGAATGTTGGGACCACTTAATGTGTAGTGAATAGAGTTTTCAAAGGCCATCTGGGCAGAAATATAGAGGTTTATATTGATGACATACTGGGTAAGAATATGACCTTTGAGAAGCATCTCCAGGACTTATAGGAGGTCTTTTCTATCCTACACATGCACCAAATAAAGCTTAACCCTAAAAAAATATGGTTTTATAATTAAAAAAAAAAAAGAGAGAAAACTATTGGGCTTTCTTGTAAATAGTAGAATAATTGAGCCTAATCTTAAAAATATTTAGAACATATTGAACATGACCTAACCTCAGTGCATCAAATATGTAAAAAGACTTATAGAAAGATTAGAAACCTTAAACATATTTATTTCATGCATAAGATAATATTGTTTGCCTTTCTTTAGGACTTTGAAGAATATCTCTAATTTTAAGTTGACCTTAGAATACTAGACAATTTTTAAAGAATTGAATTCCTATTTGTCCTCTTAAAAGAGCCTATCACAACTATGATAAGAAAATGATCTCTTTCTTTACAGATATTATATTAGTAGTCATTCAAGATGCTGAGACTAGGTATTTAAAAATAAGAGCAAATACATTCTAAAAAAAATACATGAGGTGATTTGTGCATACATATATGAGACAGGGCTTGGTTACCCAAACTATACGAGCATGCTTCTATTAGCCTAACATATTAAAAGATGTCATAAATTTGGTGGATAAATGTAATAAGTGTTAGATATTTGCCCCAACTTCTTATCATCCACCAACTAAATTAACCATCATTGCATCTCTATGATCTTTCTCTCAACGATAATGGATATATTGGGAGCATTATCTAAGGCACTGGGAAAAAACAATGCATCATAGTAGCTATTGAATATTTAACCAAATAGGTAGAAGTAGAAACCCTTATAGAGATAACTACTAGTAAGGTTATTTCGTTCTCGTGAAAGAATCGTATTTGCAAGTTTGGTCTTTCTCGGGTGTTGATCATAGATAACAACACTTAATTTGATAATAAAAAGAAAAGATAACTCCATGTTGAACATAAGTTCTCTTTAATATCACACCTATAAACAAATGGGCAAGAAGAACTCACCAATAAGCTACTACTAAATTAGTTAAACAAAAAGATAGAAGGAGCCTTAAGAGAATGATTTGAGCTTATCAATGAAATTTTATAGGCGTACAAGACCACCCAAAAGACCTCTACAGGAGAAACACCCTTTCTACTCACCTATGGAATTAAAATGGTCATTCTTATAGAAATATAATATCCTAGTTACAGGACATTGCATTTATTCACTGATATTAATGGGAAAGAACTAATAACCAACTTGAATTGATGAAAGAAGTTAGGCTGACAATTGAGGTGAAGAATGAAGCCTTTAGATATAGAATGATTTGGTAATATAATGCTAGAGTAAAATATAGACAATTTAAAGTAGAGGACTTGGTGTTAAAGTGATTATAAACAATATGAAATGTTTAAGGAAAATGAAAATTGGCTTATAAGTGGTATGACTTATTTAAGTGGTAAGGGTAATTAAAGTCAATACCTACAATCTATAAGATAAGGAGGGAAGGAATCTTCCATATTTCTACCACTCTAGTCACATGAAGATGTATTTTCACTTAACATTTGTACTTATGTTTTGATTGAAAATTTCCCCATTATAAATCTCCATGTGAAGCCTTCATTATACTATGTTTGATGAAAATTTTCCCTACTAAAGATCTCCATGATTAATTTCTCTATATAATCCTTTACAAAAATGATTATTTTAAAAAAAATTATGTTTTTTTCATAGACATGAAAAACATAAATAGATAATGTTCAAAATATAGACATATGTACCCCACAGGACTGGGGTAAAACAAATACAATCTAGATAAAAAAGTTAAGATCCTATGTTTCCCTCATTCTCTTCTTTCTCTATCATTGAGCTCTTAGGCAAATTACTCTTCATGAGCAATAACTTAAGAACATATAGGGTAAAGCTTATTATAGTCGAGAACAACACTAGAGTGAAAAATAAGGAAGATATCTACATTAAAGTTATTAGCTTATCATCCACAAAATCATGGTAAGTAAGAGTGTTTTCATAAATAGTATGAAATTCATTAGCATTGTTCCATATCTTTTTCAATTTAGATAAATTTTCTTTTAACTTGAATAACTATGCCTAAATACATTAATTTTAGCTCCATCATCAACACTTTTTTTTTTAAGTAGGTAAGTTACTACTTGACCCCTGTAATTTCTTCACAAAAAGTATTGAAATCAACCACATAGGCGACCTTAACTTAGATAACTCTACCTAATAAGAAATAAGTTTAGTTTCATGTTTATTATTCCAAGATAAATCTTCTCAAATAAGTGATAAAGTGTTTAAATACTCCTGCTGAATAATATGAGGCAATCACCTAATACCCTATAACACAAGAATACTGCTCATAGTTTATACATCATTTGATCATTTTCCTTATTAATGATTCTATTAAAATCTTTTGCCAAACCAACTCTAGCATTAGATGGTCTGATAAACAAAAAGGGACTTTGTTTTGCAAGTTACAATCCATTTAGAATTACCTAGTCAGTTGTGGAAAGCTAAGAAATCATGTAAAGTTTTTATATGGCTTCATCAAAACTATAATAACCTACAATAATAAGAATGAACAATGAGGTAAACAAGTTGTTTCGAGGGGATAAATAGTAGGGGGTGTACAATCAGCATCCACTACTTTAGTATAGAATACATAAAAATAAAAGGGGTCATGAGAGCTTTAAAGTTTTGATAAAAATACAATCATTAATGAAGTATAAAATTTGATCTAGATATCAAATTACAAAATAAACTATTTAACATTAATGCAATATATATATATATATATATATATATATATATATATATATATATATATATATATATAAAGTGATTGTGGTGGTGGAGTTGCTATCAGAAAATTTTCATACTAGCAACTCTACCACCATATTCACTTACATCACACAATTATATATTTTTACTCATTCTTTTTTCAACTCTTCATAAAGAACATTTGTCTGGGATTAATAATTCCTTATAAAATCCACTCTTTTTAGCTATAATTTATTTTTACTTAATAAATATACTTGGGATTTTCAAATCCTTGAATATAAATTTTCATTATTGATGATTAAATTATTAAGCTTGGGAAGCTATTTGTTTTGTGTTTCATGTAATAAGTTCTTTATATGAAATAAATTTTAAAAGGTTTAATAAAAAAAATAGAAGAAATGGTATAGTATGTATTTATATTCTTAATTTTGCTAATTTTTTCCTTAAAAATGGTTGAGTTTACAATCTACTATTTGTTAGATTTTCCCATCAAAATAACTAAATCGGTCATACATATGACTTAATATTATACTAAAACTAACCTTAAGCTTTATAAACATGTCATCCATGTGCAAAACATGCAACAAATAATATAATTATTTTTAAAAGAAAATTCACACACGACCAAGCCTCTCTCCCTTTTTGAAACCTAATTCTCCTCTATTTTTAGTGACCTTCCTCCTCCTCCTTTTCCACTAGAGTTGCTAGTTTGGTATAATATTAAGTCTTGTGCATGGCTAATTATGTTAATTTGGATGGAAAAAGTTAACATAAGGATAGATTGAAAACTCAATTATTTATAAGGATAAAATTAACTCAATTAAAAGTATAAGAATAAATTGAAAACTCACCCCATTATATAAAGATAGACTTGGTTATTTTTTCAAAAACAAAAAACACAATATGAAGATAGTGAAATAACAATGTGTTGTGGTAATGTGGTGGTGATGGTTGTGGAGCAGTGACAATAAAGTGACAGGTTGGTTATATCAAGGTGGCGATGATAATAGCAGTGGCAATGGATAGACGAGTTGGTTGTAGCAAGGTGGTGGTTGTAATAATGAGCAGTGACGAAAATAGGAAAAATGTTAAAGTGTTATTTGTCAAAATAGTTAGATAATATTATGCATTAACTATTTGCAAAATATTTTACGAAACTTAATAAGTTGAAAATATTCTTTTAATAAATAAATTAAGTTAATAGGTGGACTATAAAATATTTTATATTCACTAATTTTTATTTATAAAACATTTTACACACGAATAAATATAACAAAGAAAAATATTTTCTATAAGACAAACAACCTTAGTGACGAGGAATGGATAATCATACTTAATGATTATGATTCATGCAATAAGGTAGCATTTGATTATTGTCTCGGGATAGAAAAGACGAAAATAGTTGAGAAATGTTTTCTCTATCCTTTTTGTTTTGAAAAGATAGAAATTCATTATAAAACAACCTTAGAAAAATTTATTTTTATGTCTTTGTCTTTATCCTTTCAACTAAACATGTTTTTATTCCTTCTATATCTCTTCTCCTTTTGTTCCGAAACACCAATCAAACATATCCTAAATGCACCAATATAATTAGACCTATATAGTCATGGTTTGCAAGATCTTTATTTTCTTAATCAAATCTAATTATATCATCTTTTTCAAATTTATTTTCATAAACACATATATTATGGATCCAAACTTTTCACAATAATTTTATTAGTCCTAATTGATGATTCAAGTAATAATAACTTTGTCTAAAGCTTCGACTAAGCTTTCATTCAAGCTATGGATGGGTTTGACTAGAAAAACTATTCATAAAAAATTGATTATTGATGATTAGTAATTTGAATTAAGAGAGAAAAAAGAAAAGGAATTATAATATTTTACTACATGATTGTTGAGTGTAAAAAATTTATGATTAATTCCTAAAAAAATTAAAGTAATTTAAAAGCAAAACTTATATATTAGACAACCAGTTAATCTTTTAGTTCTAGTAATTTGATCCATTTCCTAGTCAATATGGCTGATGATTAATGCTCGATACCCGTAAATATTTCTCTTTGGTATTTGGTAAATTTAGAGACTCTTTGATGCAAGTAATTTTTTTTTTTTTTTAAGAGAAGAAACATTGATATTTTACCATTTTTGTTTAATCCAACATCCGATAATTAAAATTATCTCTTAGTTGAACCAATTAAAATTATCTCTTAGTTGAACCGTAAATAGATAAAAACAACTCTAGTTTAAGCTTTTAATTTTAATTCTTGACCTTAGAAATGTTATTCTTAGAAGACTTTGGCGGTCAATTCATAATATCCGTAAAAGACCCTATAAATCTTGCTCTTTCATTAACATCTCGTAAATATTAAAACTTCAATTGAAGTTGTGCTAAAAATTCGGTCAACATTTGAATCCACAGTTTTTGCTCACTCCCCCTCATCTGATTGGGTTGATATATATCATATTTCTCCCTCTGCCACCCAGGAGAAATTCTAAGATTGCTTATGACAAAATGTCATGAAGTTTTCCGTGAATTAATTAAGTTTTTCTCATGCTTAGTGGAACTTCATCTGGTATAGTGAACTCGCACGCAATGACCTTTTTTGAAGATGAAAGTAGAAAATCCATGAACAAACTGAGGTAAACTCGATACAAGAAACATTCTCTTGCTGATGGTTCAGTCACTTGTGTGTTTGAGTCGTCTGTGCCATGATATCAGAAGCTGACAAGGTTCCAGATTGATCAACATCAAGATCCTCAAACTCCTTCATTACTAGTGCAATATCTTCTTCGCTGATCTTTCCCATCTCTTTAAGCTTATATACAACGAACTCGGCAGCCCTAGGTAAACGAAGGAAGGAGAGAGTCAGCAATATAAATAGCTAACAAACTTGCCAATTGATACAATAAACTACATCCACGAATTTGACAAAAAAAGAAAGAACTAAACAGTAGGGAAACAACTTACAACGAAATCCAAAAGGAATATTATAGCAGGAGTAACTTACCCAACAACACCATCATCATCTATGTCTGCTGCCTCCAAATCTAAATTGGTCATCCTTCTGGTAAGAACCCAGTTCACCAATGCCCTCTGTCTGCTTTCAGTGAATAGCTCAGCAATGTAAAGAAATAACTGGCCTAAAGCAATAGTACCCGTCAGTATCCAAAATACAGCAAACATACGGCCATATACAGTTGAGAAGCTCTTGTCTCCATAACCTAGAGTTGTAACGGTAGAGCAGACACAGTAGAAAGCATCAATGATGTCCAAGTCCTCAACCATGTATAGGAAAATGGTTCCAACCAGCATAAGCACTGAAAGAATAATTATGGCCAAATAGCATTTGTATTTGACCTTGTTGGTTTCAATTTCCTTAAGAAATGCAGCAGGATCAAGTTTTTGGTGCATGCGGAGAGCTTTAATCAGTAATATTTCCTGCTTCTCCACCAAATAGTCTGCTGCTTTGCTGAGTATCAATCCAATAAGAAGCATCCCTGTGAAGACAAAAACACAGGCAAGTAATTTCACAGGAGCACTATCAGGCACCAGGTCTCCGTATCCTACAGTGGTCATCGTTACGATACAAAAATATAAAGAATCAAGAATCGGATTTGATTTCTTCCCTTTGATATCATCCCTGACAACATAAAAACATAGAGTGCCAAGACCCAAGTAGACAGCCAAGAATACAGCTACTTGCTTCAGGCTTTGGTGACGTCCCCCAAAAAAGGATTCATAACATGGAATTGGTCCATTGCCACTAATATCTGAAGGAATAAGCTCTGTTACAGGAGCACTTTTAACACGGCGAAACCTTCTTCTGTAGGGAGTACATTCATCAATTCTTTGAGAGGTGGAATCCACCAATCCTGACAGCAAGGGCTTTTTTGCACCATTGCAAGCCATTTACGTAAATTAGCAAAAGCAGATGCGTATTGAGCTCCTAGAAAACCTGCAAATTGTTAAAGATATTGTATAGAGAACAAATACAACAACAAATAATTCACTAAGATATAAAGTTTTGCCAGTAAAACATAGCTACCATTACTTGGTTGGGAAGAGTTATAGATTACTTCAGCATTCTCTTGGCAATAAAGGGATTAACATTTAATTATAAGATAATTGCCAATAAGTACATCAGTCAGATTCCAGGTCTTTCATTGTACATAAATGAAGTTGATATCTACAAATAGCATCTCGTTGAGACAGAAAAATAGATACATTTAGGATGAGAACGGGGAGCAATCTCGGACCAAAAATAGCACATTCAAGACATCAAAGCATAAACAAAAATTGCATAACTAATTTCCCAACACTTTCCTGTCTATTTAATGCAAAGTAATATTTCTCCACCCTAATCATGGAGTTCTCAGTTATGTATTTCATCATAACTACTAATCATACACACACACACACATCGTTGTTGACTGTTCTGCCACGTATTACAAGCAGAAATAATAGTCTGCCCTGTATTACAAGCAGAAACAATAGTAATTGAAACTCTACAACATAATTTTCTTAAGTGGCGGGCCAAGTAAGGAAAAGCTCGTGAGCTAACTAAAGACAATATCAAGAAAATGCAGCTCCAGCAGCATAAAATTGTACGATTATATATAGTGACACAAATTATTGCAACAAGTAAAGAGCAAAGAAAAAGAGTCCGGATATCATGATTATAATGATTTAGAAAACTAAAGGGGTCCATTTTCATTATATTCTAAACGATTTAAATAAAGTGAAGCACTTAGCGAACAGAAAAGGATTATCATAAAACTTAGGAGATAAGTTCAGAAGGCTCACTACCAATTCCAACTACAACCCTCTTCACCAAAATTGAACTTCTTGTTTGACTCATGGATTCAGATTGATTTGCATCAAATGTAAATTGTACTTCAGTTCGGAAATTCCCTAGTAAACTCCTCGTTATACCCTCTAAGATCTATGCTACTACACAATTCATTGTTAGTCTTGTACTTAGCTCCTTCTCTACAAGTGTAATGGAACTGTCCTTCTCATCTGTTTTTGGCCAGAGCTTAACAATTGAAAGAATGCACAGGGGACATGTGACTAGCAAGTTTCTTCTACCAATCGAAAAAATGAAGGAAATCTAGTTAGAACTTTGATTTTTTCAATGACAAGCCCTAGAATTCACTATTCAATTGGGATGCATAAGAAGTACGTGCTTCACATGATTCGGTTTGGATCCAAATTGTCCACATGATCGGTTCTATCAAGACTTTCACATGGTAAACTAACACAATTACGAATAAAGAAAGAAAAGTCAACAGAGTTGGTGAGCCAAACGAGAGCTACGAAGGAAAAAATCATAAATACAAAGCAAAAGGGATCCAAAGAGAGCTATATTCTCGTTGACACTTCAGATAACGAGTTCTCATAAAAAAAGATGGTGAAGATGGGATTTTCTGAAACAAATTTAAAGCTTAATTCCCAGAAGAGATATGAAAGTTCTAGGGAGACAGAGATAAATTACCTAAGGAGAGAGACTTGCATTTCAGCTTCGATTCGCAAAGAACTTTAGAGCATGCTGGAACTCACTATACTTCAGTTGCAATCATGTCTGTTCTGCAGATTAGAAAGTACTGTTAAATGTCAAACTTTCTCGGCTTAATTATTAAAATACCCCTGAACTTGATCCAAAAAACCAATTCCCACCTGAACTAAAAAATCCCTAATTTTGTCCCCAAAGCAATAGGAGTTTTAATGTCCCTTCTATTAGGATTTCATTGAAAAATTAATAATTAAAAACAAAACAATTCAAAATCCTCGCAATTCCTTTCTTTCTCTTTTAGGAAAGTGGCCGCGCTGCATCATAGATTGGATTCTTTTCTTTAATATAAAAAACGAATTAGTTTGATAAACTTTATTAGTTTAATAATATAATTATAAAAAAACCCACAATAAAAAAATAAAAAACAACAATGACTAATAAAAATATAAATTCTTGCCAAAATTATATAAAAAAATACCCTCTTGATATTTTTAAAAGGTCTTAACATTCTTATTTGATAACAAATCAAAAATTAAATGAGAATAAGATAACATCATAAAGAAAAAAAAAATACTAATATGAAACTCAATTACTAGAAAATCAAATATTAAAAGGCGAACTAAAAAAATATCAATTTTAAAAAAAGTATAAAAAGATTTGATTATAGTCCGCATGCCAAATTCACGGCCCAGTCATGAGGCCGAGATATCCCCGTACAAAATAAATTGAATAAAAAAATAAACTTCAACTCTCACACAAACTAAATGAAAAAAAAATCAATTAAAATAACACAAAAAACCTGAGTTAACTTGACTAAACCGCGACCCCCGATATGAGATCGGGATAATCCAATAGAAAGGAAAGTGGAAAGATTCACGAAGCTCAAAGCCCAATAACCTAATATCGAAGGATGAAACTGAGGAAAGTGGAAAGATTCACGAAGCTCAAAGCCAAATAACCTAATATCGAAGGATGAAACTGAAAAAAAGATTTAATTTAAAAAAGCACCTAAAAAAAGATCGAAGTCAAACCAGACTAATCTTCAAAACCTGTGACTTATGTCATGAGATCATAATTACTCCATACAAGACAAACATGAAAAAATCATGAAATAAGATTCTCAGTCATCCAAAATTAAAAACATAAAGCAAATAATAATCAAAACAATGAAGACCAAATTTAATATAAAAATTAAATGAAATAAAATAATGAGGGACAAAATTGAAAAATAAAATAAATCAAGAAAATGATACAAAAATTAAAAAAATAACAATTAAAAGAATAAGGACTAAATCTAGTATAAAAATTAAATGAAATAAAATAACAAAAGATAAGATTGAAAAATAAAATAAATCAAGAAAATGATTAAAAAATAGTAATCAAAAGAATGAGGATCAAATTGGATATAAAAATTAAATGAAAGCAAATGTAGAAGGATGAAATTGAAAAACAAAATCAATTTAAAAAATCATTAAAAACACATCAAATAACAATAAAAAAAAATAAAGATCAAAATTGACACAAATACAAACTGATAAAACACATTTATTTTTTAAAAGAGCAGGCATGAAATCGAATGAAGGAGAGAGAGAAAAAAAGTCTACTGAAGCTCAACCATTATGTCTTCTTATACATGTGTCTGGCCACTAGGAAGAGAATGTTAGGATGCTACAAATATCATCTTTAAAGGTTGTGATTGGCTGCTAGGAGATCCTCACATGTTGCTCAAAGAGCACAAGTGTCTCCAACTCATTGGTGCATGTTGCCCAAAAGCTAACTTTCAAATAATATTTTATATTTATTAAAATATCAAATTACTCTTCATTCAATTTAATTAGAACTAAAAAAACAATGATGAAAACATGAAAAGCCTTTGGATGTCAGTTTAATTTTTTTTGCTTTTAAAAGTAATTTAGTTATTTTACCCTTCTTTAAAAAGTGAAAATTTGAAAAACAAACCTTAGCTACTAATTAAATAAAAAATTTTAAGGTTAATTTAGTTATTTTATTGTAATTTAAAAATATGAAAAAACCAAGTTGTCCCCAATCAATCTGATAATAACCAATGTACTTTGAAAAAAAGACCATATTAGCCCTAGTAACCATTCCAATGGTTTTGTTTAAAAAGGGCAAAAACATCATTATATTATTCTACTCTACAATGTTTTAGGTTATCGCTTCTCCAAAAAATTATAGATTTATCATCGCTACAGTAATAAAATAAAAAAATTATTCCTTTATATCATTTATACAATGAAATAACATTTTCTTTTAGTATATGTACTAGATTGGTGGCTCGTGTGATATCATGGGTCATATCAAGATTTTTGTTTAACTGGAAAAAAAGATGGTTGTTTTTTAAAGAAGTAAGAAATATTTAATATTTAGGTTAAACCTTGATTAGTTTGATAATATGATAAACAAAATTAGAAAATAACAACAACAAATAAATTAAAAAAAATAATATTGTCCGGGCAAATCTAGGTTAACATGTGAAACTTGTGACTTAGCACATGAGATCGTGATAACCCTATAGAAGGATGGTACCAACAAAAATCAACTATAAAAAGCACCTAAAAAAAAAGATCTAAGCCAACCCGACCCAACCTTTCAAACATGTGACCCAAAAGGTTAACAAAATCTCAATCAATGAAATGCCGAGGGATGAAATCGAAAAAGAAAGTTGCAACAAAAACAGGATCAAAATCAAAACAAATAGTGATAATGAGAATAAGGAACAAATATAATACAAAATAAAATGAATTAAAATATTAAAGAATGCAATTGAAAGAATGATATAAAATATTGAGGGATGCAATTGAAAGAATTATCTAATTAAAAAAATGATATAAAATATTAAGGAATGCAATTAAAAAAATAATTTAATTTAAAGAATAAATAAAAATAAAAAAACTAAATTTAAAAGGTGAAAAAAAAGAGGTTTAAATTAATTTTTAATTATATGAATAATTTAATTCAGAACCGAACCCGAACCGAACCGAAAAAAACCAGAAAAAAACCGAGCCAAACCGGTTTGAACCGGTTTTTGCTCTAAAAAACCGAACCGAACCGAAACCGGTCGGTTTGAACCGGTTTCGGTTCGGTTTCGGTTTTTTTTTAAAAAAAAAATTCAGTTTGGTTATTTTTTTTTGATAAAAACCGAACCGAACCGAACCGTGAACACCCTTACCCAAAAGCATGTATCACTTCCACGTGGAGTTGCCTTTCTCATATTAAATAATATTTTATTTATTAAAAGTACTAAAATACCCTGGTCAATCTGGATAACTACACTGGACACACATCCCTTGGCTTGACCAGGCAAATACAATTCTTTTAATAATAAGTTAATAACTGAAGAAAGAAACAAACTACCAGTTTCTCAGTTTCAGGCAGTCAAGGGAAAAATAAAAAAATAATGGAGAGAAATGCAAGCTCAAGAGCTTTACTCTCAAAAATCAAAGGTCACCAAAATTACGAAATACAATTTACATTTCAATAATTAACTATATTCAACTAATTTTGGTGATAAGTGCAGATTTGACTACATCATTAGTGAAAGAGCTAAGCGAGGGACGAACTCCTAACATTTGCATCCACAAATTTAGAAACTACTGCACCGATCCCAATTCAAACTGGTTTGTTTTTATCAATTTTCTTACAAGTTGCTTAATTAATTGCAATTTTAGCATGAAATTACTAATGCAATATATGGGTTCTGTTTGCATTCTCATAAACAAAAATTGCAAACAAGTTACTCTGAGAATTTTAGAATTTTGATTTTTTTTTTTGAAAAAACGACAATAGATTGTGTACTAGTAGAAGATAAGGTGTATTTAAATGTCTACTGTCTTATGATTTGAATACCCTTTATGGGTTTCTAGATATCTCATGTGTAATGATGTGCTAGGGTATGTTACCTTTCTATCGGTTTATGCAGCTTGTGCAGCTCTGATTTGCCAAAGGGGCAACAAGTTCTCACACTTACGAGACAATGTCATGCGTGTAGAATAGGTGAGTTGTGTACGTTATTGAATCGAATTGTCTGGAGCAACTTATGTAATCGAGTTGGAGATGCAAGCATTAGTTCATTTTTGGTCTCTTTGTTGAATTTCAGATGTCTTGCTGAGAGTGCTGGTGATTGTTCAGAAACTTCTGCAAGAGAACCGACATGGGTCTAAGAGAGATATATATTACATGCACCCATCTGTGTTTTCAGGTGAATTTAAAACATTTCTTACTTTAGAAGATAGAGACATGGTTCTTGTTAGACTTTATATTATATTATCGTGTACAATTCAACTGCTGATAATGAGGTGCCTGCAAAACCCAAATTTTCAGTACAATTTATTTTACTCGTGAAAATTGCACTCAATAACGTGCTAGAACTTTATGAAGTGACTGTAAATTTTTTCTACTTTTTTTTTGTCATGCAGAACAGTCTGTCGTGGACCGCGCAATTAATGACATATGCATCCTTCTGCAATGCAGTCGTCACAACCTAAATGTGGTAGATGCTACATTGGTTTCACCTTGAAATTACCTTTGGTTAAAGGATACTGCATATGAGAGGTTAAAAGAAAACGTTCACATGGTTTGGGAAAGGATGCTAGTTAATAACTTAAATATGACAGTTCTTTTGATATTAAATTTAAGAATGGACTATGTCATTAGCAGCAAGAGGCTACTCTTTTTCTGTTTGCTTAACCAACTCCAAGTTGTCATGATCCTTTATAACTGCTAATAAAGTGCAACAGTCCTTTTTTTTTTGTCTGATTGATTGTCAGTGAATTCTGGTCTTTATAATCAGTCGAGAGGTGAAAAGTAAAATAAGTAGTCAATATGTTTGATGACAGTCCTCTCCAGTTTTTGAGATTGATTCCTTAAGCCGCTCTATCATTTGAAGGAATACTACTGTTTTTGAGATCTTGAGAAATTTACTAACTTTCAAATCCTTTGGCAGGTCTCTGTTGGAAACGGGTGGGTACTTCTGGGTCACACTCAACTCTTGAAAGAAGCAATGAGAATTATGTTTCACTGTGTATAAGATATCCTATTATTTATGGATCCATCTATGCTTGTTATATAGGTTGGTAATGGGATGGTTACAGTTCTTGGAAGCTGGGAGGAAATTTGATTGCATAAGTTCTCCTACCACTGTAAGAATGAAAGAGATCATAGACTGAGTCAACTTCTCACATTCTGGAATATAATTGTGCATCTGACTCATTTGCAGGCCTATACCATCCCTGTGCACGTTGAGGAAGTCAAAGGTATCTCAGCTAAAATATCAAGAAAGTAACTGTTAAGTGACAGCAATGGGCTATATGATAGTAGACTACTTTACCGGTCCAAAATGCACATTACCATTTGATTGAAAAGGAAAAAGAATATCTCATACATTTGCGTTGTTTCACACAAATTTTCAACATTTTTTTTTATTTCAAGTTCATGAATGGCGTTTGCAATTGTTGTTCAAATTGTACTTTCAAATATTTATATAACAGGCTTTATGCTTGATTAATGAAACATTCTATGAAAGAAATTCTTGAATACTGATTGCCACTAATTCTTGCTTATAAGATATTGTCAGTGTTGCCAAATACATACTCATTGTGGAGAAGGAATCAGGTAAATCTTCTCATCTTCAATGTACCTGTTTAAAGAGAAACCAAGAGTTCCATATTTCAGATCTCTTAGTTGGCTGAATTTGAATCCCTGACATCCAGTATTCCAGCGTTTAGCAAATGATAAGTTCTGTAATGCAAACCGCTGTATTGTGATCACTGTAAGTGCAAACTTTGTTGATTATCTCTTCTTTCCGTTGTTTTTTGTGTTTATTTCTCTTTCTGTGCTTTGCAGGGAAGAGGGTATCCAGATATTCCCACCAGAAGGTAGAAAATCTCTGCACTGTATGTTGCATACGCCATTCTCATGGCTTTGAGCTTTTCGATCTTTGTTCTATGAACTCTTAAGCACTATCAGGTTCCTGCGGCTACTTGTTGAAAAGCTGTGTCTGCCTGTCTACTGTTTAGTAGATTGTGATCCATATGGCTTTGACATCCTGACTACCTATCGATTTGGTTCCATGGTTAGGCTTCTTGATTGGATAACATATTATTTTGATATTTGTCTATTCAATTCTGTTTGAGAGTAAGATATCTATATAAATGTAGATTCCCAAATCTCATCTAACCCTGTGACTTGTTTCTTTTTTCTTTCTTTCTACCTTGCACTTCAATGTTGGAAGCAAATGGCATATGATGCAAAAATTTTGCGTGTCCCGGAGGTACAATGGCTTGGAGCTTTTCCTTCGGATTTTGAGAAATATGATCTTCCGCAACAGTGTCTGCTCCCATTGACAGCAGAGGGTGTGAAAATTTAGTTTTCAATCTTTTAAATCTGCTTGCTCCTTAACTTTTTAAAGCACCATTTCCTAGTTTGTGCTAATTTTGTTTGCATTGTCTGTTAGACAAGAGAAGAACCGAGACTATGTTACTCAGATGCTACCTTCAAAAGGAAGTGCCGGAATGGAGGTAGGGTTTTTGTGACACTAGAAAATATTCTAATATTATTGGTGTGTGTGCACACGTGCCTCGCATGCCCATGCATATTATGGCTGTGGAGCACCATGATAAATAATGGGTGGTATAATATTCCTTGATAGGTTGGAGCTAGAGCTAATGTTGCAAAAGGGAGTAAAATTCGAGATTGAAGCATTTTCTGTGCACACCCTTTCCTTCTTGTCAGAGCAGTACATACCATCAAAGATTCCGAAAGTTGAAATGCTCCCTGGAAACAACTTCAAGAGTTGAACTACTCGATTGGAAAAGGTTTTTTTTTTTGGATAGTTGAGAGTTGAAATCCTCGATTGAAAATGAAATGAAATTAAAATACTGAAAAGGGTAAAGTTAATATATTCAGAGTGTAATTTTTCTCTCTGCACAATTGTTCATGCAACCTGGTTAATGGTTAGCAGTAGGAATGTTCTCCAAATTGAAAGACAAGCTCTTGTATTGATGCAGACAAAATCAATACACTTAACCATTAACCAACCTCAGAATATCTCTAATTGAGGGCCAAAACAGGAAGTAAAATCAAGATAGATAAATCGCTATCAGGATAACGGATATAATATAGGAAACTTTCATTAATTAAACAGAACTATTGCAGTATTTCAACATTATATAGTAAACATCTCTAGACGATAAAATAATATCATTGCCTTTTCATGGAATAAATTTGATTTTTTTCTAAATAAATCACACTAGTGAAGTAATGACCTTTTATTAGGGTAAGGCGATTTCTTTTTTTTTTTTCATTTTCCACCATACCTATAAGAAAGATGAAGAGGTTCGAGGAATGAGTTCGAAAGTTGACAAAGAAGTATGGAAACAAGATCACAAGTCGATTACTTGAGAAATGAATAGAGACTCTTTTTCAATGTTTACCTTATTGGGTTAAAAATTTCGTGATGTTCTTGGTTACAATTGCAAATCAAACCGTCATGACAACTATTGACAGCCCAACATTCTCTGATGTTTCTGGTATTAATTCTCTCCTTCTCCCTCAAGAAACTTTGTTCCAAGTCTGCTGGAAAAAAAAATACACAGCATTGTTCCAAGTACCTTCAAATGGACTCCAATGCACAGATGGTTAGACTCAAATCCTCAGTTTGATTTAATTTCTTGTAGCTCTTATTGATTTTACTAGAAGCAATTTTCCTTTTCCATACCATTTTCTTAAAGTACGTATTTTGCAGAGTTGTATGATGAGAGTGAATGTCCATTGTGATGGGTGTAAAAGGCAAATGATGGAAGTGTTACAGAATCTAAAAGGTACTAATCTATTTCGATTGATGTTTTGTCATAACTTATTATGACCACATGAAAATATATTTCTATGTAACATTGACCTTGTTTTACTATAGATTTTTTATACTTGCTTTTATTGGTAGGAGTATATTCTGTGGTTCTAGATGCAGAACAAGGGACAGTGAAGGTCATTGGAAAAGTAAATCCCACAACAATTTTGAATGTCTATGATAAATATGGGAAACATGGAGAGGTCTCATCTCTTAGGTTTGATGGTAAGGTCATGGAACAAATACCTTATTCATTTTATGGAGATAATCCTTATAATCCACATGAGGTACCATACCCTCCAATTCCAATTCCATATCATTTCTTTAGAGGGCCAGAACAACAATTGTATGGGAGAAATCCGTATCCAATGCCACCGCCTCTGCTAGGGACAATGCCACCGCCTCCACCGCAGCAGTATCCACCACCTCCTCCTCTACCACAGCATCAACAGCAGCAGCAGCCATCACCAGTCAGTAAAGCTCCATCAGCACCGCCAGCACCCCTTTCACCTGACCCTAAATGTTGCACCATAATGTGAAAAGGCAGGGTAGGCCTATATTTTGTCCTTGGGTTTTCCTCATTTAGCATTTCATTTTTTTAATGGGTAATAATGATAGTTATTTATTTTGATCCCCTTGTTTCCTTAATCTTTGTAGTTAAGAGGGAATATTATTAAATTGATACTAAATATATTTTTATGGTTTTTCTTATAGAGATATGTGATTTTTGAATTCTTATTAGACCGTTTATGGCTCTATAATTCCATAATCTAATACATTAACATTAACAACAACAATAATAATAAAACCTGGGGGGGTCCCACACCCTTTACTAAATTGAGTGGTTTTCAATTTGTTTCTTTGAAGTTGTCTTTATTTGAGATTAAACTTAAAGGTTTGGTTATGTAACTTTTGTCACTCTGTTAATGCTCAGTTTAAAAAACTAAAATGAAAATTTTAAAATTAAGAATTAAATTTGAATAATAAATAAATATTCAACATCTTTTTCTTGAAAGAATCAATGATTGAATTGCTCTTGCAAGAGAAAGATCAACTCCATGTTTTATATTCACTTGATTTTTTTTTTAATTTGATCATTTAAAATTGATTTTATTTGAGATTGGATTTAATAGTGTTTTTGGTTGCTTAAAAATGGAGATTTCACTATGGCAAGGAAAATTTTTGACATGCAATTGAAGCCCCATTTTGCAAAATAAAATTTAATTTTATTAAGGCTTAAGGGATAAAATTTGAAACTAACTAGGACTCGGGTCTATGGATATTGGTAAAGAGCCTAGCACTTGCATTGCACGCGCCAACATATAAAGAAAGTTATTGTGTCCTAGCGGTTTGTGCAGCTTCCTCTTGTGTAGTGGTGTCGTCTTTCTTAATAGCATTGGAAGTGTCTCGACAAGACTGACCTAGTAATGCAGCAAGTGATAATTTCTTTTTTTTTTCTCTCTCACCTCCTCATTTTTCACGTCTATTCTCTTCAAAATAGCAAGGGGTTTTGTCATTTTATTTTTATTTTAAATTTAGTTATCTTTCTTTTAATTGCTGATTATTTTGTTTTGGATTCTTTTTTTTTTTAATTGGATTTACTATTTGATTTCAATATCCCTCATTATTGGATTAATTGGGGATTGAGCTCTGTGATCGCTTTTTGTTTGTCTTCTATGAGGTAATTCCGGCCACATGACTTTGTTCATGGATTTAGAAGGTCACCCTGAATTGACGTCAGTCTTTTTAGGTCCTTTCTTAATTTTTTTTTTAAATTTTATCCTTTAAAACTTGATTGGTTATGGATTAAGCTTTATAAATGTTTTTCACTTTCTTTTATATGAGATTATCTTGGTTTCATGATCTAGATGCAAGTTTGAAAGGTTGACTCGGTTTTTTTGTTTTTTTTTAATTTGTTTTTTTTTTCCAGTTTCACTCTTTAACATTGGGATAGGTTGGAAATTAAGCTTCATGATTATTTTTAATTTTCTCTCTACAAGGTTATGTTGGTCTCCCAAGTAACAGTTTAGAGGGTTTGTCAAGTTGTCTCAGATTGTTTTTTTTTTTTTGTGTGGTCTTTTTATTTTTAATTTCAACCATCAATATTTAATTAGTTGAGAATTAAACTTTGTAATTTTTTCCAATTTGATTGCTATTAAGTTAACTCGTTCCATGACCCGGGTCACGGATTTTCTAAGTTAACCTAGTTTGACTCAGGTTTTTTTTTTTTAAATTATTTCTTTTCTGATTTCATTCTTTAACAATGAGTTAGTTGAAAGCTAGGTTTCATACTTTTTTTAATTTGCTTTCCATTGAATAATCTTATTCTCATCACTCAGGTTGTGGGTTTGGTTAGTTGAGAATTTAGTTTTGTGGTTTTTTTCTTATTTGCTTTTTATTAAGTTTTTCTGGTCTCATGACTCAGTCGCGAGTTTGCTAAGTTAATCCGGGATGACTTAGATTTATTTTTTATTTCTTAAAAGTATTTCTTTTCTAATTTTGTTCTTCAACAATGGACTAGTTGAAAATTGAGCTTTATAGATTTTTTTTTGTTTTTAATTTGCTTTATGTGAGGTAATCTCGTTCTCATGATCTAGCACAATCTTAGTTAGTTGAGAAGTGAAATTCATAATTTTTTTATTTGATTTCTATTAAGTTATCCCGATTTCATGACTCGAGTCGTGGATTTTCTAAATTGACTCAAATTATTTTTTTACTTTTTTTTTCAAATTATTTCTTTTATGATCTTGTTATCAACAATGGATTGGTTGAAAGCTAAGCTTTGTGAATCTTTTTTTTGTTTTCTATAGGATAATCTTGTTCTCATGACTTGGATTATGAGTTAAACAGGTTTACTAGGGTGACTCGAGCTATTTTTTAATTATTTTTTTTATCATTCAATTTTTTGGCTAATTAGAAATTGTGTTTTCTAATTTGTTTTGCTTTGCTTCAATGTGGTCATCATGGTATCATAATCCAGGTTTTGCAAGTTAGTTATGGTTGATTCAGATCAATTCAATATATCATTGTTTTAATATTAAGAAATAAAAGATATGGTATAAAATATCATAATCTCAATATATATATATATATATATATATATATATATATATATATATATATATATATATATATATATATTAAAAAAAAAGTATCTGATATATGCTGACCAATGATCTATGTACCGTATTATGTGCTCGTTTGGTAACGTGGCTGCGGGTAAGGTTTACCCCAACCACACATAATATCGTTTGGTTAAGAAGGAAAAAATGTTGAACGATGGTAGGACCCACTAAAAACAACGATTGTGTCGCAGGTTTTGAGAACCAGCATTTTGCTACCTCTCATGAGGGAGGAACCACAACAGTGGAGCATGGCTCCACTGTTCAGTCAACAGTGGAGCCATGCTCCACTGTTGCACTGTTCAATAAAGTGCACAGTTTTTTTTTCAAAAAATCAGTGCGAGTGAATTAATTCACTCGCACTGTTCACGTGAAAAGTTTAGTTTTTTTTTCTGAAAAACTAGTGCAGTTAATTGATTTCACTCGCACTGTTTACGTGAACGTGAATAGTAATTTTTTTTTTTAAAAAATTAGTTTAAGGTGAATTAAATTTACTCGTATTGTAATCTCAATTTTATTCATGATAATATTTTACCTAATTTTATTGCACGTTCAAAAAATCATGGAAACTGTAGTTCTTGTCGAATGAATTTTGTACGTAATGAAATTGTAATTTTTTTTTAAATTGAGTTTTACTCGAAAAAAAGTATTTAATATTATTTAATAACACTATATAAATTAGAAGGATATCGCATGATGACGTAGTATTTGTGGAATTTGATCGCAATTCCAATTATGTTCTTGCCGGGTCCAACCCAGTTAAAAAAAAAATTCAGTTTTTATTTTTATTTTAATTGTGTTTTATTCAAAAAATTAGAAGGAGATCGCTTGATGACGTAACTAAAAATTCAGTTTTGTTGTTGCGCGCTTAAGAAACCATGAAAAATATAGTCCTTGTTGGATTGATTTCGTATGTGATGACATTGCATATAGTTTAATGGAATAATAAAAAATATTTGATATCAATATTATTTATTTCATGATGTAATAACAGTAGTTAAATCTACAATATTTAATTAAAAATCATTAATATTAATATATATATTTTTTAATTATGTTATAACCTTAATTTGAAAAAAAAAAAAAAATTAACTAAACACATTAAATTATTTTTTGTTCAACCTCAATTTCAACCACAATTTTAACCAAACATATATTTTTCCAAAGCAACCTCAACTAAAAGTACTTTTTATAAAAACAATTTTTTAAAAAATACAACCTTAATACAACCTCAATATCAAACACCCCCACATCATGCTGATGAGAATACAGATGAGCTTGACATGGTCACACGTAAGTGGGTCTTTTATAAATTTCTGATACTTGAAAACCTCATCCAATTCTGCTACTTCACTTCATGCTGATGAAGACTGATGCGCTGGCATTCTGAAGAATTGACATAACCTTGTGACAGTAACCTTCAGTCATTTTACAGTATCTTGGATGCTCGATGTGATTATTTGAGAACATTATAATAATTAATAATTAAGTATATGATAAGATAAGATCAATATAACTGCTTGCTAATTGGTAATTAATATTTTAAAAACAATCTTTCTACGAAATAAATACAGTGCTCATTTCTTCTCTGGGATGATAAGATATAATCTTGTTTTTATGGAGAAATTAGTTAACTGTGAAATGATATGAAAAACTTTTACGACACATGCTGTAAGGAAAATCCATAGCACTTAAATGGTTATATGGAAAATATTGCTGATGCTATTCTGATATCCCTTCTGTCCATGAGGATGATTTGCTGTCATTTTGGCCCAAAATAACAGCAAATCATCCATAGCCATTCTCTTTCGTGCGTGCGTGCGTGTACGTAGATGGCCCTAAATGGTTTTCTGCATCCTACCAGATTATCATCATGCCTAGCTACCCATCTTCATCCATGATTCTGGGCAAGTGAAAACCACATGAATATCCCCAAACTTCATGTGTCACGTGGGCATCTAACACAGGGTAGGTACCAGCTGAGAAGTACAGGTTTTCGGACACTCACCGTTCGCTATAGCTTAAAAAATCTACTTCGATATAAACTATGTAAATTTGTTTTCTTTCTATGGCTTTTCGAGTGTCCCACCAAAACAATACCAGAACAGTACAACTTTACCTAGCAAGTCTTTACTTCCCCTCGAAGATTATAGCAGCAAGTTGCCCATCCAGGTGGGTATGCTGTGTCACGTCTTATCCTACTCTTCAGCCCCACATAATTTGGATGGATTCTTCTAGATCCATTCACTCGCTTTCTATGAGTTTTGAGACATGGGGAGTGTTGAATCAAGCATGTTCGTTCGATTTGGGAACTGGTTTCCCTATGAAATACGAGGAACCAGCCGTATAGATAGAAATTGAATTTTGATGTGAATCCATGAAAGTGAAAGCTCTTGAGTTTATAACCACAGGTGTAAAGAGCTCATAGATTCGTCGGCCACATGTAGCGTTACCATGCAAATAAGACGTCAATATCTCAATCTCTCTCATACAATATGGAAACAATTTTTTTGTGTTTTCCTGCTGTAACAACAATAATGTGTTGAAAGAACTTCCCAAGTCCATGGCTGTCGTCGTTGGCATTGATTTATGATTCAATTGGGAGCAGAGGTAACCAAGCACGAATTAAGCTGGATTGCCTAAGATCATTCATCAAAAGCTCGATGATAAGTTCATATGGTGAGTACTGCAAAAGAAGCATAGATTCTATGCTAATGATTGGTGACATGTGTCAGTTTAAAGGGCTGAAACTGGAAAGTTTTGGCTAGGAATATTGCTTTTGTGAACACCATGCGTGGCTAGTTGAGTGTCCTTGTTATTTTTGGATGAAGTAAAGATCTGATTTTGGCTTGATTTTACCTTTGTTCCCCACAGAATAATATTGTTGATATGGTAGCAATGTTCTATAGATGAATTTTCAAGGCAGTCAATGTAATGGAGCACGCGTCTTCCTGCTGACCTCAGTTTTAAGAAATATATTAATTGAAAAGTTTGGAAATTGAATTCAAATAACTTAATACTTGTTTAATACATGTTTGTTCGTTAAAAAAAATTAATTACTTTTAAAATGTGAATTCATGGAAAATATTTTTTTGAAAAAAATAGACTATTTTTCAATATTTAAGTGTATTATAAAAAGTTTTAGTTCATCGAATCATTGAGGTTTGAGGTTTTTATTAATTAAATTTTGTAGTTATCTAAATAGAAATTTGATATATTTATTCCTATCTCATAAAATAATTTATTTTCCACCAGGGATCAGATGTTTTTCCATGAGCTCGTCGATTTGTTTATTAACTCTTACTTTTGGTGCATAATTTTATGAAAGGTAGGTAATGGTAAAAGATATTTATTTTATCAAAGGCCATAGGCTAATCCTTTGACTTGTTGTGATGAGAATTTGACTCCACAAGAAATTAAAAGCTGCAGAATTAGCTTATTTTTTACGTATACGATCAATTGCAGTATTTTGAAATAAATCAAAGCATGCACTTTTCTTAGCATGAAATAAAAAAACCAAACAAATCCTATGTTTTTTCTATAACATAGCTTAACATAAATTTCTTCATAAACCAATAAAATCAAATATTATAGAAAAATTAAAAAATTGAAAAAGAAACCTTTTTAAATGATATTTAAGAAAATAGTATTTTAGGGAAAAAAAAATAATAGAATTCAAGAAACCTTTTCTATTGGACTTGGATATGAAATGATAAAAGAATACCCTAAAACACATTTATAAAAATTTTGTATTAAAATTCACAAAGAAATGTTCTAATTGATCAGTATCCACAACATGAATCCGTATCGATATGATTTTGTATTTTTTGCCGAATATAATATGTTTTTGTTTCTAAGTTTTTTTTTAGTTAACTAAGAACTTACTATTCTTGATTTTTAGGTTAGATAATTCATATATAACTTAACTATACGATAAAAGCCATTTCTATTCATGCATCACTTGATCCGTGAATGCTTTCACCGACCATTATGAGCATTACTTTTGGCAAAAGAAGTTCCCGAGTAAAGGGGGTAATTGTGAATTACTCTCTCCAAGTGTTGAGAAAAAAATGGACTTCTGCAATATTGCAGGCGGACAAAATGTGTCAATCTTTCATCTTTTGTCTTATATAATTACAGCAGGTCCTCCTGATTTCAATCTCGACATGAATATCATTGTCATATGGGCCTGATCTTAGTCCAAAATAATAACATTAAATTAATTCTTCAGCATCATGGACATGATTATATAATTAAGAACCACAAATATTTAGGTCTCTTGCAAATTGTCGATAAAAGTTTCTCAGTTTGACAAATTACGACGACTGTTGAACTGTTTCGAGAGAAATACTGGATACACTGATGAATATTGCTAATGAAGCTACGGATGGATGAAAGCCATGCAAATATTTGTGGCTTCTAATTGTGTTAGATGCCAGTAGCTAGATTAAAGTTCAAGAAGAAGAAGAAGAAGAAGACAAACTATATAGATTAATGTGATTAATAAGGCTGTCTATATTAAACAGAACGAGACAATTATACATCGTTTACAGACATGATAATTGGCTGATAATATGAATTAATTAGCCATGACTAGATATTGTTGTTGAGCTTCAGTTCTTATCTCTTCTTTCGTCTTTCTAATGAATTCTTCGAACTTCTCGTTCAACTCTTGTGTACTCAGCACTCCATTTTCTTCACCATCGTCGACATAATATTCTGCTTGATATTCTTCTTGAGTAGTGGCATGGAATTCCTCATCATTCAAGGACTCTACCTCCTCGTGTCCTTGAAGAGAGAGTTCACTTCCATGGTCTCCTTCTTTCCCAATAATCAAGAACCCAATTCCTCCATCTCCTTTGTCATCATCTTTTTCTTCTTGATCTTCCACGATGAGCTCCTCAATTTCTCCATCTTCTGTTCGTCCATGATTATTCTCATTCACGAACCCATCTTCTTTTGTGACAGCAATGTTTTCTTGCAGGAAACCATCAACATTCTCCACCAAACCTGATCCATCCCCCGGCAGCACTGGCATTCTAGACTCCGATGTGGCATCTTCATACTTCTTGAAAGACTGATGATCATCAATAGTGGGGGCCAAACCCGAGTATCTAGCGACGAAAACTAGGAGTCCATTGCAGAGGAGGAAGATGCAGTTCTTGTCTAAGGTATGGGTAAACAACTGGACAGGGACTGTAGACAAGTAGAAGTACAAGGAATGAAGGAAAGAAGGCCCAGAGGAATAATTAGATAAAAGCAAGGAAAACACTGAAACTGAGAGTAGCAATTGGGTTATTTTCTTTAGAATCCGAGACTCTGTTAGCTTACTCAGGGCTCGTAGGTTTGGATGCTTAGCTCGGTTCATCTTTTCTTTCTTAATCTTGAAGGAGAAGAAGAGGCAGAGTTAGGAGGGGCTGGTGGTTCCTCGGTTGGTGTGTCAAAACCCAGCAAGTACACCTCTCTTTATATAGACCATAGAGAAACTGCGATGGACAGAGATGTGCGATCGTGTCGTGTACTACAAATAACATTACTAAAATACCCTTTCATTAGGGGGATATAACATCCAGGAAATCATGATTTTAGTACCCCTTGAAAGTTGTGTGGTGGTCGGGGTTTGCCCGAGCTTCGAGGGTGTCTACTTGAAGAGGATACCTGAAACATTCTCAGCCAGCCAACCCATCGGTAAGACGTAGTTATCTACAAGCTTACCAGTTTGAAGCTGGCTGCTTTCTACTTTTGAAAATCGATCATTTGCCAATCACAAGGCGGTCGGGACCAGTAACTGCACTCAGAAAAGAAAAGGAGATTCAATTTTTTTTAAAATAGTTAACTACTCTGCTGTAGATTTCAATTAAAAATATCATGTTTATCCGGATGGATGTTCTTGGTGATATTAAAACGTTAAAATAATCTAAAAAATTTAAAAATAATAAAAATTTGAAGCGGAAAACACACTTATAGAGATAAATTATTGAGGATCCGAATCGCGTATAAGACAATATTCTTAGTTTTTTCCTCAAAACATAAAGGGATGTCGCTGTAGGTGTAGTTGATTTGGATACTGTAGCGCAGGAGGCTTCAGAAGGAAGCATTTATAATACTCTCTCTGTTATTTTCAGCAAACTTCCCATGATACCAACTTCAAGCATTTTTAGCATCATTACATTAAAGATTTACATAATTGCGATCGGACCAGCTTTGTTGCCATATAATCTCATTGGTCACAATATCTTTCCACGTGTTAGCATTTTCACATCTGCACTCCCAGTAAATAAATTTAAATTATTTTTTGTAAAAAAAAAATAGAAGGGTTAGTTAAGTAAAATAACGAACCTTGAAATATGTATAGGGATACAGTAAAATTATCATTCTACTTCCATTCTTTAATTTTAAAGTTTTACTTGAGGGATAGAATGCTCTATGCACATCATCAATTTGTTATTCTTGAATTGTCTAGGAGCAACACTTTTTTTATATTTTTTTTAATAATAGTGCAATTATCGTATTGCATTTAGAGAGTAAACAATCAGAATTTTTGGTCCATAAGCTATATGGTAGTTTCAATTTTTTCATGAAACGCAGTACCCTTGATATGCAAATTTTTTAGCCTTGGTTTATGGGGCTTCATTGTCATTTTCTAATAGTTTTTTTTTATATTGTTATTTAGTCCCAAGGGCATTTTCTTTTTTTATATAATTTTATGAACAGTTGAATAACTTCATTACCCTTGCCATTCAAATTTTTTTGCCTTGGCTTCAAGGGCTTGGTTGTAATTTCATAAGAGTTTTTTTTTTGTTATTGTTGTTTAGTCATAGGGGAATTTTCCGTATTTTGCATATTAAATAAAAGGCTACTGACGTGTGCCTAGCACACGTCATCCGCTCCGCCGCCTTCCGATGGCACGTGTGGCAGACGATAGTGGTTGAAATCAAGCTTCCACCATATTATTTGATGCGTCTTGGCATCCTCTTTCTCCTTGGGTGACACGTGCATAGTAGTGAGGTCTGGTTTGACGCCAATTGATTTTTTTTTTTCTTTCTTTTCCTTCTTTCTTCCTCAGATTACGTGCTAGCTATGCAAAAAATTATACCAACCATTCAATTTCTCTTTTATTTTGATTCAGTCTTTTTCTCTTATATGTAATTTTTTTTATTTACATTGATTGTTTCTAATTGAATTTTATTTTTTATTTCTTCCCTTGTTGTTTGATTTTGTTAGTTTTTTTTTTTTTATCAAACTTGATCCCCATTCTTTTAATTGCAATTTTTTTCAATCATTTTCTTGATTTATTTGTTTTTCTTCAATTCCATCTTTGAGCATTTCTTTTCATTGAATTTTTATATTAAGTTTGGTACCAATTCTTTTAATTGTTATTTTTTAATCATTTTTTAATTGATTTATTTTTTTTCAATTCCATCCCTAAGCATTTAATTTTAGTTGGTTTTTATGTTGATTTTAGTCTTAATTCTTTTAATTGCTATTTTTTTTTGTTTTGCATTGTTTTTTTCATTGACTTTTTTCCTCAATTTCATCGCTCAATATTTGTTTGATTAAGAATTTTGCTTATTTCTTTTCAAGTTTGTCTTTAATGGATCACCCTGGTCTCATTACCCAGGACATAGATCTAAAAGATTAGCCTAAGTCGACTTTGGTTTTTTGATTAAAAATTTTGCTTATTTCTTTTTATGTTGATTTTAGTCTTAATTCTTTTAATTGCTATTTTTTTGTTTTGCATTGTTTTTTTCATTGACTTTTTTTCCTCAATTTCATCGCTCAATATTTGTTTGATTAAGAATTTTGCTTATTTCTTTTCAAGTTTGTCTTTAATGGGTCACTCTGGTCTCATTACCCAGGACATAGATCTAAAAGATTAGCCTAAGTCGACTTTGGTTTTTTTTTTACAGCATTTTTTTTTGCAAATGTTTTTTTCGGTATTTTTTTCTTTGCTATTTATAAGGGGTCATCCCAATTTCATGTTCTAGGTCATGTGTTTGATTTGTTCACCTAAGTTGGTTGCCGGGTTCACTTGAAATTTTATTTTTTTTTATCTTTTTTTATATGTTTCCATCATATTGGCTGAAGTCCATTCCTTATTTTTTTCTGATGTGTTTGGCTTTTCATATTATTTTTTATGGTGTGAGTTTATTCAATCATTTTTGTTTGTATTTATCGTTTAAGTCATAAGTTTTTTAGGGTAGATTTATCTTTTATTTATTTAAATAAAAAAATTTAGAAAATATAATCAGACAAATATCTCATCTTTACAGTTTCTTTCTTGGTTATTGTTAATGACTTTTTTTTATTTACATAAATGGTTATCGATATATTTAGTTAGATGATTGCATAGACTTTTCAAATGACACTTTTAATTTTTCATGTAAAAAAACACGGTGGAGTAGCCTGTAACTTGTATGCCAAATTCATGATTTTAATGTTTTTTTTTAGTTTTTCCTTTTTTTTATTTACATTTTTTTGGAATAAATATTATTTTTAATTCTTTACACTTAGCCTATTTATACCATTATTTTTGTATATATTTTTTTATTCTTTTGTAATTTGTTTTTTATGTTTTTTTCTTTACACTTTTTGTTTTTGGAAATTTATTTTACACAGACAAAGAAAATGGTGTTTCACTATAGCGATTGCAACATTGTTTTATTTTTTGGCTATATTAAAAATTAACTTAAGATCTTATATGTTTTTATTAATGCATATGATCTATATTATATTTTATTATATGTAAGCATTGACGTTGTGATTAATGGTTATATTTTTTACTTGATATAAAAAAAAATACATTAATAACACATACACATTAATTCTTTTGTGTTAGAAAAAAATTATTCGACCTGCAGCTAGACGAGTTAAATAGATGTGTTAACAATTATTTTTTTTTATATTTATTGACACAAATAGTTCTCATATGCCTTTTGATTTATAATTAGAATCTTTTTTAAAAAATAAATTTGAAAAGCTTGCATATTTATTTTTTGTTTTTTGTCAAAAACATTTATTCAACCCGTGACGAAGCACGGGTTACATAACTAGTGAATTACTATTTCTTGTGTAAGGGTTCATTGATGCTCAAATTGGTGAAATCAAATAAACATTTTTTTTATTATACATAATTATAACTTTGGGAAATTGATGTTGAAGCAAAATTCCTTTTTTTTTTTTGTTTTTCCAGCCGAGGCTTGTTTTTAGCTTTTTTAAGTCTTTATAGTTTTTATTTTTTTTATTTTAATCCTTTTTTTAAGGTTTTTGTATTTTGATTTAAAAGTTTATTTTCTTTACATTTCAGTTCTTGAGTTAGAGAGAGGAGATGGCGAGTCGTTGGAAAATAGCTAGTAAAAGAAAATGTTATCATTGACCATATTTTGGAGACAAAAATATTGTTCTTGGTGTTATTTGGTTTCATTTCATAAGAGGAATTATACTGAAGTGCTTTTTTCCCCTTATCTTTTTGAGAAAAATAGATCGGGTTCATGAATTTTTTTCCAATCAGGATGAATTCTAAGTTTTTTTTATCTATAAAATATTATTTTGATGTTAGATATGGGCTTATTGATATTCATGAGATATTTCTTAAGTGTTTTTTCTTTTTATTCTTATTCTTATTATAAACTTGAATAATTTTTTTGTCTAAAAAGGAGGGTCAATTTTCTGATGATTTACGACCACTATAGGTGGCCAAATTAAAACCAATAAGCGATGCATCATTTGCCATTATAGATAACGCGTCACTTGTTTTCATAAGAAAAATAAGCGGATGACAGGTCATTTGCATAATTAAATAATAAGAAAAAAAGAGCTAGGTGTGCGAGTATGTGTTATCAGGCCCATAGATGTGGCTTGAATTTTAATTGACTATGTGTGCTAGGTCTCTTAGGCTCCCGCGACTTGCTTTTTTTTTAATTTTAAGTTTGTTTAATGTGGGATTAAATAACTTAATATATATTATACATATTAATTTAAAGTATTCTAAAATATATTTTAGGTATTATTTAAAAGAAATATTAAAATTTTAGTTTGTTTTCATATAAAATTATATTATATTATATATTTTTTAATTTTAGCAAGCATGTTTTTATAAAGCCAGCTGTATTTTAAAAAAGTATTCAATGACTTTTCTATAATTATTTATCTTTATTATCATGAAATTAAATAAAAGATAATTTAAAAAAATAAAGTGATTGAATCAATTTGGGGTCATGACTTGGAGCGTGTATTTGATGATGATGAGTAAACCCGGATTAACCTATGTCAATCTAATATGTCATTGTTTTATTATATATAAAAAATTAAAACTAATGCTTTTAAAATCTTTTTTAATTTTGTTTGGTGTTGAAAAACATGTTAACTTAACAACACGTGCATAATTTTTTCAATTATCTCTTATGCGTTGAAAGTTAGCTCATGGTCTCACGCGAATAACATAAGTAGTGATAAATATTAGATGCTCGTGTTGAGGGCGCTTCTATAATTAACATGAATTAACAATACTTTAAATGGTGTGAGGGAATAACTGTTCCCTCACACACAATATACTGTGAATTACAACAGTAATCAACAATGCATTCCTTCTATTTTTTTTGTTTTTTTTCCATCTTTTTTGTTTTTTCTTTTGTTTTTTTCTTTTCTTTTCCAAAATTACTTTTTTTTTTTCAACTTCCCTATTTTTTTTATTTTTTTTTTGCACTTATTTTTTCTTTTTTTTTTCAAAATTATTTTTGTTGATTTTACTTTTTAAATATTGACCTGGTTAAAAATTTCGCTTTGTAATTTTTTTCTTTAAAATACTATGGATTGTTGCGGTGTTTTCCCACATAGTTTTTCTATTTTATTTTATTTTTTTCAAAATTATATTTGTTGATTTTTTTTAATATTGAATTGATTAAGAATTTAGTTTTGTAATTTTTTTCTTTAAAACATTGTTGATTGCAACAGTGTTTCTCCGCAAGGTTTTTTTTTATGATTTTCTCTGAAATTATCTATGTTTATTTTATTTTTTAATATTGAGCTGGTTAAAAATTACAGTTACAATATGTGATGAAAGCACTGTAACTTTCCTGAAAAATTACTGTGGATTGCTACAGTGTTTTTTCCCACAAGGTTTTTTTTTTTGTTTTTATTATGTTTTTCCCTAAAATTGTCTTTGTCAATTTTATTTTTTAAATATTAAGCTGGTTAAGAATTGCAATTACAAGTAAATACAAGTTTTTCCTCACAAAACAGTATGGATTGATACAATTTTTTCTCATATGGTTTTTTTTCAGTTTCTTTTATGTTTTTTTTTGTAATATTTTTTTCCCAAATTATCTTCGTTGATTTTATTTTTTTTAATATTGAGTTGGTTAGAATTTAACTTTGTAATAAAATTTAATCATGTGGGGAAAGCATTGTAGCTGTCCCCACAAAACATTGTCTTATAATATTGAGTTGTTTGAGAATTACAATTACAAGTCATTACAAATAAGGCTAAATCATGTGGGAAAACACTGTAGCTTTCATCACAAAACACTGTGAATTGCTACAGTATTTCCAACATGATTTTTTCCCTTTTTTTGGTTTGTTTTGTTATTTTTTTTCTAAAATTATCTCTTTCGATTTTTTTTCTCCTTTAAAACACTGTGAATTGTTGCAATGTTTTCCCATATGATTTTTTTCAAAATTATCTTTATCGATTTTTTTTTTGAATATTGAGTTGGTTAAGAATTATAATTACAATAAAGCTAAATCATATGAGAAAAACATTGTGGTTTTTCTCACAAAACACTGTGGATTGCTACAATATTTCTCTAAATAGTTTTTTATTTTTTTTTATTAGGAAAAGCATTATAGTTTTCCTCACAAAACATTGTCAATTGCTACAACGTTTTTCCTCATGGGTTTTTTTCCTGCCAAAATTATCTTTGTTGGTTTTTTTTTAATATTAAGTTGATAGAGAATTTAGCTTTGTAATTCTTTTTTACTTTTTATTAACAAAAAAGTTAATCATGTGGCGAAAGCACTGTATCTTTCCTCACAAAATACTGTAGATTACTGCAAATCATTTTGTTCAGTCTCTAAGTTTTTAATCACCAACACAACTTTTTTTTCCGTCATGAAATATTTGCTCCATCATACCTTTAGTTTTTATGACTTATTTAGCGCTGGTTCACAATTAAAACACTATCAAGTGTATTTTTTTTATAAGCTCTCGTATTAAATTATTTTATAATCATGATTAGGATGTTAAATCTTAAATTAAACATACTTAAAACATATATATATATATATATATATATATATATATATATATATATATATATATCATAAAACCATAAAATACAATCTAAACTTTAAATCTATGCATCAAAGTCCTCTATAAATTATAAGATAAAAATCCATGTATTGTATTTGAAAATAAAAAAATTAATTAATTAAGAAACCAGGTTAGAAATGCATCGGATGATATGGCAAGTGCAAGATTGACTTTGATCAAATTGAATCAAATTTTTCTCATCTCTAGTTTGACCCGATCAAATAAGATAATAATATGATTCAGCTAGATTGGATAAAATGAAGTATCCAACTAATTGAGTGAAATTACTATCTTTATTCAAGATTTTCAACTAAATTTTTAGTTTCATATATTGAAACATGCAAATTAAAAAACAAGAAGAAGAAATACTCATATATTGACATCATTAAATATTGAAATATTTTCATGTTTTTATCAATGAAGGACTTGACTGAAATACTATAAGGATTTAAATAAAAATTTAATCCAATTCTTGCACTATAAATAAAATTTTCAACAACATAAGAAATTAATTCGTTTGCATATTTGATACATGTCTTTTTTTTTCCTCGGGGTACAATTAACAAAAAAAAAATGTATGCAATTAATAAATATCTTCATCTAATGCTTATAACACAATTTTAAATTTGGTTTTTGAAAAATAACAACTAATATATTATAAGAAATACTTTGGCTGGAAAAGAAATCCATTGATTTCCCTCTCCTATATATATATATTACCACATTAATGTAACTATTCTCATGTAATAAACAAATAACAAATTAAATACATATACCTTTACATCATTGAATATCAAAAATTTAAAACATTATACACACATAGCTAGGAATCAATTATTGGTTTAGTTGGAAAGAAAAGAGAAAGTCAAAATATAGCGGTGAATGAGAAAAAAAGTTATCGGGTAATTATATTCTGGTTTTGAAAAAAAGTTTGTGATGATAATGAGCTACATTCAATAAAAATAATTATATTAAGATGCTTTTTAATTCCCTTTATCTTTATATTAAACTAAATTTTTTTAGTTTTTCAATTTTTTATTTTTAAAATCAAGTTTTAATACTTTATATCTTACGTACGGACTCGAATGCTAAATACAAATCGGAGAAAGGGTCCAATGTTTCGAAAACACGAATGATCTTAGTTACTTTTTGATTCAAAAGCAATTAATGTTTAGGTAATGCTTGCTTTTCTTTGAAATCAAAGCAAACGTTACTTTCAAAGAAAAATGTTTTTGTTTCCAACCACAAGCACAATGGCTTCTTTAGGTTCCTTTTTTATTTATTCAAATGACAGCTTTCTCCATTATTATTATTATTATGATTTAAATGACACTTATCAAAGATATTCGTAATTATATTTCAAAATCTTTTTTTATTATTGATTTTATTAAAATTACATGTCTTGATATATATATATTATCATCTTACGATATAATATATATCACAAGGTTTAGCCGACAATGTTACAAGAGTTCAATGCTTATAAGAACTCATAGGGTGTTGCACCGTTATAGCATCACAAGTTGGAAACTTAGTTCCAACTAGTTTACATGTACATGTAATGCTGCGAGTCATTTAAAAGTTTTTTTAAAAAGTCAATAAAAAATATTGATGTTATAGAAAACTATTTGGGCGTCTGGCATTGCATTTGAAAAGCGTTTTTGAAAAAATTTGAATTTTTTTTGCTTTAAATTAATATATTTTTTATGTTTTCAAATCATTTTAATGTGCTGATCTAAAAAATGATTTTAAAAAAATAAAAAAATATTACTAGCATACTTTTCTGAGTGAAAAGTACTTTGAAAAGCAACCACAACCAAACTCTCAAACACGTTTAATTAATATTTTTATTAAGCTTGGTCTAGGTAGTCAATCTTGATATTTTTTTATTTGACTTCTTGCCTAGCATATGTTTATCATTAAACTATGTAGAAGTTATCTTAATATATCTCAGTTGACTTGGTCGGTCCAAAAACATCCTGGTCAACCAGTAAAATAAAATTGAGGATGAAAATAGGGGGAAAATGTTGAAATTGACATAAAAAACCCTTCAGAACCAAGTTCTTGCCTAACACAAGTTAAAAATTAAATCGTGTTCGAGTTTTCCTGACGTAACTCAATCGACTTGGTCAATCAAAAGATAACTTGGTCGACAAAAAAAATAATTGGGGTTGAAATTGAGAAAAAAATAATAAAATTCACATGAAAAAAACTCTCAATCCAACTTTTTGTTTGGCTTGGCTTTAAAACTATATCGTGTAAGAGTTATCCTGACATAACATAGTCGGTTTGTCAGGTCAAAAAACAACCTAGCTGACCAATAAAATAAGAATTAAGATGAAATTGAAAAAAAACAAACTTTTTACCTATTTTTTAAAATTAAATTTAATTAAACTATATAAAAATTAAACCTTGAATGATCATTACTATGAAAAGACCGGGTGCTGGCTTCCAATAAGGCTAGCAATATTAACACACGAAAAAAAAAGGCATGGTTAATTGATTCCTAACCAAGATTGTCAATTCTGTTTCATTTCACCCGAAATGGCCGAAACATTCCGTACCAATTCAAAAAACGGAACAAAACGGAACAAATTTCATCTTATTTTAAATCTCGGTCCGTTCCGGATTTTTTGGCTAAATTCCGCTCGAACGTTCCGGTTTCATTCCACATGTTCCGTTCCGTTCTTGAAAAGTCATTGAATAAAATTGAACTTTGTTTAATTTAATTAATTAAATCACCCAATTATAAAAAAAACTCTTTTTCATTACTATTTTCAGTAACAATGATATTAATAATAATATTGAAAATTATTATTACTATTTTCATTAACAATGATATTAATTTTTTTAAATTAGATTTATCACTAATATATATGGTTTATATTCATGTTGTTTTTTTTTCATGTTTATACTTTGTAGGAATTTGAGCAAAATAAAGGATGTTTTAGATTCCATTAGCTGTGATAACATTGACCTAACTTTATATTTAAAATATTTGTGTTAAGATATTTTACTTTCATAATATTTTGATATTTTGTTTAAGTTGAATTACTTTAAGTTAAATATCTATTTAATCTTGACTATTTAGAAATATTTTAAATTTTGAAATTATATTTGTTTGGCATTGTGTTTGTATTGCATAATTTATAATTAATTTATCTTGAATTTGAATTATATTTGTTGAATATATATATATATATATATATATATATATATATATATATATATATATATATATATATATTAACAGTTCAACTTTAAAATGGCACGTACAAATACTCCAAAACTAAAACATTTTATTTCAATTAAAAAAATAAAATACCTACGGAACCAGAATTCACCTCTTGTGGCTAACCTAACTTCCTTGCGAACAACACCTTCTACTTGTAAGCTCGTACACACTTGTCAGCTGCAAGAGATGGGTATCTCAATAATTTTCCATCACATACAGCACGGCTCTCACATAATATTCCTTGTAATGACAGGTCTGTTTTTCTATGATTGACTCGCTCTTTGGTATATCTTCTTTTGGAGCTTTTCAGATTAGAACTGCCTTCTGCTCTGCGGTCTACAGCACGTAAAGTCCTCTCTGCCTAAAGTCAACAGCAGATTAAATTTCTAAAATATTTATCCACACCCCCATTATTCAAGCTTATCCTGAAAAAAAGATAAAGAAAAATCCAGGTTTTCATGAATAATAGCAGATATAAATAAATGTATATTATTGTGTGCGGTTATGCCTTGTTTAAAGATATGCAAAAATAAATTATGCTAAATTGGTGTGAAAGATCACCCTCGTAACTGCTACTAATTCCAGTCCTCCCCATAATCATAACTGATAGTACGTTCATTTATGATAACTTGCAAAATCCAACTCGGGGAACGGAGACTTTGCTTCAACTTCACTACTAAATCTAAAGATTTCCAACATGGACTCATTACAGGAAGTGGGGTGGTTCACTTGCTTCTTGTCCTGCTAGTGCCTAGGAAAAGGTTAGTTCATGGGAAGAAAATGTTTCAAGGGTGATCTGGCCACAGGAATATATGCTACCATGGCAGATGCCCTTTTCTCATCTAGGGCGTATTCCTTGCGAAGCAGGTCAAGCTTCCACTCGGCCTCCATTTTCTCATAATCTGCCTTGGGAAGTGATGAAGAGGCATTTGGAACCCATTTGGACATGCTACTTCTTTAATTTGGCAATATTCCAGCAAGTCCCTCTTTTGCATCCTTCAAGCTCTCGAGACATTCTTGGACGTGTCCTTTGATCATTTGGGCTTGCTAAAACATCGCTACTGTGTGGACTCTAAGGTTGTCTGCGTGACCGAAAACTTGAGCAAATGCAGAATTGAGAAACCATTCCAAGGCCATCCTTCCCAAACTCGAGAAGAAGAGCAGGAAATTAAAGGCAAGAGCTTAAAGAACAGCCCTCGCCTCTATTAATATACAAACACAACATCAACGGCTACATATTCATTATTTTGCATAAATTATCTCAATCGATCAAGCAAGATAGTTTTTTTTTTTTTTTTTTTTTAAAGATCTCTCTATTATTGGGGTCTCATTAAATGCATTTTTCAGAAGAATTTGTATAGACTTAGACCATATATATATATATAGATGGCATGTTGTTATTATGGTAGTTGTTTCTCTTTTGATTTTGAGTTCACTAACTTCTTTCGAAGTTGACGACGAGAAATATTAGCCATTTGTTTACTTTCTAATTTTCCAAGTGGCTTCCTCTAATAAATTTGAAGGGCGTTATTAAGCTGGGGTTGGTGCTTATTTAAGGAGCCATCGTGCTACTTATAGTGATGTATGATAAGGACCATAATTCAGAGTTAATAGATAAATTAGAGGGTTAATGTCACATTTTATCCTTTTATTCTTTAAATTAGATGTTAAAAATTAAAAAAAAATAATAAAAAAAATTAAGGCGAAATGGTGTATACTTTACGTAGGGGTGAGCAAAAAAACCGATAAACCGATTAAACCGAGAAAACCGAAGAAAAAAAAAACCAAAAAAACCGAACCGAAAAAAAAACCGAATTAACCGATTAAAAAATCACAAAAAAATTCCGGTTCGGTTCGGTTGCGGTTTCGGTTTCTAAAGCCTGAAACCGATTGAACCGAACCGGTTCAACCAGCCACCACTTAAAAAAAAAAAACAAGTATAAATACAATCTTTTCTAATTTCTAACCCTAGACTAACATTCAGCCGTCACCCCCCCTCTCCCCTTCTCTGCATCTCTCCCTTTACTCTCACTTTCTCCCCTCCCTTTACTCTCTGCTTTGCTTTGATTTTCCTCCCCTTCCTTATGGATTTGGTTCCTTTGGGTTTTCTTCAGATCTTAGTTCTCCTGTCGAGTCTGTCGTTGGCTCTACTGAGACAGAGAGCGATGAAGAAGATTACTTGGCTGGTTTAACTCACCAAATGGCTCACTCCACCATTGAAGATGATTTCAAGAGAAACGACCTCCTTTGCGGCACCAAAAAAATTAAGGTATTGCTTCCTTTATGTTTCTTTTTAAAGTAGGACAACCTGCTGGTTTTTTTTATTATGTTTTTTGGGGCTAATGTTCGGGTCTTGGGTTTTTTGCCTGATTTGCAGGGTTGAGTTTTGTCTGGATAGCCTCAATCAACGCTATGTGTAGTTGGACGCAGGTGAGGTTGTAGACAAGGGTCTAGCCGTGGAAGCCCGAATGGGTCTTCACCTCCAGTAACTTGGGATCTGCTATACGAGGTTGCAGGAGAAGTAGAGAGGACCATTGGGTTTGAACCGGTTTGAAAGGGGAAAAAACCGAACCGAACCGAAATTAGTCGGTTTGAACCGGTTTTCGGTTCAGTTCGGTTCAAAAAAATTTTAAAAAAATTCGGTTTGGTTGTTTATTTTGGTTCAAAACCGGACCGAACCGGAAATGCTCAACCCTAACTTTACGTACCTGGTAATTTTATTTTAAAAATTTCTCTAATATTATTATTCTCTTAATTTAATTTTATAATAGTAATATTAATGTAAGGATGAAAGGCTTACTGTGTCCCAACGTTTTTTTAATTGTAGTTATTATGTTCTTGTACAGTGTTCAATTCTCTAATATGTTTTTATTATCAAATCTTTTCGGTCGAATTTGAAAAAACTGTATTTTTCATTTCAAAAATGTCATTAATAATATCATTTTTTAATTCCTTGAAAAAAATTAAAATTTTAGTGATTGAGTAATTTCTTAAAACTTTCGAAATAATTTTGAGTAATTTTTTTATTATATCCTTGTATAACTAGAGGATTTTTTATATGAAAAATACTATTTTCTTTGTCAAAGAACCAGTTCAACCTAAAAGTTTAAGTTATTAGGTGAGGTTTCAAGACATGATTTATATTATTCTCTAACACACCTCTTCAAGTGAAAGCTCTTTGAACTTGAAATTTGCACAAGTTCACATTACGTTATGAAGATATGATTTATATTATTTTCTAACACATCCCTTAAGTGAAAGTTTTTTGGGTTTGAAATTTACATAGGTCCACATTACATTGTGTTTAATTTTTATCAAATAAATGGGGATGGTGGGATTCGAACTCGTGACCGCTTGGTCATCAAGGCTCTGATATCATGCTAAAAAACCAATTCAACCCAAAAACTTAAGCTATTAAATAAAATCTCAAAATATGATTTATATTATTTTCTAATAGTATCAATTTAAATAAAAAACACATGCACAGGGAACATGTTTTTCATCACTATCTAGATGAAAAACATCTAGATAGTGGCATTTAAAATATGTATATTTTTTAATTTAATTTTATTATTTTGTATTTGTTATATTTTTTTTATTTGAATACTCGTATTTATAAAATATGGTTAATTAAGTATTTTCGTTAGTTTTGTTATCAAAATATTGATGTGATAGTTAACTCTTCGATGTATCCGATATATATCCAAGGATTTTATGAACATCACTGTACTACGCAGTAGATAATCAAGAAGACCCTGTTGTTCATAATTATTCTTTGTTTTGAAAATATAATTAAAATTATTTTTTAAAGTGTTTTTTATTTAAAAATATATTAAAATAATTTTTTTATTATTTTTAAAAAATTATTTTTGATGTTAGTACATTAAAATATCTGAAAATAATAAAAAAAATTAACTTAAAGAAAAAAAATAAAAAAAATCAAATTTTTTTAAAAAAGTTTTTAAAAACAAAAACAAATAGCACTCGATGATCTGTGGCTTTTTCACCTATAGTTTTGTTAATCTTTTACTGTAGTTTTCCAGCGTGAAGAATTACTGCAAACATAGCAAGATGAGTCCCTAACGCGACAGTTTGCTGTTTGCGGAAGATTGTAGCTTTCCTGGGTGGAAATGATGTTCAAATCACCAATTTTACTGGAAAGGAACCTGACATGAAGTTTATAGTATGAAAATATGAATTTTAGAACTTAAAGACTTGGTAGGAGAGAAGTGCATTAACGAGGGTAGGGTCTAGCTAACGACAAGGGAAAATATGAGAACACGAAGATGTTTGTGTACATGTTGTCTCTCATATTAATGTTGTCTATATGTATTGAGTGGGCTACAAGTTTTTGTGTGTTTTGAAATTTTAAGTCTGAGGCTGATATTTGAGGCATTCCTGCATGTGGCTGGCAATGGATTCTCTTTCCACATCTGTTCTTCTCCATGGTGTCTCTCTCTGCTCATATTTCAATTTCTGCAATTACTGTCTTGGCTGCTTGTGTGGTAAGTCTACAGTTCAGTGATGGCATGTACATCTGTTTTTCCCAGGAGATTGACGATGCCACGAGCTATTTCATTTCACACTCAGCTGCGCCTCCACTCATTTAGTCCTGGTCTCATCAAACTCGACTGCAGCATCGTCCTTTTACTCAGAGAGTCAGGAAATCCCTACACAATAAGCCCAGCAGGATTAGCTCATTGGTAAATTCAATTTGTGTGTCAAATGACGCGAGAAAAACCAGAGATATTTGCGTTGGATCGTCATATGAAGTAAACTTTTTACTCAAAAGTGCTTCCATTAAAAGTTTCATCTTTAACCATTCCTGTATTTGTCTGTCATTTCGCTCTCATTTTCGGGTTGCAATCAAGTGAAGTTGATCGGAGATAATTTAAGCTCAATGTAACTGAGAAAGCAATAGACAGACACCATTCCTTGTTTTCAAAACATAAATTTAACTGTTTTCTTTTATGCATTGGCACGTAAGACATCATCTTCAGCTTATTTATAATTTCAATCGCCATCCCTAATGTTGATTTCCTTTATATCGTTATCATATATATGTCCGAACAACAGCCATGAGAAATTCCATGAAAACAGACCGGAATACTACTGCTGATTTGTGTTTAAAACATTCATGATGATTGATGAACTATATGAGATAGAGGTTTTACTTTAGCGTTTTTAGTGTTCATTGTTGTTTCTCCTCTCATTAATCTCCGCGTGAATATTTTTGAAAACTTTCAATTTAATTCTCAAACTTTTATCTTTTCAACTTAAATTAGAACTCACTACTTTTTTCTTTTTTCTTTTTTTTTGGAGGGAAGGTTGGATTGAAAAGCGAAGAATTAAAGTGAAAAAAATGAATAAAATAAAAGGCATCCTTTAAATTACTTTGCAAAATTCATTTTACCACCCACTATTTTTTTAGCTATTAAATAACCAGTCTCTAAAAATTAAAAAAATCAATTTTGATAACAAACTTTATTTATTTATTTATTTTTAGTTCTTTTATGGTGGAGGAGGGAGAGGGGGTTGCCAGATTCCTACATAGAGAGAGAAAGTTGTTGTTGGTGATGATTTCGACCATCAAAACAGTCTATTTTTATGTCAAATTGTTCCATATAATAAGGAGAGTTAAGATTGGGTGTTATTTTACCTTGAAAACACCTACAAACACATACATGAGCTTAGGAAGATTTTTTCGAGTTGATTTCAGGTTTTGGGGTTGTTTTTTTGTGTTTTTGGAGGCAATGGATTGGTTTAGCAAGGCTTTTAGGGTGTTTCCTAGGTATTTTGAGTCAAAACGGTTTGAAAATAAGTCTTTGGATGAAAAAAACAACAATCATGTTTTTCCAACTAACCAGTTATCAAGTTCTATAGAGCTCTAGATAACACATCATCTTTTTTTTTTCAAACAATTAAATTAAGAAAAAAAATTAAAGGCTCGCAATTTCTAACAATTTAGAATGAATATCTTACAAACAAAGACATAGTTAATTTCTGACAATTCATCTAAAGATATTATGAAAGATTATCTTGAAGTTTCTTTATATACTAAGGTTGGAGTATTGGAAGTCATAGATGATAAGGAGATAATTTTGAATTAAAAGACTATGTGAAGGAACTACATGTGGACTTCATAGGAACAAAAGGTATAACATTAAATATGGATTTTTTTTAGCGTGCACGCATCATAAATTAAAATTTGAAATTCATGAATCAAAGACATGTTACTTCATGAATATGTTGGCTACAATGTTATATTTGAAATATTTATTTTTTTTAGCGTGGTTGAGTTCAATTTTTAACAACTAACTTGAGAGTGAGTTTTTCGCAAGTAAAAAAGATTAAAGTGGGGCATTTTCTTCATTATTCTTGGTATAATTATTTTTATTGTATTATTTACTTAATTGTTAAGATTTTCTAGGTTTTAAGGAGTTTAATAAGAGTCTAAGATGCAGTTTAATAAATCAAATATAACTTTTAATCTGATTATCGGATCAACATGAGATTCTGACAAAAGATTTTGAAGGTCTTGTTTTCTATTGGATTAAAAATTTATGATGATCGAAAATCAAGAAGGCCTTAAAATGAGAACCGAAAGTTACTATGTGAAAATCTTTTTATTTATCTTATTGTATTTGTATTTTTTTTATTTAGCTTAAAATTTTTAATTTAATTAATATTTTACTAATTAAAAACCTAATACTAAATAAATGGATTTTATTAGTTAGATAAATTTTAATTAGTAATCATGTCATCTAGAACTAATATAAATAGAAATGTAAAATTTATTTTGAGAACATTTACATTCAAAGTTTTATAAAATATCAAAGATTTTTCTATTCTCTAATTCTTCTACATGTTAGGGCTGTAAATCTAAGACTTAAAAATCTTAATTTTTATTCACGTCAGTAGGGAAAAAACACATATATCATCATTGTAATGAAATTTAATTCACTATTTTATATAACATACTTATATACAATATTAAATATTTTGTTTTTGAAGAATATTTGAGAACCACCCCTCATGAGCTTTAGGGCGGTTCGTCGACTAGTATTGTTATAATCTCGTTTATAAATAATTATTATATGTATTTGTATACTTCCTATTTAATTATTTATTATACAAGAATATCGATGGATCTCATACCGTCTAAAATAATTACCCCAATTTTTTTATAGCTTCATAGCAATTTCTTTTCCTTTTTTCAACTTGTTATCAACGTTAAAATTTTTGTTTTAGTGATTTTTCCAAAAATAATATCAAAAAGTAATAAATATTTCAATAATATATAATATAATTTATCTTCTCGATGCATATTAAATTTAAATTCTAAATCACTTTCTATTTTTTCAGAAAATATTATTATATCACTAAATTTCATAATTTTATTAAAAAAAAGAGCTTAATTAAAAAATAATAAGAGTACAAATAATACAAAATTCAATTTTTATACTACCATAAATTTTTTAAAAACATAAAAAAAACAAAAACCTTAGAAGAATTAATCTAGTATTCATTATATATATATTAAAAGATATTCAATATATATATTAATATGATATAAATAAAAATAATTATTATATCACTAAATTTCATAATTTTATTAAAAAAAGAGCTTAATTAAAAAATAATGAGAGTACAAATAATACAAAATTCATTTTTTATACTACCATACATTTTTGAAAAACATAAAAAAACCTTACAATCACTAATCTAGTATGCATTATATATATATATATATATATATATATATATATATATATATATATAAGATATTCAATATGCATTTTTAATTGATATAAATAAAAATAATTAACAGCATGTGTTTTAGTCAAGACTTTTCTCATTTCCTCTCTTTCTTGAGCTTGTTATCAAATATCTAATCTTTACCTTGGAACAAACAGAGTTGCTCCCATTTTACTATTGCATACAGATAAATAGATAGAAGATTGTTATATGGACCTTTCTGTCGAGAGTTTTCCCGCAATTGAACAAAGGCACTCCAGGTACGTTATGTGAACTGATAAAATAGAAATCAAGAGAAAGACATTTCATAACATCGACAGCAAATGGCTATCATGTCTTAATGGGTGTTCAATTTCTGAAAAAAAATAAAATTAATAACAGAATAGCTAGATTTTTGAAAGCCTAGATTGGCAATAGGACTACAATTATTTCAGTGCTCGAAAATCAGTGGCATGCATCCAAGTGTTGTTACAGGGAAGAAGAAAAACTCAATGAATCTCAATCTCTTCAGTAATCTCGATAGTTTTGTAAGAAATATGACTCCAAAAGCAGGGGATCAAAAATCACAAATTCTCATGTCAGACATTTAAGTTATGCAGGGAAGTGAATTTCAACAATCCTTATCTCATTAAGAGGAAACCGGTTTTTAATGGAATGTGCTTTCAATATCTCCAATACCAATCTTCACTTTCATCTCCTTGTCTACCAAAAATTCATTTACTGTATTGTACACTAACCCTGAGCCTCAACGATGCCAGATGCGACCTTGCTGCCTCTGTTCTTGCATTCGCCTGTATCATCATTTGAGCAACTCAAAATGCCGTTCAAATAAAATATTATTTCATGTACTCAATTTACTTCTCACACTGGTGTCTCAGCTTTCTCAGCACAGAATTTCACAAATTCAACAAAAATAAAAGGACAAGAATGTAAAATACCTCTGATAATCTTTAGAACGCTCAAGGAACTCTTTTCCTACATCTTTTCTTTCATAAGATGCCAACACCTTCCTGATATCAGATGGACTGTTGCGAGCAACATCTGTGTGCAAACCAAAATGGGAATACATTTTATACAATATTAACAATAATAAAGAATTGTGATGATGATTGAAATAAGGTAATAGCCTGGGTATTTACTCCAGGCTCAGTGTATAGAGATCGATAGATAAGAAAGTTCTATAAAGGGAAGAACTGAAAGTATACTAGAGTCTCAGCGCTTCATAAAATAAACCAAATCCCATTAGTAACAGCAAGGGTTATAATATTTTGGCCTTCTTTATGGCTGTGCCTCTTCAAGACAAATGTTTATAACTAGTGTGCAATGAAATCTAAGAACACAACCGTTTCAATTCCATGAGGACAATCAAATGAACTGTATATACTCATGCAAAAAGGAAATTCAACTTTACTTACACTCGAGAAAGGGAATGAGGTCCAAAAGTGCTGTATCCAGTGGTACTTCACCCATTTCGTCGGTCTTAAATGGCTTAATTGGGACACAGTTTTCTGGCTGAAGGCTATTTTCAAATGCATGGCCACTCACATAGAGAATTTTACCTGGATCCCTATTTAGTTTTGAAAGATCCTGCAAACAATAACTAACATCAAATACAGCTTTTCCATTTCACAAAAACACAGTAAAAATAACATTAAGAATAAAACACCACGGTGAAATAGAAAATAGTGAAAAGCTTTAGAGGCATTGCCACCATTACCACATCTCATTAAATGGTGCTAGCATTTTGAGAGGTAGCAGCACACAGCAATACGAATAGTATAATGCAAAATGGTAGAAATTTGGCTGATATGGTCTCTGAGAATTATAAAGCTTCACTAAACCTTTCCAGACACGACAGTGCTACACTAGCTTTGCAAAACCCACAATGGTAGAGACTGTTCTGCAAAAAATTAAAGCTAATGAGTTGAACCCCAGTCCAAATATCAGGCCCTAACTTCAGAGTGTTTCAGCTCTTATCCTCAAATTCAAAGACCACTTAACAGCACCTCATATGTAGATATATATCAGTTTCATTTATGATTCCATCCCAGAATCCAGCCCACCTGTAAACTTTTGCCGAGGCCTAGAGCTTCACTTTTTTTCTTCGCCTTTGTTTGGGGCTTCAGTTTATATCTAAATCTTATGAACCTAAGATAGAATTTCTAACTTTGATTTCCAATTTCGTCCTTAGGGTGTGTTTTGGCATTGCAGTTGAAGAAATGCAGTTATAGGAGTAGTGCCAAAGATCCCATTAATGCTTTGGCCAACAACAATTATAAACCCCATGAAATGTATTTGCATTCCAAATCACCATTTCAGGCACTCTTTATAACATCCACAAACTTAGCAGCTTCACATCTAGGACATGAGAGTTTAATCAGAAATGGAAACTAACATCCCTGATTTGGAATGCTTCGTGTATAGAATGAATATGCCCTTTTTTTAGATTGTAGACATGAGACTTTCTGGTTTACAGAAAGGCAAGCAGCATAACAGTACCAATTTTAACCAAGTAAACAAATCCAAATTACAGACTTTTTGGTGAAGTTCAATCGTTACCATAACTCACAAATCAAGCAAACTTTAAATGAACGTGAAGAAAATCCTGTATGTAAAACCCTTACATGTGCCCAACCAAATCACGTTGATGAAGAATAATGCAGAACTAAGAAATACATGCCAAGGCGAATAGAATGAAACATATTGACAAACAAAATTTGAAATTCTGAGAAATGACTTCATAGGCTTGGTTACAGAATTTTATCAAACTGACTCAGTTTTGCAGATAAGCATCTTCAATTAATTTAACAGAACATTCTAAAGAACGGTTATCAACTCCACTATAACAAAATCAAACCTAGATGCTTAAATGTAATTCAGTAAGCAAAAACACACTGAGAACCATGCAATGTTTCCAGCTGGATAAACATTAGAAGGACCTCTAATGCCATCATCAGGGCACATGCAGAGGACAAATTTTAACTTCCAAACAGAGGGAGAAACAACCATGGAAACAATCTTGTACAAGCTGCAAATGTCAAAGTAAAAACAAGAATAATGGCAAAAACTGAAAAACAAACCATCAACCTTAAAAGGAAAACTCTAAAAGGCACATAAAAGAAAAGAAACGGTGAAAATAAATGGCATGTTGAAAGCAATCAAATATAACAGATTACTCTATAATGCTTGCCATCCTGATACTTGGTAGCACTCCTTGATAGTCTATATCGTATAAAGTGGTTTGTATCCAACCTTTCAACAACAGGATCAACATACTGCAGAAGCCAGAAAAGGAAAATTCATAATGAGCGACTTTATGGATTATAAAGATTACCCAAAACTGGGAGACGGGGAAAGGGGAATTTTGTTACCATACTCAGCTGGTCAGAATACACAACAATTTCATAGAACCGTCCAACATGTTGCAAGAAGTCATCTACTCCAGGTCGTTTGAATGTTCGCCAGCCTCTATCACGCTTCACACGGAGGCACAGAGAATATTATCATTACAAATTCACCAGATACAAATGTTATGTGCATATACAAGTAAGAAGTGGAGAGCAAGCACATATAATTTTATACACTAAACATACAGAGACAGAAAGGCTAAAGGAACATCTCATTCTAAATTGGTTACTTACCCGAATAGAAGTATCAAATGACTTGCATAATCATGCCAAAACTATCGTACAAGATTTAAGTTATCATGCAAACTATGAAGACATGTTTCACACTACATACTTCCAGTAGAGGCCTTACCTTCCAATCACTATAAATTATTGTCTCATTAAGATCTAAAAACTAGCGTAAAAACATGCTGCTCCGCAGGATGCAAATCAGGAAGAAGCTTTTCTGCAGCTGGTTCAGTAAAACCCTGCATGAAGCAAACAGAGTTCATTGTTTATAAAGGAAATGAAATGAAGATGTAATGGAAATTATGAACTCATAACAATATTTGCACTCACTTTGACATGTTCTTCCAGCAGCCTCCTCATATCCAAGTAAAGTTCCACTGCTTTAGCAGGAACTGAAATATAATAGGCAGAAAATGATATTATTCTAATGCCAGCAATTATCAACAGAGAACATATCTGCCACGTAGCAGCAAAGCAGGTGTGGAAGCATCACTTAATTACAGTTGAACAGCCTGTAAACATGCAAACCTAACTACCAAAAAAACATCATCGCTTCCATAGCTAGATTTGACGTGTATTTCAACATTCTAGGGGCGTGATATGTTTCTGCAATTGGCACGCGTTGATAACAGGAAAAAAAAATCCAAGAATCAATCTTGAGATTTCAAACTATAAACTGGGGGGCAAAAATTAAGAGCTTTGATGAAAAGCAATTTGGTATTAGGTGGGGCTATGAGCACACCAAATTTATAGAGAGAGAGAATGAGATGGAGAGAAAAGTGGAGTGTCATTAACACTTAGAGGGGTGCTTATAGCCCCATCCCTTGGCAGTCAACAGACAGTTGAGGATGGCAAAGAAAAGATCAAGCAAAGCATCACTGGCAACAGAATTCAGTAAAAACGCTTTTAATGGTAATACACTATGATTACCGATATAGATAGAAAATAATTCAGAGGACCACACCTGTCATTGCAGTGGAGTACAGCAAACCTTGATATTTCTGCGAAAGGGTAAAGAAATCTCAATCATCTCTTTATGTCTCATTTGTTCAAGTATTTTATATAACAGCGGCACCCCAACATAAAATCAACTCAACTATGCCTAAAATCAATAACGCCGAACCTATCTCATAACACAGATGACATCAATTCAAAACAATCAAATTGAAAATAAAGTTACGAATCAGAGAGAGCTACCTCAACATTGGACGCATCATTAGCAGCAGTATAGTTCACTGATTCTCGCAACGCTTTCGTCTTTTCCTCCACTTCATCCAAGCTGTGTGCTGAAAGCAAGGGAGAAAAATAGAAATGAAAATCCCAACTAGACTCCTCCTTTTTCCTCCGCATTTAAGTTTTAAGATTAAGCAAGAAACTGAACAAAAACCGACAAATTAATATACATAGATATATAATAAAACAAACCGTAAGAAGCGTAGCCAGCAAAAGCAGTGGCTCCAGTGAGAGCGCCAACAATTCCGTACTTAAAGAAATTCCACGCCTTATTCTCCGAACTCCCAACAGCCTGCGCCGGTGCTTCCCCCGCCGCCGCAGATTGATCGGATATAATTGATTGAGAAGAGATGGTGGATTCTTTGTTTGAACAAAAGAATCGGCGATTAGGTTTATTGGTTCTGGATGCGATAGATAAAATGCGAGATCGAAGCATTGTTGAAGCCATTCTTTCTTCTTCTTCTGATTATTGTGTTTTTGGGTTTTCGGGGTTTAAATAGGGTTTTGGTTCTGCGTGGATTTTCCGAGAAGGAAAGATATACGGGGAGGCAGAGAGAGAGAGAGAGCCAAAGGCAGTGTTTGGTTGCTTGCTTGCTTTGAAGGCTTCGAAGTATGTAAGAGGGTTTGTTTGGATGCCGATGCATTATGTAACTAGTCCTGTTTAAACAAATTTTTTTTTGGTTTAGGAAGAACAATTAGGGGTTTTACTTTTACCCATGATTCTTCTTTGTACTCTTTTTATTTGTTTTAGTTAAGCCCTGCTTTTATTTTTTTGGTTTGACCGGTTATATTTATGATATGCAATGTCTTTATTATTATTACAACAATATCTAAATCGTGTGAAAGAATTACTGTTTCTCTATATATAATTTACTATAGATTACAACAGTGATTCACATTGTTTTTTTTTTTTTTATTGCTAACTTTTCCCTTTTTTTTCTTTTTTTTCTAAATTATTTTTTTTCAACTTTCCTATTTTTTCTTTTTTTTTCAAAATTATTTTTGTTGATTTTACTTTTTAAATATTGACCTGGTTAAAATTTTTGCTTTGTAATTTTTTTCTTTAAAATACTGTGGATTGCTGCGATATTTTTCCACATAATTTTTCAATTTTATTTTTTTATTTTTTAAAATTATATTTGTCGATTTTTTTTTAATATGGAGCTGATTGAGGATTTAGTTTTGTAATTTTTTTTCTTTAAAACATTGTTGATTGCTATAGTTTTTCTTCGCGTGGTTTTTTTATGATTTTCTCCGAAATTATCTTTTTTTATTTGATTTTTTAATATTGAGCTGGTTAAAAATTACAGTTACAATATGTGAGGAAAGCACTATAACTTTACTCGAAAATTATTGTTGCTTGCTACAGTGTTTTTTTCCACATGTTTTTTTCTATTTTTGTTATGTTTTTCCCTAAAATTATCTTTGTCAATTTTATTTGTTAAATATTAAGCTGGTTAAGAATTGCAATTACAAGTAAATACAAGTTTTTCCTCACAAAACACTATAGATTGATACAGTTTTTCCTCACATAGTTTTTTTCCAGTTTCTTTTGTGTTTTCTTTTTTTGTAATATTTTTTTCCAAAATTATCTTCGTCGATTTTATTTTCTTTAATATTAAGTTGGTTAGAATTTAACTTTGTAATAAAACTTAATTATGTGGGAAAAGCATTGTACCTTTGCTCATAAAACATTTTGGATTGCTACAGTGTCTCTCCGCATGGTTTTTTTTGTTATATTTTTTTTCAAATGATCTTTTTCAATTTTATTTTTTTAATATTGAGTTGTTTGTGAATTACAATTACAAGTCATTACAAATAAGGCTAAATCATATGGGGAAGCATTATAGTTTTCATCACAAAACACTGTGAATTGCTACAGTGTTTCCAACATGATTTTTTTCCCTTTTTTTGGTGTTTGTTTTGTTATTTTTTTTTCTAAAATTGTCTCTATCAATATTTTTTAAAAATATTGAGCTGATTAATAATTTAGCTTTGTAAATTTTTTTTCTTTAAAACACTGTGAATTATTGCAGTGTTTTCCCATGTGATTTTTTTATGATTTTTTTCAAAATTATCTTTGTCGATTTTTTTTTAATATTGAATTGGTTAATAATTATAATTACAATAAAGCTAAATCATATGAGGAAAGTATTGTAGTTTTTCTCACAAAACACTGTGGATTGCTACAATATTTCTCTAAATGGTTTTTTATTTTATTTTATTGGGAAAAGCGTTATAGTTTTCCTCACAAAACATTGTCAATTGTTGCAACGTTTTTCCTCATGGGTTTTTTTCCTTCCAAAATTATCTTTGTTGGTTTTTTTTTAATATTAAGTTGGTAAAGAATTTAGCTTTGTAATTTTTTTTGCTTTTTATTAACTGAAAAGCTAAATCATGTGGTGAAAGCATTGTATCTTTCCTCACAAAACACTGTAGATTGCTACAAATCATTTTGTTCAGTCTCTAAGTTTTTGATCACCAACATAACTTTTTTTTTCCGTCATGAAATATTTGCTCCATCATACCTTTAATTTCTACTACTTATCTAGCGCTGGTTCACAATTATAACACTATCAAGTGCATTTGTTTTATAAGCCCGCGGCAGCGCTCGGGCCTGTCATCTCGTTATTATTATAGGCTATGTTTGTTTCCTAAAAAACGGTTTCCGGGAAATTATTTTTCAAACTTTCTTGTGTTTGTTTACCATTAGAAAAAGTTGGTCAACGGAAAACACTTTCCAATCAAAGAAAAATTTGGTTTGGTTTGCAAGAAAGTGTTTTCCTGGAAAATTTGGGGGGAAAACACTTTCCGGAAGTTGTGAAAAATTTAGAAATGTCATATTATTTGCTGATTATATCAAATTTGGTCTTCAAACTTTTGATTGCTATATATATTTTGTTTTGAATATTTTTTTTTCAATTTCATCTCTTAAAATTTAATTTTTATATTAACTTTGATCCTCATTTTTATAATTGTTATTTGCTTTTTTCCTTATCATTTTTTTATTGAAATTTTTTATCTATCAAATTTGATACTTATTCTTTTGATTGTTACTTATTTTATTTGAAATAATTTATGAAATGTTAATTATTATTATTTTAATTTCTTCATCTTTCATTTTTTTTATTTTTTAGATTTGATCTCTATTATTTTGATTATTATTTATTTTATTTGAGATAATTTATGAAATTATATTTTTTTTCAATTTCATTCTCATTCAACTTTTTAATTTGTAAGATTTGTTCCTCATTATTTTAATAAACTTGAGAAAAATAAAACATTAATAAGTTATTTTCCAACTCATTTTCCATGACATAACCAAACACTGAAAAATGTTTTCCAACTTATTTTTCATTACACTACCAAACATCAGAAAATAATTCACTTTTTCAGAATTCACTTTCCAAAAGAAAACTAATTTCCAGCAAACAAACGAGGCCTAATAGTTAACAGAACTTTAAACCCCAAAAGGAAAATAGTTTTGATTAATTGTGGATTATAATAGTGGAATTATATTTTTACCCTTCAAAAAAACTACTCAAGACTATTCATTTTTCATTTTATCTTTGTTCGGGGTATCTCAGTCTTTCCATAATTTTTTGCACAATTGAATTACTTGGTGACCCTTAAAAGCAAAAAAAAAATAAAATTATTGCCCTTGGAATTAAAAAGTCTTAGGTTTTGCTTTAGGGGCATGTTGGTATTTTCATATTGATTTTTTTTTGTAATTAACGTGTGGTCCCCAGGGTGATTTGGTGATTTTTTAATTAAAAATTATTTAAAAAAGAAAAGTCGATTGCACGTTCATGGAACGCACCAGCGAGTACTCCACTCTGTCGTCTTTAAATGGTGTGTGTTGTGGCTCAAGATAGGTAAAAACTAGTTTCCCTTGTGTTTTTCGATTCACAGCGACAAGGGCTACCTCTTCTTACGGCACATGAGACTTAATTCCTGACAGTTTGGTGGTGATTGACTTTTTTTCTCTTATTTTTTTTATTTTCTCTTTCTTTCTCGATTTTTATGTATGCCCTTGCAACATTTCACAATAACCCTTCAAGTTTTTTTCCAATAGGATTTGGTCCCTGCTTTTTTAATTGCTATTTCTTTTATTTGAATTAGTTTAATGAATTGAATTTTTTTTTTATTTCATCCTCCACCAATTTTTTTCATTTAAATTTGATTCTCATTTTTTTTTATTGTTATTTAATTTATTTTTGATGGTTTTTGGAATTGATTTTTTTTTTTACAATTTCATCCTCCTTCATTGTATTTGCATATTAAATTTTATTCTCATTCTTTTGATTGCTATTTTTTAACCTTAATTTTTTAAAAAATTTTAATTTTTTTATTTCATCCTTCAACCTTAAATTGGGCTTTTTGATTGAATTCATGTCTAAGATTTAACGGGTTATGAATTTAAAAAGTTAACTCAAGTTTAGGAGAATCGCTCGAGTTCATTTATTCTTTTTTTTAAGCTCATGTATTTTATATTTTTTAAATAAATTGCTCGATATTTATTTTAAAAAATATATCATCCAGTATATCACCATCTCCATTCATTTTACTATTTTTTTAAGGTTAGAAAAAAAAATTAACCCACAAACATAGTGTAAGGTATTAAATCATTTGTTTTTTTTTATTTTTTCTTAAACTCATGTTTTTTTTCGATTTTATCCTTTGACACTTGATTTATTTGAGGATTGACCTCCTTTTATTTTGTTTCTATATGATTTCTCACTAATTTTAAAAAATAGCATGGGTTATCTCGGGTCTTTTTATTTATTGTTCATTGTTATTTTTTTAATCATATTATTAGATTAACTCAACTTAATGGATCAAATCAAATCAATTACCCTAGTCTTAAATTTTTCTTTCTTCTTTAAAAACACTAGTTTGAGCCTCTTATTAGCGTAAGACATTATTCTAGGTTTGCTCGAGTCATTTTGTTTTATCTTTTTTAATTAAATGTTTTTATTTTTATTTCACACCCTCAATATTTGGTTGATTTTAATTAGATTTTTTAATTTGTTTTAATTTAAATTTCATGGTGTTATCACGAGCTCATGTCCCATATCAAGAGTTTCACAGATTAAACATGGTTGGCTCTGATTGATCTAATATGTTAGCATCTCGATATATATATTTTTTAAATGTCATACAGTGTGTCATGATCTTAATATTTTAAAAATTAGTCATCCACTATACATCGGACTTCGAACTTCTGACTTCATAGTGTTTTTATAATTTTTATAAGGTTATAAAAAAAAGATCAAGCTCGCAGCATAACACGAGTTAAAAATTAGACAGTACTAAATAAGTAGATCATGCAAGTCAATCTATTAGAATCTCAACTATTTCTGATATTCAAGAAATATATATATATATATATATATATATATATATATATATATATATATATATATATATATATATATATATATTTGTTTTTGACAATGCTCTTCTTAAAATAATAACATGTGACTATGTTTATTTTAGGTGTGTAATACATATAAAATTTTGTAGTTATATTTCAAAATAGAAAAATTATACTCTGGTAACAAAAATAGCAACAAAAGAATATAGGAATGACAAATTAAATACTAAATATGATAGGGAAGTGATGAAGAGGGAGAGAGTTCTGGTCCTAATCATGTGAGTATTTTTTTTAAAAAAACTTCTTTTGCTTGTCACATGCTTTATATATAGAACTTATAGTCTTTTTAAATCAAATCATGTGCATAATTGACTAGATTAATTTTTTTTTTTAAAAAATAGACTAATAAATTGGAAACTTAATTATTTTATAAAGATAAAATTGACTAAATTAAAAATATAGAGATATATTAGAAACATATATCATGATATAAGGATAATAAGTCCTATTCTTTAATCAAAAGTTATGGTTTGATGAAGCTATAGTGCCCATTTACTCTTTCAAGCTTATTTTTTGACTTACAAGCGCCAATAACTTTCTTTTCTAGTGAGGAACTTAATAGATACCAAGATGCACTTAAAATAAATCCAAAACATGTGCATAACTGGCTCACCGAGATTTTTTTTATTTTTAACTTTTAATAATTGATTTATTAAAAAATAATCTTTATAATTTGTTTTAATTTATTTTTGTATGGTTATTACAGTCTTGTGATTTTGGTCTTGAATTTGGCAAATTAATCCAGATTGACTTAATCATTTTGTTTTTTACTTTCGATAAGTTTATCTTGATCTCATGACCCGAGTCATAAGTTTAGCAGGTAAAATTTTCTTGTTAATTGTTTTTCAATTTCATTATTTAACATTGAGTTGATTGAAAATTAAACTTCATAATTAGTTTGATTTGTTTTATATTAGTTGTAATGGTCTCATGATCCGGATAATGGATTTGGTAGATTAACCCAAGTTGATCCGGATCGATTCAATATGTTGTTATTTCAATATCATTATTTTTTAAAAATATAGTCTTGATTTTTTATGAAACAAATTATGTTTTTACTTGTTGTTTGTATTATTTTTGAACCCATCAAATTAATCAAATCACAACAAATTAACTTTATGATTCAGTTCTAAATATTTTTAAATGTTCAAAAAAAATTTGATCATGCAATTGTAGTATAAATCAATGGTATAGTTATGAGTAGTAAACAAAAGTTGACCATCAGTCAGCACAATCAAACAAAAATAGAAAAGGAAATCAATACCAAACAGCTCCCCTTTTTTTTAACCTAGTTTCTCTCTTACCCAGGTCAAGCTTTCTAAACTATAACCCAAGTCATGCCTTGATTATTTTGATAACTTTATTTTTTGAAATTTATTTTTTTATTTAATTAAATGTTCTAATTAATGTAATCTTTTGTTACCACACAATGGTTTTTTCATCAGCCATAATTTATTAAATCAAAATCAAAATAAATCATAATTAGAAAAAATATTCTAAAAATCTATAACAATTTAAACTAAAAAGGAAAGAATGTGTATTTTTAATCAAAAACCTAATTTCCTTGTTTATGTTTTTTTGGTAAAATCATGTTAAATATCTATTAAAAATAATAGAAACAGAAATTTTATTTTCATCAATATTCATGAGTTTTTTTTTTTACATATTAGGTATATAATAATTGAAAAAGAGATTATCGAAAATTTTCATAAAAACCTATGACATTATATAAGAACTATGCCAAATTTGAAAATAGTAATTTAAATATCGTTTTAACTATTTTATTTATAATGCATTCCAATCAAATTAAAAAACAACAGAAAAAAAGACCATAGAAAAAGGCAAAGCTTCTAGGCCTAAAAGATTAGGCTTGTGTTTTAGGCCCAACAAAGAAAAGGCCTAGCACACACACTGGCCTTCTTGTTTTTTATTATTATTATTATTATTATTATTATGTTTAAGGATAGATAACACGTTATCCACTCTTTTATTTAAAAATAAAAAAATAAAGCACACGATATGTGGTCTACTAAATCGGTTTTCAATCACTGAAGAGATAGCTAGAAAGTCAAGCCAAGGGTTTTTCAAACCCAAAGATCTATTTTCAATTTATTTTCATCTAAAATATCTAATAAACACCCTAAGAATCTTTATAAACCAATTACTTACCTTAAAAACCCTAATTTGGTTTCAAAATACAAAATTAAATTGAATAAAAAAATCTTTCTTAACTTTGATCTACTTTTTCTTCTGGTGATATAAAAGTTCAAAACACCTTAATGACATACTTCTCCTTAAAAGAAATTTATCAACACCAAAATCAACATTTTTCATCGATGGAATATGGACAACTGACTACTTTCTCCCTTTTTCTCTATTTTCCATCAACTATTTCTCTCTCCTCTCAAACTCCAGATACTGAAATATAAAATAAATAAAGGTTAGGATTTAAAAGTAAAATCCTTAAACTAAAATCTTAAAACTCAACAAGCATGCTTTGACAAATTTTAAACTAGATTGTTAAGAACACTTGTTAAAGTGCTTAGAATTTGATTTAGATGAAGATATTTTGTTTTTAATGACTAATTGTTTATCTTCAATGCTTTATTACTAGTCTTTTATTGCAAACTAAATCATTATAATTAGTCCTTCAAAATTTCAATAACACCACATTGATTAGTTACACTACTAAATAAGATCCATAAATTTTAGAACATATGACTCAAAATCCTTCTATAATATAATAGAACATAAGCTTTATAGTGGAATGGAAAAAAAAAGGAAAAATCATAGCATAAACTTAAATAAAAGTATTTAAAAAAAAATTAGGTGAAGAAAAGTCCAAAATATATGTAAAAAACCTTTCCTTCCGCCATTATTTATAGTGAATTTTAGAACCAAAACTAATGTAGAATATAATTTTGGTAATCATTAGAATTAATTTTATCTATCTTATTTCTTAAGAGTTTTTATTGATTTCTTTTATTTACAACTTTCTTTATTTTCCTACACTTTAGATTTTTATAATCCCCCTCTCTCAAACTCATGTATTTCTTTATTCGATGGTGTTTCTTAGAATAGATAACCCTTTCTGAGTATTCAAAATTTAAAGTCCTCACTTCTCGTTCAATAAAAATAGTTATTATCTCGTTACAAGTTTAATCTTAGATAGACTTAATTGGTAACATATATGTGCCACATATTCAAGATGAGGTTTTGATAACAACATGTCACATTAAAAAAACAACTAAAAGGCCTTAGTGTTTTCCTATGGCATATGATTAGAAACATTGTGGATTTAGATAATGTATTGACTATTTTGACCTTTACTGCACTTAACAATTGCCTTGGCAACATGGGTAAAGTCGTCTTTTTCAGGGGATACAAATGTTATTTATAAATTGATTGAGAAAAATTTAGTCGTTTTTTATGTACAATAAAATTAATTTGTTGCCCTTAAAAGCTAAAAAAATTGGCCTTTCATCCATGGGTATTTTTGTCTTTTCCTATTTATTTGCACAGTAAAATGATGTTGAAACTTAAAAGCTAAAAAATATTGACCTTGGAAAGAGAGGTTCTGTTGTCTTTACATATTTTTTATACAGTAAAATGACATATTTAACCTTTGACTTAAAAAAATCTAAGGCTAGTTAGCGAAGGTGTTTTGGTCTTTTCAACATGGTTTTTTTTATATAATATTCATATGCCTTTAAGGTCTATTTAGTAATTTGCATTGTTAAAATATTAATAAATCAATTAAAAAAGCTGACACGTGCTATGCAGCGTCTGTGCATCATTGTCCCCTACTCCGTTTCGGAGGCATGTGGGGAGTATTCTGGTGGTCAAAAACTACCAATTGTCATCTCATCTAACGCGTAAGGTGGTTGCGCAATTGCTAAAGTGGCGTGTTTGGTCAAGTTGACAGTGATTCGACGACGATGAACTTTTTTTTTCCTCCCCTTTTTCTCTCTCTCTCTCCTAGGACTTGGTATTTGTGTCGAGCCTTTAAAAATTCAATTGTGTCCTCCAGTTTGTATTTATTTTGAATTTAGTCCTTGTTCTTTTGATTTAGATTTGTTTTGATTTTAATGCTTCTTGAAGTTTTTTTTCAATTTCATCCCTCAACATTTAATTTCATTTAATTTTTGTATCCAATCTGGTTCTCATTCTTTTGATTGCTATTTTTTTTTATCTTTTGCATTTTTTTATTTTGTCCTTTAGGATTTCTTTTTTCATTTTATTTTGTTTTCAATTTTGGTCCTCATTTTTTTATTGTTATTTTTTTAATCTTTTTCTTCACTTAGTTTATTTTTCAATTTAATCCCTAATTAGTTTATTTCAATTACTTTTTGTGCAAGGTTTAGTCCTTATTATTTTAATTTTTGTATCATTGAGAATTTTGCTTTGTAATTTCTTCGTGTCTACTTATTACAGGTAATTTCAGTCTCATAACCCGGTCCACTAGTTTCCACCAGTTTGGTCTTTTTTTAAATTCTTTGTAATTTTTTTTTTTCATTTTCATCATTTGACATTGACTTATTAGGCCTTAAATTTCATGATTTGTTTTGCTTTTCTTTTAGAGAGGTTATCCATGTTTCATATCTTACATCGCAAGTTAGTCGAGTTAAACTTGACTGACTCAAGTTTTTTAAATTAATTTTTTTATCATTTGCCATTAAATTATTTACCCTTGAGCGTTGTGATTTTTTTTCACTTTCCTTTATGCGGGGTGGTCAAGTTAACACGTGTTGGCTTGTGTTTTTTTTTTTTTTCATTTTCTTATTTTACTTCAGTCTTTTTTTTCTTAAGTCTTTTTAAAAAAAAAATTAATTTTTAGATCCTAATGTCATATTGCATTTGGTAAGTTTGTAAAGCTAACCAAACTTGACTTGAGTCTTTTCTTTGATGTATTTTTTTTTAAATTGATTTTTTTATTTTTATCCTTTTATATTTGGTTATCAAACCTTAAGTGTTGTGATTTTTTTACTTTTATGATTTCTTAATTTTTTTAAAAAATTACCCTGATCTCGTATATCGAATCAAGTATTAATCAAGTTGGTCTGAATTTACTTTATCATTGTCTAGATGTCTATATTTATTTTATAAAACTGAGCCACGGAGTAGCCCGGAGAAGCATAGAAACTAAAGATGTTATAACATATGGATGATAAAGAAAGAATGAAGACTTGGTGGGCTTAATCAACATAAAAAAGAGCACGAAGCTTTGATCAAGATAATTCAAAGAGACATATGCAAAACCCGTTTAAAGCCCAGTAGAAATCAAAACCCCAGAGAAGTCCAAAAATTAAAAAAAAAACAGAGAGAGAGAGAGAGTAAAGAAACCGATGTTTTGATAGTGTGAACGTAATTAGACTACTGGGTCTTTGCTTCGTTGTCAATGGAGTTTGCATTTATTGTGAATGGTTTCAGCATCAGGAGGATTAGGACCTTTGATTGGCTGCACTCCACAATCCAAAGCCGACGACTTGGAGTGTGGAATATGAAAGTCTTTCTGGCCTGTGCCAGCTCCAGCTTACCGGCGACGCTAATTCAAGTGGGGCCTGACCCTCCCTTCCTCTCTCTCTCTCCATGATTTCTTCATCTGCATGTGAATAATGGGACCGAGGAAATTTTCATTCTGAAGCCCACAAACATATTTTTTTTGTGGTCCATCCAATAATCATAAAACTGCTGGGTAGGGAGGAGAAGGCACCAAGAACTAAAAATAAGAAAGGGATTGAGTAAAAAATGGAGTTAGAAGACTTTTCAAGGGTAAAAGGTGACCTGTTTTGTAGGACGTTGTCCTCTTAAGTGCTATATTAGAAATTTATTCATTTCCTTGCAGTACAAGCTTCTACCACACCAACTGTGCCCTACATAACCTTGTACTATTTTACTTTTCATTTCCTCGACAAATGCTAATCTTTGTTTGGTCTAGGCTACGTTTTAGAGCTATCCATTATTTCTTGCCCCATGTCTCGCTCTCTTTTCTTCCTTTCTCTCCTCCTCTCTCTCCTCCTTCTAACAGCCGGGCACAGAGGCCACTGCGACGACGCCGACGGTGACGCCCCAAAAATTAATCTCCGTTCGACATCCTTAATCCTGGTTAAGATATGGTGCTTGATATTGATCTTTATTGGCACTTTCATTGGAGCGGTGTCCCCCTACTTTTTGAAGTGGAACGAGGGGTTCTTGGTGTTAGGGACTCAGTTTGCTAGCGGTGTGTTTCTGGGGACTGCTTTGATGCACTTCTTGAGCGAAGCAAGTGAGAGGTTTGAGGATTTGAAAAAAAAGGAGTACCCTTTTGCTTTCATGTTGGCCTGTGCTGGTTATTTGTTGACGATGCTTGCGGATTCTATCATTTCTTATGTTTATAGCAAAGATGTGGCCAGCCAGGTTAATGTTGGCGATGTAGAGCTTCAAGGTATGTAAAATCCCTACAATATCTGCTTCTTTAATGTTTTATATATTCATCTGCTTCGTGTTTTGTTGAGCAAATAATTTAGGCTCTATTTGTTTGTTTAAAAGTGTTTTTTTTTGTGAATTTTATTTTCGAAAAGTAAATTTTTAAAAAGTGAAATGTTTTTTTTATATTTAATAGTGTTATAAAAAATAAATTGAAAAATATTTTTCAGTATTTGATTATATTATAAAAAATAAATTAAAAAATAATTTATTAATAATTTATTTTTTTTCAAGTTTATCTAATATATATAATATTTAATATAAATATTTAATCACTTACAATAAAATAAAAAAATAAAATCTAAAAAGTATAATAATGATGAATTTTTTATTATATCCTATATTCATAAATAGCTTATTTTATAAAATATAACTATATATGTCATATAATATTATAAAAAAATAACCTTTGAAATATTTTTTAAGTAAAACATATTAATATATATTTTTTAATTTTAAAAGCTTAAATAACTTCTTCTTTTTTTCATATGAAGAAAGCCAAATTAGTTTATGGTAAGAGTTAGATATTTGGGTTTTTTTTGTATGAAGAATTTTTTAAAAGATAAAATAGATATAAAAATATTTTGATGGGTATTTTGGATAAATATTTTTTTTTACCAGGTATAGGCAATTATCCCCTTAATATCCCTTATATATATATATATATATATATATATATATATATATATATAAGCATCAAGAAATAAATATAAATATCTAACATCAAACATAGTCATGCATAAATATTAAGTTTCGATGTCATATACATACATATTAGTTCAAATTAACAAACATAAACATGTTAGACCAAATTAAACAAGTAAACATACTTGTTAAATAACAAACATAGCCCGTACCTAAATTTTGAACATAGTCAAATCATCTTAGCAAGCAGGCCTATAGTAGTGTTGGTTTACAAAATTCTAAACTCAAATTTTCCTCAAATTAGCATTTTTTGCCATAAATGCTTTTGCCAACATTTCATTTTGGACCAAGTGATCAAATGCATCCCCAAGAGTGATCTCATCAAAGCCTTTAATTTTCATCATTTCTGTATACAGTGCATTAACATCAAGTTGATTTTTGCTGAGGTTTTGAATTGCAAATACTACATCTTCAATCTGTTTATACAACTTTTCAACACCATCATCTTCATACATGCGATTTCTCTTTCTATGTTGCCTCTTTTGATACTAGAGGAAGATGTCTCTTTTCCCTTAAAAGTTTCTTCATATTCCCCTTCATTTCAATTGAAATTGATTGCTCTTCAGTGTTCTCTTTCAAGTTGACATTAACATATGATTTGGCATAATTTCCAGTTGCCATGTCTTTTCCAACAACAATTGTCATTGCCTCATACATATCAAGTTTTTTGTTGAGATACTTGTCATCATTGGAATGTGTCTATTCATAAAGTTTAGAATATGCAATTTTTTAGTTCATTGTATAACATTTTAGAAACAAAAATAAATATAAAAATTACAAAGAGTATAAACATTTATCATACATTTACTTCTTCATCATATACATCTTTCGAAACTGTAATCATCTTCAAACAATCATCCCAGTCAAAGCCACTTTTATTTTTAAGTTTGGTTATTATTCCCCATTCTTTTTTTCACAGTCTTGAGATGATTGTCCACATACTTAGGCTCGCATTGCACGTTGAACTTTTGATGAATTTCTGTAGCCACCTTAACAAAAGATTCTGCTTTAAAGGTGGAAGAAGGTTTGCTTCCTTTAAATGCCTCCTCAACTAATATCTCAAGTAACATGTGAGACATAGGCTTAGGCCATGTGAAGTGCTTGCCCTTGCATTTTTCATTCTGTGTGGAACTCATTTCTACAAAAAAAAAAATTACAAATTTATACAAAATAAAATAATTTAATATTTAGATTTAATAAATTTCATATAAAAACTACAATTAATATTTAAAAAAGAATACATAAAATACATAAGAAATTATAATAAAGTCAACATCTACTCCAAATACATAACAAAGATAATACAAACTCAAGAAAGACATAATAAAAATAAACACATATAATTAACACTCAATTACTAGTTTCTTTGAGTGTTGTAATCATTCCACATGGTTGATGCAATCATTTCTCTTTTTGTTATCGACTCCCTATTCTCTTCCTTTTCCTCCCATTGACTTAAGTTAATTGTTCGTCTAATTGGTTCACTTTCCAAACATATTTCTTCCATAAGAAAGTCATAAGGATCAATTCCCATTATGTGATTATGAATAATACAACATGCAAGCACAACATCTACTTGTGTTTCATAGGACCAAAAAGATTTTTCATCAATTGATCTAAAACGACTCTTCAAAATACCAAACTCTCGCTCAATAGTGGTTCTCAATGAAGAGTGTCGAAGATTAAATAGCTCATTTTCATTTTCTGGTGAACGTTCTGTAAATTCATTCAAGTGATATCGAACTCCATGAAAGGGAAAAACAATTCCTTTTCGAATACCATAACCAGCATCACCAAGATAATATTTCCCTACAAATTAAAAAAAAAAAACCTATTACTATCTTTATCTAAAAAGACATTTTATATGTTTATTGCATATAATACATATTTTATTATATACCTTCTGGAATTTTTAGACCACTAGGTCTTGATAATGCATCACCTAAAACCCGTGAATCATGTGCGCTTCCTTCCCAGCCAGCTAAAACATATATAAACTTCAAATCAAAAGTTATAGCTGCTAAAATATTTTGTGTTGCTTCTTCTTTTCGACCTCGAAACTTTCCTTGAATCTCAACAGGAACATTTGCAAGAACATGGGTACCATCAATTACTCCAACACAATCCTATATAAACATGGAAAAATAATATATAACCTTTTCTTCTAGATGTAATTAATTAATGTATAAAAATATTGGTATTGTTCTCATACCTTAAAATAAGGATAGAATCTTCGATTATTCATTATCTTAGCTGGAACTGTATCCTCTAGATCTTTAATAAGGTGTTTGTATAACTTAAGAACTGCTTTTAAAACGATTCTAAAGTAACGATGGATAGTTTTAACAGACCTATAGTATATACCACTAATAAAACGAAATCTTTGGTTTTGGCCCACAGTTTGTAAGAACACAATTACTTGCTCCCTAATAGACACATTTTGAGTTGATCGTAATAGGTCACGACTTATGAGAACATCACACAATCTATATAAGACAACAGGTTTCATACAAATTTGTTCAACGCAATGTCTATCACCTTAATTCAAAATGCTGCCATTATAGAATTCTCATTGAGCAATTACATTTATACGTGGTTCTCTTGGTAGAAAAATTCTATTTCTTTCTTGTTCAATAATAGCTACCCCTATAGCCATCACAATTACAGTTGCTCCCATACATGCTGCATGAATTATCTTACTATCCATAACATGAAAGTGAAGTTTTCTGTTAACAAAACCTAAAAATTTAGGGAAAAAAATATTAAAAAAAACATATAAAATACTTACACAATCAATACAATAAATTATGCTGAAAGAAACTGACAATGTATAATAGTTATGGCAATGATATCTGATTCTCTAAACAAACAAGGTCTTAAAATATATTATTTAAGACCATAAAATTCAATTTCTCAATGATAAAACCGTTTTGAAAATTATACAATTCATAAGTTCACAACGATTAATAGACATTGCGCAATGAAATCCATATAATTACCGGCATATTCCCACAAATTTATCCATATGTGAAAAATATAATCAAACACTAATAATGAATTAATCAAAGCAAAATAAAACAAGCACATTTATAAATATAGCAAAATAAAGCAATAACTATGGCAAAAATCACACTTTTTAGGTGTTATCCACGTTTTTATGTTTAGGTTATGTTATCTAATTCCTCTTATTAAACTTCCTCTCGGTCTCAGTCGGTTCCCCTCTAATAACATGTTCTCGGTTTCTCTCATTCTCTCATTCCCCTTTTCCCTCTCGGTTTCTTGGTTTCTCTCACTCCCCTGTTCCCTCTCAGTTTCTCTCGCCATTTGTTCTCTCTTGCCATTCCCCTGTTCTTTCTCCAATTCCTTAACTTCCTCTCTCTATGCACAAAGAAGCAGGAAAAATATCAAAGATTCTAGGGGTAAGAGGGCTAGACCTCAAAGACCTGCTCCTCCTTCCCAATTCTCTTCCCTCTCTCCCTAGGCTACTTGTACTAATAACGCTGGGACTTGAAGAAAAAAAAGGAGCAAGGGTTGATTTTCAACACATTCACTGATCCCCCCTTTACTTTGCCTCTCTCTCTCTTTGTGCTTCCACCCGAGCATAATCCCTTGGTTATGTTATGAAAACAACAGTCTTTTTTTTTAGAAGGGAGTGGATATGGTGGCTGGATCCGGGGATGGGGAAACAGGGTAGGGACTACTGTTTGTTGAGGAAGTTTGGGGATTTTGCTTTGATTAATTCACAATAATCTTCAGGGTAGGGATTTTGCTTTGATTTGGTTTGTTTGGCTACAAACGTGAGCTGCCGAATGTGAGTGATGAAGAAGAAAACTATGTCATGGAAAAATGTGCTTTTTATAGCTTGCTTGATGAATTTGGTTTGTTTTGAACTAGCTGAATGTGACGAGGTAAGATGAAGAAGAAAACTGTGTTATGGAAATGTTATGGAAAAAATATGACAGGTAGCAGATTTATCATGGTTTGTTTGAACAACATGGAAAAAAACACAGAGAAACACATTTTGGTTCGAAACAAACACAGTAAATTAAACAAGAAGATCAAATGATTTATGCCATAATTCTTACAGATCTAAACGAAGAAGATAAAAAAACATAAAGGAAATAATATAGAAAAAAATACTTGAAATAAGAACAATATGCTTCAATTGTTCCAGAGAAATGCTTCAATTGTTCCTGCTTCCAATTGTTTTTGAAAAGAGAGAGAGAGAGAGAGAGAGACCGTGATTTGAGAAAATGTGTGTAATGAAAGAAAAGAAAGTGTTTTCCTTTCCTTATCAAAAGGAAAACACTTTCCTATGCTAAAGTTACTTTTTTCTTTTGACCGGAATTAACTTTTCTTTGACTTAGTTTTTCGTATTGTTACCAAACATGGAAAAATAAGGAAAATGAATTCCAAAAATTTGTTTTCCTGAAAACAAACAAGGCATTAGTCTAATTTCATGACATTGTGAAGAATATCCACTGATATCAATTCCTTTGTGTTTGTGTGTGTGTGTTTTTTTTAAAAAAAGTTGCTATCATGCCTAGCTAGTAAATAAAGAATGAAATTCAAAAAATAATAGAATTAGGGTTTTGTACTTTAGGCGTTGATTTGCATTTTAAAAGATAAAAAGTACACAGAGTTTGTGCTTATGATGATGTAAAGCCATGGTTGATGTATTTTGGTTTTCTTTGCAATGATGGTGGTGGAAAGTGATGAATTGTCGTCTACCTTCCTCTGTTGGTCGAGTTTTGATGAAACACTTTATATTAAAAAAGTATTTAATGTCCGTTGACGCGCCACTAATTTAGATTACTTTTTATTGCTGAAAGGAAAATAAAAACAAAAACAATGATCAAATGACCTTATGTCCCCCAACATGTCTAAAATCTGGTGATGCGAATTTTGTCTCTTGGCTACGGTCTTAGAGAATGGAGAGTGATGTATTCGTTTCTTTCTCCTTCTTTTTGTTATTGCAGGGGGTGTTCTGCAGGGAAAAAGAAGCCACACCAGCAGTTCCCAGTCACATTTTCAGGTGGAAATTATACATGTGATATTTACAGCTTTAGTTGATGCTAACAATTTTCTGTGTTTGGTTATGCACAAACTCTTTTATTGTAATAATTACTTTTACTAATATTTTTCTTGATGGAATTGTGCCTTGAAAGATGCATAATGGTACAGATGTTGCCTCTGCAAAAATCCACTCTCTCAACTGCCAGTTCATTTGGGGACACCATTTTATTAATATTTGCATTGTGTTTCCACTCTGTCTTTGAGGGCATTGCAATAGGAGTTGAAGAGACAAAAGCCCATGCCTGGAGAGCTTTATGGACTATCTCGTTGCATAAGATATTTGCAGCAATCGCAATGGGCATATCTCTCCTTCGAACGATCCCAGATCACCCCTTTGTATCATGTGTTGCCTATGCTTTCGCATTTGCCATTTCAAGCCCAATTGGCGTGGCCATTGGGATTATAATAGATACCACAACTCAGGGTCCTGTGGTAGACTGGATCTTTGCCATATCCATGGGACTGGCATGTGGTGTGTTCATCTACGTATCAATCAACCATCTTTCAACCAAGGGTTACCTTCCGCAGAGATCAATTTTAGTTGATACGCCGCTTTACAAGTTCTTGGCTGTATCGTTGGGGATCGTAGTGGTTGCTGTTGTGATGATATGGGAGTGAAAACAAAGGAGGGTAGATGCCTACTTGGATGTCTGTTGTTGTCTTATTCAAAGTTTGCTGTCTTTTGCTCCACATAAGTGCAGAGCATGGGTGGTGGTAGAATACAATTTCTATCACAAGCTATTACTAGAAAAAACTAAGTTTTGCCAGATTGGCAGGACACAATCTATAGGTATAAGCATCATTAAAGATTTTTGATGGTGTGGATCTACCCTTCAATGTATAATGATACAGGTAATAGATTCATAATCCAATACATGGATTGAAAGGGTCAATATTATAGTGGAACTTGAGTATACCAAAAATTCAAACTCTTAACGTCTCAAGAACAGAACCAACTATTTGAAATCTCTTAACGTAAAAAGAAAAATAACGCCGGCCTCAATAGGTGTCATGCAAGTATAATAATCAGATAGAGAGAAAGAAAAGTTAAAAACTAGTCAAATTTAAAGTAGGGGGAATAAATACATTGTGATGATTTATTTATTCCAAGCGCTCTAAAGGTTGGTGTGAAGAACTTTTTCCAGGCAAATAGAAACAACGATCGGACCAGCCAAATCCCCAAGAGCACAACCTGCATGCAAACTTTGTGAATTAGATCACAAAAATATATGCTAGAGTAGCATGTTTGGTCAGGCTGACAACGATGAATTTTTTTCCTCTTCCCCCTTTCCTCTCTCTCCTGGGATTTGGTATTTGTGTCGAGCCTTTAAAAATTCAATTATGTCCTCCAATTTGTATTTGTTTTGAATTTGGTCTTTATTCTTTTGATTTCTATTTGTTTTGATTTTAATGCTTCTTAAAGTTTTTTTTTTTTCAATTTCATCCCTCAACATTTAATTTCATTTAATTTTTGTATCCAATCTGGTTCTCATTCTTTTGATTGCTATTTTTTTTTTATCTTTTGCATTTTTTTATTTTGTCCTTTAGGATTTCTTTTTTCATTTTATTTTGTTTTCAATTTTGGTCCTCATTTTTTTATTGTTATTTTTTAAATCTTTTTCTTCACTTATTTTATTTTTCAATTTAATCCCTAATTAGTTTATTTCAATTACTTTTTGTGCAAGGTTTAGTCCTTATTATTTTAATTTTTGTATCATTGAGAATTTTGCTTTGTAATTTCTTCGTGTCTACTTATTACAGGTAATTTCAGTCTCATAACCCGGTCCACTAGTTTCCACCAGTTTGGTCTTTTTTAAAATCTTTTTTTAATTTTTTTTTTATTTTCATCATTTGACATTGACTTATTAGGCCTTAAATTTCATGATTTGTTTTGCTTTTCTTTTAGAGAGGTTATCCATGTTTCATTTCTTACGTCGCAAGTTAGTCGAGTTAAACTTGGCTGACTCAAGTTTTTTAAATTGATTTTTTTAAAATTTTTATCATTTGCCATTAAATTATTGACCCTTGAGCGTTGTGATTTTTTTTCACTTTCCTTTATGCGGGGTGGTCAAGTTAACACGTGTTGGCTTGTGTTTTTTTTTTTTTCATTTTCTTATTTTACTTCAGTCTTTTTTTTCTTAAGTCTTTTTTAAAAAAAAATTAATTTTTAGATCCTAATGTCATATTGCATTTGGTAAGTTTGTAAAGCTAACCAAACTTGACTTGAGTCTTTTTCTTTGATGTATTTTTTTTTAAATTGATTTTTTTATTTTTATCCTTTTATATTTGGTTATCAAACCTTAAGTGTTGTGATTTTTTTTACTTTTATCATTTCTTAATTTTTTTTAAAAGATTATTCTGATCCCGTATATGAATGAAGTATTAATCAAGTTGGTCTGAATTTACTTTATCATTGTCTAGATGTCTATATTTATTTTATAAAACTGAGCCACGGAGTAGCCCGGAGAAGCATAGAAACTAAAGATGTTATAACATATGGATGATAAAGAAAGAATGAAGACTTGGTGGGCTTAATCAACATAAAAAAGAGCACGAAGCTTTGATCAAGATAATTCAAAGAGACATATGCAAAACCCGTTTAAAGCCCAGTAGAAATCAAAACCCCAGAGAAGTCCAAAAATTAAAAAAAAAACAGAGAGAGAGAGAGAGTAAAGAAACCGATGTTTTGATAGTGTGAACGTAATTACACTACTGGGTCTTTGCTTCGTTGTCAATGGAGTTTGCATTTATTGTGAATGGTTTCAGCATCAGGAGGATTAGGACCTTTGATTGGCTGCACTCCACAATCCAAAGCCGACGACTTGGAGTGTGGAATATGAAAGTCTTTCTGGCCTGTCCCAGCTCCATCTTACCGGCGACGCTAATTCAAGTGGGGCCTGACCCTCCCTTCCTCTCTCTCTCTCCATGATTTCTTCATCTGCATGTGAATAATGGGACCGAGGAAATTTTCATTCTAGTTAGCTTAAAAACCTTGCATCTTAAGATCTATGCCTGTTAAGTATTAACTAATATTTTAAAAGACGTGGGAAAGGACTGTTACTTTTTTCATGCCACATACTTTTATATATATATATATATATATATATATATATATATATATATATATATATATATATATTTTTTTTTTTTTTCTTTTTTCTTTTTTCCTCACATTTGTTTTTCTTTTTTGGTGCTTTACATGTTTTTTTTTAAAGATTGTCTTTTTTTTGTTTTTGTATTTTTTTAAAAAATTATCTTTATCGATTATTTTTTTAATATTGAACTGGTTGAAAATTTAGTTTTGTAATTTTTTTCTTTAAAACATTATGGATTACTACAATATTTTCATACATGCTTTTTTTTTATGAATTTGTTTTTCAAAAATTTTAAATGGTATTTGTCGATTTTGTTTTGTAGTTTTTTTAAAAAAAACACTGTGGATTATTACAATGTTTTCCCACATGGTTTTTTTCCTACAGTGTTTCTCCACATGTTTTTTTTCAAAATTATCTTTGTGGAATTTTTTTTTAATATTGAGTTGGTTCAGAATTCAGCTTTAACTTTCCCCACATGTTTTTTTCTTTTTTTTTGCCTTTTTTTTCATTTTTTGTGTTTTTTTTTTCAGAATTATTTTTGTTGATTTTATTTTTTTAATATGAAGTTGGTTGAAAATTTAGCTTTGTAGTTTTTTTAAAAAACATTGTAGATTGCTACAGTATTTCCCCACATGGTTTTTTCCCCTTTTTTATGATTTTTTTTTCAGAATTGTCTTTATCGATTTTATTTTTTTTCATATTGAACTGGTTGAGAATTTAGCTTCGTAGTTTTTTTCTTTAAAATGTTCCCCTACATATTTTTTTTGTTATGATTTTTTTCAAAATTATCTTTGTCAATTTTATTTTTTTTAATATTGAGCTGGTTAAGAATTACAACTGTATATTTCCTTATGAAACACTCTAGATTGCTACAGTATTTTCCTGAATGATTTTTTCAAAATTTTATTTGTTCATTTTATCTTTTAAATATTAATCTGGTTACGAATTTAGCTTTGTAACTTTTTCTTTGAAAACATTGTGAATTGCAATAGTTTTTCTCCATACAATTTTTTTTTTTTCCACAAGCTCACGATAATGCACAAGCATGCCACAAGCCCGCAACATCGCACGGGCATGGTATCTAGTGACAATATAAATTTTGTTTGATTTTCACTGTAACAAGAATTTCATGCTATCAAAATATATATACACTAGTTTTTATATTATTTTGATATGTTTTTAAATAAAAAAAATACTTTAAAAAACAACTATTATTATACTCGTAAACATCGATTTTTACTATAACAAGGATTTTATGCTATCCAAACATATATCAGTCTCTTATGTTATTTTAATATATTTTTAAATAAAAAATAATTTAAAAAATAATTATTATCACGCTCATAAATATCCTCTGAATTGTTGTTGTTTCTTCTTCATCTTTTTTCCCCTTAAATGTTGTTTAAAAAGAAACTTAGTGTCTTTTCAGATAATGGCCATGTACAAAGAATACACATTCAATCTAAATCTAAGTCTGAATCAAGCTAGTAGCATCTTAGAATGTTGCTAAAGGGTGGCGGTGTGCATCGTGAAATGCAAGATATTGGTGGTTGTACTCACACAAACTTTACATATTTGATAAGTCTTTATGTTTATTTTTATTGTTTATGATATTATATTTTTTTCTATAAATATTTTTGTTTGAATCATTGGTCATGAAATATATTAATTAAATATATATCAAATATAATTTTAGTTTGTTGTCAAAGTAGATAGATACATGACTCTTATTTAATAAAGCTAATGACATTCTTGAACTTGTTTTTATTAAACAAGTACATATAATAACAATAATTTATAGTTTTTTTTTTTATTTACGTGGGTGTCCGGGCCAGCTTGCGCGCACCACGACTAATCCCACGGTCCACTGAACACCCTGCAAACCCAGTGGGCATGTAAGGTATCGTGGGGATGACAGGCGTGCACATGAGGACTCGAACTCAGGAGCAGCAGGAGGAGACAAGCCCCTCCTACCGCCAGGCCAAGACCCTCAGTGCAATAAATAATTTATAGTTAGATAATATTCATATAATCACAATAAATAATATATGTATTAAATTCAATGTTTCAGGAAAAAAACATTGATAAATTACTTCTTTATTAATTAATAAAATCTTTATCGTCCAAAATATTAATTTATAGAGGTTTTAATATAGTTTGAAATCTCTTCTCACTTAGTGGTACAGTAAACATGATATTTTAAAAAATTATTACTATTTATATTTTTTGTATTATATTTTTAACTATATTTGGAAGGTTTTAAAATTATGTTTGTCTTAAAAAATATTAAATTAATATTTTTTTTTAATAATTTTAATGTACCAATGTCATAAATAAAAAAATTTAAAACAATTATTTAAATATAAATTTTTTTTTTAAAAAAAAACACCCTGTACCAACCAAAAGAAACATTTCATTCCTACAGACCACTTCGTCAAACATTACCCTTAACAGAGGAATCATCTTCTATAGTGGAAAAACTGGTACCACAGCCCACAAACATTTTTTTTTTTGCGGTCCATCCAATAATCATAAAACTGCTGGGAAGGGAGGAGAAGGCACCAAGAACTAAAAATAAGAAAGGGAAACATTTAGGTTGTGGTTTAGTGATAAGAGCTTGAGACTAAGAAATTTGTTCTTTCTGTGGTCTCAGGTTCGAGCCATGTGGTTGCTCATATGATGACCACTGGAGGCTTACATGGTCGTTAACTTCAGGGCCCGTGGAATTAGTTGAGGTGCACACAAGCTGGTCCAAATATTTTAATTAAATTAAAAAATAAAAAATAAAAAAAAAGATTGAGTTAAAAATGGAGTTAGAAGACTTTTCAAGGGTAAAAGATGACCTGTTTTGTAGTACTTTGTCCTCTTTAAGTACTATACTAGAAATTTATTCATTTCTTTGCAGTACAAGCTTCTACCACACCAACTGTGTCCTACATAACCTTGTACTATTTTACTTTTCATTTCCTCTACAAATGCTAATCTTTGTTTAGTCTAGGCTACGTTTTAGAGCTATCCATTATTTCTTGCCCCATGTCTCGCTCTCTCCTCCTCCTCTCTCTCCTCCTCTCTCTCCTCCTTCTAACAGCCGGGCACAGTGGCCACAACGACGATGACGAAGCCGACGCCGACGGTGACACCACAAAAATTAATCTCCGTTCGACATCCTTAATCCTGGTTAAGATATGGTGCTTGATATTGATCTTTATTGGCACTTTCATTGGTGGGGTGTCCCCCTATTTTTTGAAGTGGAACGAGGGGTTCTTGGTGTTAGGGACTCAGTTTGCTAGCGGTGTGTTTCTGGGGACTGCTTTGATGCACTTCTTGAGCGATGCAAATGAGACCTTTGAGGATTTGACAAAAAAGGAGTACCCTTTTGCTTTCATGTTGGCCTGTGCTGGCTATTTGTTGACGATGCTTGCGGATTCTATCATTTCTTCTGTTTATAGCAAAGATATGGTCAGCCAGGCTAATGGTGGCGATGTAGAGCTTCAAGGTATGTAAAATCCCTACAATATCTGCTTCTTTAATGTTTTTTATATTCATCTACTCCGTGTTTTGTTGAGCAAAATATTTTAGTCTAATTTCTTGACATGTTCGTGTGAAGACTGTCCACTGAAATCAATTCCTGTGTGTTTTTTATTTTTTGAAAGTGCTATCATGCATAGCTGGTAAATAAAGAATGAAATTAAAAAAATAATAGAATTAGGGTTTTGTACTTTAGGCGTTGATTTGCATTTTGAAAGATAAAAGTGCACAGAGTTTGTGCTTATGATGATGTAAGGCCATGGTTGATGTATTTTGGTTTTCTTTGCAATGATGGTGGTGGAAAGTGATGAATTTTCTTCTACCTTCCTCTGTTGGTGGAACTTTGATCAAACACTTTGTATTAAAAAAGTACTTGATGTCGGTTGACGCGCCACTAATCTAGAATACTTTTTATTGCTGAAAGGAAAATAAAAACGAAAACAATGATCAAATGACCATATATCTCCCAACATGTCCAAAATCTGGTGATGCGAGAGAATGGAGAGTGATGCATTCGTTTCTTTCTCCTTCCTTTTGTTATTGCAGGGGGTGTTCTGCAGGGAAAAAGAAGCCACACCAGCAGTTCCCAGTCACATTTTCAGGTGGAAATTATACATGTGATATTTACAGCTTTAGTCGATGCTAACAATTTTCTGTGTTTAGTTATGCACAAACTCCTTTATTGGAATAATTACTGTTACTAATATTTTTCTTGATGGAATTGTGCCTTGAAAGATGCACAATGGTACAGATGTTGCCTCTGCAAAATCCACTATCTCAACTGTCAGTTCATTTGGGGATAGCATTTTGTTAATATTTGCGTTGTGTTTCCACTCTGTCTTCGAGGGCATTGCAATAGGTGTTGCAAAGACAAAAGCCGATGCCTGGAGAGCTTTATGGACTATCACTTTGCATAAGATATTTGCTGCAATCGCAATGGGTATAGCTCTCCTTCGAATGATCCCAGATCGCCCCTTTGTATCATGTGTTTCCTATGCTTTTGCATTTGCCATTTCAAGTCCTGTTGGCGTGGCCATTGGGATTATAATAGATGCCACAACTCAGGGTCCTGTGGCAGACTGGATCTTTGCCATATCAATGGGACTGGCATGTGGTGTGTTCATCTACGTATCAATTAACCATCTTTCAACCAAGGGTTACCTTCCCCAGAGATCAGTTTTAGTTGATACGCCGCTTTACAAGATCTTGGCCGTATCATTGGGGATCGGGGTAATTGCTGTTGTGATGATATGGGACTGAAAACAAAGGAGGGTACGTGCCTACTTGGATGTCTGCTGTTGTCCTGTTGGAAGTCTGCTGTTTTTTGCTCCACTAGTGCAGAGCATGGGTGGTGGTAGAATACAAGCTCTGTCACAAGCTATTACTAGGAAAAACTATGTTTTGCCAGATTGGCAGGACACAATCTATAGGTACAAGCATCATTAAAGATTTTTGATGGTGTGGATCTACCCTTCAATGTATAATGATACAGGATTCATAATCCAATGCAGGGATTGAAAGGGTCAATATTATAGTGGAACTTGAGTACAACATGCATTATTTAACACAAAAGTAGAGACAAAAATGCAAACTATAAACGTCTCAAGAACAGAACCAACTATTTGAAATCTCTTAGCGTAAAAAGAAAAATAACATCGGCCTCATTGAGTGTCATGCAAGTATAATATTCAGATAGAGAGAAAGAGTGTCATGCAAGTATAAGAAAAGTTAAAAACTAGTCAAATTTAAAGCAGGGGGAATAAATACATCATGATAATTTATCCCCAGCGCTCTAAAGGTCGGTGTGAAGAACTTTTTCCAGGCAAATAGAAACAACAACCGGACCAGCCAAATCCCCAAGAGCACAACCTGCATGCAAACTTTGTGAATTAGATCATAGGAATCATTTGATGCTATGTCATGGTACCCAGAAAGTAAAATGGATTGAGCAAGCTTGCTTACCAATCCACTGACCCCTTGAAGGACGAAAAAGAGTGGCACCAACCCCAGCACCAATGGAAGCAAAAACTAGCGATGCACCGCACCTGATAGTGACTCCAGTAACCTTCTTCCCAAGAAGTTTAACTTGTTCAGATTTGGCAACATCATTGCTTTCTTCAGGCTTTGTTAAATGAGAGAAGAATCGGTAAATTTCAATACCAACTTGGACAAGCCATGATGCTGCAACCCCTAAAAAGTGTCCTGCTTACACATAGAGAAGGGAAGCAAGATAATTATAAAAAGAAATGAAAACGAAAAGGAGGTCAGGTTGAAAGTGTGAATGTTTGCATAATGAATCTAACCTCTGAAAGTTGATCTGCAAACTCTGAAGAAGTAAACCATTGTGGGCATTCCTCTTTCAGCCTTGCGGATGGCTGATTTAGGAACATCTGAAATGTTGATAAACTCCATCAGTTGTTCAGAAATATAATAAAAAGCATGGTAGCTAGGGAAGGGGAAGTTAAAATTACTATTCTAATATTCTTCATAAAGAAACCAGAAACATCTCACTTCTTCAGTTGGTACTTAATTTCAGTAGCTTTACATTTGTTAGGTGAATGGGAAGAATATCACATTAGTCACATCATGGAGAGAAGATACCTTTCAAAAGTTTCCATGCCATCCGCTGTGAAATGTGATGGACAGCAAGTCTTTCTAAAATGCGTCTTGTAGTTACAACAGTAGTCTGAGATCACAGACAAAAAATAATAATAATAATAATAATTAGTAGAAAACCTAGTCTTTGAACACTTTGGAAACGGTAAGACACGCAACTAAAACAGCTGAACTTCTACAGTCCATTCACATATCAGTCTGAGGCAAAATATATTTCAAAGCTAGTTTTTTTTTGTTGTTCCTTGGGAGGTCTAGTTTCGACAGTGTAAGAGTATGCATGGGCAATGGATGGCAATGCCTGGTGTCGCTCCACCCAATCCGTTGTGCAAGGCATATTGACATTGCTGTCAAAGACTCCATACATTATTTTCTAAAGGCGGCTACCAAATAATATTTGTATAGCATTATCAATATGATAGACTATATGTTAAAGGGGAGTATAGTGAAAAAAACATGATAATTATAAGGAAATAACTTAGATCCCTCCAGAGCACCAGTCTTGTTAAATCTAGTAATGCAGGCTTACTGAAGAATGATAACTGGGCGAAAAAATTAAGCCAGGAACGAAAACAACTAAAATCCACAATCCCTTTGTTTACTTGCAAGAGCAGTAAACAACTCAAATATTGAAGAAGCACTATTAGAATGCTGTCCACAGTTGACAAGTTTTTTTTTTTATCATTATCAAGTCATAACACAGATGTAAGAGCATTTAGAATAACTGAGCAGGAACAGGAAAAGCCCCTGTTCGCTATAGCTAATCAAGAAGATGGTAAAGACTAGGAAAGCATCCATAATTATGTCCAAAATGACATAGGCCCCATATGGGATTCAAGTGGCCACCCACCCAGCCACTGCAGTACCACGGTGAATTTGGTCCTTTTGCAAAAGCACAATAACATGGTAATTATTACAAGGTGGAGCTACAAGTTCAAAATGACTACCATTATGTTCTCATAAAACAAGCATTATAATAATAAGCAATTCATTTCAGGGTAGAGCAACAAGCTCAATCCTTAAAGTAGCAAAAGCAAAATATCAAACATCTGCATATGAATTCATGAATGTGGATAACTGTGGACACTTCACGTAGATGGCCACCGCATTCAGAAAACTATTATCATTTCAAGGTCAGATTTCTAAACTCAGTCCATCCAACTAAGCTCAGTGCTAAATTAGTTGGGAACTTCGTTCAATTTTGCAATGGTCATTTCAGATAAGAATATTTTGATTTATGATAACTCATAAAAGGACACAGTGTGTTTAACTCCTATATGAAGTATAAGCTGGCTGCTCCACAGACTGGAACTTGATGCAGTCACTAAGCGTAGGACAAGAAAATGTTGAAATACATGCTGTTAGGAAACATCTTCTTTATAGTAATCATGCCCTTCAACAAGGTTAATACTGTACACAGAAATTTGCAGCACAAAACCTACTAAAATAGATAGACTGGGAAGACCAACAAAAGTATACAACTCACCTCACGAATAATTTGCTTCACTGATTTTTGGAAGGGAACAACCAAGTCTACACGTTGCACTTCATGAGCATCCTGAAGGAAGTCATCATCATCCTCTTCTGTATTAGTACTAGGCTCCAGAAGAGGTAAATAGAACATCAAAAATGACCTCAAGGACGTCATAGCAAGTTGCTTCCATTCAAAAGCTGAAAACAGAGGTTTCAACTCAATATAATACTCCTTGGTAGTGTATTTCAGAGAGCCTTTCTGAAAAATATCTGCAGATGCTCTTCGTATACTAGAAATATAGTCACCAGACAATGCTGCACCAGCATCACAGTAAGCAACTGGTATCATGGGTTGACTGTCATGGCCATTAAGAAGGTCAATGTGAGGTAAAAGCAAACCCAATGACATAAACATACTTTTATAAGTAATATAAGAAATAAAAATAGCTGGTTTCAAATAAGAAACATAAGAGAATAATATCAAATCATCACTGGTAGAACTCCCTAATTTAGCTTTAAAACAATCTCTTGACAACAAAAGCAAGTGTGCACTTCCAAGTTCCAACCTCCAATTTCCTCCACCTAACTTAAATTCCCTTTTCTTCTACATGAAAATGATGCAACCCTGTGTTGGTATAAGTATGAACTGCTGAGAAATTTATGTTATATGCTAAAATTTTAAAAAACAACCAGTTTCATTGATTCAAGAAAGAAAGAAAAGGACGATGACAGACGCATTAACTTGAGCAGTAAACTAAATTCATGGAACAAGTGTCCCGCTCACTCCAGAACATCAATTTATAAGCTTGTTCATGGCTCCAAAAAATTCCACAATTTAGGACAATTTTAAGAGGATGATAAGTGCCGGATCAATCAATAAAAATGGAGTAGCTCATTCTGAAACAATGTTGTTCATCTGAGAGTGTGAGGATGTATGTGTTAAAAACCGTAAAAGATTCAAATCCTACTCTCCAACTATTAAAAATATCGTCATCAAACCACAATTCTGCTACAGCTGGGTGAGGAAGCGAAGGGATGCATAAAGCAAAAGAAGGCAGTAAAATCACGTGATGTGATGGAAACCCCCAATACATGAAATTGAATCCACGTGAAAGCAAACGAGTGAGAACAAAAATCAGGGGTGATGTATAGAAGAAATATAGAAAAGAAGCAAAGAGATTAGAGAATACCCGAACAGGAACCTAGAAGCAAAAGGGGCGGCGGAGGCGGCGATGGAGGCGGCGGCAGCGGAGGCCGAGAACTGGGTTGGATAAGAAGAAGGGTTTTTCCTTGACAACAGATCTAATACTATTGCTATGCCCGCCATTGTGAACAAACTAGGAGGAGGATGTTTGGTTTTTTTTTTTTCTATTTAATATTTATAATGTAAACTTGTTAATTAAGCAGCAGCGCAAGTGAGAGATTTAATTAATTTTATGGGGGAGAAAGTGAAGGATCATAAAAACTGAAAAGATTGTGTCTTTCCTTTTCCTGGGGTGAATGCAAAAGAGAAGAGAAAGTGTGTGTGTTGACTGGCTACTGATTTATTGGCGAGGAGAGGGAGGAAGGGAAAGAGGGACACTGCTTCTGCTTGGCCAGTGTACAACAACAACAACACGGTATTAATTTTAGAAAGTTTTGCTAAAACTTTATTTAATTTTATTTAAAATAAGTGTTTTAATATTTTTCAAAAATTTTAATATTTTAATATAAAAAATAAAATTTAAAAAGTAAATAAATAAATTAATTTAATATATTTTTAACAAAAAAACAATCGTTATCACAATACAAATAAATATGTATTTAATATTTATTGTTATAAATAAAGCTATTTTTTATTTAATATTAATATTAATTCTCTTTTGCTATTTCATTGATTTTATTAAGAAAATGTTGTAGAAATGATGTTTCCACCCTGAACTTAATAATTACTTTAATAAAAAAATATTTAGTTATGTGATGTAAGTTTAAGAAATTAAAGATCATTTAATAATTAATATAAATAAAAATATATTTTTAAAATATTTTAACGTCACGAATTCCTAGACAACTTAGTTGTTTTATAATTCTTGTTTTAAATATTTATTAGCATAAGTAATTAAAAGAGTAGAATAGTTTAGTATAGTTGATAAATCAAGTTTTTATCGGTATATCTTTATAAACAAAATATTAGATCAAGAAAGATTTACGAGTATAAAATTTCAGGAAAACAAGCACATCCAAGTAAATGCGTGTTAGGTCTAGCCCTAGCTAGACCCAACATCTCGGGTTTGGTAGTGTGCTAAGTCCTAGGACGCAGCGTTTGGCAATGTGCCAAGCCTTGAGAAAGCTAAGTCTGACGCCAGCCATACCTAGACGCGATTGGGCTTAGTAGTGTGCAAAACCTCGGGCAAGCTAGGTTTGGTGTCAACCACACCTAGACGCGATTGGGTTTGGAAGTGTGCCGAGCTCTGAGAAAGCTGGGTCTCGTGCAAACCATACCTATACGCGATTGAGCTTGGTGGTATGCAAAGCCCTGGGCATGATAGTGTGCCAAGCCTCGGACACACCTAAGAGAATAATCATCCTCCTTTGGCACACCCATGAGGATGTCCATCCTCCCCTAGCACGGCTATAAGAATGTCCATCCTCTTTTCGTACGCTAAAGCAAATGACCACACCTTCCTTTGCACACCTAATAGAATGTTCATCCTCCCTTGGCACGCCTAAAGGAATGACCATCTTTCCTGGGGCACGCCCAAGAGAATGACCATCCTCTATTGGGCACGCCTAAGGGAATGTTTATCCTCTCTTGGCAACGCCCAAGGGAATGACCATATCCTTTATTGGCACGTCTACGAGAATGACCATCCTTCCTTGAGCATGCTTACAGGAATGACCATCCTCCCTTGGCACGCCAAAAAAATGACCATCCTTTTATGGGTACGCCCAAGTAAATGATCATCCTCTATTGGACATGCTTAAAAGAATGCCATCCTCTCGTGGCACACTCAAGGAAATGACCATCCTCCTATGAGCACGCCCACGAGAATGACCATCATCTCGTGGCACGCCTAAGGGAATACCCATCCTTCTTTGGCCACGCCTAAGGTAATGACCATCCTTCTTTAAGCACGCCCAAGGGAATGTTCATCCTTCATTAGTCACGTCTAAGGTAATCATCATCCTCTCTTAGGCACACACAAGGGAATACTCATCCTCTTTTAGCACACCTAAGAGAATGACCATCCTTCATGGGCACGCCCACGAGAATGACCATCTTACCTAGAGCACTCTTAAGAGAATGACCATATCCTTCATTGACACGCCCAAGAGAATGATCATCCTATCTGGAGCATGCCTAAAGGGATGACTCTCCTCTCTTGGGTCTAACCTAGGAAAGAGCTCAGCTACATTTGATGTCTTGGGCCCTAATCTTCCCACACCTTTTAGGTGTATAAAAGTTCTCCAAGGACCCACCATATTTCTATAAAACATTAATATAGATGTAAGAGATATTTATACTTTATGAAATGCTATCAGGGTAAAATTCCACTCCAAACCTTCCTCTTCATAAAAGGCAAGACTTATTGGGCTATAAATACATACTTATTGGGCTATAAATACATAAGGTGACCTTCAAAACAAAAGTTCACAATCTTTATTTTTTACTGCATATATATTTTCAAAGCATCTCTCTTTAGAATATTATTGTATTTTATCTCTCTAAAAATATATTTATTAAGCATTGAAGAGTCTCTACCTTCACCAAATGAGACTTTTTGCAAGTACTAATCACAAGCCACCTTGGCCTACCAAACACCAAGTATATGCTATTAAACACCTTAGTTAGTGAGAATGGATGAAATTGTTAGGACCAATTGATTAACTAGTTATTCAACCAGGGAACCTTATTCTTAGGTTATTTGGTTTTTTTGGGACTTTATCAATGACGTTGTCTATAGAAACTGATCAAAGAGCCATTGATTTCTTTTTAAAGCTTGTTTTTGACATTTTCATACTATTCCATGGCACACAACCAATACCTACTTGGGCTAGGATGCGGTATATGTCTTTTCGTTACTGCAGACTCCTGCTCAAGCAAAGCCTCAACAACTTTCCAATCAGGTTCGACTCTTCATTGAGGTAATGCTAGTCACTCAAGGTGAGATAAGTACATTTAGGTTATGCTTTGCCAACTTCATAAATGCAGTCAGAGCCTTAAGATTTTAAAAAGCTTTCAATAAGTACGAGTCAAATGTTGATTCAAACCATAAAACATTTGAAGTACTTTTTTTTACAATCATCCAAAGAAAAGGGAAAAGTCTCTCTCACGCCGAACACTTTACTCAAATAAAAATTTACCATAGCCAATGAGAATAAAAATTAAGTTTCTTATATATAAATGACTTATTCAAAATTACTATTTTTATTTTCTCTAGGTGATGCCTAAGAGCCTTTCAATAATACACCTTGAAATGGATGAGCTTGGTCTCTCTAGTGCTATATGCACCACTCTCTATGGGATTAACTTAGTCTCCTCGGTTATTTACATCAATCTTCAAAGGATAGATGTAATCTTCTCAATGCTATATGCATCAATCTCCAAAGTATAGATGTGATTGGTCTCCTTATTACAAATAACAATATCATGTAATCACCACTCTTAGTGGGGTGAGGCTCTTATACCCCGATAAAAAAAATCATGATGGTCACTCTTTAGGGGATGACTTTTAAGCCCTATGACAATACTAGGAAAGCTATAGGCTCCCGCTCACCAAGAACCTATAATCACTTAGAAGTTTCTAAGTATAGGTTCACCCTAATTGGATTCCACATAACCACTTAAGAATTTATATAGATGGCACTTGAGGGTCTAGCTCAGTGGTCAACCGTGTGACTTGTTCCGCCCCCGTCCCGAGTTCGATCCTCTATGTGCACGCCTGTCACCCCCGCGGTGCCTTACCTGCTCACTGGGCTTGCAGGATGTTCAGTGGGCCGTGGGGAATAGTCGTGGTGCGCGCAAGCTGGCCCGGACACCCCACGATAATAAAAAAAAAAAAAAAGAATTTATATAGATGATGGGTTCGGGTATTCACGGTCCGGTCCAGTTTTAACCAAAAAATTCAACCGAACTGAAAAATAGTATTCTTTGTTAATATAACCCGGATCGAACTGAGAATCGGTTCAAACCGAACTAGTTTTGTTCAGTTCGGGTTTGTTTTTTAGCATTACAAACCAGAAAAACCACAACGTTTTTGCTGCTGTTATTGCAAATCGACCATGAAATAAACCAGAGAGCAGGAGTGATTGTAGGAGAAGTCGACCTTGAAATAAACCAGAGTGATGAAATAAAGTAAGATTTAATGTGTAAATGCAATTACTTGCCAATCTTTCTTGAAAACAAATTATGTACACAGGCAACGCTTTTGGACGTAGCATTCCCCCACTGTTTTTCAAAGATAAAATATTCTTAATTAATCGACAATGAGAGAATGAGAGAGAAGAGCATAGAGGAGAGTGAGCAGGAGGGAGGGAGGGAGGGAGGGGTGGAGCGGCTGGAAAGGGGGAGGGGAAGGGAAAGAATTTTTTTAGTCCAGATACATATTTCTCTATATGTTTTACAGCTTACCCCCTTTTTTATACAAGCAAAGCTCACTACTCTACCTAATCTAAGAGATTAATTAAGATCTTTGTATATTATTATATCACAAAGGCTAAGGGCTATTGATGAATCAAGTTTTTATCAGTATATCTTAAAAAAAAAACACTAGATCAAGAAATATTTACAGGTATAAATTTTAAGGAAAACAAGCATGCTCCAGTGTAGGCGAGTTGAGCTTAATAATGTGTCAAGCCTCGAGAACGCTGGGTCTGACGCTAGCCAGACCTAGACATGATTGGGTTAAGCGGTGTGCCAAGCCCCGGGCATGTTGGGTCTGGCGCTAGTTAGACCCAGACTCGACTGCCAAGCCCCAGGCACGCCCAAAGGAATGCACATCCTCTCTTGGCATGCCCAATGAAATATGCATCCTTCATTGACACGCCCAAGGGAATAACCACATCCTTCGTTGGCAAACCCAAGAGAATGCTCATCCTTTCTTGGCACACCTAAGAGATTGACCATCCTCTCTGAGCATGACCACGAGAATGCCCATCCTCCCTTTCCCTTAGGCACGCCCAAGGGAATTGCTATCTTACCTAGGGCACTCCCAAGGGAATAATCATATCCTCCCTTGGTACGCCTAAGGGAATGACCATCCTACCTGGAGTACGCCCAATGGGATGACCCTTCTTTCTTGGATCTAGTCTAGGAGAAGACTTTAGCCTTCATGGACTCAACTACATTTGACGTTTGGAACCCTAATCTCCCTACACCTTTTAGGTATATAAAAGTCCTCCAATAACCCACCATATTTCTATGAAATATTAATATAGATGTAAGATATATTTATACCTCATTAAATGTTATCATGGTAAAATTACACTCCAGACTTTTCTTTTCACAAAATAACAAGACTCATGAGCTATGAATACACGATGAGATCTTCAAAACAAAGGTTCACAATCTTCATTATCTACTGCATATATATTTTCAAAGCCTCTCTCTATAGAATATTCTTGTAATTTATCTCTCTAAAAATATACTTATTTAAACATCGAAGAGTCCTCATCTTCATCAAAAGAAATTTTTTGCAGGTACTAGTTACAAACTACCTTGGCCTACTAAGCATAAAGTATATGCTATCAAACACAATGACTAAGAAGAATAAATGAAATTATTAGGACCAATTGATTAACTACTTGTCTAACTCAGAAATCTTATTCCTCATCTACTTGGAATTTTTAGATTTTATCAATACTATTTTTCTAAAATTTTTATCAAATAATTTCTTATTAAAAAACTATAAAGGTGCATTTTTCCAACATGAATTCTAGGGTAACATGGAACTTCTCCTAGTCCTGTGTAAAACATAGACCTCATCATGTATTTTGATCAGTTTGTAAATTATATTTATAGAATAACTGGTTTTCTTAAAATTAAATTTGTCTTTTTATTATTTATATTATATTATGATAATAAAATTACGGTAAAGCTAAATTTTTTATAGACTAATAGTTTTTTAATTGTGTATTTACTCTATACTATATTATAAATAAAAACTGCTCTCAATAGCCACCCCGAACCCAATTAAAAAAAAAAAGCATTTCTCACATGACAATTTTTTTTATAAAAAAAACTAGATACCTTAAGAAAATTACTATAATTACAATTATATAATAACTTTAATATTAAAAAAAAAACAAATATACTCTTAAAAAACCTCTAAAGACAGAAGATCAAACGGGATCCATGTGGATATGCATGCCAAACCCCTAGAAATCTTTCAAACACTCGTGAAAAATGGCTTCTTCTTCTACTCTCTCTTCTCCTCTTTCGTGATCAGCTTCTTAATCTTTTCTCTCCCTCTCCCTTCCAGTACTGCGCTCTGGAAAGCCCACAAAACCCTCAACCCTTCACTTCTCTCTCGAACCCTTCCAAAACCCACCTTCACAAAATCCTCCTCTTCAATTATTAGCAAATCCTATCACCACTCATTTTCCCAGCCCAGACTGAGATGCCCATTTCATAGTTTTGATGATCCTCTTACTTAACTCGGTCAAAGCCATATCTTGGTGGCTTTTGCTGCTTTCAGGATTAGATTTCAGTTTCGACAACTGGGTTACTCATCTGCTGTCAGATCTTCGTACCATAGATTTCTCTCACTTCTGCGCTGCATTCTCTACAACTAACCTTTTCTTTGGTAGACTTCTTTGAGTTTTGACCTCGAACTTCTCGGTGGGTTCTAGGTTTCCATCAATTTGGATAGCTGCTACCCTTAATCTGCTTTGACTTTTGACGAAGAATTGATTTTGAAGAAACCAAGTTAGTTTGTTTTTGATATTCTGTCCCCTTTTGTAGTATATGTTGATTTTCCCTAGCTTTGTAATCTGATTTTAGTTCCTTAAACTGTATTTTTGTACTTGTGTGAGATACCCACTTTTTTTTTGTTTGAGGTGTATCACTTTTGGGTAGATAATTCATGGACTTCAGGGCAATAATTCACCTTTAGTTTGAAAGCTTGCAGTGATTGTGGCCATAATTCAAGTGGGTTTTCGACCCTTTTCCATCTCCACCGGGCAAATTCATCTTCCAGCTGTGTAATCAGGGTTGATTATACTCTTCTCTTGGTGCTGTCTGTCAAAATGACTGGAAGTGGTCACTGTTTTGTGGAGTGGAAAGAGCAGTTTATTTCGCAGGAGCGTGGAAATCGTGTGGTTCACTATTTCCTGAAGGATTCTGCCGGAGAATCTATCATTGCCGTTGTGGGAACTGAGCGGAGTGTTAGGCATATGTTCTATGTGGTTGCTGAGGAGTTTGTGCAGGTTTACGGTGCTGAAAATTCCATTCATGCTGGTTTCAAGTGGAGGTCAAGAAGGGAGGTTGTGGATTGGCTTACATCAATGCTATCAAAGCAGCATGTACAGGGTGATGGATCCAGTATGTATTTTTATTTTTCTGCATTTTTTTTGTTTTCTCCATGTGTTTGGTGGTACATGTATCATGTCATTGATATATTATAGGATAACTTGCTATAATAGATTTCCAATGGGATACTGTGTATGAAACGTTATGTACTTGGTCCAATTACCTTTGGTCTTGTATGAGTAATGCTTTATGTATTTTCTCAATGTGTTTTGTGTCACATGTAAGCTGTCATTGATATATTATATGATAACTTGCTATTATTGATCTTCAATGCAATACTATGTATGAAATTATATATTTAAGCCATTGATCAATGGTCAATTACTATTGGTCTAGTATGAGTAATGCTTAATGTATCATGGTTTGGTTGTTATTTTATATCCTTGTTCCTCCTTTCTTTTTAAAATTATCTTCCTTACTGGTCATGTATAAGGTTATTAACTTTCTTCTTCTTTAATGTTTATAGATTAGAACCTCATTTCTGATAATTTGCAATTGAAATCTTTCTGAACTAGCCTTAGGTGCATTATTTATTAGTTGTCTCCTACAGGAGGCTGGTCGGCATGCTATCTTTTACAACCTTCAGATTTATTCAATTTGTTGATATTTTTATTAACTGGAATGTATGATAAGCCCTATCAAATGCAGCCTGGAGGCATGAAGGCTGCTGAACACAAAGCACCAGTGTCTTCAGGTTGCATTTGGAACAAGCATCATATGGATTTTATTGCAAGATTCTGGCAGTATTTTCTGGAACAATTATGCACAGCATCATGGAAACTAGTTCTTTATTTTATCTGGTACAATTATTTTACACTTTCTCAGCAAGATTTATTATGTGAACTTTTAATAACAGAAACACTACAAGGTGTAGAATCAGTAAATGGGCTTGGTGGTCAACATATGCAGGTAAGATGCTGAATATACTTTTTCTTGGCACATATCTGTATCATTCTAATATTAATGCTTTGATGTATCTCTATATGTGAATTGCAGGGCTGTCTTTCGAAAAATCCCAGTGGACATGATTCAGACATCGTGTGGTCAGGCATTGCATGGACATGTGGGAAACAACTGAAGCATTATCCTGCATTTTGCAGGAATGCCACTACAATAGCAGTAAGCATTCATTGTCAATTAAAACGGGAAAGGAGGAGTTGAGTTGTTTTACATGCATGGGCTAGGCTCATTTGTCTCCCTGATGAAACTTCCTTATCTGTACTAGAAACTTGGCTTTTCAATTTCACTAGTTCAATGTAGAGGCATAATTCCAAGTGTAAATGATCAATTGATTGAAACTGTTGCTGGAATATTTTGTCTAACACTGGAACCACTTTCGAACATGACCTTGCAAGCTGATCGAGAAAATGGCCTCTGGAGGGAAATCTGAAGCAGACGACTATTGAAAAACAATGAAGTCTCTAGGTCTTTTTTATTTTTTCAGAAATAACTTGAAAGTAGGAAGAGGACTGGTTTTAGATTGTAATTATGAGATGTGATTTGTGTACGATTCACTTGTTGAAGTGTTTTTCTAAATTTGATTGATTCGGAAGGTGAGATGCGTTATGAACTATATGATCGCAAATGGAAATTCTATTTCCCCAGTATGTTAATAGCTTGATGTGCCTTATCCACTTCACAGATTATTTTTATTTTCTTTTTACCTTCTCTGCTGAGATGTGTGTCTGACCTGCTATCTTTTCTTTAGAAGGCATGCAAATATTTTCCAGTTACTATTTGAATTTCATTGGCTATCCTGAGTTTTACCTCATTTTTCCATTTGCAGATCCAATCGTTTGTCTTTGTCATGGCTAAAGGACAGAATCATTATCTTGCTTACTTGGAAGATATGTATGAAGACAAGAGGGGACAGAAAAAAGTAAAAGTGAGGTGGTTTCACCACAGTGAGGAAGTCAAGGGTGTAGTTCCTCTAAGAAATGCTCACCCACAAGAAGTTTTTATCACACCTTATTCACAAGTCATAAGTGCAGAGTGTGTTGATGGTCCTGCCATAGTCTTAACTCGTGAACATTATGAGGAATGTTTTGCTGCTTTTCCTGATGCTTTATCAACGAGAATACATTTGTGCTTTAGGCAATTTAGAAGCAAAAAAGTAAAGCCCTTTGATTTGAGTAAATTGCGTGGCTATTTTGATCAACCTATTCTCTCTTGTTTGAATTCCAAAGCCTTTCTAGGGGCTGAGCGCATAGCCTGTGGACTAACTGAAGAAGATGAAGTATTGAATCCAAGCGAGAACATAAAGCTGGGAGCCAAGAGGACCAGAAGCGGCAGTGTGTCTGAAGCATTTGTGACAGATCATTTAGGAGTTGGAGTTTCTGGTAGTCAGATTATGGCTTTTGACTCGTCATACCTGAACTTAAGATATGGTTTGTCAGGCAAAACATTGCTTCCCCTCAAGTGCGTAGACTCCCACCAATGGTATAGCCATCTATTTAAGGCTGATCAAAAGATTGAGCTGTTGTGCCAAGATAGTGGTATACGGGGTTGCTGGTTCAGGTGTACAGTCTTGCAGGTGTCTCGAAAACAGATAAAAATACAATATGATGATGTGCAGGATGAAGATGAGTATGGCAATCTTGAGGTACGCTTAGGCATCATTAAGCACTCTCTTTAGATTTATACCACCTGACTTGAACTCTATATAGAAAACTAGATAATGGTGTAGTAGCATTGGAGTTTATTGTAATTAAAGATGAACTATTTCTGTTCCTGGTTGGATTGATGTCTGCAAATTCTCAAAGAAGTTAACGTCCAGGTCAATTCAGATTGTTAGAGAAATTGTTAGGGCATACCTTGTTCATAAGCTTTGATGCGATTTTTTAATCATTACTGAGTGGTCGTTTCGGATGCATTCATGCTTCATTGTAAAAAGTTCCATTCATGATTCTCAAATAATAGGTGCAGTCCAACAGATTATCTCTAACAATGGATATGTCCCTGCAACATGTGTTACGTGTATCTTGTATTTTTCTTTTGACAAGGAGGTTGAATTACTCTCTCAATTGTAGGAATGGGTCCCAGCTTTCAAATTGGCTGTGGCTGATAAACTTGGCATGAGGCGCTTAGGCCGCCCAACAATGCGACCAGCCCCTCCTCCGAATGAACAAACAGACCCTGCTCTCGAAGTTGGGTCTGCAGTGGATGCATGGTGGAGCGATGGGTGGTGGGAAGGTGTAGTAACTAAAATCGATAACAATGGAGGTGATGTTCTGCAAGTTTACTTTCCAGGTTTGCTTTTTAAGAATTTAATGTGAAGCACTTACTATTTGTACCCATCCTTTTATATTATCTTTTCTGTAATTTTCCCCTTGTCTTCCTGTTAGCTGTATGATAAACTGTTGTGGTATCAGGTGAAAACTTATTTTTGGACATGCACAAAAAGGATGTACGGATTTCCAGAGATTGGGTGGGCAATCAGTGGATTGATATTCAGGCAAAACCTGACATACTCTCAGCCATATCGGCTACAACTAGCCCTGAAACAAAAACATCCATTTCCTTGATGATTAACAAGGACCTGGCATCTGATCTTGTTGCTATGTCTTGTGTCGAAGTTCCTACCAGTGCTAAACCTAATACTATTGAAGAGAGAAAACCTGAGTTTGCTCTGTTAAGTGATTCTGATAGCCATCTTGAAGCCACGGAATGTGTTGACCGTGTGATGCCTCCAACAACAGGTTCCATAGGCAACAAGGATGGTTGTGAAGACATCAATATCAGTCATGGTAAAGGTGAAGTTGCAGGTGATGATGATGTTCAGGGCAATGGTCAGGTTGAAGTAGTTGGTGATGTTAATGACTGTGCTGACAAGATAGACTTGGAAGTCTCGGAGACTTCTGAGAAGAATAGTAAAGCTACAGAACTCATGGAAGTGATGGCATAAGATGTTTAAAAAGAGCTTTGACTGCATCATCTCTAAATTGTCATGGTGCTGCTGGTTATAGCTAACGTGGAATTGTGGATGGTTCTCATTTGGTGGTCAGGATGCTTGTAAATAATAACAGGAGAATCGCTGCTTCTCAACCCTTCTTACCTCCACGTCCACGTCCATAGATGTACAGGAACTAAGATTTGTAAGATTTCCGTTGTCAGTGGTTGTATAATTGGGATTGGAGTTAAGATTACTTTGGTCAGAAGCCCTCTAATTGATTCGGCTCCCTTGGTGGTTCATGCTTTTGTGATTCTCGCTTGTAAGTTGCATCATCTACCAAACCTTTGGCTCTTGTAATATCAAAATAATTAGTTGTTTCTAGTTCTGTTTTCCCCTGAAAATTTGCCAAATGTTTCAATCATTGCTCAACTTTTAATATGAGCATTTTGCTTGATTTCAAGTTGGAAAATGAAGGTGGGTTTTGAAACGAAGAACACCTATCGCACTGGCTGTAACTAGACAGTCGTGGGTGATTATAGCCATTTGCATAAATATATTTTTAAAAAATAAAATTGGTAAAGAATAATGAATTGGTAGGCGTAACTATAGTCTAAGCCATTGTTCTCCACCTATGAATCCTATGTCCAAGTAAGGTCTTGCATCCTCGTACTTGAGCGGCTTTAACCATGGCACTCGACCTCCTGCATTTGTTCCTCTTCCACTGCACTCGTATTCTCCAAAAACCACAGTCCTGCATGTTTGTGAAATTCGTTCAAGTTGTGTGTTGAATTCCTGGAATCTTTAAACAGAGCGATTGCAAAAAACTTAAACTTAAGAGTTTATATATATACTTTTGCCTGTATGGATAGTTCCAGTCACTCCATCCTGAAGGATCTATAATATCGTTAAGATAACAGTATGAATATATCGTCCTTGAATAGTTTCCCCAAGCTCTTCCTAGCAGAATTTTGCCAGTTCCATTGATCACGCAGCCTACGAAAGAGAAACCCGTGTCCTCATTAGGTGAATCCCTGTGGTGAGCTGCAATTGCTCCAGATTTTTTAGCCGTTGATTGAAGGACACAATCCTGTTTCAAAACAATAAATCTCGTTTACCACAACCTTCAAGAACAGGAAGGGAACTTGTATAAATGGCTCTCTAGGTCATATAACCTGAAACAGTGATTTTGCTCTGCCGAATATGAAGTCAATACTTCCTTGGATGTGACACTTGTAGAAGTAATGCGTTCCAGTCTCATCTAAGAGAGTGTCTTGAGCACCCAAGACTCTAACTTTATAGAAAAATGCTTTTTTACTAGAAACTCTCATTGCTACTGCTTGCATTCCCTGTCCTCCGGGCTCTGCTTCTACTGTATTCTGTCATCAACCCCATATCAAATTAATTACCCCTCATACAATCAAAGTGCATAAAAAAGAGAGAAGGAAAGCTGCAAAATCAAATGCCAAGGCTGCAGGGTAGGCGGATGGACGTTAATGAATTAATTAATTAATTACCTCAAAGGTGATACCGGTTGCGCAGAAATAATCAGATTCTATGGTGACTGATGCTGATCTATATGTTCCAAGAGCAGTGCCATTGCTATCTGCATCTGAAGCCTTGTTGTTCCAAGAAATAATAGTGTCACAAACACGATTTTGGTCTCCGATCATTGAGATATACGGCTTGGTTCTAGGCACCAGTACCTTCTCCCTGCATATTTCACTTGATCAAAATCTGATCATCTATCAACTGCTGGAGATTTTAAAGCCAAATCAGGTCAAGATATGCATATGCATGCAAGTGTAAGCAGTAACTACCCCCTAAATAACTAAAAAACAACCCACGTTGCCCTGCCACGATCGTGTGTCCAGTCCACTTAACACCCCCAAAAAAAAATAGCACTAACTGCAAAAAGAGTGGAGCATGTTTCAAAACTCTATATTTCCGGTTCCACTTAGGAAAAAAAGAAGTTCTGCAAACCTGTAAATCCCTGGAAGAATGTAAATTTTAACTCTTTGAGTGTTATATTGAGGCACCAGGTCGATTGCACCTTGAACTGTTAATGAATCTGCTCCGCCATTCTTGTCAACTACAATTACTCGGCTTCCATTAAAATCATATTTAGAACTCACTCTTGCACCACGCTTATTCATCTTCATATCATCCCAACTAATAGCTATACGTTTCGCATTCGCACTGCTTTGTGCTAAGCCCACCTGTAAACAACCTAAAAAACACAGCAAAACCACAAGAAAACCTCCACCAACGTTAACAGACTTTCCCATGAATAATTCTTGTTGTTTTAATTCCCTGATCTCCTCGACGTACGTGCATGCGCTAACTAAAACAAGCTGGTTGTTTAAGACTGAATCTTGTTGGTTTCGGTGAAGGTTGTGAGAACAGGTGAGCCTAATAAATAAGGGAGCGTGGTGGTAGAGTCCTACTGTTCCTAAGGAACTCAAAATTAAGTAGGACATTACTAAGCTAATAAAGAGTGTTGCATGCTACTTTAAAGAAAGAAAAAACTCCACTGCTCGTGTGTGTGTGTGTGTGTGTGTGTGTAGAGAGAGAGAGAGAGAGAGAGAACAAGAACAAGTGCAAAGATTGAATTAGAGATTATATCTAGAATTCAAGACAGAAAGGTCAGTCATGAAAGTTTTGCTAAACCCAGAGAAATAAATTTTGCTTTCTTAAATGGGCTTAGAACTGGTTCATAAATAAGATGATGGGAGGTTAAAAAAAAAAGGGCGGTTATGCTGGCTTTCTTTAGCTGAAACTGAAATGAATGTTGCCTTGGATTATATATACTTATGGCTCTCAACCTCTTCTGACGAGCGTTGAGAGAGTTGGTAGTTGGTACTGTGCGTTTTGCACAAGTTTGTCGTTTCAGAAATTAAAAACGAAAACATTCACTTATTATACAGTTAAATTACTTTCCATTTCATAATCAATTATTTATTTATTTATTTGAAGTTTGGGGATAACTGAATTTATTTTAAGGAATGTACTAAGTTGATGTGAAAATGCTTCTTCAAAATTGTCAAGCAAATTAAAAGTATGTATGACAGTATGATTGTGATTACTTTTTAAATAATTTTTTGTGTTGAAATGCATGATTTTTTTTATTTTTAAAAAATTATTTTTGATATCAGCACATCAAAACAATCCAAAACATATAAACCATATTAAATTTTAATAATAAAAAATTTAAATTTAAATTTTTTAAACTGCATTCTCAAACAATTTCTTAGTATCCACGAATATATCTAACCATAATAATTAAAAATAATTTTGGCATACTATAATTTTCTATAAAATGCAAAATATACTGAGTCCCTTGACATAATGTTTTCTTTTTTCATCCTTTCCCCCCCCTCTTGATCTAGCCTTTATATGACCAACTCGTAGGCCAATTTAGATTAATTTGTTTGAAGAGAATGAGAGTAAAAAAACAAAACAAGAATTTAAAAGGGACAATAACGTTTACATGCCCTTATAAGTGGAATTTTCTATTACTTACGCACATGGATATTTTTGTATTTACACTTATGGTTTTTATTATTATTATTAGAAGTTAGTTTATGGACAATCTAGTAATTTAATATATACAAAAAAATATTTTAAAAATAAATTGTTGATGTGTTGCACATGTTAGTGCATGGGTGGTGCGTGGTTGTTGTCTGGTAGTTAAATGTTAGTGCATGGGTGGTACGTGTGTTTTTAATTAAGCACGGGTTTAGGTTTTCACGAATTTCAAGTTTTAGATATTACCTAAGGTTTAAGAGGTTCTTCCGTTTTATCTTAGTTTTTTTGCCTTTTTTAATCTCATGTATTTTCAATTTTAGACTTCAGAATTTATTCAATTGGAGATTGAGCTTTATTATTTTTATTTATTTGCTTTCTGTAAATTTTTTTACTAATTTTTAAAATGACCTGGGTTATCTCGGCTATTTTTATTTGTCATTCTTTGTTGAATTTATTTTGAAATTTTTTTTAAATGATATTTTTTCTTTATCTTTCATCATTAGATTGATTTTAACCTTTTTTTTTTAGTTTTATCATTCAACATTGAATTGTTTTATAGATGAGATTCATAATTTTATTCAATTTACTTTCTTTAATGACTTTATTTTTACCTTTATACTAGCATGGATAATTACTTGATTAAATAAAAAAATTATTTAATCTTAATTTTAATTATATCTTAATCAAATATCAATTTAATTAATTAGATACGCATATAAACATTTCAATTTATGTTTAAGAATTTTTTTATATCAAAACATACATTGAAAAAACCTATATATTTATTTTTTTATTAAAAACATTATTCAATTTATAACAAAGAACCCGTAAAATAACTAATATATATAGATAACTGAATATCAATTAAAATTGCATTTAGAGGAGGATTTAGTAAGTTTGTAAAGAGGTAGTTTTAAGCTTTTGTCATTTTTCGGTTCTTGTTCTATTCTCTTTCTCTTCTAATATTATAATATATAATAAAAGAGATGTTTTTATTGTTCATCACCTCGTAAAATATTATTCATTTTAATATATATATATATATATATATATATATATATATATATATATATATATATATTTCTTTTCCTAATTTCATACTTTAATATTTAATTTATTAAAGATTGAGCTTTATAATTTATTGTGCTTTTCTTTATACATGGTTAACTCGATCTCATAATCTATGTCACGGGTTTGGTGGGTTAACTCGGTGAACTCGATTTTTTCTTGTCTTTTTTTAATTGATTTATTTTTTCAATTTCATTTTTCAATATTGAATTTATTAAGAATTAGACTTCATGATTTATTTTGGTGTATTTTTTATGAGGTTATCTCAGTTTCGTTATCTCGGTTTCATGACTCGAGTCGCGGGTTTGACGGTTTAACCCAGTTGACTTGGGATTTTTTGTCTTTCTTTAATTGATATTTTTTTTAATTTCATCCTTTAACATTAAGTTGATTATGAATTAGGTTTCATGATTTATTTTGGTTTGCTCTCTATGATGTTATCTCAATTTTATGACTTTGATCATGTGTTTTATGAGTTAACTCATGTAGACTGAAGTCATTTTATAGTGTCATGTTTTTAAATTGTATTTTTTAAAAAAAAATTCAACTTTCAACAATAAATTTATTGAAAATTGGACTTCATAGTTTGTTTTTATTTACTTTCTATTGAGTTATCATATTCTTAAAACTTTGATCACGAGTTTGACAGGTTGACTAGAGTTGACTTAAATCATTTTTTTTTGTTTACTTTATATGAAGTTATTCTAATCTCTTGACCTAGCTTATGAGTTTGGCAAGTTAACTTAGATTATTTTTTTTATTTTTTTATTTTATCCTTCAACATTTGGTTGATTTGAAATTACGTTTCATAATTTTTTTTTTCGTTTTTCTTTCTATAAAGTTATCTTTGTCTTATTTTTTTTAATTTTTTTTAATATCATCCTTCAAAATCAGAATTGTTTATCCTGAGTCACGGGTTAACTAGGGTTTTTTTAATCCTTTTTTAAGTTTATTTTTTTTAATTTTATCTTTCAGCATTTTATTGATTTGAAATTAGGCTTCATATTTTTTTTTATTCTTTTAGGTTATCCCAGCCTTGTTACCTAGGTCACAAGTTTGGCTGGTTAATTCGGGTTGATTTAGGTTTTTTTAATTGATATTTTTTTTTTCAATTTCATCATTCAATATTGAATTGATTGAGAATTGAGTTTCATAATTTTTTTTGATTTTTTTTCTATGGGGTTATCCTTATCACATGACCCGGGTTGCAGTTTTGATAAGTTAACCTGAGTTGAATTGAGTTATTTGGTTTTTTATCTCTTTTTTTAATTGATTTTTTTTTAATTTCATCCTTCAATATTAGTTTAATTAGGAATCAGATTTCTTATTTGATTTTGGTTTGCTTTCTATGTGGTTATTCTAGTCTCATGATCCGGATTACGGATTTGACAAGTTGACCTAGGTTGATTCAATATGTTTTCATCTCAATGTTTTTTTTTAAAAAAAACATGTCATCGTGAATTTTTTTTGGTCAAATTATGTTTTTAACAGTTTTTCAGGGTTCCTTTGGATCTGTCAAGTTGACTGAGACATATCGGATCAATTTCTATACAATTTAATTTTTTTTCTACTGAAAAACAATTTATTGATATATAAATATTTTTCATATTAAATAAATTAATCTGATCCAAGCGTAACACAAATAATGAATATATATATATATATATATATATATATATATATATGGCCTCTCCATCCATTTCTCTATGTATTTATCTTGTATATTTTTTTGACACGTCATTAAAAAATAATTAAATGGCTGAAAATAAAACCACACTTTCCCTTACAATTAGAACAACTTTGAATTGGTTGTCAAATCCAGTAACACTCCATCTTATTTTCAGAGAAGCTATTATAAATTTAATAATTGTTTAATATATATAGAACATTTATAATTTCATTGAATATTATATAAATATCTAGTTTTTCTTACATAGCGTACAACGAATAAGATATAAATATAATAGAATTAGAAACCCAACTCGTAGCTATCTATTATCATTGATTTCTCTTAATTTTGATGAAAAATATTTATTTAATATTTTAAAAAATCATTATATAATCTTTATTACTATTTTTTGGACCTTGTAAACTCTTGTCCTCGATTTCTAATATAAGGCCCAACCCCAAGCAAAGCCTACAGAAAAGAACAAAGTTCATGTGCAGTGTGGGCTTTTAGTCCAGCCCAAAAAAAAGAAAAAAATTAATTATATATATGAAAATTGGAAAATAATTGGATAATCCACCAAAGCAGCTAGCAGCTAGCAGCTAGGAAAAGGTTCGCAGATCCAAAAATAATAACCAGAAGAAGAAGAGGTTGAAGAAGAAGTAATGGCTGTAGTAAATTCAATCACTGCAACATTAACATCAATCCCTTCTCTTACAATCTTGACTCCTCTTTCATTTCCTTGTAAAACAACAAAGCTCTCTTCCTTTTCTCTTACCAACAATGCCTTCAAGACGAGCACCACCCTTATACCTTCCCTTTCAACAAGTAGGGTTTTTGCTGCTCCTGAAGCTTTGGATTCTCAAACCACTCTAGACCCACTTCCAGATACCCTCGATGCACCTTATTCTGATACCTTCCAGGTCTCTATATGTCTCTCTCTCTCTCTCTCTCTCTCTCGTAAAGTTATCATTTGTTTTTCTTTCAATTATGACAAGTTTTTCAATTTTCTGTTCGGTTTCCCGTAGTGAGAAATTACTTAGTCTTACTCAATTCACTTGCTAATCTTGAATCTTGTAGGTTGAAGGTTCTGAGACACCTAGTTCTCAGTCAGTCAGTATTGCTGCAGATGCAGAAAAGGTAATATATTTACATATTTCTATCTGCCTTATCATTTTACCTTTCTTACATTATATAGAGGAAATTAAAGAATTAGCATTGCAAAATTATGAAGCTTGTATCTGTTGGGGAATTCTTCCATTTACTCTATGAGTAATTTTGTGGTGTTGTATTAATATTTGGGGTAGCCAAGATAATAGAACACTTAGATATTTGATTTGATTTTCTATTTATTTCGATCTTCAATTCAATGAATCAAAGGTAATTTTGGTGGCTCCTTTTCATGATTCTATGTTTTCGTAATCTTATTCGTTGCTTGTTTCCATGGTGAAAACTTTTTACTCGCAACACATATTATTCTGTGCTAAGTAAGAAGGAATGTCTCCATCTGGCTGCTCATGGATGCTTAGATGATATGGAGTTTCTCTTGGCTGGTGTACATACTGTAGGGAATATTATGTGTACTAAATAGTGAATACTAAACTTTGGTTATTTCTGGGGATTAATTTTATAGACTGTTGTTTTCAAAAGACTTGAGCTTTGCTTCAAATGGAAGCCTTTCTTTGATATGCATGCTTCCGAGTAAGAATTCTTGTTCAAATATCTATGTCTGGACTCTGGGGTCAGTTGAAGACTGAATGACCCTCATTGTTTATGGTCTATTATTTTTCCGTCCTGCACTATGTAATCACTCTATAAAACTTCATGCATATAGTTAAGTGCGGAGTTTTCATTTTGTCTCTATGTTGCTTGTGTTTTTAGATGGCACCGAAGCAGAAAATTAGAATCAAACTAAGATCTTTTTGGGTCAAATTGATCGAGGACTCCTGCAAGCAGATAATGGATGCTGCAAGGACCACCAATGCAAAGACCATGGGTCCTGTGCCATTACCAACCAAGAAGCGTGTATACTGTGTTCTTAAATCCCCCCATGTGCACAAGGATGCAAGGTTCCATTTCGAGATCCGAACCCACCAACGTCTTATAGATATTCTGTACCCAACTGCACAAACAATCGATTCGTTGATGCAACTAGACATTCCTGCTGGAGTTGATGTAGAGGTCAAGCTCTGAAGTTAGTGATCCTTCAGTCAGGTAAACTTCATGACATTTTTTTAGTTTCTCCAAATCATTTGCTTAGCTATGACTTGGCTTTTCTCCATAAACCTGCATCGCAGAATCCCAAGTTTTTTTTATTACTCTCTCTCTCTCTCCCCTTTTTCTCCTCTTTTATTAGTCTTATTGCATTATGTATGCAATGCTATCTCATATGATGCATTTGACAACTTATTCTCACCCCCTCAGTGTTTCCTGGATCTCTTACATGATTACTAGTATGAATGGCGTACTGTTTATTGTAGCAGAAGAAAGATTATTAGTGGCAAGAGTGAAGTAACAACTGTGATGATTTTCATGTATTTATTTCAGGGTCTTTAGCTTAAAAATATTTTCATAATTAGATGCTTGGACGAAAAATTTCTGACGTTCTTATTCTCCATGCTTTGCACTTAACTATGCTAGCTTCCCAGCTATGAAACTTGAACCCCATACTGGCAGCTTCTATTGTAAATCCCATCTTTTGTGCTTTGTTTTATGCTGATACATTCTTTGTGGGGGCAGTGCTTGAAACTGGAAAATGGCTGATGACCTCCCTGCAATCATCTGCATTGCTTTGTAATTGTTGTTTTCATTTCAACTTCTCCATCACCATTCCTCTCCAAATAGCTAGTCTAACATAATATTCTCATTGGTATTGTAGCTATGGTAACCTTAACATTTTGTTCTGGGGTGTATCTCACAGCATATTTACTTTCTTTTGATTCCCTCTTCTTGTTTTAACTCTTAACAGTTCTTGATGCTTATGAAATGGATGTTGTTATTCTAGGTGCTGGATTTCTTCCTGGAAGACCAAGCTAAGAAAAGTTGCTGTTTCATTCAAGGCTATGGAAGGTGATTGCATGAACAAGATTGTTAAGATGGCATACCCATCCAACAACGGCTTCTTTTACCCCTTTCTTTTTTGCTTGGATGATTTTGTAAGCAATACTATCATGTATGAAAATTCATCATTGCTGATCAGATTTTCGTAGTGAAACATAGGTGTATAGAGCTTTCTGTCTGTTTCTTATGTTCTGATTTACGTTTTCTTTTAGCAAACTTTACAGCCAATGAATGAATCAACCTCAATTAATTTTCCTTTCTGATCTAAGCTCGTATTCTCTTTGTACTGTGCATGCGTGCATTTCAGTCAATAGTTGTCTTCAATCTGCAAAGCATGCTGGGAATCGCCTCTTTTAGCAAACAATTTGTTTTTTCCGGCAAATTATTTCATTTACTATAGGGTAAATTATTTGTGCATCTCAAAGGTTTAAGTAAAATCGAATTTTAGTCTGAATTCTTAAAGCCTTTATTACATAATAGTGCCTGGACTTCCATGTTATGGTAAATCTTTAGCCCCGCCATAGGTATTCTATCTTTTGAATTAAAACTATGTTCCACGCTACAGGCCTAGCGCTATAGATTTTAGAAACTTGAAAACTAAAGGCTATTTAAATTACAAGCTCAGGAACATGAAAACAACCTGCCCTTCACTTTTCTGTATTGAATGATCCTCCACGAGTTAAATGGCTCGATGTATAATTTTGCTCTGAAGTAGATCAACAATATGGGCCGCCCTTTCTTCCGAGAACTGATAGCCTCATAGGAGGAGCACCTTGGTTTCTTCAACATGTCGGGTGTGTAAAAGGAGCACCTTATAGCGACTCTTTTCTACCTGTTCATCATTACTACTATAGAATCAGATCCAAACCAGGCAAGAACTTGACCAATTTAACATGATCATCATTACAGGTGTGTTATACGGATTGACATGAGCCAATATTAAAATGAAGTGCTAGCTGTTTTCTTTTTCTTTTTCTTTTTACTCCCTCCCTCCCTCCCTCCCTTCAATCAAATCATTCGATTTTAATTAAATTTATTTCAGAATACTGTGCTGTGGTACATGTTATAGTTGACTAAGTAGCCATTTATCATGTGATTTGCAGCTGGTTATGTTGTTTTTTTTTAAAAAAAAAAAAAAAATTAGATATACAAGTTGTTTCAATATATTTTTTAACATAAAAAAAATTTAAAATATAAATTGAAAAGTTTATCCAAGTATATAGATAAATAAATTAATAATTATTTATGTAAATAAATAAAAAATTATTAAAAATAACTAAAAAAAATTAAAAAGATTAAAAGATGATTGCAAATTAAGATATTTAATCATACAAAATGAAACATTCATCTTATTATGTTCACTGAATTTATTTATTTAAATTAATAAAAGATATATCTACACCCTAAAAAACTCATAACTTAAAAGATAAACACTGATGAAACTGATTGAATAAACTCACGCCTTAAAAAATTACACAAGGTTGAACACATCAACAATATTATTTAAAAATAAATATTTTTTATTTTGAAAAATAAACTTCATTTGAATAAAACCTAAAAAAAATTAAATGAATTAGAATAATATCTTGAAAAATAAAAAAAACAAACAAAACAATTCTAAATCAATTTATATTAAAAAATAGCATGCAAAACCCATGACTTGAAATCATGAGACTAGGACAACCCCATAGAAAAGAAATTGAAGATGCTCACAAAACTAATATTAAAAAAAAAATACAGAATGATAAGATCATACGAAACTTAATCCCCAACAAATCAAATGTCAAAAAATAAAATCATAAAAAAAAATCAATTATAGAAAGCATCCAAAAAAATAAGGGTGAAAATACAATTCATTACAGGGCAAATAAAAATTTGATTTGACCTGCGCTTTGTAGTGGACCGTAATTTTTTTTAAGAAAAAAGCTTGAGTACAAAGACTATTTTGATATGTTTTTTTACATAATAAAAATTATAAATGTAAATCAATAAGTCTATCCAAACATCTAATAATCATTTATGTAAATTAATAATAACTAAAATAGAAAGTGGAAAAATTGAGATATGAACGTAGATCAAGATATTTAATCTTGCAAAATGAGACATTTATCCACTTGTGTTAACTGAACTTGTTTATTAAAATCAATAAAAGATAATAGAAATAAAAACACATATGAAACCAAGTGAATAAAATAAAATAAAAACAATGCAAATAAAATAAATAGCAATTAAAAGAATTAGGATTAAGTTCGACATAAAAATTAAATCAAATGTTTAAGGAAAGATGAAATGAAAATAAATGTTTAGGGATGGAATTGAAAAAAATAAATTAATTAAGAAAATGAATTAAAAAAATAGCAATTGAAAGAATTATTAGGGATAAAATTGAAAAAAAAAACAAATCAATCCATAAAAATGACTCAAAACAAAACAAATAACAATTAAAAGAATATGACTAAATTTGATTAAAAAAAAATTAAAGAAATCAAATGACTAGGAATGAAATCAAAAATAAAATCTAATTAGAAATAATCAATATATTTTTAAAACAATTGTAATTAAGAGAAGAGGGACTGAATCTTAAGCAAAAGGAAATTGAAGGGATGGTTTAATTTTTGTATGGCTAGCACGCAACCCGAAGAAGAAAGAGAAGGAAAAGAAAAAAAAAGAAAAGCAAACAAGCATTAAACTAGACCGAACCATGATGCACGTGTTATCCAGAGAGAAAGAGGACGTCAAAATAAATCAAATGATACGATAAAAGCATAATTAATAGCACCGAAGTCAGCCGCACGAGCCACCTAAAGGCAGCGGAGCTACTTACGTGTTGACGCGTGCGGGATACATGTCAACAACTTTATCGTTTTTTTTTTTTACACAAAATATAAAATGCCCTCATGACTAAACAATAGTAACAAAAAAATCATTATGAAATTACAACCAAACCCCTAAAATCAAGGCTAAAAAAATTGGATATTAAGAATAATGGAGTAGTTATATTGTTCAATGAGGAACAAAACTATTATAAGGTCCCTGGAGCAAAGGTTATGGCTATATACTTTTTAAAGTCAATATCGTAATTGTAATGTTAAAATCAATGCAAAATTACTACAACAACCCCTATTATCATTGGAAATAACAAATAAATCAATAGAAAAAAAACAACAATATCCCTATCCCAAGCTTTCAGAGCTCAAATTCTACTTTGCAAGCCCGTAGTAGAAAGTGTCTTAGTCCATTGTACATAGTACACATGCAGTAGAAATCTCACATGGTTTAGAGTTTTACTTGATAACTATTGTTGAGTTTTTATTTTAAAATTGTCTTTTTTTTAAATATTTTTTTTTATGTTTTCAGATCATTTTAATGTACTAATATAAAAAAAAATTAAAAATTTATTTAAATACATTTCCAAATAAAAAACATTTTAAAAACAAATTAAATCTGTTTATAAAGATGCGTCCAATTGACATTATTTGATTGCAACTGTATAATATAGAATCCAATTGACTCAATTAAAAACAGAGATGCTAAATAGACGAATTGGGAATAATATAAGGACTAAATTATGGGTTTAATTTAACCTTAAAATATTCGAAGCCACTTTGTTTTTGGAAAACTTTCACTCTACAGAAAGAATATCAACTGCACATTCTATAAGATATTCCTTTCCGTCATTGCCAAAAAAAATATTAATAATAAATAAACCTTTGTCACTATTATACTGATAAAGGACAACTCATCTTTTTGTAATTTTAAAGTACAACAAAATAAATAAACTATTTAAAAAAAAATCTAAAATTCAAGGTTTTTTTTTATTTTTCAATATAATTTTTTAATTACAATAAAGTTTAAAAGAGATAATTTGATATTTTAATAAATAAAAATATAATTTTAAAAAAAATATAATGGCGCGTGCAACAATGAGTGGGAGGCACCCACAATCTTTTGGCAACATGTGAAGTGTTTTCTAGCGACCAAATATTTTCTTTCATTGTGTCATTAGAATCGTTACAATGTTTTCTTTTTGTTATGATGGCGATGATGTCAATGGTGGAATGATTTGTTGCTAATAATGTTTTCTTTTTTTTCTCTTTTTTTTCTCTTAAAATTCATGTTGGATATTTAAAATTTTAAAGTTGTCCTCTTTATTTATTGAGATTTCAACTTTATTTTTTATTCTTTTAATTTTTAATTTTTGTTCTTGGTCATTTTGTAAAATTTCAATTTGTTTTCAATTTCATCCTTCAATTCTAATTTATGATATGTTATTTTATTCAATTTGATCCTTGTTATTTTGATTATTTTTTGGCTCCTTTTGTTAAATTGTTATTTCTTTTTAATCTCACCATTCAATTAAAAATTCTTAGTTGTCCTCTAACTTATTATTAATTTCAATTTTGATCATAATTTTTTAATTGCTATTTTTTGTTTTAGATCCTTTTATATAATTGATTTTTTTTTCCAATTTTTTTTTACAATATTTGATTGGTTTGGAATTGGACTTCAGAATTTTTTAAAATAGGGTGCTTCTAATTTAATAATTCGGGTCGCAGGTTGACATTGTTTTTTTTTTAATAGGCTTTGTGATTTTCTTCGTCTTTTTTATTGGGTTATCTCAATCTCATGATCTAGATCTTGAGATTGACAAGTTAGCAAGGGTCAGCTAGGTCCTTTCTGTAGGGTCATTTTTTTGTTCCAAAAAAAAAATTGTTTTTGGTTATGACCTTCAAAATTTAGTTCTTTTGAAATTAATTTTTATTATTTTTTTCATTTTGAATTTTATTGTATTATTTTATTAGCATGATTTGAGTTATGAGGTTTGATTGTATTATCTGGTATTGATTTTTTATGAGTTTCTTTTTGTTTGTTAATTTTTATTATTTTATTTTATTCTTCTACAATTAATTTGTTCAGAATTATTTTTTATAAAAAAATTTATTATTTATTTTTTATCTCATTCGTATGACTTCTATACATCATTTCTTGAGAGAGAAGTCCGGCCCCGCGGCGCAGCAATGGATGGTCCACGAATCTAGAAATAACTCTAAGCTGGCTTTTTCTTGGTTGTGATGGTAACGTGTCACCAGCTACGTGCTATCTAATATGGTCAAGCTGCATTTCTGTTGGCTGGTAAACGATGTTTATATCAGCCCTAGTTGGCAACTTGCTTCAATTATGAAGACGAAACTGTGGAGAATTCAAAACAGTGTAGTTGAAGTTTCCATCCATTTCGAAAATTAAACTCTTTTCTACCTGCGGAAGCAGATCCAAACCAGGCAAGAACTTGTCCAATCTAACACGATCATCATCACAGGTGTGCTGTTATATGGATCCGTTCTCCCTCCCTCCCTTCAATCAAATCATTCGATTTTGATTGGATTTATTTCAGGGTTCTGTGCTGTGGTGCATGTTATGGCTGAGTGATGACTCCTGCTACTTAAATCGACTGAATTATTATGGGTTTAATTTAACCTTAAAATATTCGAGCTTCTTCTGTTCTTGGAAGACTCTCACGCCAGAGAAAGAATATCAACTGCATATTCCATAAGATAATCCTTTTCTTCATTGCCACAAGAAAAGACCTTTCACTGGTTTGTGGGCGATCCTAGATCACCATGTCCATGTTTTGTAGCTGGGCAAAGGACATCCTTATCCCCTAACTATTATCTTAATCCAAACGATCATATATCTTGATGAACAACTGTACCTTAGTTTTTATTATTATTATTATTAAGAACTCTTTATGATATTTATTTACACATAATTATTGATTTATTCTATTATAAACATGTGCTTTGTGATGTTTTCATTCCGCAAATGAAATATTTTCTTACGCTAAAAAACACCAGAAGGGATTGCAGATTTTATCGTTTTTTTGCCTTAAAACGCGCAGCAAGAGCAACCGGACTAGTTATACAAGGAAACTCCATTGGAGTTCTCTTGGATTCGAAAAGAAATTAAACGAGAAGAAGGTAATCAATCATAGATGCTGCAAAACACGCACGCACGCGCACGCACGTGTGTGTGGATAAAATCATGGGAGCTCCGGTAGAAAAAGGAAACAATGGAAAAGGTGCATGGATGCGTAGATGCTAGGCTAGCTGGCTAGCTAGCCTTCCATTCAGCATCACAGTGAGTCGTCGGTGAAGAAAAGCTAAAGTGCATTCATGATTCTCGGGGCCCTACCACTTCTATTACCACTCCTGGGTGTCCTCTATCCTGCCTATTGTTTTTCAGAGAAAATATTCATATATATATATATATATATATATATATATATATATATATATATATATATATATATATATATATATATATAATGGAGAATAACACTATAATTTATCCGTCAAGTTGATATTAATTTTATTTAAAGAACAAATTCTATTATCATAATAACATTTAGAATATTTATACAGAATACACACAAGTTATGTTCGAATATTTATTTAATAAAAAAATATATTTATATAAGGTATGCGTGAATGATATAGTTAATTCTAGTTTGTGTGAGTTCTGAAATTAATGATCGTATGTAAATCTTTAGTGACTCTAAGAGAACTCGAATTCATGATTATTGAAGAACAAATTTAAAATCTGACTAGTTAAACTATTTCTAGGAGCTTATTCAGTTCTATTTTTACAAATTGTTTTAAAATCATTTTCATTTAATTTTCTGGATGGAAAGTGACATATAATTAAGCCATAGCTAGATTAGTGTATAAAGAAAACCATGCTCATTGTAATTCTTTGATTAGCTCTCTCATACATAAAATTCTCAGTACACTTTTCTCTGAAGTCTATGCTTCGTGATTATTTTATTTCAAGGTCCAAGTTTTATCTCTCTACATTTCACTTTTCTATATCAAAGTTATTTACACTCTCTTTTATTGGTTTCTTTAATTACTGCTTTTCTTAGAATAAATTAATTTATTGTTCGTTCTTAATTTTTATCAACTCCTGCTCGTCGTGAACATTCTTTATCTTTGCTACTCGTTTGAACTCTCTTGATTCCACTTATTACGAAAACTATTTCATGATTAATAAATGCACCAAATATGAGATTATTATTATTATTATTATTATTATTATTGGAAAAAAAAACAATCAAAACCCATTTAGTTATACAAAGCTAGCCGGTAAGGTTTGTGAAGCCTAATTCATAAGCTAACTTTTATATATATATATATATATATATATATATATATATATATATATATATATATATATATATATAGCTTTGCAAACTTTTCTAATTCTTTTTCCTCATTGTTTGCTATCTCTATTCCAACATTATCTCATTTCTGAGCTATTCCAGTAAACAAGCAAAAACAAAAGGTGTTTCACTGTAATTAAGTCCTGCTACAGTGAAATAAAACAATGTATTTTGTGTATTTTTACCATGAAACGATATCATTTTCTTAAAAAAATTAAGTAATATTGTGGAGGTTTCATGTATATTCTTCACTTTAATTAGTCCTTCGAGTTCTAAGATTGTGTAAAATAGTCCCTGAACTTTTTTTTTTTTTTATTAACAAGATCCTTGAACGTAAAGGGAGGAGATAGAAGGCATGAGAGAGCACCCTTTCAATGTTAGTTTTGCCTTCTTCCGATTATAGACTTTTCTTATTATATTTTTTTGTTAAATAAATTTAATTAATTGTGGTTTTTATTATTGATCAAAATCAAACATATTCATATAATATATTTAAGGTCAAACATAAAATTCACCTATGGAGTTAAATAATTCAAACCACATTTAATATTGATTCATTTAATTTCATTCACTCTTGAAATTTTAAATTAATTAAAATATTAAAATAAAACTTATATATTTACCCATGGCTAGGCAAGAGTTCTAAGCTAATTATTATACAATACGTATATTACTATTTGTTACTATGAGCCTCCTCTAATTTCACTGGGACGGGCACTGTTCAATGGATAATTTTTTTTTTTTTTTTGCCATTGAACTTTGTTTTTATCAATTTCATCATTGCATGTGATATTTGTGGTATTTTGTGTGTTGAGGTTTTATTTTCTTTGCACGTTCTTGGAAATTTAAGGCGTTTGGAAAGATTTTAGAGATGACTTAGGACACTATTTAATGAAATAAAATTTCAATTTATAGTATAAAATAAACTAAAAAGAAAAGGACCAAAATGGGTTTTTTTTTATGTGAAAAAAAATCATTTTTATCCTCATAGTCTTTATTTAGACTTCTTTTTGTGACTTCTAGCTTATATTCTAAACTTTTTTATTATTAGTTTTTAGTCCTTGAAATTTAAAAAAGAAGAGAAAAAATTATTGAAAATTATAGAGAGCTAAAGTGGTCAATTGACTGTATTTGAAGAATAAAAAATATTAAATTTGATGTTAATGGAATCTTCTTAAGAAGAAGAATGTTGTTGAGATATTTTTAAACTTCCATCTCCCAAAAAAACATATAAGGGTTATGGAATAATTTTTTAATTTGGTTTAATTTTATATTTTTTGAACAGTTAAGGGATGTTTTGAGGGTGAAAATTGAGATTTTCAGGGTGTTTATTTGGTGTTTTCAAGTGAAAATAAATTTTAAAAAAATGAGTTTTTGGCTTGGAACCTGAATTTTCAATCACATCTCCAATAGCTAAAACTTGAACGAAAATATCATGTAATTTGTTTTATTTATTTATTTATAACAAAAAGGTAGATAATGTATCATTAGACCTTAAACCAAAAAAAAAAAAGGAAGAAGAAAAAAGGCCATGTATGTAGGCCCAATCTTTGAGGGCCAAGCGCCTCGCCTCTTTATGTAGTCTTTATTTTTTGCTCCAATTTTTCTTTTTAGCTTTTAATTGAAATAAATTATAAATAAAATATTTAACATGATATTCAAATGAGTTGTTGGAAAAGCCACAACATCTTTTTTTTTAGGTGGTTGATAAGGTCTAATTTGTCACATTTGATACTTTCTTTTCCCCTTATTTTTTCTCTCATCTCCTCAATTTTCATATTGGCCATGCTGATTTTTAAAGTTCCACTCTGATTTATAGGGAGTTTTACTTCGGTATTTTTTCTTTTGATTTTTAATTTTTGTTCTTGGTTTTTGTGTAAAATTTAATTTATTTTTAATTTCATCATTGAATTACAATTTATGATATGTTGTTTTCAATTTGGTCTTCATTCTTTTGATGATTGTTTCTTATTGGGTTCTTTTGTTAAATTTATTTTTCTTTTTATTTTCAGTATTCAATAATTTTTTTTTTTACTTTTTATATCAATTTTTATCCTTATTTTTTAGGTCTTTTTACTAAATCGATTTTTTTAACTTCATCATTTAATTAAAAATAAAATTTATTTTGTATTTCAATTTTAATCCTCATTCTTTTAATGATATATATATAAATTTTGGTTTTAAATCCTTTTATATAGTTGAAATTCTTTTTTCAATTTCATGCTTTGATATTTGATTGATTGAGAATTAAGTTTCATGTTTTTTTTCATATAGGATGCTTCAAGTCTAATAACTCGGGCCATGTGTTGAAAAGTTAATGCAAACTAACATTGTTTGTTTTTTTTTTAAATGAACTTTTTGATTTTTTTTACAAAGTTATCTTGATCTCATAATCTGAATTGCAAGTTTGGTAAGATAATCTAAGTTACCTCGACTCATTACTAAAATTACAAGTTTGTCATGCTAACTTTGATTGATTAAACCTAATTTTCTAAGGTTTGTTTGTTTTTTTTATCCCTTATCATTCTTTCTTATTTAATGGGTTAAATATTGAACTACATGGTTTGTCTTATTTTTTTTTAAAAAATATTTTTTTCAAGTTATAGTGATTATTTTCTTAAATTTTCTTTGTCAATTTATAATTGTTTTTTTTATTATCTAATTTAAATAAAAACCAACTTATTCAATTTATTCAAGTCTATAATTTAAATCATAATTTCTTTTTCCTTAAAACATATTTACAATACTTGAATATATATGTTTTTTAAAAATAATTTGGACCCATCACGTATTGAGAGTACAAACCTAATATAACTAAGATAGTATTTGAGAGTGTGATAACAATTATTTTTAAAAGTGTTTTTCGCTCGTAAAAGTATCAAAATAATATTTTTTATATTTTAAAATTAATTTTTACATGAGTATATTACAAAAATTTAAAAATTTTAAAAAGATATTTTAGTATAAAAATATTATAATTTTTCCAAAAAATACATGTCGTTGAAAGCTCTCCTTGATGCATTCTAAATCACCACGTAACTTCTAGAAGATACAAATGGAAACTACTACCATTTTTTTTTCCAGTTTTATAGCCACTTCTTTGACTTTTGGAGAGAATTGGGCACATTCATGTCGACATGAATGAATGTAGAAGGAACAGATAATATGCACACTTGGCAGCCACATGAGTCATCGTATAATGTAAAATAAAATATTAAGACCAAAGGAAAAGTTAACTGTTCATGACGTAATCAATTACATACCAGGGAAGGATGGCTTGGAAGAAAAGCCTGATTTTAATTGTTGTGGCGGTTATATATTTTATTTAAAAATAAATTAAAATAATATTTTTAACACTAACACATAAATAACAAAAAAATAAATAAAATAAAAACATAAAAATTTTCAAAAATAATTTTAAAATAAAAAAATAATCGTACCTAATTAACGGGGAACAAAAGGGCCCAGTCACAGACAGTAATAATAAATTGTGGTGTCATTTCCCAGGAAAATCAATCTGTACATGTGAATCTGACACAACCACGTCATCACTAACGTCACCACTTCTGTCCTTTCTTGTTGTGACTGACTGACTTGTCAAACCAAACCAGTTTCGTAGACGAGTTTAGATCCTCCATTACTATAGGAATAAAATCATTAAACATTATCCACAATTTCCCTCCTAATTATACTCTTAAATTAATCATGGACAAATTGATGTTTGAGTATGGAAGGATCTCAGAGAAGACATTTTTGTGCTCCTTACCGATTTAACATGATATATGATCTAATTGATTAAAATTAAACTATATCAATAAATATACAAAAAACAAATATAATTTCAGGTATTTTCCCATTAAATATGTCAATAAATCAATAAATATGTCATTTGATTTTATATGTTTTTCTCATTTATTTATTTTTCCTCTTAAATTCCCACATATGTTTTTATATCCCATGGAGAACTCTCAAATAAAAACTCTTATTTACGAGTAATGTTGGAACTTTAAAAACTATAAGAATAATATTGGACAATTTTAAATTATAGGGATAAAAATGAGAATATACAAAGACAAAAACAAAGTTTATTCATCTTTTTTAATCCACAAATAAAAAATAGAGGCATCATGTACATACAAAACAAAACAAAAATTATAGTAAATCAAGATTTTTTTATTTAAATTCTGATATTTAATAATTTACTGGAACTCAACTAACAAGCTGAATTAACTGATTAAGAAGTGAAATTTCTCAGTCAATAATATACTCTATGCATCACATTTTTCAAGATTTTATTTTAAAAAACCAAATATCTAACGACTTTAACCAACACATTTGATTATAATCCAAGACCAGATGTATGTCCGTGCACTACCGCGGGCTTATAAAATAAATATATTTAATAGTGTTATAATTATGAATCAGCGCTAGATAAGTAATAGAAACTAAAGGTATGATGGAGCCAATATTTCATGACGAAAAAAAATTGTGTTGGTGATCAAAACTTAGAGACTGAACAAAATGATTTTTAGCTTTTCTGTTAATAAAAAGAAAAAAAAATTACAAAGCTAAATTCTCTATCAACTTAATATTAAAAAAAACCCAACAAAGATAATTTTGGAAGGAAAAAAACCCATGAGAAAAAACGTTGTAGCAATTGATAATGTTTTATGAGGAAAATTACAGTGCTTTTCCCAATAAAATAAAATAAAAAACCATTTTAGAAAAATACTGTAGCAATCCATAGTGTTTTATAAGAAAAACTACAACGCTTTCCCCATATGATTTAGCTTTATTGTAATTATAATTCTTAACCAACTTAATATTAAAAAAATAGACAAAGATAATTTTGAAAAAAATAATAAAAAAATCATATGGAAAAACACTGTAATAATTCACAGTGTTTTAAAGAAAAAAATTATAAAGCTAAATTCTTAATCAGCTCAATATTAAAAAAATCAAATTGACAGAGACAATTTTAGAGAAAAAAATATTAAAAAAACACAAAAAAGAGTAAAAAATTATGTTGGAAACACTGTAGCAATTCATAGTGTTTTGTGATGAAAGCTACAATGCTTCCCCACATGATTTAACCTTATTTGTAATGACTTGTAATTGTAATTTTCAACAATGTTTTGTGAGGAAAGCTACAGTGCTTTCCCCACATGATTAAGTTTTATTACAAAGTTAAATTCTAACCAACTCAATATTAAAAAAAATAAAATCGACGAAGATAATTTTGAAAAAAAATATTACAAAAAAAGAAAACATAAAAGAAACTGAAAAAAACCATGTGAGGAAAAACTGTATCAATTCATAGTGTTTTGTGAGGAAAAACTTGTATTTACTTGTAATTGCAATTCTTAACTAGCTTAATATTTAAAAAATAAATTTGACAAAGACAATTTTAGGGGAAAATATAACAAAACAGAAAAAAACCATATGAGAAAAAACACCGTAGCAATCCACAGTAATTTGCCATGAAAGTTACAGTGCTTTCCTCACATATTGTAACTGTAATTTTTAACTAGCTCAATATTAAAAAATAAAATAAAAAAGATAATTTCAGAGAAAATCATAAAAAAACAAAAACAAAAAAAAAACATGCGGAGAAACACTGTAACAATTAACAATGTTTTAAAGAAAAAAATTACAAAACTAAATTCTCAATCAGTTCAATATAAAAAAAATCGACAAATATAATTTTAAAAAAATAAAAAAATAAAATAGAAAAACTATGTGGGAAAACACCATAGCAATCCACAGTATTTTAAAGAAAAAAAATTACAAAGCGGAATTTTTAACCAGCTCAATATTTAAAAAGTAAATCAACAATGATAATTTTTTTTAAAAAATTAAATGAAAAAAAAACAAAGTTGGAAAAAAAAAGAGAAGTAATTTTGAAAAAAAAGAAAAAATACAGAAAAAAAAAGAAAAAAATTCTCCACACTATTTAGATATTTTTAATATTTGTAGCATGTGATGGGCACCTTTTTCTTACAGGTAAATGTTTAGAGTAATTATTGTGTGTGAGAATCAAAGGAGAAATTTCTTACTTGTAAACCAAGCCTTGAGTGGTGGACAAGGCTGCTTTTGCCTTCATTAATGATACTCCAACTTTGTCCATCCAAAATTCCAAACGGCAAAATCGTATATGCTACACTGCGCACTTTACCGAAGATATCATTTTTCTTGTTCCTTTCTTTATCCATAAAAATAAAATAAAAATAATGCCCTTTTGATTTCCATTCCCATGAAAGCTCTGGTCATAGCTCCTCTTCCTCTCTCTATATAAGACTTTTCCCCCCCTCTCGCTCTCCTCAAACCTCTATTATTTCGACAGCACGATCCCTCTTCTTCGATCTATCTTTCTGTCACAAACTTCATTACCATTTTACCATAACAACATACCAATGGCTGCTTGTATTGACACCCCACGGACAGACACCTCTCAGCTTTCTCGCAATCCTAACAGGTCTCAATCAGATGATCATGCCTACAACTACGCGAAGCTTTGCAGGCCTCCTCATGTTTCTTGCACACCCTTTTCCAGGAATCACCCAAAAACCATCAACAAGCCTGCTGTCGTTGATGATTTTGATGAACAGAATAGCTTATGGCTTAAAATGAAAGAAGAAGCAAGGTTTGATGTTGAACAAGAACCAATACTATCTAGCTACTACTTCACCTCCATTTTGTGTCACAAGTCATTAGAAAGAGCGTTGGCTAATCTTCTATCAATAAAGCTGAGTAATTCCAGTCTTCCTAGCACCACTCTTTTTGACCTTTTTGCTGGGGTCCTTGAAGAGAGCCCTGAAATCATTAGAGCTGTGGAGGAGGATTTGAGAGCTGTAAAAGAGAGAGACCCTGCATGCATGAGCTATGTTCACTCTTTCTTGAATTTCAAAGGCTTTCTAGCATGCCAAGCACACAGAGTGGCACACAAGTTATGGTCACAAGGTAGACAAATTCTAGCTCTATTGATACAAAATAGAGCATCTGAGGTTTTCGCAGTTGATATCCATCCCGGGGCAAAGATTGGTCAAGGAATATTATTTGATCATGCCACAGGAGTGATTGTTGGAGAGACCGCTGTGATCGGAAACAATGTGTCAATTTTGCATAATGTGACCTTAGGAGGCACAGGGAAGGCATGTGGAGATAGGCATCCAAAGATTGGGAATGGGGTGTTGATTGGAGCTGGAACTTGTATTCTGGGAAATATTAAGATTGGTGATGGGGCCAAGATTGGGGCTGGCTCGGTGGTGTTACATGAAGTGCCACCTAGAACTACTGCTGTTGGGAATCCAGCTAGGCTGATTGGAGGGAAGGCGAATCCAATTAAGCTTGATAAGATTCCTAGTTTCACCATGGATCATACCTCACATATTTCTGAGTGGTCTGATTATGTTATTTAGATGACTTTTCTTGTTTACATGTTTCGAGATTTTGGAGTTTTTGTTTGTTTGTTTGTTTGTGTTGGGAGTGAGAATTGAAGTTCTCCAGCTATCAGCAAACAGAGTAGGCTCTGTCCTGATTTTTATTCAGTGATATATTGTATATGTATTGCCTTGTGACATGTTATTCAAGAGCACATCTTCTCGAAGTATAAATCTAATCAATCTATGTTTCTGCTGCTTCTAGCTAATTCTCTTCCAATTGTATTGATTTATACGCTCAAGTCTTTTTTTTTCTTCTTTTGCTTCTTGTTCTGTTTTGTTGTCTGTTTCTAAAAAAAATTTACCCAAATTTGTTGACTGCAATATTAGAAGGTAGCATCAATAGACTAGTTCTTCAAAGCTTTGTATTTGGAGGAAGGTCTGGTCTAGTTACAAGCTGCAGCGTCGAAATGAAGGTGGACATTGTTATATATGCTCCGGGCTAATGATCCATTACTTCGGATGAGATTTGCTGCGTCCATTAATTGATCTATGCACTAGTTTGGGAAAGTTAATACAGAAGCTGCGTGTGTGCGTTTGGTACTGTGTTGCAGGGTGGTTTTTGCTCGCCAAATGTACTTATAAAACACAGTTACAAACGGTGAAAACTTGTACATGATTATTTATGCCTGAGGCCATGATCATTGCTGCAGCCTCAGGTAGTGAAGGGCGTGTAAATAGCAGAAGCTCAAGCTGTCAGAAATCAAGATGGTCGGTCTAACGTCTGTGTAGAGAGCTAAAGACTTCGGTCTCCATTGCATTCAACTGGAAACCCAATCTAGAGCCCATGACAAAGCTTCAAGATCAGCAGATTGGAGCCTCGCGCATGTGTGGGTGATCTGATTCATGAATTGTCTTCAGTCATCACAGTTGTTTCATTAAAATGTGTATGCTCGTGGAGGTGGAGATCCAGTGGAATTCTCAAAACTTCAAAACAAAACAACACACCCATGTAATAATTTCCTGGATGGATCACGCTTCAATCATGATAAGCAAACACCAGCCTCAAGAAAGAGTGCAGGTGTTGAATTTGGTGACTTTCTGAGACGTTCAATGATTTTCAGGTTCTTTTTATGTGAATCAATCACTCGAACAAGTTTTGCTAACTGGGGTCAAATCTAGTCCACCTGTTGATGGATAAAGGAGGTCAAATCTGTGATGGCAGGCCAACCTATTGATCTTCTCGTTGGCCAGCTTCCATCTTTTGTTTCCCACTCCAGGTAGTCAACAGAAACATCGACGTATCACGTTTGAACATGCATAACAATTTCCAAATCCATATTCCTCCTTTGAGAAGATGGACTCCAACAGACTGCACTCTGTTATACTGTGATACTGCCTCCTCTTCTTTCTCAAGCCAGTTATTATGGCACAAAAGCTCTAAATCAAAACTTTCCTTGCAATGCCAATGATCTATTCAGAAGCTCTGGAGGGGTAAAAGTGCGGTCCTCGCCTAGACCAGTTGTTGCTGCCATACAGCGGGCACCTCCCTTGTATTCCTAGATAAAATCGACGGAGACGAAAACAACACAAAAAAAAATAACAAGTATAAGCTATGTAGAATTTTACTAAATAGGGTTACTATACAAAAATTTCTATTACTTATATTTCTTTTCAAAGTATTATGCCTATCATAGAGTTTATTTAAATAAATAGAAAAATCAACCTGGATAAACTAGAAAACCACAAAATAAAGGACAAGCAATTAAAGTCATAAATAAACAAGGAAAAATAAAATTATTGAACATAATATTTAATTTAGCAAACTAAATAGAAAAAAAATAAAAATAACTAAGAAAACTATCTAGGTGGTGGCCCAGTGGTAAGAGCTTGGGATCAAGAGCTTTGCTCCCTCTGTGGTCTCAGGTTCGAGCCCTGTGGTTGCTTATATGATGGCCACTGGAGGTTTAAATGGTCGTTAACTTCAGGGCTCGTGGGATTAATCGAGGTACACGCAAGTTGGCCCGAATACCCACGTTAAACTAAAAAAAAAAAATAAGAAAAAATAATTTGTCTTAAAACCTCTTGTGTTAGTCTTTCTAGGTTGAAAAAACTTGTCTTTTAAGTTTAAAATGCTCTGATGTGGTGGATGCTCACGTGGATATAAACTCCAATAGTTTCTTGTTAAATTTTGCCCAAGAAATGTAAACTGACAAATTATTTTTCTTTAATTGGATTATAAAATAATAAATTGCAAATTTTAAACTTGCTTTAACATGTTTTTATTTATGTAACCCTTGAAAAAATCTATATTTTTAATAATAGAAAGTTTGTAATAAAAAGAATCAATATAATTTAAATCAATAATTTTTGTTTGTTTGTCAATCATCTTTTATGTTTTTTTGTACTAAACCTCAAACTTATTAATAGGAATATTATTGATGATATCATCACTATCTTTACTGTAATCATTGTTAATATAATTATTATTGTAATAAATATCATAAATTGATAAAGAATAATAATCTATATCTATCTAATTATAAAAAGATTAAAAAAATATAAATGATATTAATCCCGATCAAAATAATTGGACCGAGAGATTTTGAAGGTGTGTTTAGGATTAAGTTTCAACCTACTTTATATAAAAATTAAAATTATTTTAATATATTTTTAAATAAAAATATTTTAAAAAATAAATATTAATAATTTTTTTTATGAATTTTTTTTAAGGACTGTAAAGTCGTACTATCAATATACTATAGACTTTGCTTTCATGTACTACCATCGCCCCCCAATCTCGCGCCCCTTTGATAATTAACTAAGATCTTTATTTATTTATTTATTATTTATTTATGAATTCAAAGCATCTAATGATAGGGAAGATAATAATAACAACATGGGTGGAGTCGCATCAGCAATGCCGCGAAGTTGGCTTCCTTTCCACGCCTTCTTCCACGGTGGAAACTGATGAGTCATCAAAACTGATGAGTCATAATTTTCTACTTTTTTTTCTTCTCCATCCCTGTTAATTAATGAAATAATTCTTCAACTTATTTATTTATGTAATTTTATTATTAGCTGACAAATTAATTTATTATTTGTCCCTTCATTCCTCCTATTAATAATTTCTAATTTTTTTTTAAGAAAGAACCTTCTCATCATCTTCTACATGTTTATGTAATTTTATTTTTATCATTAACTGCAAATATTATTTTAAAAGAGATCCTTCTCATCATTAACTGACGAATTACTGTTTCAATATATCATGTTTTGCAATAATCTTTTTCTCTTTACGGTCAGGGTTTTATTTGTTTACTTGAATTTATAAAATACTTAAAAAAGTAGAGTTTTCTCAAATTCAAATAATAATAAAAAAGCTTTTCAGTTTTATTATTCAACAATTAATCTCTAGAAATTATTGAGCTAATACATTTCCTCCTGTCATATTGATATCGGGGAGCCAAATATGGCTGAGCTTAATGCTATTGCTAAGTGTTTGGTATTGTGACTGCGGATGAAGTTCACCATTAACCACAATTTTTATCATTTGGTTATGCTATTACCATAATTTTTCAATAATGAGTCCCATCATTTATTGTGGCACAGCCGCATGTTACAAGAAGCAACAAAGAGCTGCTTCTTGTAATGGGAAAATAGATGAACAGTGGAGATGCTCTACTGTTCATGTTTAAAAATTAACGAAATACAATGTTTTTGTTGCTGAAGGCTTGAACCAGCACATGGAAGTCCGAAATACTTGGTATTTTTTTATAATTATTATGAGTAAGATTTATTTGTATTTATTACTTATATTATTATTTTATAAAATAATTATATCCAAAAAATAGAAATAATTCTACATCATAAATTAATAACAAATTTTTATCATCTGTGTCATATTTAGCATAAACAGTAATATTTAATATAAACATGATTTTATTTATAATGCCATGTAAACATGATTTTTTATTAAAAAAAATTAATGCAAAAGTTAACTTGTTATTATAGTTATAACCCAACATTAAAGTTACAAGTTTGATGAATTAACTCAAATTAATTTAAAATATAAAGTTTTGATTTAATTTTTTTAAAATTAATTAAGTTTATTCTAATTTTAATTGATTCATAAATTAACCTGTTTAATTGATTAATTTTCATCTAGTTAGATATAAAACTCAGGTCGACTAGGTTTATCAAAGCGAAAAATGCATTGAACCGGGTCCGACCCAACAAAATATATTTTTTATTTTTAATTGTGTTTTATTCTAAAAACTAGTGTTAAATATTATTCAATGACTACATAAATTAGACGGAGATCGCTTGATAACGTTGCATTTACAGAATTTGATCGCAATCTCAATTTTGTTCCTGATTATATTTTATCTGATGTTGTTGCGCTCTTAAGAAATTTATGAAAACTGTAGTCCTTATCGGATATATTTCATACGTGATGGAATTGTGGATAGTTTAATGAAACAATAAAAAATATTTTATATAAAATATTATTTATTTCATGATGTAATAGCAATAGTTAAATCTACAATATTTAAATTAAAAACCATCAATATAAATATATATTTTTTAAAATTATTTTATAACCTCAATTTCAAAAGCATTCTTAACCAAATACATTAGATTACTTTTTGTTCAACCTCAATTTCAACCAGAGTTTTAACTAAATACCTATTTTTTCAAACCAACCTCTCAACTAAAAATACTTTTTATAAAATAATTTTTTTCAAATTACAACCATAACAGCTTCCGCAATATCAAACACGCTCTAAGGCTTTGAAGATTCCAGTCTCCGAGATGGGTGTTAATGGTTCAGCCGTGTGTGTGTAGAATCAGACTCCATTAATGCTTTAGCTTGCGCTAATTTGATTGCAGGGCATTTAGGCTTAGCTGCAATTAATTAATACTTGTTCACCGATATAATAATAACCTTGCAGCTCCAGAAAACAGAGTAAATAGTTTAATCCAGACAAACCCTTCTGATCTGTCTAGGATCATTCGGATTGAATAATTTATATCAAACTTGTTGAAATAGAACGAGGTAACATCCAACTACAGGACAAATATGATTGTCAAACAAAAATTACTCATGTCACAAATGGAGTAATGCGAAAATGAAGTAGAACGAGATACTATCCAACTACAGGACAAGTATGATTATCAAATAAAGAATCCTGTCCTGACCTGCTGGCGCTAAGGTTAGCCTCACAACTTCAACTGAAACTAGATCATATATAGAAGAGAAGCAAATTTACAAACCAACACATGATAATGGAGCAGCCTCAAATTCCCTCCTCCTTGGTCCTTCTCCCATCACTCCTCTTTATCTTCATGGTATTAAGGATGCTCAAAAAGTCGAAAACCAAAGACTTAACTCCAAATCTACCTCCAGGTCCATGGAAGCTGCCTGTGATAGGAAACTTGCACCAGTTATTTGGTTCTCTACCCCATCACCGCCTGCGAGACCTGGCCAAGAAACACGGACCTATCATGCACCTTCAACTCGGCCAAGTCCAGACCATTGTTATTTCTTCTCCAGAAACTGCTGAACAAGTGATGAAAGTCCATGATATCAACTTTGCTCATAGGCCCCATCTCCTTGTAGGACAAATCATCTTTTATAACTGCACAGACATAGCGACTGCAGCATATGGAGACTACTGGAGGCAGTTGCGGAAAGTTTCCATCTTGGAGCTATTAAGTCCTAAACGTGTGCAATCATTTAGATCTATCAGGGAGGAAGAGGTATCCAGTCTTATTGGAAGTATTTCTTCTAGTGCAGGATCAATAGTCAACCTTAGCAGGATGCTGTTTTCTGTACCATATAGCATCACTACGAGAGCAGCCTTCAGTAAATTGCGGAAAGAGGAAGAGATATTCGTTCCGCTTGTTCAGGGAATAATGCAGGTGGGAGCAGGTTTTAATATAAGTGATCTTTTCCCTTCCATCAAATTGCTTCCATGGATAACTGGGATGAGATCCAGAATGGAAAGGTTGCATCAAGAAGCTGACAGGATACTTGAAAGCATTATCAACGACCACAGAGCTCGCAAAGCGGAGGGCAATTCTAGTAACGAGAGTAAAGCAGATGATCTTGTAGATGTTCTTCTAGATCTCCAGGAACATGGGAACCTCGACTTCTCCCTAACTACCGATAATATTAAGGCAGTCATCCTGGTAAGTGTTTATATTGCTGTACATTTGGTTTTGCATGGTCTGTATATTTGCTTACCTCAATTTTGATTATCGTGTCTCGCTCTCAGGACCTTTTCATTGCTGGGACTGAGACATCATCAACTATTTTAGAATGGGCAATGTCAGAGCTGCTAAAGCACCCTGAAGTGATGGAAAAGGCTCAAACAGAGGTACGAGAGGTCTTTGGCAAAGATGGAAGTGTCGGTGAATTAAATTACTTGAAGATGGTCATCAGAGAAACTATGAGATTACACCCTCCTCTCCCTTTGCTGATTCCAAGAGAATGTCGAGAGGAGTGTGGAATTAACGGATACAATATTCCCATTAAATCCAGAGTCCTAGTTAATGTATGGGCAATCGGAAGGGATTCAAATTATTGGGTTGAAGCTGAGAGATTCCATCCAGAGAGATTTCTTGATAGCGCGATTGATTATAAAGGGGTAAATTTTGAGTTTACCCCATTTGGTGCTGGAAGAAGGATGTGTCCAGGCATTCTGTTCGGCATAAGTAACGTCGATCTTCTACTAGCAAATTTGCTCTACCACTTTGACTGGAAGCTCCCCGGTGACATGAAGCCAGAAAGTCTAGACATGTCTGAAGCTTTTGGTGCTACGGTTAGAAGAAAAAATGCTCTGCATTTAACTCCTATTTTGCACCATCCTCATCATGTTAGATCTTGAAAATCACAAGGAAAATGATCTTAAATCTGCTTTTGTTATGTGTTACCTTATGCCAATGGTGTTGCCCAGTCACGATAACAATAGTAATAAAAAGCTGCTTATTTTTCAGTGTTATCTTTAACTTTTCCCAGAACTTATAATAGTCCTACACTTTGATCCAAATGCCGTCCAAAATAGCTGCAGGATGAACTGTTAATTTAAGTTATTGATGTAGAGACTTGGACAGAGCTGGCTGTAGAAATAGCTTATATATAATTCTAAAGCTTGAATTATAATTTCTATGTTGTTCTGATCAAGATAACAGTTGATACACACATGTTTTCTTACAGGACTTGCCATTTGGCGATACTAATTAAGACATAAAAAATGTCATGCTCTAACCTCTGGCTGTATTAAAAATTTCTTTAAGTAATTATGAGATTCCATCAAGATTTGCAGCTTCCATTCTGCTCTGCCAATCTTGTAAAGGTTACCAGAAATATATTTCTTCAATATATTAGCTTTTAAAAATAAAGATGTGCTTTTTTCTGTGGAGTGGCAGATCCATTGACTAGAATAAATATTTTAAAGGAGAAACTAAAATTAAGTATATAAATTAATTATAAATTAATATTAACTAAATATTTTAAAAAACATTATAAATTAATTATAAATTCTTCACAGATTGACTAATAGAATCTATAAAACTTAAAATTTTTAAATTATTATTTTCAATGTATTAATCTTTTAAAATACTCAGCAGGGCAACAAAATCATCATTAAATAATTAACTTGTTGATTGAATATTTTAGTTGTTATTGACATTTATTGTAAATTAAATTCATGTGCAAAACATTGATTTTCTAAAAAAAAACTGTGCTTTAATTTTAATTATTGACTTTATGTGTTGGGATAGGGTTTAGGAGACCTAATTAATAAAATTCAATAATTAGAATTAAAGCATAGTTTTTTTAGAAAATTCAATAACAACCATACCCAAGTTGGAGACCTAATTAATAAAATTCTAACCCACTAGGATATATAAGCTATATTTATCAAATTAATTGGGAGGGCTATTAATTCATATGAAAATAGTAGGAGAATAAATTATACTTAAAAATATCATCTAAATTTTGTTATCAATATTTATATAAAAATAATACATGTTACTTTTATATGAATGAATTGATAGATCACTATGAGTAGCAATATGTCCTTGCGTAACATACTTGATATAAGCAAATTGATTGGATCAAACTTCTTGAACTGGTACCACAATATAAGACTTGTTCTTAAACAAGGAAGAAGATTATGTGTTCTTGAAAACCCAATTCCTTATGTCTTTGATATGGACGTTAATGATAAAGTTAAAACTGAATATTAATGTCATATTAATGATAATAGGGAGGTTATATGAGTAATATTAGCCAACATGTCATATAAAATTCAAATATAGTATGAGAATATGGATGTGCATGCTATGATTATGCATCTTAAAAAGGTTTTTTGATGCAACTTGTAGGATTAAAAGGTATCAGATCTCTAAGAATTTTTTTCACTACAATATCGCACGTGCCCGCACGGCGTCGCGATGATCATCCACTCTTGTAAGTACGTGTCCGGGAAAATCAAGAAAATAGGTAAGACAAGGAATTCTTGTCTTTTATCAGTGGAATGGAGGAATGAGAGTCGCCACCTAGTATTTTGGTCACTAGAAACCCTAACTGGTCTTAGAAATCGAGCATGGGGAGTGGTTGCATAGAGGGAAGGTATTAACACTCTAAATACGTCCTACCTAAGGTAAGCTGCATTGTTTGATTGTCTGATAAAAGCTAAGGTATGGTCATGTTTTCTAGTTGTTGGCATGTCTAAGGTTTAAGAAAAGTCATTCTCAGTAAGGATATTTTTATCTTATCGAGTTAAACCTAACCGTCTAACATGAAAAAAAACTACCTTTTTAATAACAGGAATACATTTTACGTATAAATTCGTAATCCCATATACTAAAAGAAAACAAAATATTTTTTTAGGTATATTTGAAATATTAGCCCAGTTCTCATGACTTTAATAAATTGATTATTAAAGCCAAAATGCATGTTGAACATATATATTTTTTGAATTTTTATTGTATGAAATACGATATGATTTTTTTTTATCTTTGAGAGACTTGACCGTATGCATGAAAACAAAATATTTTTTTTGTTTTATAATTTTTTTGCAATGTTTCGATGAAAACTGAGTGTTTTAATACCGTATTTTATATCTTTACGGTATAAAAGTACAAACCAATATTAAGTAAAGTTGATAGAAAAATATGCGGGAAAATCATAAATTTTTTTGAAAAGATTTTTTTGGTTTTTTTTTGAGATTTTTTTGGACTGGGCCTAACCCGGCCCAACCATTTTGGTCTGGGTCGGTTCTATCTGGCCTAGTGATCATGGAGAACTCTCCACTGTTCACGTAAATAGCGGAGATTGCACGTAGAGAAGGAGAAGAGGAAAATAAAAGAGGGGGAAGCTAACATGCGGTGACGATGCTGTTGTTGACGGTGGGCGAAGAGGAGGATTGATGGTGGTTTGGGGTGGACGCTGCTGGTTGTTCTTCCTTCTTCTCTGTATTTTCCTTCTGCCTTTCTTCTATTATCTCTTCTCTTTCCCTCTATTTTTCTGTTCTTATCCTTTTGTTCTACGGTATTCGTAGTGCTCCTGGCGGCGATGTTGAGGCGGCTGGCGATGGTTCGCGACGAGGAAATGGTGGCAGCTGCTACGGTTATTCTTTTTCCCTGTGCAGAGACACCAACCTCCTATTTTCTCTTTCTTATTTCCCTTTGTTTTTCTCCGTTTGATTTCTCTCTATTCTCTCGTCCTCTTCTTAGTTTTTTTCGTCCATAGCAAGGTTTTTTTTTCCGACGCTCTTCTGTTCTTTTTTGGTGGTATTTATAGGGGCAGGGGGAGCGGGATCGACCCTACCCTATCCTATTATGGCGCATGGGGAGCGAGGCCACCCTACCCTGCCACGGTGCTGGGTAAAGTGGCCAATAGGGAGTCGTTTGCAGTGCGTGACTCCCCTGGTATTTTCATCATGAGGGGGTGTGATTTGCGTTGGGTTTTGACAATGCTTGGGCAAGTGGGGGGAGAGAGAGAGCGAAGCAGGAAGAAACAAAAGAAAAAAACAAAAAGTTTCTCTTCCCCTGTTGCACATTCAGGGGAAGAAGAAGATGAAGAGTGCCGTTTAAAATGATATTGTTTTGTGTTTCTCTCCTTTTTTTGTGTGGGGATCCAAAAAAGGGTAACACCAGATGCCCCCTCTTTACAATACTTGTAGAGCAAAGACTAATTGAGAGCTTTGCATAGTAAGTTTTGTAAAGATAAACAAGAATGGCTTGCCTTAATGCGAAATGAAGGTAGCATATACAACCTAAGGACAAGTTCTATTCTTTAAGTGAGCATGGGTAGATTTCTACTTGGTCTAAAAAGGGTCTCATATTTGCCCAGTGACGATCTTTGTAAAGACAGTATAGGAGCGTTGCGAGAAATGGTTAAGGCACGTGTGCCCACCATTACCAAGCAGACACTCATATATGAGTTGGGTTTTTTACGCATCTAAACCTTGACCCATAGTCATAGGGCAGATCGCTAATCCCCCACCTAACTTAAAAGCTTTGCGCACTTTCAAAAATTAAGACATGAGATGCATGAGACAATTCTATACAATGCATGAATAAATATGTACACAATTTAAAACATAAAAGAAAATAAAGAAATGCAATATTAACAATAACATACAAACCAAATCATAAAACACAATAATCAGGAAAAAAAAACAAAGCTTAGTCCACAAGATCCCTAGTGGAGTTGCCATTCTGTCGCACGTGCCTGCGCAGTGTCGCGACGATCGTCCACTCTTGTAAGTATGTATCCGGGAAAATCGAGAAAATGGGAAAGACAAGGAATTCTTGTCTTTCATCAGTGGAATGGAGGAATGAGAGTCGCCACCTAGTATTTTGGTCACTAGGAACCTTAACTGGTCTTAAATATTGGGCACGAAGACTGGTTGCATAAAGAAAAGGTATTAGCACCCCAAATACGCCATACCTAAGGTAAGTTGCATTGTTTGATTGTCTAATAAAAGTTAAGGTATGGTCGTGTTTTCTAGTTGGTTGTCTGTTTAAGGTTTATGAAAGGTCCTCCTCGGTAAGGAGATCCTTATCGTATCGGGTAAAACCTAATCGTTCTAACGTAAAAAAAAAAACTACCTTTTTAATATCAGGAATACGTTTTATGTATAAATTCATATTCCCAGATACTAAAAGAAAACAAAATATTTTTTGGGTATTTTTGAAATATTGGCCTAGTTTTCATGGCTTTAATAAACTGGTTATTAAAGTCAAAATGCATGCTAAACATCTATTTTTTTTGAATTTTTGTTGTATGAAAATACGATATGATTTGTTTTGTTTTGTTTTTAATCTTTGAGAGACTTAGCTGTATGCATGAAAACAAGATATTTTTTTGTTTTATAATTTTTTTTACAATGTTTCGATGAAAACCATGTATTTTAATTATAGATTTTGTATTTTTATAGTATAAAAATACAAACCAATATTAAGCAAAGTTCATAGAAAAATACGCTGGAAAATCATAAATGTTTTTTGAAAAGATTTTTTTGGTTTTTTTTTAATTTTTTTTTGGACTGGGCCGGACCCGCTGAACCATTTTGGTCTAGGCTGGTTCTGTCCGGCCGAGTGAATATTGGAGAACTCTCCACTATTCATGTGAACAATGAAAAGTGAATTAATTCACTCTCCATTATTCACTTGCAGAACAATGGAGGTTGCACGCAGATAAGGAGAAGAGGAAAGTAAATGAGGGGGAAGTTGACCTGCGATGGCGATGCTGTTGTTAACGGTGGGCGAAGAGGAGGACTGACAGTGGTTTGCAGTAGACGCTGCTGGTTGTTCTTCCTTTTTCTCTGTATTTTCCTTTTCCCTTTCTTTTGTTATCTCTTCTCCTTCCCTTTGTTTTTCTGTTCTTTTCCTTTTTTTTCTCTGGTTATGGTGGTGCTGCTGGTGACAGCGTTGAGGTGATTGGCGATGGTTCGCGGCGAGGAACGGTGACAGCTACTGCGATTCTTCTTCTTCCCTGTGTAGAGATACCAACCTCTGTTTTTCTTTCTTATTTCCCTATGTTTTTCTCCATTTGATTTCTCTCTATTATCTCGTCCTCTTCTCTATTTTTTTGTACCTCGCAAGGTTTTTTTTCCTCCCCTCTTTTGTTCTTTTTTGATGGTATTTATAGGGGCAGGGGGGCGAGATCGACCCTACCCCTGTCCCATCATGGTGTATGGGGAGCGAGACCATCCTACCCTGCCCCGGTGCCGAGTAAGGTGGCCAATGGGGAGCCACTTGCAGGGTGTGACTCCCCTGGTATTTTCATCATGAGAGGGTGTAGGTTACGTTGGGTTTTGAGTTTTGATAGTGCTTGGGTGAGTGGGGGGGGGGGGGGGGGAGCGAGGCAGGAAGAAACAAAAGAAAAAAACAAAAAGTTTCTCTTCCCCTGTTGCCCATTTAGGGGAAGAAGAATAAGAAGAAAAGTGCCGCTTAAAACGACATTGTTTTGTGTTTCTCTCATTTTTTTGTGTGGGGATCCAAAAATAAGTAACAACAAATGTCCCCTCTTTACAATTCTTACAGAACAAAGACTAGTTAAGAGCTTTGCATAGTAAGTTTTGTAAAGATAAACAAAACTTAACTTCCAAAATTGATCTTCTCAAAGCTTGGTTGATCTGAAACTCTATCTTTACAATAATCTCCTTTAACCAGAAACTAACGATCAAACTATGTACAACTTGGTTATTCTAAGATCCTGATTTGGTGATCCTATAAATTCTATCTTTGATTATGATTAGTACTTAAAAGTGCATTTTTATCAAGGTTTTATATCATCATTTTGCATATAAAGTATCAATAACTCCTAGAGCATGTTTTATAATATCATGTCTAATACTAAAAGATACCTTTAATTTATGGTAAATGTTCATCTTAAATGCAGGCCTATCACATAAATGAAGGGATTGATTGATGAGTTTAACTACTGAAATTGTGAAGACAAAGAGAGGGCTAAGCTTAGAAAAGAGATGTTGGTTCAGTCCAAACTGGAACACTGTTTAGTCATTGGGTCATATCTGGAGCTGTAGATCTTGGATTTCAGTTTGGTTTATATGGCTAGAAAGCTAAGACATAGGCCTAAAACATTCAGGAGTCCAAGACTCAATTCTTCTGTTTGGAAGTCCAAATCTTAGCATCAAAAGAGAAGTCCGAATCTGTCTTGCACCCCAGACACTGTTCAGTGTTCAACCTATATCTCGAGTTCTAGAAGTCCAAATGAACCGATTCGTTTTTTTGTTAGAAATCTGAGACAATTTCCTAGAACTTTCATGAAGACAATCTGTTCAAATTCTGACATTAACAATGGCGTTTTGTTCAGACAAGAAGATAAAGATTGTCACCAAGTCAAGATGTGGCCACCCACTCAACAATTAGTCATTAAATCAATAGTTCTGAATTTTGGCCTATAAAAGAAGGCATTTGCCATGCATTTAGGCATCTTAGTTTTCAGATCAAGATCATGTTCTTGCTCTCTCTCTTTATATTTTTGTAAAGCCTAAGTTTTGTTTTCATTAATCTCTTGTTTATGCCTTTCATTTCCTTTATTATACTTATACAATCATGTTCTCTTCTTGTTTATTTATGTTTCTCTCTTTCATTATATTTAGCTAAGTTTATCGTGTCAAGGTGAAAAGGTTACACAAATGGTGTAAGAATAAGTATAGTATAAACTCAACATGGACTTTAATGTTTTATACTAACATGTATTGTATATGTTATTTTGTTCACTTTTAATACTTTGCTTGTTAAATGGTTAATCTAGATTTATGTTGTATAACCCTTGGTACAACAAATACTTGACACTTTCATAGCCCAACCGTATGGTATAACCGACACCTGTTCTATGAAAGGAACTTGATTTGTTGTTAACATAAGTTATAATCATGAATACCTGACAACATTTACAAGTATTAGCATTAGTCGAATAAGATAACTAATGTAATCATGTTAACAATTTATAATCCGATTGGAACCTCCTTTGTGTGTGGTTTCCAGTTGAGTAATAAAAAGAGTTTATACTATAGTTGTTTGAAATACCATTAGTGGATCCTCTAACCTTGACAATTATTTTATCCTTGTTTAATCCTTATATCAATATCACATCTCAAAGCTCTCTTCAACTCCTTTCCTGTTATTATCTATTTCTTTATTTGTAGTTTATACAGTTAACCTCCCTGTGGTTCGACCCCGGTCTTGCCGGGTTATTTATTACTTTGACACTCCTACACTTGGGAGAAGACATCAACTCTTTGGTCATGTTAGTTAGGTTAACCTGAAATCCCATCTAACAATTCCTTTTAACCAGAACCAAATAAAGTTCTTCTAATGGCAGGGTTTGAACTTTTTTTATTTTGTGAAATTCCTAATGGTAGGGTTTGAAATTTCTTCTTTCTTTTGAGAATTTCCTAATGGTAGGGTTTTTCTCACTTTCCTCCTAATGTTAAGATAATGTTGGTGGCTCGGTCAACTTGAGATCCCATCTGACGATCTTCTTTAATCCGAACTAAAGTCTCTGTATAGCTTGGTCAACCTGAAATCCCATCTGGCGACTCCATTAAATCAAAGCTAAAATCTGTGTGCTGTTGGGTTAACCTGAGATCCCATATGCCTATCCCCTTTAACTAGAACCAAAGTCTGTCTGTGTAGCTCGGTCAACCTGAAATCTCATCTGGCAATTCCTTTAACCAAAGCTAAAATTGGTGTTGCGACTCGGCCAACCTGAAATCCCATCTAGCGACCTCCTTTAACCAAAAACCAAAATCTATGTGTAGCTCGATCAATATGAAATCCCATATGGCGATTCCCTTTAACCAAAGCTAAATTCTGTGTGTGGTTGGGTTAACTTGAGATCCCATTTGACGATCTCCTTTAACCAGAACCAAAGTCGACGTATTCTTCCTGATGACAGGGTTCAAACTTGCTTCTTTCTTTTTTTATTTTTTTGATAATTTTCTAATGGTAGGGTTCTTCTCACTTTTCTTCTTGATGATAAGGTTTGATCAAGTTTTTCATTTGATGGTTTTTTCTTTTTTAACTTTTGAGATTTTGCAGGATTGACATCGATCCTTCCTGATTGCAGGGTTGACATCTGTCCTTTCTAATGACTGGATTTTATTGATGATTATGGTGAAAACTTGGTACTTTCTGATTGCAAAGTTGACCTGATAATTCTCGATTGCGGGGTTTGAAATTAGGTGCTTCTTTATTGCAGGGTTGACCTGAAGACTCTTTCTGATGATAGGGTTGATCTTCTCATTTCTTTATCTCATCTTTCTTGACGGTTGGCTTTTCTTGTTTTTTTTTTTTATGACAGGTTTTTCTTTGAGAATTTTATAATAGTAGGTTTCTTTTTTTTTTCTTTTTGATTGCAAGGTTTGAAAATAGGACTTCTGATGGTCGGGTTGAGAACTTAGTGCTTTCTAATTGCAGGGTTGACCTAATAATTCCTGATTGTGGGGTTTGAAACTCCCTGCTTTCCGATTGCAAGGTTGACTTGAAGACTCTTCCTGATGACACGATTGATCTTCTCATTTCTTTTAGATTTTCCTAATGGTAGGGTTAATCTCATCTTCTTCTCGTTCCGGGGTCAAAACCATGATTCTTTATTTTATTATCAACTCAGTTATTCTTTCTTTGTCCACAATCTTGCTGGACTTCATTGAGGATTTTCCTGTAACGAATCAAAAATATGTGTGCAATGCTTTGAGGTTAGATGACAAGCATGTATTCTTACCTGGTTTGAAATATAGGTCCCTCCTCTTTGATGTTCTACTGTCATAGGGTGCCTTTGTTTGTTATCCAAAGCCTTCTTTGCTTTTTTGATGTATTGGCTCATTCGTATGCTAGCCTCCCACTCAGCTGTAAGTGTTGTGCCTATCCTGGGTTGTCCGCGACAATTACTGCTCTCACTGTTTATCAAGCATGACCATGCCCCTAAGTGTGGTGCTGCGTGATTCATCATGAAAGAGCTTAACAAATCATTCATCTGCTGGATTCTCTCGAGAATTGTTCTCTGATTGGTTGTGCATCATGCCAATACCCATTAAGAGGTTTTCTAATGTTGTACTCATCTTAGTGGTCGTTTGGTATTATGGCTGCGAGTGAGGTTCACCCGTAGCCACAGATATTGTCGTTTGGTTACTTTGAAAACGCAATTTTATTGGTGTAGGCCCTACCATAAATTATGGTTGTGTCGCAGGTTTTCTAGAAGCACAATTTTGCTACTTCTTGCACGGAGGAACCACTAAACAGTGTAGCCATGCTCCACTATTCACGTGAACAGTGGAGACATTCTCCACTGTTCCGGCTGGTCGGGTCCGGTCCAAAGCTAAAAATGCATTGAACCAGGTCCGACCCAGTAAAATAAAAAAAAATATTTTTTATTTTTAATTGTGTTTTATTCAAAAAACTAGTTTTAAACATTATTCAATGACACTTCATAAATTACACGGAGATCGCTTGGTGACGTAGCATTTGCAGAATTTGATCGCAATCCCAATTTTGTTCCTGATTATATTTTACCTGATGTTGTTGCGCTCTTAAGAAACCAAGAAAACTGTAGTCCTTGTCGGATATATTTCATACGTGATGGAATTGTAGATAGTTTAATGGAACTATCGCACACGACATCGCGACGGTCTTAAAAATGTAATCAGGATTATGGAAAAAGAACAGATTTCTGACATTCTATTCTTTTAGGGGAAAAGTTCTTGTTTAAGGTGTCGCCACCTAGTATTATGGTCAATAGGAACCCTAACTGGTCAACAGAGATTCTACGGTACGGGACCTGTTACGTAAAAGGGAAGATATTATCACCCCTTAAACGTTCTGCCTGAGGCAGACTGCATTGCTGGTTTTGTCTTAAATTGCTAAACATTTATTCGTTTATGCTCTGATGGTTTACTTGCGATATTCCTAACTCTGGCGCCAGTGAATATTCGACTATGAATAATTCCAACTCTGGCGTTGGTAAATATTACGTAGCTATAAAATAAATTTAGATCAATATTTTTTTATTCCTAACTCTAACGCTAGTGAATAAAAAAAATAAAATAAAAAAATTCATTTTATTACGCACTCACATATTTTTTAATTTTTTATGTAGTTAAATAAAAAAACAATTAAATCAGTATTTTTTATTCCTGACTCTGGCGTCAGTGAATAAACCAATAAAATAAATTTTATCTTTAACGCACGCACATATTTTTTTTATTTTTTCTTGCTAAATAAAATAAAAATAAAATATAATGAATAAAAATATTATAAATTTAAACCAATATTTTATTCCCGACTCTGGCGTCGGTGAATAAACCAATAAATTTACATTATTTTTATTCATGCATACACATATTTTTTCTATATTTTTATTTTTTTATTTATCTTTTTGGAGCCAGTGACCTAGCTAGGCCACAACACGCATGAACTAGTTTCATGCGTGCATGGCACTGAAGTTTCGAAACAAAAACGAAGAGGAAGAGAAAGCTTACCTTGCTGCAGGTTGCTTTGCTGGAGTGTTAGTGTGTTGGGCGAAGATCAGTGGTGGCGTCCGTTGATAGGAAACTGGAAATCCTCCTTCTACCTCTGCTTTCCTGCCCTCTATTTCTTCTTTTCTTGTCTGTGAAATTCTCTCCGTGCTCTGTTTTTCAAACTCTCTCTACTCTCTCTCGGTCTGTTTCTTCCTTCGTTGTTTTAGACCAGTACTGGTGAGGGGAAGCTCGTTTCTGGTATGGGGTTATAAAAAACACTTAAAAGTTCGTCTGGTATCTTTGTGTCTCTTCTCTTTTCGGTTTTTTTCGTCTCTCTCTCTCTAACCCACCCTTGTTTTTTCGATGCTCATTTGTTTATATAGAGTCCGGCGGGTCGGTAATGGGTGGTATGCTGAGGGTTAACAACCATTAAGGCGCCCATAACTGCAGCCAACGGACGACGATTACTGCTGCGACGTTTCTCAGCTTTTACTGCTGAAGACGGTTTCTGGTTTAAAGAAGAAGAAAATGAACAGCGTCTTGAAAACGACGTCGTTTGGAGATAAAAGGTGGCCATTTTACATTTTAACCAGTGCAGTTTCGAAAGTCTTTTAATTAAGCCCCTGGTCTAAACTGTAATTGGCCCCCCTGCATTTGCGCGCCCTTTTCAATGTAGTCTTTGGATTTTAATTTTGCAATTTTGACCCCAAACTTTAATATTTCTTCAATTAAGTCCCTGAATAAGTTAATTACAAGCTCAATTAAGTCTTAAAACTTATCAACTCTCCAATTAAACCCTTAATTGGATTAATTAAATCAATTTCAAGCTTAATCAAGTCTCAAAACTTATCAATTCTCCAATTAAACTCTTGACTTGATTAATTAAACTAGTAAAAAATTTAATTAAATCTTTAACCTTCCAATCATGTTGCCATTAACCTAAATTTTAATTCATTCTTCATTTATTTTATTTTTACTTGTTTTTCATCATCATTTTTTTTCATCATTTTTTCCCATCATTTTCAGTAAATAAAATAATAATAATTAAAATAAAAGGGTCAAAAATTGGGTTATGACAGTTGCCCCCTCTTTATAATATTTACAATGTAAAGATATTGGAAAATTTCATTTTCCTTTAGCTTTGTGTAGTAAATTTATAAAGAAAATTAGATACAGAAAGAACTTTCCCTTTTTTTTTAGAGTCTTGAAAACTTTGAAAACAGTAGATTGAAATATGACTTTTACAGGGAAATGTAGAAATCAAGAAACAAGTCATTTGGAAGATGACCAAAAAAGTTTTTTTGTTTTTTTTTGTTGTTTTTTTTGTTTTTGTTTTTTGTTTAGAAGTGGTCTTATTGTAATGGGTAACCTACCCAAGTGGAAAAATACAAAGAAAGGGTCTCAATGTGATGGGTGACCTACCCAAGTAAAAAAAGAAAGAAAGGAAAATGAGGGCTCGAAGGCGCGCTCAAAAGAACGGTCGAGGGCTCAAAGGCGCGTTCGAAAGGAAACGAGGGCTCAAAGGCGCGCTCGAAAAGAAGCGAAAGAAAGTGAGGGCTCTAAGGCGCACTCAAAAAGAAAACAAGGGCTCAAAGGCATGCTCGAAAAGAAGGCGAGGGCTCAAAGGCGCGCTCGAAGGAAGCGAGGGCTGATTAGTACTTAAAAGTGCATTCTCATTAAGACTTTATATCATCATATTGCACTAAAGTATCGTTAAATTCCCTAACTAAAGCATGTTTTATAATAACAACTAATAATATAATATATCTTTAATTTATGGTAAATGCTTGTTTTGAATGCAGGTATATCTCACAATTCAAAGGATTGATTGATGTGATTAACTATTGAAAGTGAAGAGACAAAAAGAGGACTAGGCTAAGAAAAGAGATGCTGGTTCAATTCCAAACTGGAACACCATTCGGTTATTTGATCATAACTGGAGTTGTAGAACTCGGATTTAGGTCCACTTTATATGGATGGAAAGATAAGACATAGACCTAAAACTTTCATGAGAGTTCAAGACTCAATTCTGCCGTTTTCAAGTTCAAATCTTAGCAACAACGGAGAAGTCGGAACCTGTCCTGCAGCTCAAACACTGTTCGGTTTTCAGCTCATATCTTGAGTTCTAGAAGTCCAAATGAGCTCTGGTTTTTTTTATTGGAAAGCTATTGCCCACAGCTTTCATGGAACAAAGAGCTCAAATTCTGATGTTAGCAATGATGTTTTGGCCAGCCAACAAGATAAAAAATCTGCTAACAATATCAAGAACCAGCAGCCAACAATGTCAAAAACCAGCCACCAAATCAATGGTTGCCTACCAATCAATAGTTCTGAATCTTAGCCTATAAAAGGAGGCATTTGCCATGTATTTAGTCATATTATTTTTCAGATCAAAATCATGTTCTTGCTTTCTCTCTTTATATCTTTGTAATGTTCAAGTTTTCTTTCATGTTATATTAATCTCTTGTTTATGCCTTTCATATACTTAGTTAACTTATATCATAATCATGTTCTTATCTTGTTTATTTATGTTTTTCTTCTTCATTATGTATAGCTAAGTTAATTATGTCAAGGTGAAAATGTTTTACTAATAGTGTTAGAATAGGTATAATATAAACTCAACATGGACTTTAATGTTTATATCCAAGAAAAATTGTTATTAGCATGTCTTATCTTTTTATCTTACTAATTCTTAATACCTTGCTTGTTAAATGGTTAATCTAGATTTGTGTTGTATAACACTTGGTACATCAAATGCTTGATCCTTCATAGTTTTCGGTGGACATCGTTGTTATGATAGGAACTTGATTTGTTGTTAACATAAGCTAGCAACATGAATGCCTGATGATATTTATAAGTATGATGTTATTTAGATAAGATGATTAATATGATCATGTTAATAATTTATAATGAGCTAATAACGATAAATCATCCGATTGGAACCTCCTTTGTGTGTGGTTTCCAATTGCGTAATAAAAAGAGTTTATATTATATTTATTTGAAATACCATTAGTGGATCCTCTAACCTTGACATCTGTTTTATTATTGTTTAATCCTTACATCAATATCACTTCCCAAAACTCTCTTCAACTCCTTTTCTGTTATTATTCTCTTCAAATCTTTCTCTTTATTTGTAATTTATACAATTCACCTCTTTGTGGTTCAACCTTGGTTTTGCCGGGTTATTTATTACTTCGACACTTCTGCACTTGGGATAAGACATCAACTCTTTGATCGTGTCAAGTTTTTGGCGCCGTTGCCGGGGAGGTAAGTATTGTATAAATTTTATATTTCTTTTATTTTTCTTTTGTTTTTCTAATTTTGTTCATTTTCTTTTTCTTTTTCCTTTTCTTTTCTTTTCTTTTGCACTTGCATGAGAGTTTGGACAAGTACATTAAGTGGTAGACTTTCTAGGAAATCCTCATTTTCTTTAGAAAACATGGCCGAAGAAGATAACCAGTCAATTCATAATGAGAATAATCATGTGAGAACACTTAGAGATCATATGAATCCAACAAGAACAAGTGCACCATCATGTATAGTTTTTTCTCCTGATGCATCTCATTTTAATTTTAAGCCAGGTATTATTCAACTTTTACCCACTTTTCATGGCTTAGAATTAGAAAATCCATACTTGCATTTAAGAGAATTTGAAGAAGTTTGTAACACCTATAATGACTTAAATTGTAGCATGAACACCATCAGATTAAAGCTTTTTCCTTTTTCATTAAAAGATAAAGCTAAAACATGGCTACAAAATATTAGGTCAGGATCCATTCGTGCTTGGGATGAAATGCAACAACAATTTTTGAAAAAGTTTTTTCCATCTCACAGAACAAACTCTTTCTAAAGACAAATCACCACTTTCACTCAAAAACCAGGAGAAACATTTTACAAGTGTTGGGATAGATATAAAGACTATCTTAATAGCTGTCCTCATCATGGTTTTGAAACATGGAGATTGGTCTCACAATTTTATGAAGGGTTAACACCTAAAGATAGACAAATGGTGGAATTGATGTGCAATGGAACTTTTGAAGATAAAGACCCTGATGAAGCAATGGAGTACCTAGACTTGCTAGTTGAAAATGCTCAAAATTGGGACACCACAGGTACGTGTGAGGCACCAGGTAAAACTCAACCTCATACTTCTAATGGAGGCATGTACAACCTTAGGGAAGATCATGACCTCCAAGCCATCTTTAGCTAGAAAAGTCGAGGCACTAGAATTAAAAAAGAGTGGACAAATAAAATCTGTTCAAGAAATTGTGTGTCAAATTTGTGAAACTAATGAACACTCAACCAATGATTGTCCAACTTTGCCTTCTTTTAAGGAATGTCTCCATGAACAAGTCAATGCTTTAAATAGTTTCCAAAGGCCAAGTCATAACCCATACTCGCAAAAGTACAACCTTGGATGGAGAAATCACCTAAATTTCAGTTGGAAGAGTGGTAACAATAATGCATAAACTTCACAGCCACCATTTCAAGCACAACATAATTTTTAAAATTCTCATGGATATGCACCTCCTTATGTTCCCCCTCCTAGAAGAAATCTTGAGGAAACACTGCATGCATTCATTGAAAAGCAAGAGACAATCAACACTCAAAATGCTCAAACCATGGCAGATCTAAAAGATACTCTAGCAAAGTTCACATTTGCTCTTAGTTTTCAGGAGAAAGGTAAGTTTCCATCTTAACCACAGCAAAATCCCAAAGGGAAACACAATTCAAGTGCAAATAGTTCCGGAAGCCAATATATGGATCAAGTCAAATCAGTCACTACTCTCCGCAGTGGTAAGGTTATTGAAAAACCCGTTCTTGAACCTTGTGAGAAAGAAGATGAGTTAGTCTCTGAGGGTAAGGAAAGGGTTGAACCTGAACACTGCAAGGAGGAGACTAATTCCCCACCAGCACTTCCACTTCCTCATGCCATGACCAAACAAAGGAAAGTCAATCACAATTCTGAAATCTTTGAAACTTTCAAACAGGTAAGGATCAATATACCTTTGTTAGATGCTATTAAACATGTATCGTCTTATGCTAAATTTTTGAAAGATCTTTGCACTATGAAGAGAAAACTGAATGTGAAAAAGAAAGCCTTTTTAGCCGAACAAGTAAGTGCCATTCTTCAGAACGATAATGCTTTTAAATATAAAGACCCTGGTTGTCCTACAATTTCTTGCTTTATTGGAGAACATAAAATTGATAGAGCTTTACTTGATCTTGGAGCTAGTGTGAATTTACTTCCATATTCGGTTTTTCAAAGTCTTAATCTAGGTGAGTTAAAACCTACTTCTGTAACTCTTTTACTTGCTGATAGATCTGTAAAAGTGCCTAGAGGAATAGTTGAAGATGTGTTAGAACAAGTTGATAAATCCATATTTCCTGTGGATTTTATTGTGTTGGATACACAATCTGTTGAAGCATGCAATTCAATTCCTGTTATTTTAGGACGTCAATTTCTTGCAACTTCTAATGCATTGATTAATTGTAGGAATGGAGTGATGAAGTTATCTTTTGGAAACATGACATTGGAGATGAATGTTTTTAACATTTGCAAGCAACCTGGAGATGATAATGATTTACAGGAAGTAGATTTTATTGAAAAATTAATTTATGATCAATTTGAAAATACTTCCAGTGAAATTGAGTTTAATGAATCTGATGATTTGCAAATGGTTTATTTTCAGGAAGAATCAAAGGCAAATAGTCGGAGACCAAAAATTGAGGAATTGCCACCACGATCAATTGAGTCCATACCTTCAAGTGTTCAACCACTAAAACCCAAATTGAAGCCATTACCATTTAATCTCAAATACTCATTTTTGGGAGAAAATGAAACTTTTCCGGTAATAATTTCTTCCAAACTTAATGTTCATCAAGAAGGTAAGTTATTACAAACTCTGAAAATGCACAAAAATGCATTAGGATGGACAATAGCTGACATAAAAGGAATTAGTCCTTTGATTTGCACACACAAGATTTATTTGGAGGAAAATGCTAAACCCTCTAGAGAAATGCAACGAAGGCTTAATCCTAACATGAAAGAAGTAGTGAGGAATGAAGTCATTAAGCTTCTAGATAATGGAATCATTTATCCTATTTCTGACAGTAAATGGGTAAGTCTTACCCAAGTTGTACCTAAAAAGTCTATAGTTACTATGATAACAAATGAGAAGAATGAGTTAATTCCAACTAGGACTATTACTGGTTGGCGCATGTGCATTGACTATAGAAAACTTAATTCAATGACTAGAAAAGATCATTTTCCTTTACCTTTCATGGATCAAATTCTAGAAAGAGTTGCAGGTCATGAATTTATTGTTTTCTAGATGGCTATTCAGGTTATAACCAAATTGAAATTGCATTTGAAGATCAAGAAAACTACTTTCACATGTCCATTTGGTACATTTGCATACCGTAGGATGCCGTTTGGATTATGTAATGCACTAGCCACGTTTCAAAGATGCATGCTCAGCATATTTAGTGATATGGTTGAATGTTTTCTTGAGATTTTTATGGATGATTTTTCTGTCTTTGGTGATTCATTTGATGATTGTTTAAATAACTTGGAAAAGGTTTTGAACAGGTGTGAAGAGAAGAATCTTGTGCTGAATTGGGAAAAATGTCATTTTATGGTAACAAACAGCATTGTCCTTGGTCACATTGTTTCATCAATAGGAATTGAGGTTGAGAAATCTAAAATCGAGTTAATTGCTAACTTGCCAACACCAAAATCTGTTAAAAATGTTAGATCATTCTTAGGACATGCTGGTTTTTATAGAAGGTTCATCAAAGATTTTAGTGTAATATCTAAGCCATTGTGTAACCTTCTAACAAAGGATAATGTTTTTGAATGGACTGAACATTGTGAAGAAGCCTTTGTTAAACTTAAAAACTTGCTTACTTCTGCTCCTGTCATTCAACCTCCTGATTGGTCATTACCTTTTGAAATAATATGTGATGCTAGTGATTATACCGTGGGTGCTGTTTTAGGACAAAGAAAAGACAAGAAACCCTATGTGATTTACTATGCAAGTAAAACTTTAAATAGTGCTCAAATGAATTACACTACCACTGAAAAGGAATTACTTGCAGTAGTATTTGCATGTGAAAAATTCAGATCTTATCTTGTTGGCTCACTTGTTATTGTTTTTAGCGATCATGCAATGTTGAAATATCTTCTTTCTAAGAAGGATTCTAAGGCTAGATTGGTACGGTGGATTTTGTTACTTCAAGAATTCGATATCACAATCAAGGATAAGAAAGGCACCGAAAATGTTGTCGCGGATCATTTGTCAAGATTGACAACTGATTCGAGATCTGACATCTCACCAATCAATGACTACTTTCCTGATGAATCTTTACTTTCTGTCTCTACGATGCCTTGGTTTGCTAATATTGTTAATTTTCTTGTTTCTGGACATTTACCAGCTCATTGGAGTACCCAAGACAAAAGAAAGTTCTTGAACGAAGTGAAGAACTTTTATTGGGATGACCCTTACTTATTCAAATATTGTCCTGATCAAATATTTTGAAGATGCATTCCCGACAATGAGGTAAGTATTGTCATTAAATTTTGTCATTTTGAGGCATGTGGGGGTCATTTCTCATCAAGAAAGACAATTGCAAAAATCTTACAATGTGGATTTTATTGGCCCACCATGTTCAAAGAACGCATGCATTCTGCAAAACTTGTGAAAATTGTCAAAAGCTAGGATCTATTTCAAAACGTCACATGATGCCTTTAAATACTATTCTTGTCATTGAAATCTTTGACTGTTGGGGTATAGATTTTATGGGTCCATTTCCTCCATCATTTGGTTTTGTGTACATATTAGTCGCAGTAGACTATGTTTCAAAATGGATAGAAGCAATTCCAAGTCGTAACAATGATCATAAAACAGTGATCAAGTTTTTGAAAGAAAATATTATGAGTCGATTTGGAATCCCTCAGGTCATGATAAGTGATAGTGGAACACATTTCTGTAACAAGCCATTTGAGTCTTTAATGAAGAAATATGGAATCACACACAAAGTTGCCACCCCTTATCACCCTTAGACAAATGGACAAGTAGAACTTGCTAATAGGGAGATCAAACAAATCTTGGAAAAAATAATGAACCCTAATCGGAAGGACTGGTCTTTAAGACTTAATGATGCACTTTGGGCTCATCGCACTGCTTTTAAAACATCATTAGGTATGTCACCTTATAGGTTGGTTTATGGAAAACCTTGTCAGTTGCCTGTGGAACTTGAACACAAAGCTTATTGGGCTATTAAAACTTTCAATTCAAACCTGGATGATGCTAGCCATCTGCATAAATTGCAAATAAATGAGATTGAGGAAATAAGAAATGATGCATATGAAAATTCAAAAATTGATAAAGCAAGAATCAAAGAGTTTCATGATAAGAGAATCTTGAGAAAAACATTTGATGTTGGTCAAAAAGTTTTGCTTTATAATTCTCGACTCCATTTATTTCCTGGAAAGCTAAGATCAAGATGGAGCGGTCCATTTATTGTGAAACATGTGTATCCTTATGGGGCCTTTGATACTGAGAATCCAAATAATAGCAATGTTTTTAAGGTAAATGGACATCGTTTGAAAGCTTACTTTGATAATTTTCCTAGTGAAATTGAATCCATTGGTTTGAATGATCCTGTATATAAAGGTTGATTATATTGTTTTTCTCACATTGTTTTTGTGTTTCTTTTTAGTGTGACTCTTGTTTTGCTAGTCTTTCTCCAACCCCGGTCAAATAGCGGATAACAGTACTCCGTGACTCTTAAGTCGGTTCTTTCAGTTTTCCATGATAACTAATATTTGTGTATATATTTGTTCAATTCCTTGTTCCTTCTCTTTTCTTTGCATCTCTTCTCCACTTCTCTTTTGAAAAATGGACACCACTCTTGAAAAATTGAAAAAGTATTTTCCCGCTCTGCCTTAGAATGCGATTACAAAAATTTACCGTGCTAGGTGTGAAAGATTGAGGTTGTTAATGAACCATGGAATTCCTGAAGATATTCGCTGGATGATTGAAGCAAAGGTCCGATTATCAAGTGAGTCTTCCAATACTTTTATTTCATACATGCCTAGAACAGGTAAAAGCACTTTTGCAAAGAAACGTCGTGCAAAATGACTGAAAGTCTGTCACCGATGTGCCAGATGGACTTGTAATGTAAAATGTCGTTCTTTAGGAATGGTATCTATAAACCGTGAAGATAAAATACAATTCATTAAGGATGGTCTGAGTAAGGAGTCTTTAGATAATCTTCTATTAACTCTTGAGACGCATCCTAGTGGAGATGTGCATCGTGCAATACATGATTTATGGCCTCATTTTCATAAAGAACATGATCGACTTAGTCTTGGGAATCTGACTAAAAAAGACCCTGTTTGTCAGTTTTTAAGAAAATTGGATGGGAAGCTTATCCCCGACTCATAGAGGGTGTTTAAGCCGTTCTTGGACGTAAAACCAAGGGAAGATGTGAGCCACAATCACAACTGCTTGTACATACACATGTTTTACACAAATAAAAAAAATAAATTAAAAAAAATAAAAGAGAGAGAGAGAGAGAAAGTGAGACTCCAGCTAGCCTACATATTGGTGGTATGATTGTATTTTTAATTTCTCATCTATAAAATCTTCTCTTCCTTCCCATCATTTCTACTCTACCCATTCATTTAACAGATATAGAACTGTGTAGAAATGGCCAGTTCCTCTGTTCCTAAAATAAAAAATATTTGTGTTTTTTGTGGATCCAGTCCTGGGAAAGAAAAAGAGTTTTTAGAATAAGCAAATCATCTTGGTCGGGTACTAGCTGAGAGAAAGATTCATTTAGTGTATGAGGGAGGCAACCTTGGGTTAATGGGGCGTGTGTCAATAGCTGCATTTTTAGGAGGCAGTCAAGTTTTGAGGGTCATCCCCAAAGCTTTAGCCGAAGGGGACATCATTGGAAAAACAGTTGAAGAGGAACTACAGGTCTCCACAATGTCTGAACGACTGTTTGTAATGTTTAACCATGCTGACGCCTTTATTGCTTTACCAGGTGGTCTGGGCACTTTAGAAGAGATATTTCATATTTCCTCTTGGGCTCAGCTGAACATTCACCAGAAACCTATAGGTTTGCTAAATGTTAATGGTTTTTATAATACTTTACTGTCTTTTCTTGATCATGCTGTGGAACAACAATTTCTAACATTTTTAGAGCGACAAATCCTCATCTCTGCTGCTACTGCTGAACAATTGATTGATGAACTTCAATCTTTCATCCCTGTAGTTGATTCCTCTATGAGTCGACTTAATTGGTCAATCGCGGACCGACGTAAAAAGCTTAGATTGGATTTGAGCCTTAGTTTGTGAAAAATTGTGTCTTTTGGTTTTATTAATAGCATAATATTTGTGTTTTGTTCTTATATTTGTTTAAGTGTGTTTCAGGTTTGTCAGTAGTCGCTGTTTCAGGTGATGTCTTCTATACTCTATCTTTCTGCTTTATAACATTGAGGACAATGCCTCGTTTTGGTTAGGGGGAGAGGGTAGTAGTTGATATTAAAAAAAAAAAAATTAACTAACTTTGTTTTCTATTATTACAACCATTTGCAAACTTGTTGTTACTAGGATGACAGAGTAACGGATGAACTTTAATGACTCTTGAGACGCATCTTAGTAAACATTCTTAACAAGGTCTATTATAATACTTCTTGAAATATTCAGGTTTACAAACTCTCGCATTGTTATCACTTGATTCTGCTCATATACTCATTTAACAAGTATTCTTAAACCTTCATTTTTACACACACACTTTAACATATGATTGTGGGTTGCATATTGGATTATTACATTATTCATGTTCTTTTGTTAAAGGTAACAACTAAGGGAAAGGGATAGTATACAATATAAAAAAACAAAAAAAAAACAAAAACAAAATAAAAAAAACAAAAAAAAATAATAATAAATAAAAAAGTAGATAAGTTTGGTTTCATAGCCTCCTTGACTTAAACAATTAAGCCCGAAGGGGTGTTTTAACACCTAGTACCCTAAAGTCAACTGATTTGGGAGCTATTGGCCCAGTGCTTGTTACATGGGTTAAGGATAAAAGCTTAAGGGAATCAAACATTGCACTATCTACGTATCAGTATCTGCAACCCGAGTTACTAAGCTCGTAGGGGTGTCTTAACACCTGATGCCCTAAGACCAATTGGTCTGGGAGTCATTAGCTAAAAGCTTGTTACATGGATTCAAGATACAGTGTTATAAATTCTTGCTTTCATAAAAAAAAGAAAAAAAAAAAGAGAATAATCCCAACCCAAGGAAGTTAACCTTAAACATTGGAACAAAATTTTGTTTTCTTCCATGAAAAGCTCCATAGCTATGTTTTGATTTATTGAGCATAAAAAGAAGGTTTATTAATATCTTGTTTAAGAAGTATGAAGTAGATATATAAATTTAATGAGAGTTTGTTTATTTGGATAGATTAATGGAAGTTAAATGATGAATGCCTTGCTTTGTGGAACTTGCAAATTGTTTTTATATTTTAACGCTTTGATTACTAGAGACTAGTAATAAACTAGTTGGGGGGGTGTGATTAGTACTTAAAAGTGCATTCTCATTAAGACTTTATATCATTATATTGCACTAAAATATCGTTAAATTCCCTAACTAAAGTATGTTTTATTATAACAAGTCTAATAATATAATATATCTTTAATTTATGGTAAATGCTTGTTTTGAATGCAGGTATATCTCACAATTCAAAGGATTGATTGATGTGATTAACTATTGAAAGTGAAGAGACAAAAAGAGGACTAGGCTAAGAGAAGAGATGCTGGTTCAATTCCAAACTGGAACACCATTCGGTTATTTGATCATAACTGGAGTTTTAGAACTCGGATTTAGGTCCACTTTATATGGATGGAAAGATAAGACATAGACCTAAAACTTTCATGAGAGTTCAAGACTCAATTCTGCCGTTTTCAAGTTCAAATCTTAGCAACAACGGAGAAGTCGGAACCTGTCCTGCAGCTCAAACACTGTTCGGTTTTCAGCTCATATCTTGAGTTCTAGAAGTCCAAATGAGCTCTGGTTTTTTTTATTGGAAAGCTATTGCCCACAGCTTTCATGGAACAAAGAGCTCAAATTCTGATGTTAGCAATGATATTTTGGCCAGCCAACAAGATAAAAAATCTGCCAACAATATCAAGAACCAGCAGCCAACAATGTCAAAAACCAGCCACCAAATCAATGGTTGCCTACCAATCAATAGTTCTGAATCTTAGCCTATAAAAGGAGGCATTTGCCATGTATTTAGTCATATTATTTTTCAGATCAAAATCATGTTCTTGCTTTCTCTCTTTATATCTTTGTAATGTTCAAGTTTTCTTTCATGTTATATTAATCTCTTGTTTATGCCTTTCATATACTTAGTTAACTTATATCATAATCATGTTCTTATCTTGTTTATTTATGTTTTTCTTCTTCATTATGTTTAGCTAAGTTAATTATGTCAAGGTGAAAATGTTTTACTAATGGTGTTAGAATAGGTATAATATAAACTGATTATACAGGCACGTAACGTAGGCTGTGGTTTTTGGCTATGAAAGAAAATGATTTATAAGGCTCAAATAGTGTTTCAGAGTTTCAAAGATTGAGGATCACTATCAACAGTTTGACTCTTGACGTCATTCATATTTTTTTTTGCCGCTCTTCTTTGATTTGCTTGCTTCTTCATTTTTTATTGCTTTGCTAGGGCATAACCACTTTATTTTTTATGTCACTTTTTCTAGTGATTTGGGCATGCTCTCTAGCATTTGAGTTTCTTGAGCTCTTTATGCCTTTTGGCTTTCTCACGGTTTTTTCTCTTTTCTTATTGAAATTTTATCTTGCCCCCCAGTGTGGGGTGTGATCCTAGTCAGGATTTGTTTCATGAAAGAAAAATTATTCAGGCTAAAAAAGGAATCGCAAGGGATGTAATTATTTCAGAACGTGAAAGGAATAACAAAGATGGTCTTTCCTCATTTCAAGCGAAAGTATTTAAGATCAATAAACTTTGACCTCATCTAGTATGAAGTTTTGGTCTTTGCAAAGATGCATTTCATGAATCATGAGCAACGAGTTCACTACATACCATTATTCATACATTTAAAGACACATGATTCAAAAGTCATAGGGTAAGGATGTTTATTCACTTCTTTTTTCTTCTTCTTTTTCTCATAATTTAGTCACCTCAATGATGGAGTTGCTTGATTCACTTGTCATTCTACTAGTAGAATGTCAAAAATATCATTTTTGAATGAACATCAAATTATTTTTGAAATCAAAATGCCAGATTAATTTTTCAAAACTCCAATGGGGAAATGAATTTTGGTAAAAGAGATCAATTACGTCTATGAGATCATGCAAGGTTGTAAGGGTATATTTTTGGGTTCTTTGGTTTTTTTGGCAGGCACCTTTTATGAATAATATGCAAAGAGAATTTATTGGCCCAATCTTCTTTATTGATTTGATAAAGACTTATACATCATGGATAATACTTCTTTACAGAATTAGAGTTCACAGGCCTAACTACGTCTTCCCCATCCATTCTTGTTAGTATCAACACCCCTCCTGAAAATGCCTTCTTCACTATGTAGGGTCCTTCATAATTGGGCGCCCATTTACTGCGATCTTCTCCTGGTAGTGACAAAATTTTCCTCAATACTAAATCTCCTTCTTTGAACTCTCTTGGCCGAACTTTCAGGTTATATGTTTTGGCCATCCTTTTTTTTTTTAATCAAATGTAAGAATATTATAGATCAAAAATACGCTGGAGACCAGCAATACAAGAAAAAGGGAACAAAGTCCCTTGAACAAAATATAAGCAAGACAAGCTTGCTGAACAGAAATCAGAGGGAACAGGCTCCCTTGAACAAACCATAAGCAAGACAAGCTTGCTGAAATAGAACAATCAAAGGGAACAGGCTCCCTTGAACAAACATCAAAACCATATGGTAATAAGCATACATAAAACATCCATACAACAGCTTCAGCAGACTAAACATTCTGGACATTGGGGAGAGAACCTCACCCAAATAGAGAAAGCCCTAACAAAGCAGCAGGTAGCAACAGAAAGAGGCAATCTTCATAGTCTACCCATAGCAGCAGCTTCTGCAAGCCCAGAAGGTACAAGTCCTAGAGCAGCACAAAACCAGCACAAAGATGCCAGAATACACAATCCATTCCAGCATACCAACAAGCAAACCCAAACCAAGCCCATTCCAGCAATAGCAGGAAAAAGCCATCAAAACAGAGACCCGACAAGGGGCCAGGGACCACGCATCAGCCAGCATCGCATGCAAAAAGCAGGGGATTACTGAGCTTCACCCAAGTCACTCCTGCAATATGGGGATAGCAAGTTAACGGCAGCTGCAACCTGCACTCCCAACAAAGGGGAACATGTAGGGGAAGATGGACTCATGACAGTAAGCCAGAAGTAACAAGCCAGAGAAGAAAGTCCAACTCTAGCAAACCATAATTCCAGCCAACTTCAAGAAGCACAGCATACCAAGCTGCTTATAGCAGCATACCAACCTGCATATAGCAGCAACCAAGAGGCCAATCACCAGCAGACCATCCCTACACCATAGCATGGATGTAACCCAAATATGAGGGGAGAGAACCTCACCCAAACTGTTGGGATCCATAGCCACTATCAAGATAGGCCAGCCGAATCAAACCTGCAGAAGAACCAAAATGGAACAAGAGGCAAAAATTGCGGACAAGGGGAGAGAACCTCACCCAAGCACACCCCAAACAATGCCCCGTAGCAGGCAAATAGATCCTTTGCAACAAACCACCAGCATCCAGTGACCTAGAATCAGGCAAGCCTGAGGAAGGAACACTACTGAAGGTCAACCCATACAATAATTAGGGAGCCAGCACACAACACAGCTCCAACAAACCAACTCTACAACGTGAAGAAGTAGAGCTAGCAAAACCCCCAAATATAAACCTGCATATAGCAGCAACAAACTCCCACAAGAGGATTCAAGGTCATGTCCAGCAGCCAACCATAAGAGCCAACAGAATCCCAGCAACAAATAACTGACCACACAAAGCACACAACCAAACAGAACTTGTAGCTTCAAGAAGCACAACATGTAAACTCTAGAGAAATGCTGTATTTAGCAGCAACACCCAAGAGAGCCTATAACAACAGACCATAACATGCAGTGTACCTTACAGAAAACGGCAACTCAGAGGCCAGTATCAGTAGAAGGCCACAACCAGTCTAGCAAACCACATTCACTCAGCAGAGGTGACAAAGATGCCACCATAACATGCTCCACCAAGCTCCTCTATTGCAAATATAGCAACACAGCAGGAGCAAACCAACAGAACACCCTGCATAAGAATTGGCTGCCATTGGTACACTCCAGCAGACACTGGCATAGAACGAGAGCAGCCAAGGATGGCATCCAGCCATCTTCAAGAAGGATAACGCACTGCAAACCAAGCTACATATAGCAGCTACACCCAACACTGCAGTGAGCAGCAGCCAGGGATAACAGCTCCCATAGGCAACGCAAACAACACTGCAATGGAGGAGCCAGGGAAAACAGCTGTCATAGCAACACAAACAAAGCACCAAAACCAACATCCAGCTTCAAGGAGCGAAGCAAACAGGACTGCATGAAGCAGCAACAACAGATGATAATATCCACCAAGCAAAACGCCTCAGAATCTTGACATGAGGGAACAAGACCAAACACCAACCAACAACAAATGGCAGGCAAAACAAGCATACTGCAACAGCAGACCAACTAGCAAGATAAACTTGCAGCAATAGCAGAGACACTATAGCTTGCATCTGGGATACAAACCGATGCATATAGCTAGAGAATGAGACCCAACTATAGCAAACCAACACTACAAGGAGTAGCAGAAAACAAAATAGCAATCCAGAGAACAGAGCATTCAAGAACAACTGAACTCAGGAACCAACACACCAAAATCATGAGGTAGACTACCTCATGTATATGCAGAGGGCATAACCCTTACGACTTTCAGGTTCAGAGAGCAATTCTCGCCATTGGGAGGAGAAAATTCCAAAATAGAGGAGAGCATCTCTCTCTAGTTTCTCTCTCTAGCTGCAGCTCTGCTCTTTCGTGACCCTCTTTGGCCATCCTTCTTTGATACAACTGGTGGTGACAAATTGCTGCTAACCTTCTCTTGCTAATCATATTTAGCTGCTCGTATCATATTTTGGCCCACTCAGTCTCCTTGAGTCCAGATTCCATGAGGACCCTTAAAGAGGGAATTTCTACTTCCAATGGTACCACTGCCTCCATTCCATATACTAAAGAGTATGGTGTAGCCCCTGTTGACGTCGTCACTGCTATTCGATACACATGGAGAGCATAAGGAAGACATTCATGCCAATCTTTGTAAGTAATCACCATTTTTTGAACAATCTTCTTTATATTTTTATTAGCAGCTTCTATGGCGCCGTTCATCTTAGGTCTGTAAGGGGACGAGTTGAAATGCTTGATCTTCCACTTTGTGCATAGCTCTGCTATCATTTTTCCATTGAAGTTTTGAGTACTATTAGTCACTACTCTCTTGGGTACACCGTATCTACAGATTAGATCTTTCTCGATGAACCGTCTGACCACTTTCTGAGTTACATGGGCATATGAGCAAGCCTCTACCTATTTGGTAAAGTAATCAATCGCTACAAGGATAAAACGATGTCCGTTACTGGCTTTTGGATTAATAGGCCCAATCACATCTATTCCCCACATTGCAAAGGGCCAAGGAGACACCATGTTAAATAAGGGTGCGGGAGGCGCATTGACTTTGTCGCTATACACTTGACATTTGTGGCACCTTCGGACAAAATTTATGCAATCTTTCTCCATGGTCAGCCAAAAATAACCTGCTCTTTGCAATTGCCTAGCCATCATGTGTCTGTTTGCGTGGGTAGCACAAATTTCCCCATGCGCTTCTTGTAGGGCCTTATTGGCTTCCAGATCACCTAGACACCTCAGTAAAGTCCCATCAAATGATCTTTTATACAAAATCTCCCCATCTATGTAGTATTCTATAGCCATTCTTTTTAAGGTCCTTTTATCTATCTTCGAGGCTCCCAACGGGTACTCTTGATGCTGGATGAATCTTTTTATATTCGTGTACCATGGTTTGTTGTCCGTTTCTTCTTCTATTGAACAACAATGAGAGGGAGAATTTCTGATCTCGATGTTTACAGGCTGAATTTTGGCACCACTATCAATTATAGCCATAGAAGCTAAGATAGCTAACACATCAGCAAATTGATTTTGGTCTCTCCACAAATGAATAAATTCTATTTCATCAAAGCTTTCAGCCAATTTGGAGAGGTATTCCTGGTATGGTTTTAATTTTTCATCCCTTGTCTACCATTCACCTTTTACCTGACAAATTATTAGCATTGAGTCTCTATATACTTCTAATTTGCCTACCTTCATCTCTAATGCGGCTTCCAATCCATATATGCAAGCCTCATACTCAGCTGTGTTGTTTGTACAACTAAAGTGCAGTTTTACTAAGCTAGGATATTGCTTTCCTTCTGGGGAAATTATCACAGCAGCTGCTCCGTTGCCCGATACATTTACTGCGCCGTCAAAATACATGGCCCACCAACCACTCTTCTCTTCCTTTTTCGTTACTAGCACATCTTCATCAGGAAAGTCAAAGTTCAATGGCTCATAATCCTCAATAGCATTATCAGCTAAATGATCAGCAATTGCTCTTCCTTTTACTGATTTTCTTGTCATGTAGATGATATCATACTTAGCTAGGAGTACTTGCTATTTGGCTATTCTACTCGACATGTATGACTTTTCAAAGATATACTTTAGTGGGTCCATTCTTGAGATCAACATCAACCAAGTAATGTAGTATAACATATATTGCCGCAACCTCTTCGCACTTCACACCAGACTATAACATAACTTCTCTACCATATTGTAACATGATTCACACTCAGTGAACTTCTTATCAAATAGTAGATGGCTTGCTCCTTTCTTCTTGACTCATTTTGTTGCCCTGGCACATAACCTATAACTGATTCGGTCACAGTTAAATACAAGATGAGTGGCCTTCCGTGCATGGGCGGTACCAACAATGGTGGTTTTTGTAACTACTGATTGATCTTATCAAAAGCTTTTTGGCAACTTTCATCCCATGTTCCAGGATTCTTCTTTCGAAGTAATCGAAAAATCAGTTCACAAGTGACCATAAGTTGTAAGATAAAACGAGCAATATAGTTCAAGCGCCCCAAAAAGCCTCGAACTTCTCTTTCGGTCTTTGGAGCGGGCATGTCTTGTATGGCTTTTAATTTGTCGGGGTCCACTTCTATGCCTTTATTGCTCACCACAAATCCTAATAATTTGCCTTATTTCACCCCGAATGTGCACTTCACGAGATTCAATTTCAACTGATATTTTCTCAACCTCTTGAACAATTTCCTCAGAGCTGGGATATGGCTTTCTTCATCTTTGGAATTCGCGATCATGTCATCCACATAGACCTCAATTTCCTTATGCATCATATCATGAAAAAGTGCTACCATTGCCCTTTGGTATGTTGCTCCAGCATTTTTCAACCTGAATGACATTACTTTATAACGGTAAGTTCCCCATGGGGTAATAAATGTTGTCTTTCTCTTATCTGCTTCAGCCATTTTAATCTGATTATACCAGAGAATCCATCCATGAAAGAGTAAGTGGAACTCTTAGCAGCATTGTCCACCAACACGTCTATGTGGGGTAACAGGAAGTCATCCTTCGGGTTTGCCCTATTCAAATCTCGAAAATCCACGCACACCTTGATTTTGTTGTCCTTCTTGGGAACCGCCACAATGTTAGACACCCATTCAGAATATTCTACTACCTCCAAAAACCCAGCATCCCACTGTCTTGTTATCTCTTCCTTTTACTTTGAGCAATACGTCAGGTCTTGTCCTTTTTAGCTTCTGTTTGACTGACCGGCAACCCTCAATGAAAGGCAACCTATGCACTACTATTTCAGCATCCAAACCAGGCATGTCAGCTTATGACCAGGTAAAAATATCCACATATTCCCGCAAGAGGGCGACCAACTCGCTCTTCAACTTTATAGTGATCAACATCCCTATTTTCAACTCCTTTTTGTCATGCTCGGTACTTACGTTTATTAATTCTAATTCCTCTCTTGCAGGCTTCCATGCATGTTCGGATTGTTTTACAAGCTTCTTGAACTCCTCAATGTCATTTTCACCAGCTTCTTCCTCATCCATTGAAGTTATGATTTTATCAAAATTAGGCCAATTATTCTCAATGCAATGGGTTTGTAAGTTTATCGATGACCCGCTTTTAGATTCCCTGAAAGCGGAAAGTGCCTTTGTTATGAGTGCATAATGGAAAAAGGTGAAACTAAAAGGCATGATGAAGGGAAAAACAAAGCATGATCTCATTAAAACTTAAAATGATAGAAGGGCTCAAAAACAAAAATCTTGTTGTCAATATCTTGAGCCACGATTACTGGCAACGCAAATTTATTCAAATAAAATGCAACAATAACAAAAAGCAAGCAACCAACAAATGTTTACTTTTTAAAGATAATTGGGACTTCTTGAATTTCCCAATTGTTCAACTCTTCCCCTTCAGCTAATCTTCTCACAAACTCAGGTAGACCATCCTCCAGAGCACTCACAGTCAGTTGGGGTAGTGCTTCATAAGGGCTCTCTTCGTCTTAGAAACCTCCTTGGGGTTCTTGTTTGTTGATCTCTTCTAAATAGTGGATGGTAGCGCCGCTAAATTCTTTGCTCATCCTCTTAATTTCACCCTCAGCATTGATCACTTATGCGGGTCGTGGGAATGTTACGTGGATTGGAGGGATCTGTATCCGGCCTTCATTAGGCTCCCTTCCTTCGATTCGAGCCAACCTCCTTTCTTTTTTTAAACTCGACTGCTCTCTTGAAATCTGCCTTTCTAGGCTTAAAACCTAAACCGAACCTCTGATCGGCGCATTTCATCTTTATTACGTTGATCCTCTCGGGCATTCCTATGATAGGGTCATACTGGAATGGCAGCCCGTGCTTCAGAAAGTATTTAACAGCCATCCTTGCAGCCTCAGAAACCTCTAGTTTCCTTCGCACTGTATTCTCAGGTACCCATTCAGCATTTACTACCTCAAATGCATGTAGGTTTTTATCCTTACTCTCTTCAGCCTTTATGTAAGGATCAACACATTTCTCACCATAGTTAAAGCCTCTTCAGCTCTTACTGTCACCAAGTTTCCATTGATGATAAACTTAACCCATTGGTGTTATGAGGATGCAACGGCTCGGGCTGCGTGGATCCAAGGTCTTCCTAACAACATGCTGTATGTGGGATGAATATCCATCACTTGTAAAGTTACTTGGAATGGTTGGGGGCCAATTACAAGCTCAACATCAATATTTCCTATAATTGGCCTTGGGAAACCATCATATGCTCTAGCTGTCATGGTACTTGGCTTCATATGAGAGACGTCGACTGGCATTTTATCAAGCACATGCCTTGGCAACACATTCAAAGTAGAACCATTATCTATTAGCACCTTGGCGATCACACAATCCTTGCATTTCACAGTGATATATAATGGCTTGTTGTGACTAGTTCCTTCATGATCTAGTTCATCATCTGTGAAGTAGAGATAGTTAGTGGCTTGAATCCTTCCCACCAAATGTTCTATAGAATCCTGTGTGATATCTTGAGGAACATATGCTTCGTTAAAGACCTTCTGGAGAGTGTTCCTATGCAACTTCGAACTCAAAACTAATGACAATAGAGAGATCCTAGCGGGGGTTTTTTTCAACTGGTCCACCACACTATATTCATTGTGCTTCATCAGCTTCAAGAACTCGTTAGCCTCCTCATCGCTCACTGGTTTGTTGACCTCATCCATCTTGGCCAATTCCACCACATTCTTCCCTTTTGCCTTCCTTTGGTCTTCTAGCTCTTCAGGAGTATAACACCTCCCACTTTGGGTTAACCCCCCAATTTCAGAACGAAGAGTAGGAGCCGGTCTCGTGGTATGAAAAGAATAACCATAATTATAAGGTATGGCATTATAATTCCCACCAACTATGCTTGTAGGTCTAGCCAAAATCATTTTTGGAGGTCCTCCCTCCGTTGGTTGATATCTACAGACTTCAACTTTTTTGTCGAAACCAGTCATGGTTCCTACTAGGTTTTCTTCGGGCGCCCTTACCCTCAACACTCCCAATGTCATCATGTCTTCTACTTTCACCTGAAACTCTTTACAATAGTTTATATGGTGTCCTATATGCTAGTGATACTCACAATATTCACCTTTATGCTCTATGGCTTGCTTTTTGATGGGTGTTTTGAGGTACCCAGTCTGCTCCAACATTTTGTACAATCTCTCCATTGATACCTTAGGCATTAGTACTCCTCTCTTCTTCTTCCAAATCATTCACCCCTCCACTTCTAGAAGCATGGTGCGGTAGCGGGTTGGACTTTATGTTTGGAAAATCATCAAAGGAAATCCACCCTGTCTTGATGAGTTGGAGGATTCTCCTTTTGAAAGCCAGACAACCGTCAATATTATGGCCAGTGATACTAGCATGGTACTCATATTTCTGGTCTGGCCGATACCATTGAGGGAAAGGTGGTTGCAAGGGTGTTAAAGGAACAGGTGTTACTTGGCCAATACTGAGCAATCTTTGATACATCTCACTAAGAGGTATGGGAAGTGGGGGCAGTTTTTCTTGGTTTGCGGAGAAGCTTCTGCGTGGGTGAAATGTGTTGTTTTGGCGGAACGAGATATTTTTGGGTATTTGTTTGGCTTTTTAGATAAGGCGAAGTGAAATTTATGTTGGATGTGGGAGGAATGGTCATGAGTGACCTAACATTGTGCTTTCTTCCCTTACCTTCACCTTCGACGTCGTGGACATCAGCCTCCTTCTTGCGTCCAATAAAACCCCTTTTTTCACTAGGGTCTGTGATCCTACCTATTCGAATGGCTTGTTCGATTCGTTCAGCTATAATAACCAAATCAGAGAAGCTTTGTGCAGAACTTCCAACCAAGTATTCAAAGTACGGTGCTTTAAAAGTATTGGAGAACAAACCTATCATTTCCTTCTCCAATAGTGGTGAATTAACCTGTGTCGCTGTTTCACGCCATCTTTATGCATATTCCCTTACAGATTCCTCATAACCTTTCTCCAACGAATGCGAGCTTGATCTACTAGGGGCTATGTCCATATTGAATTAATATTGCTTAATAAAGGCATCGACTAGGTCTTTCCATCCCTTTACCTTGGTTTTGTCCAACCGCATGTACCAAGTAAGAGCGACATCGCTCAAACTATCCTGGAAGAAGTGGATCAACAACTTCTCATCCTGTACTACTTCAACCATCTTATTGCAATATGACTTAAGGTGGGTTATTGGACATTGGGTTCCAGTGTATTTGATGAATTCCGACACCCTAAACTTCTTAGGAATGACTACATTAGGTACCAAACACATCTCGGTGGCTTTCACCGGGTCATACAAATGGTTCCCCTCAACTGCCTTACCCTCTCCTCTAGAGCAGCCCACTTCTCCAAACCTTCATCTCCTATCATTTTGTCCTTGTGAGACCCCTCCAAGGTTAGCTCATCAGCATGAGGAATCCTCATTGGGTATATAGGCTGAGCAGGGAAATGCATAGCATATTGGGGCTCATGCGAAGATCCACTTGCCCCCATGTTTGGTAGGTTGAAGCTAACCGGAGGCGTCAGTGATATCTGAGTGGTAAATGCTGGTTAGGAGGATGTCCCTTCTCCCGACTTAGACCTCAGGGTTTGTTCCAGTAAGCTAGTAAGCCTGGCGACCTCTTCCTTCAGACCGTTCAACTCCTTTTGATGTTGGGCATCCAATTGAGTTCTTTCTTCATTTTCCATTTTTTTCCGCAACCGTGTGTTATGAGTGTGTTTTAATGGGGGACCTATATTTCACCTGGTGTGCAGCATTATAACAGTTCATAAGTGTATGTTAAAAAATGCATGGATATGAATGCAACATATTGGGCATGACTTATTTCATGGGAGGGTGACATAACAACCGTTATTCTTTGGATGCGTGGTTAGATCTACATTCGATACTTATTGCAATGCCGAGAGGAGATCTGTTTAACCTTTTACCACCTGAGCTTTCAGCCTTGTATACACATTTTGAATAATAAAAATAAATAAATAAAGGTCTCCACTGCCATAAAAACTTTCATCACAAACAAATGATTCATCTTAATCTATTACAGGGGGGAAGGCACTGCCTTTATTAGCTATAGCTTTTAGAAACATATCGGTGTTATTCATGCTTCTTCGATACTTCGTGATGTCTCCTCCAACTTGACGAGCCTCCACTCTTAGCCAATGAGTCTCGGCCGCAGCTCAGTCAATTTGCTCTTGAAATTCCCTTATTCTTTTAGTATGGATCAAGTTGTTTCTGGATAGAGAATTATTAGCAGTATCTAATATTTGATTGTGACTCTCTATCATTTTCTAACTTTCTTGCAATTTTTCGATCTTTACTTCTCCCTTTGCCAACTTGGTCCTCAATGCTTTTGCTTCAATTTTACTACTATTGAGTTCAGCTCTCCAATTCTGGGTGGCTTTGACCATCTTCTTGGTTTTACCCAACTCCAATTCAACCTCTTTTAACTGGCTCTTGAGTTCTTTTATATCTGTTAAACGCTTGCTTGACACAGCTTAGGTTTTGACAGCCAATTCTGCCCAATACCAGGCCTTTTCCACTTTAAGCGTCTTGTCCTCATTGATGAATTTTAGTGATTCCAAGTCGTCCATCGCTTTCACCCGGTCTCGGCCCACAGAGTCTCTTTCTTCTGCAGCCAATTTCCTCATAGCTTTTTCTTCGGCTAATTGATGCTCTAATGACAGTCTCAATTCCTCCTTTGTTTTAAGCTCGGCTTGCAACCGTTTTACTTGCTCCCTCAATTCTTCTTCACAACTCACCCTCTTTGTTCGAGTGCCCACAGATTCTGAAATTTCTACCATGTTGGAAACTCCTCTGTCACGCCATTCGGGATATTTTTCGCTAACTGTGGGATTCCTTGATCCATTTTCCTTTTTTATCAGCAATAAAGATTTCCAATCCTTCCTAATGCTTTCTAAAACCTCTATGGTGGCCCTTTTATAGACCCCGGTAAATTGAGCTATATCAATTATCCTAGGGACACTTTGTATGCCCCCATGCTGCCTTGCAACTAAAGCATATGCGTAACTGACGTATCCCGTTACTCCAATTAATGATACCCAAGGTTTTGCTCCACAACTCATCAAGCTTGCCATATTCCTTATCCAAGGAGCTTTCCAATTAAAGACGCTTAATGGAAGTCTTTGTAATTTTACCCTCCAATCATTTTAGGAAAACTTTCCCACTCTTCTGATATGAACAACTCGAGTGGCTTTTGGTCAAACCACAAGAAATTTTTGAATATTGGCATCTCCATTTCTATATGGCTTACCAACCAGATGAATAGTAAAGAGACACAACACCTCATGGAACCTTTACCTGTTTTCTTACAATGACTAAGAGATAGGAAGGTTTCAGCCAAAATCACGGCACACGGGTTGATCTTTGTCTTTTCATATTCCATAAACAAATTAGCAGTTTCTAAACTAATAATTCCTGTAGTAGAGGGACATAGAACTAAACCAAATATTCCCAAAGCCAATATTCTATGTTTCTCTAATTTAGCACCCGAGTTAGCCTTTTTAGCAATCAGCAACTCCTCTAGTCGTTTCCATCTAAGACCCCCAGAGTTATCTTTCTCTCTATACAGTATTAGCTGAGGGATTCCTAGCAGTTTGGCCAGCTCATCCATGGTGTCGTCAATTCTTTGGCGGAAGTACACTTTGTAGGCATCTTCGGGGAATTCAGTCAACACACTATACTCTTCAATGGTAGGTGCCATGTTGACATTTCGGAATGTGAAACGATGGTAATTGGGATCCCAAAAATGGATCATGGCTTTTATAGTTGATGGCAACACCAGCACTTTCAAAAGGTGCAAAATCCTCCCATACTTCATAGCAAACTCTGCTTCATCTACCTGATACTTGGTGAGTGAAAACAACCGGTAGGTGTCATTTATTATGCACCTGACATCTTTGAGTAGCGGTGTCCCACTGGCATTTGGTCTAGGGCAGTCTCCCTCGGTCATTTGCAAGGATTCAGATTCAAGTTCATACTCAACAGTTGTTACCTCACGAATAACGGCCATTATGTCACCCGAAAGCCCTGTAATGAAGATGCTTACATGTTAAGCTTATCTTAGTGAAATTATAAAGGAACCAATCTTAAAGAATAGGTTCTAGTCATTAAATACATCGGGGTAGTTTTACTATCTAGTCTCAAAGGTCTTTTGCATGCTCAGTGATCGTCCTCGAAAGGTTGATATGAGGTTTGCAAGCAGTGTGAAGATAGAGGCCCTAAGTAATATCAGTTTGGCATATCGACCACTGTCGAGCAAACAATCATGCGAGAGTTGGATAGTTTCCCGAGCCTTACCCAGGCTAAAGCCATTGGGGTGCCGTTACTCCTCCACTTATCTTAAAGTTGATACCACATGTAAAAACAAAATGAGCTTGAGTGATGTGTGATAAACATGAATAATTGTGCATGCTAAAACAGTAAAAAAATAAAAAAAAATAAAAATAAAAATAATAAATGAATAATAAAAATAAAACTTGATAAATACAAACAACACAACAACAAAAACACCGTAAAACATTTTTAGCAATAAAAAGATAAAAAAAAAACCAAAGCTTAGTCCTAATCCCCAGTGGAGTCGTCATTCTGTCGCACCCGGACATCGCGGTGGCCTTTAAATAATCTTGATTATTTAAAAAGAATAGATATCTGACATCTTGTTCTTTTAGGGGAAAATATCTTATTTACGGAGTCGCCACCTAGTATTATGGTCACTAGGAACCCTAATTGGTCAACAGAGATTCTACGGTATGAGACTGGTTACGTAAAAGGGAAGATATTATCACCCCTTAAACGTTCTGCCTAAGGCAGACTACATTACTGGTTTTGTCTTAAATTGCTAAACATTTATTAGTTTATGCTTTGATGGTTTACTTGCGATATTCCTGACTCTGGCGCCAGTGAATATTCGACTACGAATAATTCCAACTCTGGCGTTGGTAAATATTACGTAGCTATAAAATAAATTTAGATCAATATTTTTTTATTCCTGACTCTAACGCTAGTGAATAAAAAAAATAAAATAAAAAAAATTCATTTTATTACGCACTTGCATATTTTTTATTTTTTTATGTAGTTAAATAAAAAAACAATTAAATCAGCATTTTTTATTCCTGACTCTGGCGTCAGTGAATAAACCAATAAAATAAATTTTATCTTTCACGCATGCACATATTTTTTCTTGCTAAATAAAATAAAAATAAAATATAATGAATAAAAATAATATAAATTTAAACCAATATTTTATTCCCGACTCTGGCGTCGGTGAATAAACCAATAAATTTATATTATTTTTATTCACGCATACACATATTTTTTCTATTTTTTATATATTTTTCTATATATATATATATATATATATATATATATATATATATATATATATTTGGAACCAGTGACCCGGCTAGGCCACAGCAAGCATGAACTAGTTTCATGCGTGCATGGCACTATACGAAGGTAATTAATCACCTTCGCATAGTGCTAAATGCACTGAAGTTTCGAAACAAAAACGAAGAGGAAGAGGAAGCTTACCTTGCTGCAGGTTGCTTTGCCGGAATGTTAGCGTGTTGGGCGAAGATCAGTAGTGGCGTCCGTTGATAGAAAACTGGAAATCCTCCTTCTACCTCTTCTTTCCTGCCCTCTATTTCTTCTTTTCTCGTCTGTGAAATTCTCCTCATGCTCTGTTCAAACTCTCTCTACTCTCTCTTAGTCTGTTTCTACCTTCGTTGTTTTAGACCAGTACTGGGGGAAGCTTGTTTCTAGTATGGGGTTCTAAAAAACATTTAAAAGTTCGTCTGGTATCTTTGTGTCTCTTCTCTTTTCAGTTTTTTTCGTCTCTCTCTCTAACCCACCCTTGTTTTTTCGATACTCATTTGTTTATATAGAGTCCGGCGGATCGGTAACGGGCGGCATGCTGAGGTTCAACAACCATTAATGCGCCCATAACTGCAGCGACGTTTCTCAGCTTTTACTGCTGAGAACGGTTTCTGGTTTAAAGAAGAAGAAGATGAACAACATCTTCAAAACGACGTCGTTTGGAGATAAAAGGTGGCAATTTTACGTTTTGACCCATGCAATTTCGAAAGTCTTGTAATTAAGCCCCTGATCTAAACTGTAATTGGCCTCCCTGCATTTGCGCGCCCTTTTCAATGTAATCCTTGGATTTTAATTTTGCAATTTTGACCCCAAACTTTAATATTTCTTCAATTAAGTCCCTGAATAAGTTAATTTCAAGCTCAATTAAGTCTCAAAACTTATCAACTCTCCAATTAAACCCTTGATTGGATTAATTAAATTAGTTTCAAGCTTAATTAAGTCTCAAAACTTATCAATTCTCCAATTAAACTCTTGATTGGATTAATTAAATTAATTTTAAGCTTAATCAAGTCTCAAAACTTATCAATTCTCCAATTAAACTCTTGACTTGATTAATTAAACTACTCAAAAATTTAAATAAATCTTTAACCTTCCAATCATGTTGCCATTAACCCAAATTTTAATTCAATCTTCATTTATTTCATTTTTACTTGTTTTTCATCATTATTATTTTTCATCATTTTTTTTCATCATTTTCAGTAAATAAAATAATAATAATTAAAATAAAAGGGTCAAAATTGGGTTATGACAGGAACAATAAAAAATATTTTATATAAAGTATTATTTATTTCATGATGTAATAACAATAGTTAAATCTACATTATTTATATTAAAAACCATCAATATTAATATATATTTTTAAAAATTATTTTATAACTTCAATTTCAAAAGCATTCTTAACCAAACACATTAAACTAATTTTTGTTCAACCTCAATTTCAACCACAGTTTAACCAAACATACATAAATACCAAATCAATCTCAACCAAAAGTACTTTTTATAAAACAATTTTTTTCAAACCATAACCACAAAAGCTACCACAATACCAAACAGACTAAAAAGGCTATACACGATACTAATCTAGATCAAAGTAATTGGACTGAGAGATTTTAGGGGTGTTTGAGATTTTGTTTTAACCTGCTTTTTATGGAGATTTGAAATTTTTTTTGCTTTAAATTAATTTTTTTTATGTTTTTGGATCGTTTTGATGTCAAATATTTTTTTTAAAATACAAATAAATATTATTTTAATATATTTTTAAGTAAAAAATATTTTAAAAAGTAACCATTAATACACTCACAAACACTTATGATGACTAACTTATTAAATAAAAATTAATAACAACACTAAATAATTTTATATAAACAAATTTTTTTTCATAAACTTTTTTTATCCTAGTGCGGGCAATAAAGTCGTGCTATCTATATACTATAGACCATAGTAATCAGACCCGGCCCAGTCCAACGAGTCTACCTGGGACTCGGGGCCTTGGCCGGGTCCGTTTCATTCAAAACTCGGGTCAATAATTGGCTCGGAAAAAACCGTTCGACCCGCCGAGGCAACCTGGAATCTGGGTGACCCGGACAAAACCTGATAGAGCCATTTTTTTTTTATAAAAAAGTGTTTTTTCTACTAGTTGGAGACCATTTTTTTTCATATTTTTCAGTTGGTTATTAATCAATTTCAAAGCTCACTATATAAATACTAAAAGAATATTTTATTTTCTCAATTTAAATTTGAAATCCTTTAGTATATATATTCTATATTCATAAGAAAAAAGTTATGTTTTTCATGGTGGGATAAAAAACTTTTTTAATTTAAATACTTTAACTTAAAAGAATAATATAATATCTTTTGAATATGAGATAAAAAATCTTTTAAAATATTTTTTTAAACTTTATTATTTACAACATATATAACTTATATCCACACACACCAGGTTTTGAAAGTTAGCTATCATGAAAGGGGTTTTGAAAGTTAGGTTTGAATTGGGTTTTGAAATTAGTTATGAATCTGTGATTATTTCAAATGATTTTCTAGTTTTTTCTTTTTCATTTCTGTTAATTAACAATTCATTTCATTTCTGTTAATTAATAATTCTTTAACTTGTCTCTAACTTTATCATTATTACCTAACGAGTTAATTTTATTATCCATCTCTTCTATCAATAGTTTCTGAATATCTCTTTTTCAAGGAAGAGCCTTCTTAAAACCCCGTCCATCACAAATGGGACGTTGATGGCCACTCTTAACGAAAAGCCAGGGGAGGGAGACTTTCTGTGTGTTTCCTCCTGTCATATTGGTATCGAGGAGTCAAATATGGCTGAGCTTATTGCCATTGCTAAGGATTTGACGATCCTAATCTCCAAAGGGGATGTTAATGGTTCAGTGTGTGTGGAATCAGACTCCGTTAATGCTTTAGCTTGGGTTGTGGGGGCGGTAGAAGTTCCTTGGAAGATTGAATTATGGCTTTCTAAGTTCTTTGGAGAGCTGGTCTAAAAGCGTACCCCTAAAACTGGAGATTCTATTGCAGATGGTTTGGCAAAACGCGGCAGTAGGAGAGCATCTGACTTGGTTGTATGGTTGTAAGATGTAGAGGGTGGCTACACGTGCAGTTGGTTGTACCTACCATTCTGATAAGATAGCAGCAGAAGACAATTTGTTCAGTTTAGGATTTTCCTAGCCCTCCCTTACCTGAAGGTAGAATGGATGAGACCTGGACGTCATACATCAACACAGCTGTGATTTAACCTTCGCGGACCACTTGACTACCTACCTACCAAGCTCTGGCTCGAAAGCAACAAGCAATTCCTTGTAAAACATACTCATATCACACATGGAGTAATGGAAAATGGCCAGAATCTAGACTGGTAATGAAACACAGTGCGAAAATGAAGTAGAACGAGATACTATCCAACTACAGGACAAGTATGATTATCAAATAAAGACTCCTGTCCTGAGCGGCTGACGCTAAGGTTAGCCTCACAACTTCAACTGAAACTAGATCATAGAAGAGAAGCACATTTACCAACCAACACTTGATAATGGAGCAGCTTCGAATTCCCTCCTCCTTGGTCCTTCTCCCATCACTCCTCTTTATCTTCATGGTATTAAGGATGCTCAAAAAGTCGAAAACCAAAGACTTAACTCCAAATCTACCTCCAGGTCCACGGAAGCTGCCTGTGATAGGAAACTTGCACCAGTTATTTGGTTCTCTACCCCATCACCGCCTGCGAGACTTGGCCGAGAAACACGGACCTATCATGCACCTTCAACTCGGCCAAGTTCAGACCATTGTTATTTCTTCTCCAGAAACTGCTGAACAAGTGATGAAAGTCCATGATATCAACTTTGCTCATAGGCCCCATCTCCTTGTAGGACAAATCGTCTTTTATAACTGCACAGACATAGCGACTGCAGCATATGGAGACTACTGGAGGCAGTTGCGGAAAATTTCCATCCTGGAGCTATTAAGTCCTAAACGTGTGCAGTCATTTAGATCTATCAGGGAGGAAGAGGCATCCAGTCTTATTGGAAGTATTTCTTCTAGTGCAGGATCAATAATCAACCTTAGCAGGATGCTGTTTTCTGTAGCATATAACATCACTACGAGAGCAGCCTTCAGTAAATTGCGGAAAGAGGAAGAGATATTCGTTCCGCTTGTTCAGGGAATAATACAGGTGGGAGCAGGTTTTAATATAGGTGATCTTTTCCCTTCCATCAAATTGCTTCCATGGATAAGTGGGATGAGATCCAGAATGAAAAGGTTGCATCATGAAGCTGACAGGATACTTGAAAGCATTATCAAAGAGCATAGAGCTCGCAAAGAGGAGGGCAATTCTAGTAACGAGAGTAAAGCAGATGATCTTGTAGATGTTCTTCTAGATCTCCAGGAACATGGGAACCTCGACTTCTCCCTAACTACCGATAATATTAAGGCAGTCATCCTGGTAAGTGTTTGTATTGCTGTACATTTGGTTTTGCATGGTCTGTATATTTGCTTACCTCAATTTGATTATCGTGTCTCGTTCTCAGGACCTTTTCATTGCTGGGACTGAGACATCATCAACTATTCTAGAATGGGCAATGTCAGAGCTGCTAAAGCACCCTGAAGTGATGGAAAAGGCTCAAACAGAGGTACGAGAGGTCTTTGGCAAAGATGGAAGTGTCGGTGAATTAAATTACTTGAAGATGGTCATCAGAGAAACTATGAGATTACACCCTCCTGTCCCTTTGCTGCTTCCAAGAGAATGTCGAGAGGAGTGTGGAATTAACGGATACAATATTCCCATTAAATCCAGAGTCCTAGTTAATGTATGGGCAATCGGAAGGGATTCAAATTATTGGGTTGAAGCTGAGAGATTCCAACCAGAGAGATTTCTTGATAGCTCGATTGATTATAAAGGGGTTAATTTTGAGTTTACCCCATTTGGTGCTGGAAGAAGGATGTGTCCCGGCATTCTGTTCGGCATAAGTAACGTCGATCTTCTACTAGCAAATTTGCTCTACCATTTTGACTGGAAGCTCCCCGGTGACATGAAGCCAGAAAGTCTAGACATGTCTGAAGCTTTTGGTGCCGCGGTTAGAAGAAAAAATGCTCTGCATTTAACTCCTATTTTGCACCATCCTCATCCTGTTAGATCTTGAAAATCACAAGGAAAATGATCTTAAATCTGCTTGTTATGTGTTACCTTATGCCAATGGTGTTGCCCAGTCACGATAATAATAATAATAGTAATAAAAAGCTGCTTATTTTTCAGTGTTGCCTTGACAGCTGGATTGAACAAGTGTTATCTTTAACGTTACCCAGAACTTGTAATAATCCTACACTTTGATCCAAATTCCGTCAAAAATAGCCGTGTGATAATCGTTCTTCTCTTTGAACACCAAACCTCAGAATGGAATTGCAGCGAAGCAATCTTCTGGCTATGTCACTTCCAACAGGCAGCGGTTGTTTCATCTCCAAAGGGTAGAGCGTCTCCCCAGTCAGTCATAGATTGTCTAACCAGAGGTTGCATAGTCGTCTATGATTTTTGTTTATTGGTGCATATATGAAGAATACCATTTTTTAGCCCTCTGTCAGTTACAGAGAGTAGTTTAACGAGGAATTCGTTGTAGATTAGCTCATTTAGCCATTATGTATACTCGCTGTGTAGTTATCGAAGACTAGGTTAAACAAAAATAACATGACAAAGCTAAGAAAAGCTAGGTCCTCTTCTCCTTAGTCTCCCTTTCCTTTCATGTCCAATGGCAGATATTAGACACTCCATTCAATCTTTGCACCATCTTTCTTTGTCTACTTTTGTTCAAAGAATTGGATCGTCAATATTTCTTTCATTTTCGTTTTGTTTAGAAAAACATCGCAATAATCTTCATTACAACTAGCTCTGTTTTGCAATCTCCCGTTCCAATGTCTGTGTTGAACAAAGATTTCTCAATTGTCACAATCAACCACGTGAAGGGGAAGCTTTAAACAGAGTTGTCAATGTTCTATGCCTTCAAGAAACCTCATTCTCATGCCATGACTGCCATCTCTCATTCGTGAAATGTCCATATCATATGGACCACATACATAGACCACTTGTATAGATTTTGCCAAAGACTTTCTTGTACAAAATCGCAACTGCTACTGCCATAAACCACATCCACTCTCGTAGAGCAATTTGCACGTAGTGTTTCTGTGGAAATGAGCTCATGGAAGCCCCTATTAAGAAGTTCTTTAAGTAATTATGAAATTCCATCAAGATTTGCAGCTTCCATTCTGACCTGCCTGCCAATCTTGTAATTCACCACTTAATATTATAATTACTAAAAACCCTAACTGGTCAATAAAAATAATTTTATAGTACAAGATTGGTTACACAAAAAGAAAAATATTATCACCCCTTAAACATCTTGCCTGAGGCAGGCTGCATTGCTGGTTTTGTCATTAATTACTAACATTTTATTGGTTTATGCTATGATGGTTTGCGTGTAATATTCCTGACTCTGGCGCTAGTGAATATTCAACTACGGAAACTTCAAACTCTGGCGTTGATAAATATTATGTAGTTATAAAAACAAAATAAATTTAAATTAGTTTTTTTATTCCTGATTCTAACGTCAGTGAAGAAACAAATAAAATAAATTATTTTTACACATACACAATTTTTTTATTTTTTATTTTTTAGTTGGTTTAGACCCACTCGGCCTAGCATCGTCACTGGCCCAAGCCAGTGACTAGGCAATTTTCACCCACAAACGTGCGTGAATTGTTAACGCATGCTTCCTACAGTCACCGCTTAATTAAATCTCTACTGCACACTGTTGGTGAATTATTTTGCAAAGCTTGAGACACTTGCTTTGGAGCATAATGAAGGCGATGGCGTGCTGTGCTGGACGAACGACGCTGCCTCCTCTTGCTCTATTTTTTTCTTTTGCTTTCTTTATTTCCTGGTTTGCTTCTGTTTGTTCCCACCCTGTATAACCTCTGTATATTCTCTCCTTCCTCCTCCTGTTCGTTCGTCTCCTCTCTACTTCTAGCTTCGTTTTAAAGATGAAGCAACGAAGATGGTGATGATACCGGTTCCCTCTGGTGGTTCTTCTTTTCTGCTTGTTTTTTTTGTTTCCTTTGTGCTCTGCCTCCTGTGTTTGTTCCCCTCCTACGTGTTTTTCTCTGTTCTGTTTTGTTCTTTTCTTTCTCTACTGGTCTACTGTGCTGCTGATGCTGAGAAGTTGCGTCGATGGACTGCCGTTGAAATAAAATCTCAATCAAACTCATTCTTTTTTTTTTGAAGTTCGAATTAGAATCGAATTAAAAGCAGACAACTATCATTATCTTGAAAGTAAGAATTATCTTGAAGATAAGGATAGAATGACAAAAGTAAAAATTAGTCCCTAGTTTCTGTGCAAGCTAACAAATCACATTTTTCATCGAAATAAATCTCTGATATTTTAATTTTATATTTTAAACCCTGTAAAATTAAATTAAAACCAATGGGCCAAAATTGGGTTACAATAATTAATATGATCATGTTAACAATAATTAATATGATCATGTTAACAATTTATAATGAGCTATTAATGATAAATCATCCGATTGGAACCTCCTTTGTGTGTGATTTCCAGTTGAGTAATAAAAAGAGTTTATATTACATTTATTTTTAATACCATTAGTGGATCCTCTAACCTTGACATTTGTTTTTATCATTGTTTAATCCTCATATTAATCTTACATCTCAAGTCCTCTTTAACTTATTATTATTATTATTATTATTATTATTATTATTATTATTTGTAATTTATATAGTTAACCTCCCTGTGGTTCGACCCCGGTCTTGCTGGCTTATTTATTACTTCGACACTCCTACACTTGGGAGAAGACATCAACTCTTTGATCGTGTCAGATACCTACTCCTTCATATAGGTGATTTGTTTGATCAGTTGCAGGGAACTCAGTTCTTTTCTAAGATCGATATTTGATCTGGGTATCATTAGTTGAGGATAAGAGAGGAGGACATTTCGAAGACAACTTTTAGAACTCGGTATGGTCATTATGAGTTTTTAGTGATGTCTTTTGGGTTGACGAATACACCGGTAGCTTTTATGGATTTGATGAATAGAGTTTTTGGATAGTTTATTGATCGATTTATGATAGTTTATATTGATGATATTATGGTGTATTCAAGGTTTAGAGAAGAGCATAAGCAGCATTTGAGATTGATGCTTCAAACTCTATGAGATCATCAGTTATATGGCAAGTTCTCAAAGAGCAAGTTTTGGTTTGAGAGTGTAGCATTTCTTGGGCACGATAGTGTCAAGGAATGAGATTGAGGTTGATCCTCAAAAGATTGAAGCAGTTAAGCAGTGACTTAGGCCTACTTCGGCAACAATTATTAGAAGTTTCTTAGGTTTGGCCGGCTACTATTGGAGATTTGTGGAGAACTTTTCTTGGATTTCTACATCATTGACTAAGTTAACGCAGGAGAATGTTAAGTTTCGGTGGTCTGAAGCTTGTGTGAAAAGTTTCTTAGAGTTGAAATAGAGATTGACTACAGCGGCTATTCTAGTAATACCATGAGGTTTTGGTGTTAGGTGTATTGTGATACTTCGAGAGTGGGGTTAGGATGTGTTCTAATGCAACATGGCAAGGTTATTGCCTATGCTTCATGGCAGCTGAATAAGCATGAACAGAACTATTCTACGCATGATTTAGAGATGGCGGCTGTAATTTTTGCTTTGAAGATTTGGAGGCACTACTTGTATGGCGAAACTTGTGAGATCTTCACAGATCACAAGAGTTTGAAATACATCTTTTAGTAGAGGGATTTAAATCTAAAACAGAGGAGATGTATGGAACTGCTGAAGGATTATGATTATACCATACAGTTCCACCAAGGTAGGGCAAATGTAGTTGCCGATGCTTTGAGTAGAAAATCATAAGGGAGCTTAGCTCATATTCAAGAGGTTCAAAGACCTCTGATTAGGGAGCTGCATGAATTAGTGGATGAAAGAGTCAGATTTGACCTTAGTGAAGCTAGAGTAATGATTGCTCATTTTCAGGTTAAGTCAGATTTGTTTAATAAGATAAAAGCAACTCAGAAGAAAGATGATTCACTACTCAAGATTAGAAATGAGGTTGAGAAGGGTAAGGCTGCAGGTTTTATGATTGGTGATGATGATGTGTTGAGATATGAGAATAGGCTTTATGTACCTGATGTAGATAACCTGAGGAGAGAATTAATGGTAGAGGCACATTAAACAATTTACACAATGCATCCAGGTTCCACCAAAATGTATAAAGATCTTAAGGTATGTTATTGGTGGAATGAGATGAAGGTTGATGTAGTAAACTTTGTTTCTAGTTGTTTGACCTGTCAGAGGGTAAAAGGTGAACACCAGAAACCTCCTAGATTGTTGCAACCATTATTGATTCCAGATTGGAAGTGGGAAGGGATCACAATGAACTTTGTGACAGGTTTGCTTAGGAGTCAGGAGGGTTATGATTCGATATGGGTTATTGTTGACAGGTTGACAAAATCAGTCCATTTTCTACCAGTTAAGATTACTTATGGATATGCAAAGTTGGCGGAATTGTTTATTAGTGAGATTGTGCGGTTGCATGGAGTGTCAATCTCGATAGTGTCAGATAGAGGTCCATAGTTTACATCGCGGTTTTAGGTGAAGTTCCAAGAAGTTATAGGTACTAAAGTGCAGTTGAGTACAACTTTTCACCCTTAGATAGATGGTCAATCTGAGAGGACTATTTAGATCTTGGAGGATATGTTAAGGGCTTGTGTTATGGATTTTGGGGTTGGTTGGAGTAAGTTCCTACCATTAGTGGAATTTGCTTACAACAATAGTTATCAGGCTAATATAAGATGACACCTTATGAGGCTTTGTATGGTCAAAAGTGTAGATCACCAGTTTGTTGGTTTGAGGTTGGTGAGAAGCGGCTAATGGAACTAGAGTTGATTCAGATTACCTCAGAGAAGATAGAGGTAATTAAAAAGAAGCTTCAAACAGCTCAAAGTAGACAGAAAAGTTACACGGATGGAAGAAGGTGTGACTTAGAGTTTTCAGTGGGTGATTGTGTGTTCTTAAAAGTATCACCAACCAAAAAAGTGTTCAGGTTTGGGAAGAAAGACAAGTTGAGTCCTCAATTCATTGGACCGTATGAGATTCTGGAGAGAGTTGGAGCAGTTGCTTATAGGTTAGCACTACCACCAAACTTGTCTGCTATTCATCTAGTATTTCATGTTTCCATGCTAAGGAAGTATATTTCAGATCCATCTTGTAAACCCCCAGTTATAATTTTTCTGGGTATTTAAAAGATGAGAGATTTAACCAATAGTAAAATGGGTTAAATTAAATTAAAGAAACCTAAATCAAGATAAAAATAGTGAAATTAATGAAATGAAAAGTGAATATAATACTAAATCATTGAAAAGAAAAACATTTGTGAGGACAAAATGAATACGTAAGATCAAGAGAGGTCAATATTCAAATAACAGAAGGTTGGGAGTTTATGTATAAATGATAAAAAGGGTTGGGGATAAATGTGCAATTAACAAGATGTTAGAACTATAAATATCATTCTATTTTCTCTCTTGGAGGGACTGGCAAGAGTAAGAGAGAGTTTAGAGAGAGGCTGGAGAGAAGATATATTGATGGTAAATCAACCGACAGCTATAACTCCACTTTCCACCGTTGGATCAGAACGATATTCGGATATGTTGTTCTCATCCATGTCATATACATGTTCACCGTAGAGATTTTCTATATCTGTCCCCATTTGAGAGATACCAAGGGAGGAAAATATCTAGGAAAATACATGTTGTTTTCTCCTTCGACCACCGTTGGATTAGGCTATAACTTGGATGTGTTCTTCTTCCTGATTTTGTCTAGATTCTGAACGGTGGAGATCTGAAACAAACATTCGGTATAGAAGTTGTGTATCTCGCACTGTAGGTCTGCAAGTTTGAGGTCAGTTCGATTAAACCCATATTTCTGAAAATTTCACCATTTGATAAAGTTAATATTTGGATATGTTATACCCATAATGATGCATTATAACTTGACAGTATAGATTGTTTGGAATATTATTCGTTTGTTATTTATGGTTGATAGAAACTGTGTCAAGGATTGTGTTTAGGAGAATATTGTTCGGAAAGTTTATAAAATCAACAAGAATGTTTTATTTTGACGTTAAGAGGGAAGATTGAAATAAATAAGATAAATTGGCTCTTATAAAGATATTCTTTTTTTTTACAGTCTTAAACGATATGTGATATGGCTAGGGGTTGAGATGATAGAGAAAAAGTTAAATTGTGGATGTTGTGTGTAAATGGAAAAGTTAGTGAATCTGGACAGATTCATCTCTTAACTTTTGAAGAGAATTCGAGTAGAAGGATGAGAGAATTAGGATCAAGTTTCTTCATAGTAATTGCAGTTTTGGATGTTAGCTAACTAAGAAATTGGTCTTGCTCAATATGGAGCTGTAAAACCCCAGCCATGGGTCATCAACCGAGATTGGGTCTTGACAGACCCTGTAGGGTAGTGTTTGTTGATGAGCAATTTTGACTATATCAAAGGCAGAACTGAGTTGTCCTTCCTTCAAAGAACTTGTAGCCTTGTGTATTAGCTTTCCAACGAGACTAATCTCGCTTGAAACAGAGTTCTATAAGTCTAGATATAGTTAAAAATCTGATGAGTGTTCAGACAGTAGCAATTCAATGTCTAGACAGTAACAGTTGGACAATAATAGTTCAATATTTAGATAGTAACAGTTCAAAGTCAGACAGTAACAGTTGGAAAAGTCAAATAGTAACAGTTCAAAGTCAAACAGTAACAGTTCAAAGTCAGACAGTAACAACTGGAAAAGTCAAATAGTAACAGTTCAAAGTTAGACAGTAATAGTTGGAAATTGGACAGTAACAGTTCAAAGTTAGACAGTAACAATTAGAAATTGGACAGTAACAATTCAAAGTTAGACAGTAACAATAGACTTTCACGTGAATACTATATAAAAGAATTGAATCATACGAACACTTGCACATTGAAATACTAACTCTGAAAATATACATGATATATGTATGTATGTTATTATGAGAAAATGAACATGTATAAGAAAGTAACATATGAGCAATGGATGAATATGGATTCTCTATAATATCGGCCTGAAGGAATGATAACTATGATTGGATAAAGGATGACAATATTAATGGGTGTAATTAGAAAAATGTAAGATATAAAGAAAGAAATGATTGAAAGAAAGATTTATTAGCTATTGATATGATTATTATAAAACATATCCTTGAATGAGGAAAATTTATGAGATGAGTCTGTAACTGCAGGAGGGACCATCGGTGTGGTGCAACAGCAGCAACAGGGGAGCACGAGAAGAGCTTCTACTGCAGGTAAGTGACTTTCACCTTCCTTTTAAATAATGTTGAATAATGAGAATACTTTATCATGAATGTTACTGTATTGTGTTAATTCAGATACCAGACTGTCAAATGCTTAAATGTTGACAAATGGTTGATTAGCTTCAGCTAATGGTATCTGAAGAGATGACCTTGAACAATGAAATACCTTATCATGAACGTTGTCATATTGTGTTAATTCAGATATCAGATTGCCAAATGCTTAAATGTTGACAAATGATTGATTAGCTCAGCTAATGGCATTCGAAGGGATGACCGGGACAAACGATTGATTAGCTTTGGCTAATGGTATCCGAATGGATGACCGAGACAAATGAATTATTAGCTTCGGCTAATGGCATCCGAATGGATAACTAGGACAAATGATTGATTAGCTTCGGCTAATGGCATCCGAAGGGATGACCGAGACAAACCAATGATTAGTTTTGGCTAATGGCATCCGAAGGGATGACAGGGACAAACGATTGATTAGCTTCGGCTAATGGCTTCTAAATGGATGACCGGGACAAATGAATGATTAGCTTCGGCTAATGGCATTTGAAGGGATAACCGGGACAAACGATTGATTAGCTTCGGCTAATAACATCCAAATAGATGACCGGAATAAATGAATGATTAGCTTCGGCTAATGGCATCCGAAGTGATGACCGGGACAAATGGTTGATTAGTTTTGGTTGATGGAATTCGAAGGGGATGGCCGGGGTGAGTGAATAGTTAACCTTGACAAATGATGTCTTAAAAGAATGGCCAGATTTAAGATTATAGTTGATTGCAAGAATCGGTGCATATATATATACTGCAAGTTGTGTATACCAAGAACATGAAGGAACTACAAATGTCACACTTTAAACATGAGATAATGTTAATGCTTCATTAAACTGCCAGACCATTTCCTTATTGTTGTTGTTGTTATTATATTATTAAGTAATTGCATTCTTGTAAATGTTTTATATTGCAGTAGGGATGTCATACCAATAAGGTGCCTAGGAAACCCGATACATGGGAACCTACTTGTACAAGGAATCATGTAGTTGCATTCTAAATCATGATGTATTTTATATGAATCAATGTATTGAATGTATAACAATTATTAAATCCTTTTAGATTAAATTTATGATGATTATTTGTAGGATAGAATACAAACTCATGACTATGCATGTATATTTTAAATGCGAACTTCTAATCATGCAAACATAATATTATAAGTTTATGTAAGATTCACTTTTAAATGAAATGTTGATTGTTGTTGATGTATGGATTATATATTGATGATGTGAAGGGAACATGTTCGCCGATTACCGACATGATGTGTGTCAAGTACAAAAAAAAAATTTACTGTTGTTTTGGGCTTGAAAAGCCGGGTTGTTACACATCTCATGTGTTAGAAGTTCATCCCATTGAATTGAGAGATGATATGATTTATGAGGAGCAACCGGAAGCTATAGTCGATCGACAAGTGAGGAAGATTAAGTCGAAGGATATAGCTTCAGTGAAAGTGAAATGGAAAGGTCATTCGCATGAGGAAGCGACATGAGAGCTCGAAAACAAGATGCATGAGGAGTATCCTCATCTTTTCGATAATCTCGGTAAGTATTCAATCATTTCTATTAAGTTTTGAGGATGAAACTTTTATAAGGTGGGGAGATTGTGATGTTTTGAAATAAATAAGTAGAAAAAGGCAATAAAGCCTTTGAAGGCTTAAAAGTAGGTATAAATAAATAAGGAGTATTGTGGTAATTGAATAAACATAATAAGTATAAATAGAAGGAAAAAAAAAGAGAGACCTTAAATTAAGAGTGAAAAACTAACAGGAGAAGAGAAGAAAAGGTAAAGAAAAAGAAGAGAAAAGAGAGAAAGATAAGAGAAGGAGAAGAGAGTTGGAGAAAATAAGTTTAAAGGTATGATTTAGGTTTTTAAATGTATAAATGTGTGCTCTTTGAGCTTTAAATTTTTGTTTGATAAATGTTAGGGTTTTGAAGATTGTGTTTTGGGTTGATTGATAAATTGATTTAAATGTTATGAGATGATTGTTGTGGGTAATGAGTTGTTTAGTTGATTTTGGAAGATTTTAGGTAAAGATGATGATTTTGAGTTATGATTTGTGTAAATGGTGAATTTTGAGTTAGAAATCTTGAGATAACAATAGGTTTTCTGTGGAAATTTTGGGTTGGGGGTTGAAGATGACAAAATTTTGGTTTAGTCCCTCAATTTATGAAAATTACAAATTAATCTCTAAACTTCAGAAAATTACATATTGGTCCCTGGAGCATATTCTGAGATTCTGGGCAGAATAAAAGATGAATTATAGGCAGAATTCCAGTATAGTTATGAATTTTTAACACTTTCAATTTGGTCCTCCTATTTGACAAAAATTACAATTTGACCCTAAAAATTTGATAAAATTCCAGAATGGTCCCTGAAGCATAATTTGAGATTCCGGACAGAAATGAGGATGAATTATGGACAAAATTCCGGTATAGTCATGAATTTATGACATTTTTAGTTTAGTCCTTTAATTTGATAAAAGTTACAATTTGACCCTTAAAAATATGATAAATTCCAGATTGGTCCCTAGATGTAATATTAGATTTTTCAGATTGGTTTGATGAATAATTGAGGGTTATTTAGTGAATTATTATCAAGTCTTACTATTTGTTTTATTATTTAGATTTCGGGAAAACCGTTTAATTTTTGGGTTTTTAGGAAAAATGACTAGTTTAGTTTACAAACATATAGGGTTATGGAATAGACCCTTAGCTAAGTGTATTAAATAGTTTGTATGTTCTTTCAATTCATTTTTGAAATGTCTCCTTTGCATTCAGACAATCCTAATATTCTACCGGCGGGTCATTAGTAGGATTTCCTTCGGTATCTGATTTCAAATTTTGTTTGCTTTGAGTGAGGTGCGTGGATAATTTTCCATATGCATGAGAAATATTATAAATATTTAAGTTGTTAATATGAATTGAATCATGCTTCTTGATAATATATATGTTAATTATTATCATTGTTACGATAAAACATGATCAATTGTTGAATCTGAATTCTTGATATGAACCAATATATATTTTGAATTGACTTCTGAATTGATAGCTCCTCATTTGATTGATGTCATAAGTTGAGCCTTGAGATATGAATATGTCTGTTTGATTATGATTATGAATCTATGGTATGCCAGTCAGAATACCTATGCTAATAGGGTAGTGTTAGTCTTTGTGCACATCGTATCTGAACCCTAGTTGGTCGGGGGAGTCACCAACCTGTGTGAACTGATCATCCCACAGTACGGAACCTCATACTCATTGCATTTTGATTTTCTGACGAGCTTTACCTTATGATATTCTTGTTATGGTCTATTTGAGAAACCTTCCTATAAGAACCTAGAGCCATAATTGTGTATATATTCATCATTGTTATATTACCTCGCGAGTGTATATTAAACGTTATCTACTCACTGAGTTGTTGAACTCACCCTCTCATTATATATCTTTTTAGGGTTTTAGCTTGTTAGCGGGTCATTTTGTTAGACTTTCAGAACATGCTCTTTTCTGTTGTAATTTGTGTTTTTTCTTTATGTCTAGTTAATGCTCCACAATTATAAAATTATATTAACTCTTGTATTAAGACAATTAAATTATATTATGAAGTTAGTTTGTTGTTACTGATGCGTTGAACTCTGATTGACTTATTTGAAGGATAAGTTTGCATGTAAGTTTGGATTCGCATAGGTATGGAACCTTGGAGGGGAACCTTGCCTATGTGCCGGTCATGGATCCGGGAATTGGGTTATGACACAAATCCTCTCTAGGGATCTCAAAGTCTTTCGGGAATAATGCACAGTACAAAAAACATTGTTGCATTGCTGAATCACTAGATAGTTATAGCTAAATCTCAATATATGGAATACGTTAGGTTCCAAATCATCTTTTCTAACTTTTGATTCTTCCAATTCCTCCAATGCATTCTTCCACTCACATATGTCAACCACTGCCCTCATGTTTCTCGCCATTGTTATAATTTCTAGAGGCAAACCAGCACATTCCCTTGCAATATCTACTGCTATTTGTTCCACTTCTAGAGAAAGTGCTCTGTCATGTCCAAGTTTTTATCTTTGTAAGTGGCTTCACTTTGATTTTGTGTTTGCTATCCATCTGTTGACAAATCCTTTTTGATCGTGTTGTCATAATCAACTTGCAACCTTTTAATGGGACAGGAATTTCCACTTTGTGTAGCTCAAAAGTGTTCTACAAATCATCTAAAATAAGAATCCATTTTTGTTTCTTCCTTGATTCTTTTGACAATTTGATAGCTCTACATAGTTCTTCATCTTCACTTGAAAGATCTAAACCAAGACATTTAGAGTGTGTTTGGTATTGCGGTAGCTGTTGTGGTCGTGGTTTGAAAAAATTTGTTTTATAAAAAACACTTTTAATTGAGGTTGGTTTGGAAAAATATATGTTTGGTTAAAACTGTGGTTGAAATTGAGGTTGAATAAAAAGTAGTTTAATGTGTTTGGTTAAAAGAATGCTTTTTAAACTGAGGATATATATATATATTTTATAAATTTAACTAATACTATTACATCATGAAATAAATAATATTGATATCAAATATTTTTTATTGTTCCATTAAACTATATGCAATTTCATCACGTACGAAATCTATCCAACAAGGACTATATTTTTCATGGTTTCTTAAGCGCGCAACAACATTAGGTAAAATAAATAAAATTGAGATTGTGATCAAATTCTACAAATGCTACGTTATCAAATGATCTTCTAATTTTTTGAATAAAACACAATTAAAAATAAAAATAAAAATTGAATTTTTTTAACTGGATCGGACCCGGCAAGAACAAAATTGGAATTGCGATCAAATTCTGCAAATGCTACATCATCAAGCGATCTTCTTATAATTTTTCAAATAAAACACAATTAAAAAAAATAAATTTTTTTTACTGGGTCGGACTAGGTTCAATGCATTGCTTTGAACAGGACCCGGTCCAATCGGAAACACTCCACTGTTCACATAAGTGAACAGTGGAGAGCCAACCCCACTGTTCACTTATGTGAACAGTGAAGAGTGCAGCTCTTCACTTTTTAAAAACGCAGAAGAAGCATGGAAATATTGCTTCTACAAAACCGCAGGTGAAACATCAAATTTTCGTGGGTCCCATGGCTAAAACACAGCCGTTGAAAATAACCAAACGTTATGTTACTGAGTTTAACAAAAAACGCAGAAGCTAATGCATAGCCAAACACTCTCTTAGTAATAAGAGTTTGCAATCTTTTAATGCTGAATTCTGAAGACATGGTCACCCAAAAAACACAATGAGAAAAGTCTTGTATTATTAGAAGCTCATTATAAATATGTTACAGCATTGTCGTTTTATTAACTCTTCCCATCTCGTAAATACCAATTGTCAAGTCTTGTATTCTATTCAAATGCTCGGCCCACTAGCTTTTTAGAGCTAGTAGGTAATGGATCTCCTGGAGTCTCATTTGTTTTGCCTGTAAGCCCTCCAGAAGAGCTAGCTTCTCCACCAGGCTGCGCTACCCCTCCAGTCCCATTCTCTATATCATCCTCCATATTAACATTTCATTGTTCTCAACCCAACTTAATTTATTCACTCCCTGCATCTTCCTGGGCTATTCCCTGTCTCAGAATGCATATTTTAAGGCATGTTCTATTTGACGAGGCCCAAAATCCATTCCTCTACAGGTCACCATCCTCCCTTGATACTCTATAGACTCCACCGGCAGATGTTACCACCATTGTCATTGCAGCTCCATTGAATTTGTATTCCCATGCTGTACCCTCGGGGCCTCCACGTAACATTGGACGAACGTGCTTGCCTTTTCAACTGGATTTGGTTTCGATGGCCCATTCCATCTTCTTTGATTTGGGAGAGTTTAGGTACGAATTTTCAGCTTGATTTGATTTCAATTGTTTTTTTAATATATATATATTGCTGTATAGTACAACCTTGCCATGCTTTGTCAATTCAATTTTGAGTGTCCTGCCATGTTAGCTGTAGCCTGTAACAGTGATGCCTACTGCCCTTGATATCATCTTTCCCATCATGGTCAGCTGGGCTTCTTCTTCTTTTCTTTTTTTTTCCTGGGATGTGCTTGTTTAAGTCTGATTGGGAGACCTATAAAGGAGTCCCTATGCTAACTTATCTGTTTTCTTCACATGGTTTTGCATTCCTGCTTCTCTCTTCTGCTCAATGCTGTAGCTCAATTGAAATTCAATTTATTGTCTTCGTCAGATTATGAGGATGAATAGTTTGAATATTTGAGGAAACATTACAGGCAATTTTTCTGCCCGATAAGCCAGTCCAGTTTCAATCAGAACTTTACACCCTTCCCTCTAAATTATAGAAAAAAGACATTCAATTTTTTTAAGCTAAACAAATACCTTTTTTCCAAAATGCTTCTGATGGAAGGAAGAAATTAACTGACCAAATAGAGCACGGGACAGGCAATTGTTCTGCATGTACTCCTACCCTAGCATTAATTGGTTTCCTTCAGCACAACATCTATACAACTTTACAGGAACCATTAAACATGCAGTTACCTTGTAAACAGAACTGAAACCACCCTCGCCGACTTCGTCTTCCGCATCGAAGTTCTTGGTACCAGCTTTCATCTTAGTGTGAAAAGTCCTGTTTGCAGATCTAGGCCTCTAAGCTTTGTCAGACCACAATTTTGGATGTCAAAGAGAATACTCATAAGTTCATAGAAAAAGTTATGTTCTGTTTTCAGCATCTTCAAGAGAATATTAAACAGAGCAATTCTAGTCGACAGGAATTGTTGAAGAGTTAGCAATTCACAGACAATATTTTTAAATCTTCAAAGAAAAGTATAATGAGAATTGAGTAATTAATCTGGTAGTCCAAGTAGAGATGCCAAAGAGCTTGTTATTTTTTCTTCCCCTCTTTTTATAAGGACTCCAAAAGAAATACCAATACCTTTATCTGCATAGACTTTGCCACCAAGCCAAGCATTTCTCTGCATGGCACCTAGTACTAGAAGGGCAACGAAAACTGCTCTGGCTATGGCTACAACATTCCTGTTGCCACTCTCACACGTAATTAGGTGCAAATCCGAAGCTCAAGCATGATTTGATCTTGAATTTTATAATTAAGATTCTCCAATATTTAAAGATCATCAACAAGAAATTAAAAGCCATAGACTTTGAAGCCAATCAAATTCTCATTAAAAACCCAACTTTAAAAAGACAGAGTCATCCAATTCCATGCGAAGATAGTAACAAAATCTGACAGCGTTGGGTAGCATTTGATGTTTTCAAGAGAGAGGGAAGAGATTGATACTGAGAGAGAGAAAAGGAGGAATTAAAGCATAAGCGTACTTGTAATTCATTATTTATATTAAGGGGTAATGTCGTCTCCTAAGTCCTATCTCTACAAAGGGCAATGTTATAGATGTCCAACATTTCAAACTTTACAAAGGGAAGAAGCACATCAGTCATTAAGTGGACGTGCTTACCCGTAATTCAATATTAAATTAAGGGGCAATGTCGTCTCCTACCCATCAATCTCTACAAAGGGCAAAGTCATCTCCTACCGTATCCTTGGAAACCTTACAAATGGACGAAGGACATCCTTAGCATTAGGATCCTTCCACTCCACTACTGACTCCCACCATTTTTCTGGCATTGCATAGATTCCTTCAAGAAAAGGGGGAGGAGATGGCTGGCCATTTTCAAGCAACGGAAGACAAATTGACAACCTCTTCAGCTTCTCACAATTTGCTACATGAATATATTGCAGAAAATCGCAAATCAGTTTTGCACTACAAATGCTTTTGAGTTCTGGTAATCCAACCAAGCGCAGAAATCCTAACTTGGGGAGTTTGAATTCGCTGTTGCTGCTTTCTTCACCCATAACCCCTTCTTCATCTGATCTTGTTCCACCTATTATCTCCTCCATTTTCTCACATCCTTCAACTGTAATTACTTCTAGGTGTACGAGGTTGGGCAGCAAGACAAGAGGGAACAACTTCTTCATACTTGTACATCTAAAACAAAAGAACCTCTTAAGACCAGAAAATATACCACTACAAGATGGCAATAGTACTGGAGCAGAGCAAAACCAAGAAGATGAAACCAAACTCTCCATGCTATTGCAACTACTAATATGGATAACCTCCAGTTCAGTTGCATTCTTTATTAGAGACCAAAAATCACATAAACTTGTTGCATCATCATAATTATTAATGATTAGTTGTTGAATGTCCTTCGAGAACATGACCTGAAAATCTCCATCTTTGTCGATACTCAAGTTACCCCAAACAATTGTTTTCGTTCTGCGAACATCATAATCATAATCATAATCATAATAATACTTATCCAGTGGTCCTACAAGAATTTTGTATGTGCTTAGTGATTTGGTTTCATCCCGAGATTTGAGATACTCCACGTAGTATGAGTAACCTTCAAAATGGCATACCAAAGTTTCCAACTTCCTCAAGCATCCCACTTCCTTTCCTTTAACTGTTATCGGAGCATATTGTCCTATTCTATTATCTTCGGTAGTAGAAGGAATCCACTCCTCCAATACAAAGACATGCAGGTGAGAGAGCTTAGGTAACAACCCACTAGGAAACTCCTTTTCACCACATCCATTCATTCTAAGATACCTCAGGTTGCATAGACATTCCATGCCTTGAGGAATCTTTTCAGGTGTAGTACCACGTAGATCTAACCTCTTCAGTGCCCTCAACTTTTTCAATGATGGTACATGCCTTAACTCCCTACATTGTTTGATCAATAATGCAGTGAGATTCATCAATTCAGAGACAGAATCAGGTAGTTTTGTGATACCTGTATAAGACAGATCAAGAACCTTAAGCCCACGCAACTGCTCAAAAAATGAATCTGCTATAAATTGCAACTCTGAATTTGCACATAACAATAGAGTTGAAAGACCGGGAAACCTTGGTGAATGGCTGGAAGGAATTACTTGAATTTGGTTATACATCAGTGAAACTCTAGTAGGATTCTTTGTCCACTCCTCTGCATCCGGCAATTCTCTTAATTGTACACCTGCTTTAACCATGCCTTGAGAGTTCTCCTGTAGTATTTGGATGGCCATGTCCCTAATCAAGTCATGCATATTGACACATCCACGACGAGCGTGCATTTTCTTAGCACTTTCCAAAAGGCAGACACTTTGAAGTTTATTAAGCATCGAGTGGCCTTTGTCAAGTTCTGCCTCCCTACTTTCCAGCCCTTTTATCACTCCCTCGCCAATCAAATAAGCTATCAAATCCTCTCTAGGGATCTCAAAGTCTTCCGGGAATAATGCACAGTACAAGAAACATTGTTGCAGTGCTGCCTCACTTAGATGGTTATAACTGTATCTCAGTATGTGGAATACATCAGGCTCAATATCATCTTTCCTGACTCTTGATTGTCTCAGGTCCTCTAAAGCATTCCTCTATTCGTGTATGTCCTCCACCCCCTTCATGGTTCCAGCCATTGTTATAATTCCTAGAGGCAAACCATCACTCTGCTTTGTGATAGATTTTGCAAGCTGTTCCACTTCTGGAGAAAGTGCCATTTGATGTCCAAGTCTCTCAATAAACATAGTCCAAGCTTCTTCCTCCAATATAGGCCTTACTTTGATTTTGTGTTGGGTATCCATCTGTTAACAAACCTTTTCTAATCGTGTTGTAAGAATCAGCTTGCATCCCTTAACAGCTTGGAGAGGAACTCCTACCTTGTGTAGCTCAAAAGCCTTCCACAGATCATCTAAAATCAAAACCCATATCTGTTTCTTCATTAATTCTTTTGACATATCGGAAGCTCTATACAGCTCCTCACCTTCATTAGAAAGATCTAAACCAATCCGTCTGGCGATACTGTTTTGCAATTTACTAATGCTGGTATCTTGTGAAACAGTAATCCAGTAAACATGACAAAAACTGTCTCGTCTTTTTTGAAGCTGATCATATATATGTTTCACCAATGTTGTCTTACCCACTCCGCCCATCCCATAGATGCCAATAGTTGAAACTTCGTCGTGCATTAACCAAGACCAGATAGTCTTCTTATGGTCTTCGAATGCTTGACCCACCAGCTTTGTCGTTGGTATTGCGTCTCCTGGAATCTCATTTGTGTTGCCTGTAAGCCCTGCAGAAGAGCTAGCTCCTGCACCAGGCTGCACTACTCCTCCAGTCCCATTCTCTATATCATCCTCCATTACATTAGTGATCTCTTCCAAAAATGTTCCAAGTGCTTGAACCATTGTAACTGGTGCTTGTATCCTTCCTGCATCCCCTGCCAAATTGTCGACTTCATTATTCTTTTGTTCTTGTGGAGTGGTTGAAATGGCATCATATATCATTTACATTGCTCGAAATTGCTATGCTTTTATGTCTTTTGTTGCCACCATGCACAGCTTGAAAAGCTGCTTCTTGAACGTCTTCAGGCACTTGTCTACAAATTGTAACACCACGCCCTTGGACTCCTGACAAATGCCATTTGATCCTCGTAACGGAAGTAGCAGCTGCATATTTATAGTCACAAAATGTACAGTTGAAACGACCATCATTCAGCTTCCCAACAAAATCCCAAAATGGATCATTCTGTCTAGCCATTTTCTCCGCTTTCTTCTTTGGCCCTTCAAACATCACATAAAAAATTGTCAAAAGTAAGGCAAGCACTTAACTATATATTTTCGTATAGAGATGTACTTCAAGTGGATAAAACATTATAACAAATATTGAATAATTGAAATAATTGTCAGAAAAGCAATCTAAAATAAAAATTTGGAAGAAATTCTGCTTGTTTTGAAGATAAGTAGTTGAAGTTGACAGAAAAATGAACATGGAAGAACAAAGCTATAATATGAGTTTTGAGTTCTAAAATTGATTAAGTGGAAGGAGAGGTTGAAACTAAAATAAGAAGTTAAAAGCAGCAAAGAACATAAAAAGAACAAACAATGAACTTGGTATGAACTCCACAATGTTGGGGATTTCTGCTCCCCATGCGGAACGGTGGTATTCATGATCATTGCTCAAAGGAGACTAAGCACACTAACACAATATTTAACGTGGTTCGGCTAATTGCCTAAATTCACGGGAGAGATCAATATTATTAGAGATAGAGAAAGAATACAACACACGGAGGAGGATCACATCCACTCAACTCCCATCTCACATTGTTACATTGGGCAGCAGCTGCATAAGGCAGCAGGGCTGCTGGTTGCAGCCCTTCTTTCGTTCTCTCTTCTTCTCTCTTTTATAGCTCTACTACTAGACTCTCTCTCTCATTTTGTGCTGCACTCTTGGTGTCTATTTATAGGCTTCAATGACAGCTTCTCTTGCTCCTTTGTCAACAATGGTGACTGCCAAACTTTGATATTAGACAATGGTTGTTGGCTGCCACCAACAACCCACCATTGTAGCCTCCTTCTTTGACAATTCAAGGGGCTGCAAATGCTGCACTAGCATCCCTCTTTGACTCTCACATGGCAACCATCTTCTTTGACAATGACAGCTACATAATTGGCAATATTCCAACAATCACCCCCTTTGCCATTTATGTGGGCAATTGTCCTCTTGCTTCTTCAGTACATGCTTGCATCTTACAGCTCTTCCAAGCTTACCATTCTGAGAACATCTTTGGCCAAGTTTACAGGTACTTGCCAAACCTTTCAATCACCAGAGTTACAAAAGCACACCTTTTCTCACACAAAAGGATCACTACAACCAGATGGTCTGTCACATCACATCTGAAGAGTGTTAACGCTTGTCTCTGGGACAACATTCCCCTTTGAGCGTATTAACCATGCTCATTTTGGAATGATTTTTTCAAGCCTCACATCAAGGCTTACAACACCCCCTCAAATGGAAACATTTATTTTCGAGTGCAACAACCATTATCTGAGTATTTCAATGTGATCACGAGCTCACCACTCTTCCAAGAGTCTACTCATCCCGGAGTTGCGTCTGCCCTCTGTTCCACTCTAGGAACCACGCCTTACTTCTCCGTGAGTCTCCTACTCTTAGTCCTAAGAGTCCAGGTAGCTCTCCACCTTTAACCATGGGGGCAACCCATTAAAGGTTGATCCATATCTTTCTTCATACTCTAAGTATTACAATGCCATTACCAAGCTCACTACCTTGACAAGAGTCAACTTGTTCTCGGAACCTGCGTATGTCTTCTGCTTATTCCTAGCAGTTGCGTCTTAATGCTCCACAAGTCATCCACTTATTGTCCAAGGCAAATGTTATCTAGCTCATTGATCTTTAGCCTAGGGGCATGAAAGTCAATCCTGCATTTGTATCCATACTCATCATAGCCACTTTATTAGCTATCCATACACATGTCCACTCATATCTAGCCATCACATTGGCTCTGGGGTGTTCTGATCTGGGCTCTTTTCATGGCCCTCACACCTTCTATAAGGTGTCTTCGCCCGTTGTCATAGGGCGGTCTGAACTTGGGCTCCTATCGTGGCCTTCACACCTTATGTCTGAGGTGTCTTCGCCTTTCATAGGCAGTCGCATCCTCCTTCATCTGAGATGCTTCAAAATGGCTCCAAAAATCTCTACCACCATGTGGACTATGGGAGAGATCACTGCCACTGATTACATAGAAAGAGAAAATTGCGGTATACTCCTCGCAATCCTCCACCTCGATTTCTATGTTTGGAGCTTCTCTGCCTTTCTTCTTGACAACTCCACCTACACCAACTCTCTTCGGTGTCTTCGTCTTTCATCATAGGCGATCGCCTTTTAACACAGGTGTTTGCACCCCCTCAATTAGGTGCTTCTACAACAGCTCATCTTTCTATCCTTGCATGCATTGGACAGGTCTTCGCCTGTTGTCTTCATCAAGAGCACAAGAGACTTCCTGTGGTACAACTTCTACACAATCTCTGCTCTGAGCTTCATCTGGGAAAACTTCTTCTCCTTGCACCTGTTGTCTCATTACAGTACCTCGTTGAATCACGGGTACTCCTGCACAATCTCCATGTGCCATCGTGCAATTTCTGTTCTCCAGATTTCTCCCTATTCCTTGCTTATGTTTGACAGCAGCTCATCCTGTCACAACACCTATCCAAGTCAAAATAGGGTGCCAATCTTTATCTCCTTGCTGTATTTCTCTTCCATTATCAGGGTCTTCATCAATTCTCCCTTGAGAAATCACAGTCACCAAATCTAACTTCTTTGGAGAAATCACCACTCCATCAGATCTTTGAACATACGGAACCCAACTGTTCCCTTGTGCCGTCATCCTGCTAGTCTTCAACTGTTTCATTATAGACTGCTATATATATGAAAATAGTACCGTATGGATAATCCTTCAACTAAGCAAGTTCCCAGGAAAGATTAGAGGGGTCACACTGGTCCCGCTTAAAACCCAATCTCCTAAACAGAACTTCTTACACCATATTTATCCATCGTACTGTCTTTCCATATATACAACCATTTGCTAGCTTTGTTGCGGCTTTCCTTTACAAGTGATCTGGGGTATCCTGGTTTTATACCTGATTTCTCAACATCTGGCGAGACTACCAGTGCTTAGATTCGTCAAGATTGGTCTTCGTCAATTTCCACTCTCCACCTCAAATCATCCACATGATCGGGTGTCTAGAGTGTCCTAATTTTGCCTTCATTTGGCAAATAAAAAAATCTCTCCATTTAGCAGTTCAACACATGTAATTGGGTAAACATGTGCACCTTCTTCTTCATCATCACCATCGACCACCATGATGATCTTTAGATGCCTTCTGATTGGACAATCTCTCTTAATAATTCACCACCACCATTTCTGGTCTCAATCTCAACGATCGGACAGTACCATTGCATCCGAAACGATCAAATTAGCTGGAAACAAGTCTGAAATCATCCAAATTGCATTTCAGACAGCTAAGATTTGATCAAAACAATTCTGGCCTGATGAGCGGCTCAGATTCAATCTCAAATCCGGTTGCACGTAGGATCAGCTACACTTGATCCTATCTCTCGGCTCGCGGCTCGGCTCCAACTCGGCTCGACTCCTCTCGGCTCGGCTCAACTCAGCTTGTCTCGCGGCTGCTGACGTGGCTGATAGGTCCCATTATGTTGACGTGTCAGCTGACTGGTTGCTGACATGGCATGCCAACTGTGCATGCTGACGTCACAATATGTCATGCTGACGTCATCCTTATCCGGGTCAGTCTCGTGGGTCGGATCATCTGGTATTCGGGTCTGGTCTGCCATTCCGGCGAAGAAGACATATGGCTCGCGTGTGGCGCGTTGGTGCACGTGGGCAGCCTCCTCTCCGGCGCGTGCGGGCATGTCCCACGTCAGAATTTTGCACTGTTTTCACCAGTGGCTTCGTCTCTTCCTCCTCTACACAGTGGTATGGTCAAAACACAATTTTGACAACTTTTATTTTTGAGCAAAAATCAAACACCACTTTAAACCATAAGCTCTGATACCAATTGTTGGGGATTTCTGCTCCCCATGCGGAACGGTGGTGTTCATGATCATTGCTCAAAGGAGACTAAGCACACTAACACAATATTTAACGTGGTTCGGCTAATTGCCTACATCCACAGGAGAGATCAATATTATTAGAGATAGAGAAAGAATACAACACACGGAGGAGGATCACATCCACTCAACTCCCATCTCACATTGTTACATTGGGCAGCAACTGCATAAGGCAGTAGGGCTGCTGGTTGCAGCCTTTCTTTCTTTCTCTCTTCTTCTCTCTTTTGTAGCTCTACTACTAGACTCTCTCTCTCATTTTGTGCTGCACTCTTGGTGTCTATTTATAGGCTTCAATGACAGCTTCTCTTGCTCCTTTGTCAACAATGGTGGCTACCAAACTTTGATATTAAACAATGGTTGTTGGCTGCCACTAACAACCCACCATTATAGCCTCCTTCTTTGACAATGTCAAGGGGCTGCAAATGCTGCACTAGCAGCCCTCTTTGACTCTCACATGGCAGCCATCTTCTTTGACAATGGCAACTATATAATTGGCAATATTCCAACACACAAGGCATGGATTATAAAAACTAATTAAGAAAGGTAAATTGATTTATATTTGGAAACTTGTGTTGTACTTACAAAGGATTCAAAAGAATTTCAACAAAGGAATCTGAAGCTAACTACGGAGTGATCTGAAAATGTAAGCGCAAGAATATGAGAAAGATTAGTGTAACTAGTCACCTATCAAGCTGACAAGAGGCACTCAACAGACAAAAGAAACCTTGAGAGCAGCTGTTTTTAAGACAAGTAGTTGAAGTTGATGGCAATATGAACATGTAAGAACAAAGCTATAATATGAGTTTTGAGTTCTAAGATAGATTAAGCTACACATATAATTAAGTACTACAACCAAATGGGCAAATCTTATTTGAAACAAAATTAGTGGTAGAAAAACAGGAAAAGAAAGTAAAACTTACCTTGCAAGCAAGAAAGATGTTGAACTCCAGATGAGACGATTCGATTCAATCAGAAAAAGGAAGCACAGATCATGAGAAAGGTTTAAGAAATTTGGTGAGGGAAATTAGGAAGTCAATGGTATAGTGAGAGAGATCAAGCAGAAGACAATGTCATTTTTGCAGTAGCTACCATGATAGTAGTATGGTCAGCTCAATAATAATTAATTATTAGTTGTATTGTTTAATAAGAAGGAAGCAGCAGCTTTCCTACCAAAGATTGTATTATAAGATATAGCAAGTTGCTTTTAACCTTTAATTATATGCAAGTGCTGCATATAATTAAGAATTATAACAAAAGAATCAGAAGCTAATTGTTGAGTGAGTTAACGTGTGGACCCACCGCAATGTTCAAACTTTGATGAAGCTCATATGAAAATGTAAGCACATGAATATGAGAGAGAATAGAAACAAAGAATGCAGGACAGACATCCACGAAATTGGACAGAAACATGGACAGAGCAGGATGAACTGTTAATTTAAGTTATTGATGTAGAAACTTGGACAGAGCTGGCTGTAGAAATAGCTTATATATAATTCTAAAGCTTGATTTATATGTTGTTCTATGAGATTCCATCAAGAGCTGGCTGTAGAAATAGCTTATATATAATTTTAAAAATAAAGATTGGCTTTTCTGTAGGGTGGCAGGTCCATTGACTGGAATAAATATTTTAAAGGAGAAATTAAAAATAAGTTTTTTTTTATGTTTTTTTTTATTTTACAATGTTGATGGGTCACCACTACCTGTAATAAAATAATTCCTAACCGAGAGCCTGTCAGATGATGATGATAACAAATAAATTTTTTTTTTGTTATAATTCTTAATTGATAAATATAATTTTTTTAAAAAATCATAATAAAAAAATCGTTTGGGGAATGACTGTAGCAATCTAAAGTGTTTTAAAAAGAAAAAAAATACAAAGCTAAATTCTCTATCAGTTTAATATTAAAAAAAATAGAAGTAACAAAGACAATTTTGAAAAAAATCATATAACAAAACAAAAATCATAAAAAAATGACTTATATAGGGAAACACTATAGTAATCTAAAATGTTTTGTAAGGAAAGCTACAATTATAATTCTCAACCAGCTCAATACTAAAAAAAAAATCGACAAAAATAATTTTGAAAAAAATCATAAAAAATATAAAAACTATGTGGGGGAACACTGTAGCAATCCACAATATTTTAAAGAAAAAACTACAAAGCTAAATTCTTAACCATCTCAATATTAAAAAAATAAAATTTGACAAAGATAATTTTAGAAAAAAAGCCATGTGAAAAAATACTGGAGCAAAACAAAAACCATGTGGGGAAACACTGTAGCAATCAACAATGTTTCAAAGAAAAAAACTATAAAGCTAAATTCTCAATCAGTTCAATAGTAAAAAAAATAAAATCGACAAAGATAATTTAAAAAAAAACAAAAAATAAAAAAATAAAAAAAGAAGATAATGTTGGAAAAAAAACAAACAAAATGAAAAAATGGAAAAAAAAAAGAGAAAAAACATGTGGGGAATGGAAAAAACAACAAAAAAACAAAAAAAAGGAAAGAAAAAGCATGTGGGGAATGGAAAAAAAAATGAAAAGCAAAAAAAAAAAACATGTGAGGAATGCTACAGTATTTTTTTCAGGCGTTTTAGAGTATTAGTTAATAAGAAGTAGAATTATGATATTTACCCTACAAGCTATAACTAATTGTAATTAGGGTATTTAAGGGGCATAAGTATGATTTTACCCCTTATATAAAAAATATTAATTTTATGTTATATATAAAGACCCCAAATTAAATTAATTATAAAATTAACTTTTCTATTTGGATTAGGATTGAATTAAATTATTTAATTATACATATATATTTTTTATTTTTTTAATGTCTCAAATCAATTATAATTGAATTAAAAATATTTAATTAAACTATGTTTAGAAAAATAGTTTTTTAAATAAGAGTGTTCTTAAGTTCAAGAACTTTATTTAATAGATCCTAAATTAGTTTAGAATTTTAATACGATCAATTTTATTATTAAATCTTGTAAAATAAAATTTCAAGAAAAAATAAATTAAATAAATTTCTTAGTAAGTTTTATTTAATGTTTCTAAAAGTTATATATATATATATATATATATATATATATATATATATATATATATATATATATATATAGTGTGATTTGTAAATAATGGATGAGTATGGACATTAAAAGACTGATGTGATTTTTTTTTTTTATGATTGTATGATTGTAATATTAAATAAAGCCTATGTGCCTTTTTCTTCTGCTATTTTTCTCATCTAATTTCTCTTGAATGTAACTTGTTATTTTTATTCAACTATATCAATATTATGTAATTTATATATCAATATTATGTAATTTAAAAAGGTAATAATTTAAATAGGAAACTTATTTTGTAATCTAAGATGAAAAAAAATAACGTAAAAGGATACAATCATGGCTCTCACAAGAACTTATAAAGATGTGCATTAACTACCTAGGTTTTGACAACCTATATTTCTTTGATGACTAGAGAAAATTAGTTTAGAGATAGCAATAATTATTCAATTAGAATTACTTGCTATAGATACATGTTTATATATAATTGTTATGTATGATATAACAACCATACCAACATAAGAGACCTAATTAATAAAATAAATAAATTCCTCATTAATATATCAAGTACATGTTAAGAATATGATTTATTGTCATCTAATTTTATAAGCATAAAATGAGAGTTCTATTTGTGAATAATTTGTTGAGTCATTAAAGGTTATTGTATATCGAATATGTTTAATGCTATAAAAATCTGGTCTTAATTAACTAAATTTGTATGAGTCATATGAGATGCTCATGAACACATAAGATTAGAGGTTGTAGTTAGGTGAGTTTAAATAAAGAGTTGTCACCTAATTAATCTAGAAGTCACATAAAGATGTGATTGATATACTATTATCTATCTAATTTAATTTAATTTGACTTATAGAGTAACTTAAAATCATATAAATTAAATTTGATCCTAACCCACTAGGATATATAAGCTATATTTCTCAAATTAATTGGTAGGGCTATTAATTTGCATGAAAATAGTGGGATAATAAATTATAATTAAAAATCTCATCTAAATTTTGTTATAGATATTTATATAAAACTAATACATGTTATTTTTATATGAATGAATTAATAGATCATTATGAGTAATATGTCCTTGCGTAGCATACTTGATGTAAGCAAATTGATTTGATCAAACTTATTGGACTGGTACCATGATGTGAGACTTGTTCTTAAACAAGAAAAAGGATTATGTGTTCTTGAAAACCCAATTCCTCATGTCTTTGATATAGACGTTAATGATAAAGTTAAAACTGAATATTAATGTCATATTAATGATAATCGGTAGGCTATATGTGTAATATTAGCCAACATGTCATATAAAATTCAAATATAAATGAGAATATGGATGTGTATATTGTGATTATGTATCTTAAAAAGTTTTTTTTTGATACAGCTTATAGGATTAAGAGGTATGAAATCTTTAAGAAATTATTTCGCTTCAAGATGGAAAAAGGTTCCTCTATGAACACCCATGTACTGTTTATGGTTGAAAATTATCTTTCTACTTCACATGACAATTCTTAAGTATTCGATATCATATGTGGTTTTCACATTTGTAAGAATGCGTAGGAACTATAGAGAAGTAGAAGATTACATAAAGATGAAGTTGATCTACGAGTTGGTAATGGAGCAATAGATGATGTTTTAGCTGTAGGAACTTATTATTTGACTTTACAAAGAGAAATGATACTACAACTTGATAATTATTATTTTGTTTCAATATTTTCTAGAAACATCGTATCCATTTCTTATTTATCTTTGAATGAATTTAAATTAATTATTGAGAGAAAATGTTGTTTCTTTTATAATAATGATGTTTATTATGGATTTGTTATTTATACAAATCATTTATATATACTTGATTTAGAAATGTCCATGTTCAATATAAATAGAAAAAGTAATAAATTAGATAATCAATATCCATCATATTTATGACAATGTAGACTTGGTCATATAAATGAAACAATAATCACTAAGTTTCATAGAGAAAGATATTGTGATCCTTTTGATTATGAATCATATGACAATTATAATTCTTGTTTATTGAATAAGACGACCAAAACATACAGATGTATGTAGACCAATGACGATTCATAATATAGATGGATACACATATTTCATCATAATTACTAATGAACATTTTATATATGTTTATGTGTATTTGATATATGAGTCAATTGAAAGGCTCAAATAATTCAGAAATAAAGCTGAAAAATAAAGTATCAAGATACTTCAATTATATTAAAGTGGAGAATACATGAGTTAAGAATTTCAAGATTATCTAAAAGTAAATGAGAATCTCTCAAAATAAACACCTACTAGAATACTATAACATAATAGAGTTTTTAAAATAAGAAATTATACCCTATTAAATACGGTGTGATCCATGACGAGATATACAAATCTTTCATATTCTTTTCAAGGCCATATCCTATAAATTGTCACTTACCTTTTAAATAAAGTCCCAATAAGATCTATTGATAATACTCCATATGAGATATGGATAAGTAAGAGAACATAATTATCATAATTAAATATTTAAGGATATGATAATTACGTGAAGCATATTGTATCAGAAATGTTAGGAGTTAAGTCAGATAAACCCAAATTTATAAGATATCTAAAAGAAATTATTGGATATTATTTCTACCATTTTGTTGAGCAAAAGATATTTGTCTCAAAGCATACTACCTTCTTAAAAAAAGAATTTGTTATATATAAAAAAGCAATGAAAGAAAAATAAAACTTGAAAAAGTTTAAGAACCATAAACTAACATCCAAATAGAATTCGAGCCTGAAGCTATAACATTGGATGTTTAACTTGAAACTCAAGTATCACAACAACTTCATAGATATATTATGACAAGTCATTAATAAATGAGATATGGACTTATCATGAAAGCTAAAAATGATAAGTTGTTCATACTTGATGAGCCTACTAATTATATAGAAGCAATACCTTCTGTAAAATGGCTTAATACCATTAAATATGAAATAGATTTCATGTACACCAAACATGTTTGGACATTGATTAATCCATATAAGAAATAAAACTCATTAGATGTAAGTAAGTCTTTAAGAGATGGACTAATATGGATAGTAATGTGGAAATGTACAAAGCCAAACTAGTTGCCAAAGATTATGGATAAAGATAATGAGTTGATTTTGATAAAACTTTTTTGTTGGTAATTATGTTAAAATCCATAAAGATTATACTTGTTATAGTTGCATACCACGATTATGAAATTTGAAAAATAAATGTCAAAAATACACCATTAAATGGAAATTTTCATGAAGTGGTGTATATAACATAACCTGAAGGTTTTGAATACAAAGGATTTGCAAATAAAATATACAATCTACAAAAATCAATTTATGACTTAAACAAGCTGCAAGGAGTTAGAATTTCTATTTTGATGAGACAATTAAATAGTTTGATTTTATAAAAAATATGGATGAGCTTTATGTTTATATAAATGTTAGTATGAATGGAGTCGTTTTCCTAGTGCTATATGTAAATAAAATATTATTGATTGGAAACAACATACATTTACTCTATTCAATTAATATATGGTTGTCCAAGAATTCTTTCATGAAAGATATGGAAGAAGAAACCTATATACTGGGAATAAAAAATATATAAAGATAGATCTTATGTTGCTTGGATTGTCATAATCTAAGTATATAAACAATATGTTAGAACAATATATAATGAAATAACTCACAAGATGATATTTACCTATTTTGCATGAAAGATGCTTTAACTATTAGATCCATCATATATGTGATGTTATATATCTTGTACATGGCATCACATATATGATGGATCCCATATACAAGACCAAATGTATCTTATGCTTTGAGTATAATTAGTAAATATCAATCTAATTCAGGTGAGGATCATTGAAAAATAATTATAAACATTCTTAGGTAATTAAAAAGAATTAAAAATATCTTTCTAATATGTAGAGAAGATAAACTCATAGTTCATGGTTATTTGAATGCTAGTTTTCAATAAGATATTGATGATATGAATTTACCTAGTTTAGATATATTTTTACTCTAGATAATGGTATTGTGAGTTGAAAGGGTTATAAATAAGAGACCATAACAAATAAAAAAAAGTTGTTTAGACTAAGAAGTTCATTACAAAACTAGGAGTGGTTCTGAGCATTATTGATCTAGTAACCTTGTACTATCATAACAATAAAGTCATTATATAAGCAAAGAAATCAAAGTCTGATCAATGATTCAAACATGTACGTAGACGATACCATTTGATGAAATAAATCATAAAAAAGAAAGATGTAAAGATAAAATAAATATCCATTAAAATGAATCTTGTTGATCCCAGAAGAAACTATATTTTTATATGGAGTGATATGATATTAGATACATGAGTAATTAACTTTAGTGCAAGTGAGAGATTGTTAGTGTATATGCATTGCAACTAATCAACTAGTTACACGTGATACTAGTTTTATTCATATAAAGCATATATTTTATTTATAAAGGTATTTTTATCTTTAATATTGTAAACCCCGAGAAAATAAGGTTGCGTAAATTGCAAACTAAATAAATGGAAACAAAGTGAAGCAATTCATGCATAGGGTTAAATAATAATAATAAAAAGAATTCAGAAACTTTTAGGATATAAATTTTCGGGCGCAATATTTTGAGACATTATAAATTAACCTAGAAATGTTGAGGATTGGATTAAATTGAGAAAAATAAGCGAAACTAAAAGTTCTGGGGTGGAGTTATAAGAAATGAAAAGAGGTATAACTTTATTATAAGAAAAAAAAGATATAGGGGTAAAAATAATACACTTAAAGGAAATGGGGTCTAAGTACAAATAAAAGAAATTATAGAGTATAAATACTCATCTCCTTACCAAAAATCTGCAGCAATTAAAAGGAAAGAAAAGAGGGAGTTTTTGCATCCATTCTTGCAAAATCAAGAGAAAAACACCAAAATTTCAAGAACTCATCCAAGATTAAGGGTTTATAGATGGAATAAACACTTGTGGGCAATGGATTAACAAAAAATTTTGAACAAGAAGAGAAGAATGAGGGTCGACTATCATTAGAAAAAAAGAAATGAGGGATTAAAAAATCTTCAATTAGTTGAAGATCGAAACCTTAATTCTTACTGGGTAAGGTGTTCTAAACAATTTTATAATTCATTTATGAATTGATGCCTTGATGTTGAATTATAGATAGGGTTCTTAGACTTGAATTGGAGAAAAAAGTATTAGTTGTTAAAATTAAGTTAATTCATGTGTGATATGTGATTGGGGGCGTGAAACCATGATAATTTACCTAGAAAATGTAGTTTGTGAATGTTATGTGTGAATGGAAGGGAGTGACGAATCTGGACAGGCTCGTCTCCTCACTTTCGGTAAGATTTCGGGTAGGTGGATGAGGGAATTAAGATCAAGTTCCTTCATAGAAATTGTATTTTTGGATGTTAGCTAATTAAGAAAATTGGTCTTTCTCAATTTGGAGATGTAAAACTCCAGTTATAGGTCACCAACCAAGACTGGGTCATTACTGACTCTGTAGGGCAGTAAGATTGATTAGTTAATGAGCAATTTTGACTATCTTGAGGGCAAAACTGGGTTCTCCTTCCTTCAAGCACTTGTAGCCTTGTGTCTTAGCTTTCAAACGAGACCAATCTCACTTGAAACAAAGTTTTAGAACTCTGGATATAGTTAAAAATCTGAGAAAAGGTCGGAATGCGACCTCTGAAGGCAATAACGGTTCAAAAACAAAAACAGTAACAGTTCAAGACAGTAACAATTCAAAATAGTAACAGTTCAATACAGTAACAATTCAAGATAGTAATGGTTCAAAACAGTAACAGTTCAATACAGTAACAGTTCAAAAACAAAAACAAAAACAGTTCAATATAGTAACAGTTCAAGACAGTAACGGTTCAAAATAGTAACAGTTCAATACAGTAACAGTTCAAGCCCGTAATGGTTCAAAAACAAAAATAAAAACATTAATTGTTCAATACAGTAACAGTTTAAGATAGTAACAGTTCAATACAGTAACAGTTCAAATATAAAGAAAAGAATGATAACCATGGTTGGACAAAGAGTGACGATATTAATGGGTGTAATAAGAAAAGAAAATGTAAAATATAAAGAAATGAATTATTGAAAGAATGACCTATCAGCTATTGATATGGTTAATATAAAATGTATCCTTGAATGAGGAAAATTTACAAGATGAGCCTATGATTGCAAGAGGGACTACCGGCATGGTGTAGTAGCAGCAGCAGCAGCAGCAGCAGCAGAGGAACATGAGTAGAGCTTCTACTGCATGTAGGTGATCCTCATCCAAGCTTTTTAGTTAAAATTGAAATTTAATATGTTAATAATGTGAGATGTGAACTTGCAAACATTAGATGTTATATGAAAGGATGGAAGTTGGTGTGAATTTGCCAAGTGATGGGAGTACCACTGATAAAGAAAATATGAGAAGTGTAAGACATGATTTGACTAGCATATATTTAGTGTATGTTAGGATCTCGGGTAAGGAAGTTATCGTGATTTTTGGCTAGCATACATTTAGTGTATGTTAGAATCCTGGGTAATGGGATCATCGTGATTTTTTTTACTAGCATACATTTAGTGTATGTTAGGATCCTGGATGAGGGGATCATCGTGATTTTTACTAGTATACATTGGGTGTATGTCAGGGTCCCAGGTAAGGGATCTCCATACGCAGATACCAACGGGATGATGATGATACCGATGAAAATGTTATTAGTAATGCATTGGGTGAAATAGTTGTGATTGGTTTTAATGGAATCCGGAATGGAAGTTGCTAATCAGAGAGGAAATAGTTTTTAGTAGATGAATGAAAGGAGTTCTAATGGAAACATAATGGGAGAAATGAACAAAACAAGAATACATATCTACCTTTTCAAATTATTAGATATTAGCATTACTGTACTTATTGCGATATTCATGTTTCAATAATATGTATTTTGTTTCAGGTCCATCGTATGTGAGGCAGAGTAGATTTTAGCTTTTGTTCTCCTTTTGTTATGTAGTCTAGGGAGGATGACCTTATACTTTGTAACCATGGAAACATTTGTATAATTTAATTTGTATAATTAATGTTTAAACTTGATTAAATGAATTTAATTTTGTAGTTCATATAATTATGTTCTATGTATGCATGTTTATATCTTTTATCCATCCATAATGATAATTGTTGTTCAATGTATATCATAAATATTGTGGTTCATATGAATAATGATGTTTTGTGGGTTTGAGACCTAGGATGATTGGGTTGAATTGAGTTAGGAGATGCGAGATATTAGAAGTGTAAACAGGTTGTATATCGATAACTTAGGATCTCCTGATATAGGGGAGACTCTGCCGAAATTTTCAATTTTAGTGAAAATTTTGGTAAATTTTAATATGAACACCATGTGTACACACACACACACACACACACACACTCTCTGTTTATTAATGAACATGAGATTTTTGTTTTTATCCCGGATATGGGGATGTTACAAATATTCATTTATATTTGATTAATAAGTCCAGGGTAAAGATAAAGTCATTGGGGGAAAAAATGCTTTGCAAAGAATATTGTAAAATGGTTATAATTATGAGCATTCTCTTGCATCAAAATATTGTTCCTAAAATTTCTGGTTAATATTCTATTAAGACTAGACATTAATTAGAATAATTAAGACTAATATATTTTATGCCTTTTCCTTTATAAAAGAAAGAAATTATTCTTATAAGTTAGGGTATGAAGGATACTTAAAACTAATAAATAAGTGTTTATAAAATGATAAGTATATTGAACTGACCCATATGAGGATTTCATATGGAGAAATGACCCTTATCTATGAAAAGACTCATATAAAAGTTGTGTAAATGATCCTTGAACTTAAGATAACTAAATTATCTTATATAGGGAATGATATCTTTTAATCCTGACTGTATGTTGCCTCAATCAAAGGTGATAAATAAACAAATATTGGATATAACATAAACTATATAAATGTATTTGAGTGATTAATAGATGATTTACCATCCTAGATAATTTAGAAATTTTTTTTTCAAATTTTCTTAAATAGTATTGATTGTGAAATATTTATGCAAATTGGAATGAGATTTGAAAAGAGTTTAAAATCTTTAAAGAATTAATGACAAGGTAAAACAAGACATATAAACAAATTTAATTATTGTAAAAGGGTTGAAAAAGAAAGGAGTTGTCACCTGGTTTTATGGCTACTAGAAACCTTAACTGGTCTTCAAATATTTTTGGGTAAAAGGCTGATTATGCTAAAAAAATATATGAAAATCACTGTAAAACATCTTAACTTAGTTAAACTGCATTGTTGTTTGATTTTAATGATAAAAATACCTATTATACATACATGCTAATATTTCATCTAAACTAAATACTTGTTCTTATTAGAGGTAAACATTTCTAGGATAATGATTTGTATTTTTTCTTTACAAAGAAGCCAAATCATCAAATTTTTAATTATAGGACAAGATTTGAAATAATAGTAAAAAGAGATTTGAGTTTTAAATCATTTCCTTTAAATATCTAATTCATATTAATCCATCACAAATTATTTATTTTCTCCAAAATATTTGTGGTACCCTCGTGAGAGTTCGACGTCGAGGCGACCCTTCCCGAAGCAGGGGATTGATGTTAGGGTCTTTATTTTGTGAAAAAGAGAGTCGCCACCTAGTATTATAGTCACTAGGAAACCTAACTGGTCTTTTAGAGATTCTAAGGCAAGGGACTAGTTCGTAAAGGGAAGGTTTTAGCACCTCTAGTACGCTCTACCTAAGGTAAGCTGCTCGGTGTTTGGTTTGCCTTATCATTGCTATGCTATTGGTGTTTTCTAATCAGTTTTTCTAGGATGAGTTTGCTTTGATGAATGGTGTTTTCTAATCAGTTTTCTTTATTGATGAAAACTAAAACTATGAGGAAGACGTCCTTATACAAATCCCAATCAATGAGGCACTAAGTAGAGGAGGGGGAAGGATGATGAAGACCCTTGAGGCTCATGGTTTCCCATGGAGAATATACAACTCTAACATAAACAATCTCTCTAATCAAAGCCATGGAAGTAAAAGCAAACAAGCACAATAATTTTTGCGTCCAGGCAGAAACCGAAATCCAGAGCAAAGGAAAAGATAAAAAAGGGTTGGAACCGAACGAACAAAAGATACCAGGTTTGAAAATAGCAAGGAAGCAAAAGTTGAAACTTATACCTGCAGATCTTGCTTGCTAACTCCTACTTTTGATTCAAGAGGGATACACACTATCTCCATTAGCATGTGGGGCCCAAAAATAAATAACAACAATATTCACCATAAATATCCCAACCAATTCAATTAACATGAGTATAAACATGAAAAAAAAATCATATGCTCATCGTGAATTTATTTAAAAACAACATACAAATTAATACACGCATGCAAGTCAAAAATTAACAAACAAATCCAAATTGTTCTAAAAACATAAAACACATGTGAGAACTAAAATTGACCTTTATGAGTTGTCAAAGTAGGTTAGAACTAGACCGAAGAGATTGAATGAAGAAAAAAATGCTGAAAAAAAAATAATATTAGTGCGTGTACTACATTTACCAACTGACATGTTTACTTTTATAGCATCGTTCCACATGCGATCAGGTTAGAAAGGTGTATGGTTAATTCATAAATTGCTTCTCATCTTTTTTACGATGGCAATGCATGCCACCTCCATCAAAGGTGGGATATCAGAGGCTCCAAAGTTGAATCTAGTGTTGGAAAATCTAGAAAACTATTATTATATTATTTCTTTCTTGACCATTGATTCCTAATTAATTAAATTTCATCTTTTTAATGTGTAGGATCTCATTCATAATTTTTTTAAGTTTTATTTGATACTTCTTATTTCTTTATTTTCTCTTTTGCATAATCTCTTATTATTTTTCTTGTTCTTAATCAAATCAATCCCTTTGTTATCTCTTTCTTCTTATTTCACTCTCTAAACACATTTATTTTATTTTCTTTTAAATTTGTATAGTAAGTTTGTAAAGAAAAAAACATCAGAAAGAATTTGTTTCAATGTAAAACAATCTTTTCGAGAGGCGACTACCATCAAAACAATATAAAAAGCAACATAAGTCTCATTAAGAAGTGATTAACATTTAAATAATTAAAAAATGAAAAGAAGTTTCATTAAAAGGCAACTACCCTCAAAACAATTAAAAATTAAAACAAATCTCATCGAGAGACGACTACCCTAAAAAAATTCAAAAAACAAAACTCTCATCTAAAGATGACTATCTTTATAATCAAATAATTGGATAAGTAGTCTTATTGGGAGGTGACTACCCTCAATACAATTAAAAAAAAAACAAAATCAAGTCTCATCAAGAGACGACTACTCTAAAAAAAATTAAAAATCAAAACAAATTTCATAAGGAGGCGACTATCCTCAAAACAATTAAAAATCAAAACAAAACAAGTCTCATTGGAAGATGACTATTCGCATAATAAAATAATTGGATAAGTAGTCTTATTGGGATGTGATTACCCTTAAAATAATTTAAAAATAAAAACAAGTCTTATCAAGAGGCGACTACCCTCAAAACAACTAGAAAAAATCAAAACAAGTCTCATCGAGAGGTGACTACCCTCAAAACAATTTAAAAATCAGGCAAGTCTCATCGAAAGAGGACTATCAAAAACAAAATTTTAAAAACAAGTCTCATCGAAAAGTGATTACCCTTAAAACTAAAATTTAAAAAACAAACAAGTCTCTTTGAGAGATGATTGTCGTTAAAAAAACAAAACAATGCCATAAAGATTGACTACCCCTTAAATAATAAAAAATAAAAACAAGTCTAATTGAGAGGTAGTTACCTTTAAAACAATTTAGAAGAGAAACAAATACTATTGAGATAAAATAAAATACTATTTGAAAGAAAATATATAATTAGACTGATGGGCTTTACATTGAAAGAAAATGTTATTTCAAAGAAAATTGTTATTAGATTGATGGAATTTACTTGAAATAAAATGCTATTTGAAAAGAAAATTACCATTGGATTAAATGGCTTAACTTGAAATAAAATGCCTTTTGAAAGAAAATTATCATTGGACGGATGTCCTTAACTTGAAATAAAAATGACTTTACATTGAAAACAATTCTATTTAAAATAATTTTTTTCTATTGAAAAGAAATTATTATCACATCGATGGACTTAACTTGAAATTAAATGCAATTTGAAAAATAAAACCCTATTGAAAAGAAAATTGCCATCAATTTGATGAGCTCTACTAGAAAAAAAAATTATTTTAAAGGGATTTTGTCATTGGATTGATGACCTTAATGTGAATTAAAAATAGTATTTGAAAGAAATTTTCCATTAGAGTGATGGGCTTAATCTTGAAAAATTGCTATAGTAACTGAAAGGTTTTGTTTGAAGGAAAAGTGCTATTGGTTATTGAGCTTGTAAGAAAAATGCTATCACAACTGATAGACTTGAAAATGACCAAACTAAGAGGTGACTAACCTCAACTTGTTAAAGCAATGTAAGCCAAGAACTTCATGAATCAAAAGTAGACTTGAGTTTCTTTTTTGTAGTAATAGTTGACTTTGATTTTATCTCTAGATGATACCTTTTAGATTCGAGAGGGAATAAATTTTATACATTTTGAAAGCCAATCTTCCTTTTTTTTATGTTATTTGCATTTTTAAAGACCGTCAGCTTTAGAAGTGTCAAGAACCAGGTACTAGCTTATTAGAATTGTATAAGTAACGTCAGTACCTTTTGTGTTCACTATGAGTTTGTGCTCATCATGGATTCTTAATTAATTAAATTTCATCTTCTTAATATGTAGGGTCTCTTTCATTAATATTCTAATTTTATCTCCCTATTTATTTTTGTTTTCTTCTTTTACATAATCACCCATTATTTTTCTAGTTTCTAATCACATTTGTCGCATATATGCGGTGTTACAACGATTGTCTTCCCAGGTCAGGATCTTTATGGTGATGGGGGAAAGAACAAAAAATTCTTATTTCTTATTAGTAAAAAAAGGATGGAGTTGTCACCTATTATTTCAGTCACTAGGAACCCTAACTGGTCTTAGGTCTAGATAATGAGACTGATTGTATATAGGAAGGATATATCACCCCCATTAGAACTTATCTAAGGTAAGTTGCATTGTTTATTTGTTTGATATAAACTAATATATTGTTGTGTTTCAAGATGTTGGTTTGTCTTTGGTTTAAGAAAAGTATTTCTTTGTAAAAAAGTTTTTATCTTATCAGGTTAAAACCTATTCATTCTAGAGTCAAAACATATTTTTATATTTTTTATATTAATAATAGAAATACATCTTACATATAAGTTCGCAATCCTTGATATTGGGACAAACAAAAAAAATTTAATAAACTGTAGCCAAGTTCTCCAGTAGCCAAGTTCACAATCCTTTTGGTATTTTTAAAATGTAGCCAAGTTCTCATTTCTTTAATAAACTGGTTACTAAATCCAAAAATACATGTAAAAATAAAAAGACTATTTTTATGATTTTTTTAATATGATAAAATATGAAAATATAATATAACTTTATTAAACTAGTTACTAAATCCAAAAATACATGTAAAAATAAATAGACTATTTTTGTGATTTTTTTAATATGATACAATATAAAAATATAATTTATTTTTGAGAGACTTGGCCATATGCAAATTAAAATAAAATTATATTTTTTGAAAGAAAGATTTTTGTTGTTTTTGTGGAAGGAAACTGATTCGTTTAATATCAAAAAGTGTCTCATGTGTAGACCACAATTCTAAATATTAAATATGTGAGGGTAGAAAAAAGTGGGGAATTTAGAATTAATTGCAAAAATGATCTTTCAAAAATTAAAAATTTATTAAAAACCATATGAAGACCGTGTTTGGTAAGATGCAAATGAAATATTTTTATCAAGACTATTTTAACCACAATATCAATTCAAAACAAATTATCGTTCATCAACTCAAAACGAAACAACACCAAACATCCATATAAATTTTATTAATTTCACCCATATATATTCAAATTGTATACTAATTCAAAATAAATCCAAACATAACTCATGCACCAATTAATGTCCAAAAAAAAAAAGCAATCTCAATCCTAAAATAATCTCACAATCAACACAAATAATCACATCATTTGAAATAAAAAAACCCTTTTCAAACCAAATTAAATAGCATCTGGTCCTAAAATTTCACAACATTAGTAATTTTTCCAAAAATTAATTTGCGGTTATAAATCGACCTTCCGAGGATGAGAAATTAATTGGAGAGATTGTGATAACCAGGGAAACGGTGTTGGAGGACTTTGCGAAGCGAAGGAACATTGGCGACGTGTGTATGCACGCGCCGCTGCTACTGGTAATGCATGGAACCATGCATTCCCACTTTTGGAAAGTTGAGACCAGATGGATCTGGAACAATGTTTCCTCCTCTTTCTTCCTATACTAGCGGTGATGTTCACCATCACCTGTAAAGATAGAAAAACCCACAGGCAAAGTTTTGAAATTTTTTTTATTATTAGTTTCTTTCTACAATAATTAATTCATCATTCCTTTTGTGTATTCAGTTTGATGTTGTTTTCATCACTAGAATCTAAGGGTTATGGAAATTAAACCATCGGTGGTGTTGGGTTTTGGTGACTGGTGAGCATGGTGGCTCATTTTTCTTAGTCCTTTAAGTTGGCCAACAAAGAGAAGGAAATGAGTTACTAGCCAAGAGCAAGAGGATGAAGATGAGCTCAGAGTTAAAGAAATTAAGAAGGAAATTGGAGTTTGTAAGTTGCAGGGTGCGACTTTGATGGTTTGAGGAAGGTAGCTGCTTTTAGAGGGAGCTATTGCCAATGAGTATTGTTGTTGAAGGGCTTTTTAAAGGTGTTTTAGGGCCGGTTTTGGTTGCTAAGTTAAAGGTTGTTGATGGGGTGCTAGTTTTGAGGGAACTAGAGGAGAGGTTGTTGCGATGTCGTGGTCGCACAAATTAATTACCTTAGCTTAAATAAACAAGATAGTATAGAGCAAGCAAGGGGTCGATCCCACGAGAAAGGTTTAGTTCAGATTTTTATGCTATATGATATGCAACTGGAAGAGTTTTGAAGTTATTTATGCTATGCTATAGTAAACAGAAAGAAACAATCAATGTTAAATCAAAGAAAACCAAAATTTACCAAGAAAACAAATATAGTAAACGCCCACCTACAGAAATCAAAACTGATCATAACGTCAATTTATACTCTGAATATTTATCTTTTGTCACGTTGATTAGTTAGCATATCTGCTGTATAACTAATCCTAACCATCAAACAACCACATTGTCCGCACTAGTAATTTAATTAAATGTCAGCCTTAAGAACTAGATAAATTGATTAATCTAGACAACATAACTGTCCACAATTCATGTTTGATTTGTTTGAATGTTCTCCTTAAGATTAATAACGTAGATTTGCCATAATTATTAAACTCAGTTGCTTCACAAGTTTATATACTGCAACTCCGGTTTTAATAACAAACTTAGCAATAGATTGTTCACAATAATAACATAGAGTCCATTCTAGCAATTAAAATAAACAATAATAGGAAATCAGCATAGCAGAATAAACATATTCATTCATCATATAAACTGAAAAGAAAAGGTAAAATAAATCTCACAGTTCTTGAAATCCGAAGGTTTCTATGTCCTTGCAACCAAGAAAAAGCATTTAGCCTAGCATGCCTATTAAACAACTAATTAAAAAGAAAGAAGAAAGCATGATTTCAGGTTTGTGGAGGAAATGGGAAATTTTCTTCTCTTTCTGCCCATCCCCCTTTCCTTTCTCTCTTTCTTTTTATATCCTAGGAAACCCTAATCTGTTTTCTACAAAAATAGTCCTTTCCTAAGTAGACAATTTACATTTAAGTGGTTCAATAACTATTTTCCTAAAACAGAGAAATAGCCTTGCATAAAATCTTCAAGCTTTGACTTTTGACTTAGAGGAGCTAAATTGCCGAAATAAAGACTTGGATGTCGGTTTGGATGCTTTGGGTGTAATTTGGACTTGTTTCTTCACAAAACCTGTCTACTAGCAGAATTCATATGTCATCTTAGAAAAATCATATATCTCTCATATGAGCTCTTTATCTGCTGAAATGTGGTATACTGATAGGCCTTCAAGTCAGGAATCCAAAAAAATTGAGTTTGCATCAAATGGACTTTTGTAGCTCAAGATATTCAAGTCGGAATGGCTGAAGGTCAACACTGGCAGAATGCAAGATTTGACTTTGAAGGCTGCGATTTATATGGTCTTGCCCTATATATAAAAAGGTATGGATGTTAGCTTTTTAATGCCACTGGAATCACTTCGATTTGACTTCTAGAGCTTAAGCTCTGCACAAAACATTAATCGGTGGTCAAATTTGTCAATTATCTCCAATTTACTTTTTTGAATCTTACATCCAAAAGTGCCTTTAAAATATAAAACAAATAATATAAAAGCACTTTATATATAAAACATAGGAAAAATATTAGGTAAATATGGGTAAAACTATCAAATACTTTGGTTGCATCAAATACCCCCACACTTAGCTCTTGCTCGTCTTCAAGAAAGGATAGATGAAATCAAACTAAAATTAAATAAGTAAAATAACTATGACTAATCTCTTAATCTCTCATCAATGTCCAAGAGTCCAAGCATTATAAACAAGAATACAATCAAGAAGGATAAAGAACATAAATTTTCATCAATTTATTTACATACGAACTTCAAAACTCAATTAATCATTGGGATTTAAATGAAATCTATGTCATGCCAAAGTGATATGTCATCTCATTGATACACACTCCAACACTCACATGTTTAGGGCTTATGTATTTAAATCTCTCAAATTCAATCAATGAATATATTCTATCATAAGCTTGCTCTTCAATCTCATCTCCATTACTAAAATATTACAAGCAATGCATGAATCAAAAGGTCTTACTTTTTTGTTGTAATAGGGCTAAGGTTAAGGTGAGGTAAAAGAAAGGAAAAGAAAAGGCTAAAACCAAAGGAAATAGAGCATTCTAAGAAAATGATCTTTTGAAACAAGATATCCCCATCAACGCACATAAATTTTCCATCTTAAATCACCAATGCTTAACTTCTTTTGATTTCAAGCTCCATCAACATAAAATCTTAAAAACACAAATGAACACTTTTCTTTTCTATTCTTTACTTTTCTTTTTCTTTTCTTTTTCTTTTCTTTTTCTTTCACCTTTGGCAACTTTGCCCATCTTTTCATCAAGCATCACTTTTTCTTTCTTTTCACATAATTTCCAACCATAATCCATGAGATATCATAAGTATATGCTCTACTACTCCTTGGCCAAGGGAAAAGGAAAACATATAAAAAGTTAAGGTTTATACATGGGTAAAACAAAGAAAAGATAAACAAGCTCAAAAGCGTTCACTAAGGAAAGTATGCTTTAGGTTGGCTTTTTGGCTCAAGTGGTTAAAATTCCTAATGCCTTTATCATCTTCATGTACACATGTAATATAGATGTAATATCAACAAGATGTGAAGCAAGTTCTAGAGATACATATCATTGAAAGAATGCACAATCAAATAATATAATGTTGAAGGCTCAAAAGCTTGCATTGGTATAACACTATAAAGTCAACATGACATATTTTCAAAGTCAATCCCTAGACTAATTAAACTTTAAAACTTACATGCACATTCATCCATTCAATTTATATTTTCATCTATCTATCTCAACTAATTCTCATACATAATACTCATAATCTCATAAACCAATAGGAATTCAAAAGATAAAACTTAGACTCCTTTTGTTTTTGAAAAACAACATAGAAAACCAAAATTCTCTCAATACCCCCACACTTTAAACATAACATTGTTCTCAATGTTGAAATAAAAGAAAAGAAATATAAGAGAATGACAAAAATAAAGTAAAATGTGAAAAATAAAAGATTAGGGAAAAAGAAAGCAAATCTATTTTTTTTCTTTTTGTGCTAGGTTGCCTCCGAGTAAGCGCTTTTATTTTATGTCATGGCTCGACACATCGCATGCTCATGCTTCATAGATTGGTTTAGTTAACTCCATGAAAATGGTGAGTTCTGTCATCCAACCTTCATAAAAAGTTTTCAATTGATGTCCATTGACCTTGAGCACTTTGTTTGTTTCTAAACTTGTAATTTCAAGTGCACCATAAGAAAAAACATTAGAAACAACAAAGGGTCCAATCCAACAAGAGAACAACTTTCCAGGAAAAAAGTTTCAAATGCAAATGATAAAGAAGGACTTTGTCTCTAACATGAAACACTTTTCTTGTAATCATTCAGTCATGAAGACTCTTGTCTGTTTTTTGTAAATCCTTGCATTCTTATAAGCATCATTCCGTATCTCTTCCAACTCTTGCAATTACAACTTCCTTACAATCCTAGCAGCATCATAATCCATGTTAAATTATTTAATGGCCCAAAAAGCTTTGTGTTCAAGCTCTACTGGTAGATGACATGCTTTCCCATAAATCATCCTATAAGATGACATTGTTATAGGTGATTTGTAAGCAGTCCGATAAGCCCAAAATGCATCACCAAGTCATAGACTCCAATCTCACCAGTTAGGTTGTACTGTTTTCTCCAAAATGGACCTGATTTCTCAATTTGAAATTTTAGCTTGGTCATTCGTTTGAGGGTGGTAGGTTGTGGAAGTCCGATGAGTCACATGGCATTTGCGGATTAATGCTTCTATTGAACAATTGCAAAAATAAGTGTCATGATCACTAATGATAGCTTTAGGAATTCCAAACCTGTCAAATATATGAGTCCTGACAAAAACTAAAACAACCTTAGCATCTTTAGTTCGGGTGGTTTTCGCCTCAATCCATTTGGACATATAATCAACAGCAAGAAAGATATAAAGATTACCAAAAGAAGAAGGAAATAGACTCATAAAATCAATACCCCAAACATTAAAAATTTCACTTACAAGAATATTCGTTAAAGGAATTTGATTCTTATGAGTGATATTACTTGTTCTTTAGCATTTTTCACATGGTTTGCAAAAGTGATATGCATCCTTAAAAATAAAAGGCCAATAAAGACTACTTTCAAGTACCTTATGGGCCATTCTTTTTGCTCCAAAAAGCCCACTACAAGAATAAGAATGATCAAAAGTGAGAATGGAATGAAATTCATCTTGTAGTACACATCTTGATTAGTACTTAAAAGTGCATTTTTATCAAGGTTTTATATCATCATTTTGCACTTGAAGTATCAATAACTCCTTAACTAGAGCATGCTTTATAATAACAAGTCTGATAATATAAGATACCTTTAATTTATGGTAAATATTCATTTTAAATGCAGGCCTATCACATAAATCAAAGGATTGATTGATGAGTTTAACTACTGAAATTGAGAAGACAAAGAGAGGGTTAACTTAGAAAAGAGATGCTGGTTGAATTCAAATTGAAACACCATTCGGTTATTGGATCATAACTGGAGCTGTAGAACTTGGATTTAGGTTTGGTTTATATGGATAGAAAGCTAAGATATAGGCCTAAAACTTTCATGAAGAGTCCAAGATTCAAAAGGATCGTTTTCAAGTTCAAATTGTAGCAACAACAGAGAAGTCGGAATCTGTCCTACAACCCAGACATTATTCAGTGTCCAACACATATCTCAAGTTCTAAAAGTCCAAATGATCTCATTCTTATTTTGTTGGAAAGCTGAGACAATTTCCCAGAACTTGCATGCGGATTATCTATCCACATTCTGATGTTAGCAATGACGTTTTCGACATACAAGAAGATAAGGATTGTTACTAAGTCAAGAGGTGGCCACCCACTCAACAATTAGTCATCAAATCAATAGTTCTGAATTTTGGCATATAAAAGAAGGCATTTGCCATGCATTTAAGCATTTTGGTTTTCAAATCAAGATCATATTCTTGCTTTCTTTCTTTGTATTTTGTAATGTTCAAGTTTTATTTTATGTTATATTAATCTTTTGTTTATACTTTTCATTTCCTTTCCTTTACTTAGTTAACTTATATTTTATTAATGTTCTTATCTTGTTTATTTATGTTTCTCTCTTTCATTATGTTTAGTTAAGTTTATTATGTCAAGGTGAAAAGGTTACACTAATGGTGTAAGAATAAGTATAGTGTAAACTCAACATGGACTTTAATGTTTGATACTATCATGTTTTATATTTATTATCTTATTCACTCTTAATACTTTGCTTGTTAAATGATTAATCTAGATTTGTGTTGTATAACCCTTGGTACAACAAATACTTGGCACTTTCATAGCCTACTGTATGGTATAACCGACACTTGTGCTATGAAAGGAACTTGATTTGTTGTTAACCTAAATTAACATCATGAATACCTGACAAAATTTACAAGTATTAGCATTATTCGAATAAGATAACTAATGTAATCATGTTAACAATTTATAATCCGATTGGAACCTCTTTTGTGTGTGGTTTCTAGTTGAGAAATAAAAGAAGTTTATATTATACTTATATGAAATACCATTAGTGGATCCTCTAGCATTGACAATTGTTTTATCCTTGTTTAATCCTTACATCAATATCCCTTAAAATTCTCATAAACTCTTTGTTATATTAAATATATATATTATTTATAATTTATATAGTTCACCTCCCTGTGGTTCGACCCCGATCTTGTCGGGTTATTTATTACTTCGACACGCCTGCACTTGGGATAAGACATCAATCTTTTGATCGTGTCACATCTCCTAACTACTTGATCCACACAAATTTTTCACAGATAAGGAGTGTCCCAAAAATAATATTTAGCGTCAGCTTGTAACTTGTCTTTCTGGGATGTAAACAAACCTGAAGGGAATTCTTTGGTGACTAGATAGTTCACCAAATCAGCATACATGGTCTTGTAAAGGAATGTAACACATACAACTGCTCATCGGGGAATGTCTCTCTTATTGTTTTGGTTTGTATATCATTGGTCTTCAGTTGGCTCACGTGTAAGCCATATGGTTTTTGACACCTTTTTTTTTATATCTTTGATCTCAAGATCAAATTCTTGTAAAAGCAAGATCCACATAATCAATCTTGGTTTGGACCTCTTTTTCTTTAAAAGATACCTTAAAGCTGCATGGTCAGTAAAAATAATGATTTTTGTACCAAGTAGATATGATCTGAATTTTTCAAAAGCAAACACCACTGCAAAATTCTTCCTTATTCTTTGTTTAAGTACAACCCTTACTGTATAGTCACTCGCATCACACATTATCTCGATCATCCCAGTTTGGTGGTGGGATAATAAGGACAGATGTGACACTCCTCTTAAGCTCATTATGGGCATCTTTACATGCTTGATCAAACACAAAATGCACTTCTTTAGCTAATAATTTACACAATGATGTTGTAATCTTCAAGAAATCTTTGATAAAATATTAATAAAAACCTACATGGCCACGAAAAGAATAAACTTCCCTCATGCATGAGGGGTAAAACAATGATGAAATGACATCTATTTTAGCTTTATCAACCTCTAATCCACGCGAAGACACAACATGCCCAAGAACTATTCCTTGTTCTACCATAAAATAACACTTTTCATAGTTCAAGATAAAATTAGTTTCAATGCATCTTTTCAAGACTAAAGATAAGTTGTTTAAACACTTATCAAAAGAATCATCATACAACATGAAATCATTCATGAAAACCTCAATTATTCTTTTAACATAGTCAGAAAAAATACTTATCATGCATCTTTGAAAAGTTATGGGTGCATTATAGAGACCGAAGGGCATTCTCCTATATGCATATGTACCAAATGGACATATAAATGTAGTCTTTTCTTGATCTTTAGGATTAATAACAATCTGATTATATCCATTATATCCATCAAGAAAGCAATAAAAAGACTTACATACTAGATACTCAAGCATTTGGTCCATGAATGGTAATGAGAAATGATCTTTGCGTGTAGAAAGATTAAGCTTTATATAATCAACACTATTCTTCATCCACTCGAGATGCAAGTAGGGATGAGTTCATCATTTTTGTTATTTGCCAACGTGATTCCGGTCTTTTTGGGCACCACATGGATAGGCGACACCTATTTACTGTCCGTGATGGGGTAAATGATTCCTGCACCTAATAATTTCAAAATTTCAACTTTCAGTACCTTTATCATAGGTGGATTCAACCTTCTTTGCATTTCCCTCATTGGTTTCGCATTGTCCTCTAATAGTATGTGATGCATACACATCGAGGGACTAATGCCCTTGATGTTAGCTAAAGTCCATCCAATGGCTATTTTGTGATCACACAATAACTTCACAAGTTTTTCCTTTTGCGTATTTGTCAACCCTTTTGCTATGATAACAAGAAGTGTAATGTTGGCTCCAATGAATACATACTTTAGATTATTAGGAAAAATGTTTCAACTCTAACTTGGAGGCCTATAAAATATATGGCAAAAGCTTTTTATGTTAAAGTACTAAATCAACAAGACATTACCACGGGGAACGGTTTGCAAAACTTGCAAAGCCAATGTTGATTCCTGGATGTTTTGGGGAACATATATGTGCCTCTCCATCTCTTCAATCTCATTAAAATTATAGCTATAGCTCAAAGCCATGCTTAATCCATCCTCACAATCAAAATCAAAAACTTGCTGCACATACTTATCAACTTGGTCATAACATGTGATATAATGAACATTATTGGAAGGATATTTCATTGCATCATGAAAATTAAATTCAATCTTTTCAACTCCTACTTCCATGGACAAAGTATCCTTACCACAATCAATTTTAGTATTGGAAGTTTTCAAGAACGGTCTCCCAAACAACATAGGAGTGTTGTTTGATGAATCACAAGAATCATGTTCCATATCAAGAATATAAAAGTCGCATAGAATAACCAAACTATCAATCTTGACTAGGACATCTTCTATCACACCAAGTGGATAAACAAAACTATCTACAAGTTGTATTACAATGCTAGTTTTAATCAAAGGCTCAAAACTAAGAGAATCATAAATATGTTTAGGCATAACACTAATGGATGCACCCAAATTGCATAAGGCTCTTTTAAAACTAGCATTACCAATAACACATGGGATAGTAAACGCACCTGGGTCTTTTTGCTTCAAAGGCAGATTCTTTTGAACAACAGCAAATATAACTTCACCCATACTTACCATTTCGTAACCTTTTAGCTTGTAAGCTCTCTTGGTAGTACACAACTCCTTCAAGAATTTGGCATCCTTGGGAATTTGCTTGATAGCATCAATCAAAGGAATGTTGAGTTCTATTTTCTTGAAAACCTCTAAAATCTCCTTTTCTTCTACTCTTTCTCAGACCTAAAAGAACTCACAGGAAAAGGGGGAATTATCTTAAAACTAGAATTCATTGAATAAGGACTTACCTTTGGAGCATTGGTCATTGTTTTAGTTTTGAAGGAGGAGGATGATGTTTCTTCTTTATACTCAATTCAGTTTCTATCTCCTCTTCTTCCTCCATCTCAATTTGTTTTGACTTTTGCTCTTCAAGTTCTTTCCCACTTCACAGCGTGATCACACTAACATTCTCTTTTGGATTCAATGCTTGGGAGGGCAATTTTCCATTCATTTGTGCCTCCAATTTCCATACATTTGAAGTTACTTGCCCCATTTGCTTCTCTAAGTTATGAATTCTTAACCTTGTTTCCTGTTGAAAAGACATGACTTTTTCTCGCAATGTCACTGTATTAGAAGCCAAGGTTTTCATCATCTCACGAAGATCATCACTCGATGACCTCATAACATTGGAATTTATGAATGTAGGGGGCTATCTTGCTTGATAATTCTGTTAGGACTGAAATCTATAGGGATGGAACTGTCGGCCTTGATTGCCTTGTTGAGGCGGGTTCCCATAGCATAAGTTTGGATGATCTCTTCATCTGAGATTGTACGTGTTGGAAAAGGGATCATACTTATGCTGGGGTTGTCCATTGAATGCTTTATCAACTCTATTAGCTTGATCAATGTAATCTTCTTGCATTGTTGGGCACATATCCAAAGCATGTTCTTGTAAGGAGTATTTGTTATAAACTTTCACATGTTGTACATTTCTACAAGCCAAAGAACACACAAGAGATTAACTTCATTCTCAAGGTTAGAAATACTTACCTCATTTACTCGTTTGCTTGGGAAATCTCCACGGATGCCAAATTGTTTCGAGTTGGCTGTCATATTTGAGATCAATTAGCGTGCAGCCTCGGGTGTCTTATTTACCAATGCCCCTTCACTTGCCGCATCAAGATACTATGGTCAGTAGGCATCAATCCTTCATAGAAGTATTGAATGAGCAACTGATCGGGTATCTGATGATGAGGGCATTGAATGCACAATTGCTCAAATCTTTCCCAATACTCGAAGAGTGTCTCCCCATGAGATTGCCGAATCCCACATATTTCTTTTCTTATGTTGGCAACTCGAGAGGCTGGAAAATACTTTTCAAGGAAAATCTTTTTCATACCATTCCAAGTTCCAATGGAACTTGGGAGAATAGAGAAAAGCCATGTATTTGTTGCCCCTTTTAAAGAGAAAGGGAAAGCTTTCAACTTAACTTGTTTTTTTTCAACTCTGTTCGGTTTCATGCTACACAAACCATGTGAAACACCTTGAGATGAGTATGATGATCTTCTCTGGCAAGTATATTAAATATTGGCAGTAAATGTATAAAACTAGACTTGAGCTCGATGTTGGCATTGTTGTCGATGTTTATACACAATGGTTGATTCTCCACGTTATGAGCAGCAAGCTCCTTAAGTGTTTGTTGTCATGCAACAACCATGGTGTTGACACAAGCTTCCTTTTGTAACCTGTGTAAAGTTTTCTCTATTTTAAGGTCTACCTGCACTTATTTCTAGTTAGTAGAATGGGTTACAAGCATAAATCATCAAGAAAACTCAAAAGAAACCAACCACACAAGAGATTTAAAGTGGTGCAAATTTAATGAAAATCTTATGTTAGAACAGAAAAACTGCCTAAAAACCCTAGAAAATAGCAGAATTTGGCCTCGATAGAGTGAGGCTAGTAGCTAAAGACAACTAGTCTTGTTCAGAACATCATTTCCCTTCAGGAAACAAAAGGCCGACACCTAATTCCACCAAAAAATTAGTTTTGAACAGTAACTGTATCGTACTGTACAGTACCGCCGTAAGCAAAAAATATGTCTCTTTTTTCTTAACAAAATAAATAACAATCATAGCACAAGAATCAACTAAAATCACTTCCTCGACAACAACGCCAAAATTTTTTGCGATGTCGTGGTTGCATAAATTAATTACCCTAGCTTTAATAAATAAGATAGTATAGAGCAAGCAAGGGGTCCATCCCACGATGAAGGTTTAGTTTAGATTTTTATGCTATATGATATGCAACTGGAAGGGTTTTGAAGTTATCTATGCTATGCTATAGTAAACAAAAAGAAACAATCAATGTTAAATAAAAGAAAACCAAAATTTATCAAGAAAACAAAATTTGGTCACAAGTAAACATCCACCTACAGAAATCAAAACTAATCATGGAAACGAAACGTCAATTTATACTCTAGATATTTATCTTCTATTACGTTGATTAGTTAGCATTTCTATTGTATAACTACTCCTAACCATCAAACAACCACATTGTCCGCACTAGTAATTTAATTAAATGACAGCCTTAAGAACTAGATAAATTGATTAATCTAGACAACATAACTGTCTGCAATTCATGTTTGATTTGTTTAAATGTTCTTCCTAAGATTAATAATGTAGATCCACCACTATTATTAAACTAAGTTGCTTCACAAGTTTATATACCACAACTTCAATTTTGATAACAAACTTAGCAATAGATTGTTTACAATAATAACTTAGAGTCCGCTCTAGCAATTAAAATAAACAATCATAGGAAATAAGCATAGGAGAACAAATATATTCATTCATCATATAAACTAAAAAGAAAAGGTAACATAAATCTCACAGTTCTTGAAATCTGAAGGTTTATGTGTCCTTACAACCAAGAAAAAGAGTTTAGCCTAGCATGCCTATTGAACAACTAATAAAAAAGAAAGAAAAATGCATGATTATGGGTTTATGGAGGAAAGGGGCATTTTTCTTCTCTTTTTGCCCGTCCCCCTTTCATTTCTCTCTTTCTTTTTATATCCGAGGAAACCCTAATCCCTTTTCTATAAAAATAGTCCTTTCCTAAGTAGACAATTTACATTTAAATAGTTCAATAACTATTTTCCTAAAAAAAGAGAAATGGCCTTGTATAAAATCTTCAAGCTTTGAATGTTGACTTATAGGAGCTAAATTGCTGAAATAAAGACTTGGATGTCGGTTTGGATGTTTTCGGATGTAATTTAGACTTGTTTCTTTACAAAACCTGTCTGTTGGAAGAATTCATATGTCATCTTAGAAAAATCATATCTCTCTCTCATATGAGCTCTTTTTCTGATGCCATTTGGTAGGCTGATAGGTCTTTGAGTCAGGAATCCAAAACAATTGAGTTTTCATCAAATGGACTTCTGTAGCTCAAGATATTTAAGTCGGAATGGCTGAAGGTCAACACTAGCACATTGCGAGATGACTTTGAAGGCTGCGATTTCCATGCTCTTTTTTTTTAATTTTTCTTTCCATATATGTATAGAAAGGTATGTATGTTAGCTTTCTAATGCCACTGTAATCACTTCGTTTCGACTTCTAGAGCTTAAGCTCTGCACAAAACATCGATCGAAGGTCAAATTATCAATTATCTCCAATTTACTTCTTTTTTGAATCTTACATCCAAAAGTGTTTTCAAAACATAAAACAAATAATATCAAAGCATTATATATATAAAACATAGGCAAAATATTAGGTAAATATGGGTAAAACTATCAAATAATATGGTCACATCAGAGACTGAAGTCTATAGTTGGGTATGGTAGTTGGTGATGCTAGGCTTGTGTGATTAACTATGATGAATTCTTGGTGGCTAACAGTGGTTGACAGTGGTGTGGAGAGAGGATGAAGATGGGGTGGTTGTTTTGTTATGTGGCTGGCATTGGTTTTAGTTTTGGAGGGGGCAGTGGTGTTTAGCTTACAATGGTCTTAAGGTTTGACCATGGAGAAGGGTTTTTTGGCTCAATAGAGAAGATGGTGAGCTGTCCTGAAAAAAGGTTGGTGGAGTCTATTGTGAAGGTGAAGGAGATGGTGGCATATGGGTCCAAGATGGAAGGAGATAATTCATATTTTGTTCTTCCTTTTAAAGAGAAAGAGTGAGGTCACAAGTTTTGAAACTTTTTCTCTTGGAAAATGGAGGCTTTGAGGGGAGCTAATAGGCCAATGTTTATGTTGGGAAAAGAGGATGATAGGTTGAAGATGATCCTTTTGTATTCTCCTCTGTGACTGACGGTTGGCCTAAACAAAAATGGGTTTAGGGTTTTTTTAGTGTGCCTTTTTAGAAAGTATGTGCATTGGTGAGAAAAGTGTGGGAAAATGTTTTGGTACGTGGGTCATTTTTTGTTCTAACTAATCCCTCATAAGATGCCTCCCCCTTTTTTGTGTGATACAACAATCTATTTATAGGCAAAATAATTTGTCATTTTCCTCCTAATTTCTTAGTCCCCAAACAACTAAAAAAACTTTGGCCTCTTATTTTGCTTTTTTACACTTTTGGTCCCCTTGTCCAAATATGTTGTTTTTCTTTTTTCTATTTCTTATTTATTGTATTTTGATATTTGTTTTGAAAAGACAACGTCAACGTCGACTCAATAAAATTAATCAATGATTTTAAAATGAGCGTGTTAAAAACTAAATGCGTTGAAAGTAAATTTTTGAATTTTTAATTCTTTAGAAAAGAAGCTAGTAATGCCAAAAACGACATAATTACATCAAAAATATATTTTTTGGATTTGTTTATTGTTTTTTTTCTATTTTTTGGATTCTTTAAAAAAAAGTAAGAAACAAATGGTAAAAAATCAGATTATGACAACATCAATCCATTTGTTCTATGTTTCTTTTTATATCACTCTCTAAACTCTTTTCTTTATTTTTATTTTCTTTTTTTAATTATCATTATAAAAATAAAATAAAATAGAAAAATTAGGGGTAAAAAAAGGGTTATGATAATGGTGTTGAGAATAAACATGATTCGATAGAGTAGAAACACTTCATTCTTGAATATCTAAATTGAAACATTCTTAATGAATGAATAATAATTATATTAAAAAATAGTCACTAAGAGATTAAGTCAAACCATATATGACTGTTATAATATTCGAAGGAGCATGACATGTTACTAGACGTTGCACTTAATATTTAAATATAAATCAATCAATTTCTTGTAAATATATCTTCTTATAATCATTTAATTAAATAAAAAAAAGATTCTAAAAGGCAAGATTATTTAACCTAGCCAGGGCCATGACCATAACCCAAGTCATAAGTTACACATGTTAACCTTGTTTGGCCTGAGTGAATCCAAGACGTCGTCATTCTAATTTTCTTTTCTTTTTTTAAAAAAAGAAAACATCAAAGCAACGTTGTTTTTAATTTATTTTTAAATTCAAAATTGGTTTTGCTAGGTCGACTGAGTAGTAGGCGCACTTGCCAAGTCAATTGGGCCACTTTGTCAATTCTCACCCGGTTTACTTTGATACTTGGCTTCGCCCTAGGTTGTTGGGTCACCATGTTGACCTGACAAGCTTGGCTTTATTTAATAACATTAATGAAGAGTTTCCTTAGGCAACATATAGGCAACTGACTAGTTATGATAAACTCTAAAAGAAGTGGTGAAAACTATGTTCACCACACTATTCACACAGGTACAAGATATTATGAATTGCTACAGTGCTTTTTTTTCATCCTTATTTTTTATATTATTTTTCCCTTACATAACCAAATTGATAACCAATTTAAATAAATTTGTTAAGAGAGGACAAAATTGAAAGAAATGGACCAAAATAAAAAAGGCAAACATAATAGGTGGAAGTTCCAAAATTCATTTAAAATGTTCACTTTGGTTCTCTAACTTTATAAAATATAACTTTTCAGTCCCTTAATATTTTTAAAATCCAATTATGGTACAAAACTTTATTTTTCTTACTTTTTTAGTTTCTGATTTGAGAGGAGATAGAAAGTGGTTGGATTTTGGTTGTAGAGAGAAACAAATCTCGGTTGACACTAATTAGGATCATGAAATGAATGATTTTGGCGTCAACAAGTTCTATTCGATGAGAGGAGTTTCATCTAAGTGTTTTTCCCTTCCCATCAGCTAAAGTGGTTGATATGAGCTCGGGAAGGTTTTTTTCTAGATGTTTTAGGTCAAAATAGGTTAACAATCAAGTTTTTTAACCAAAAAAAAATCATGGCCTGAATTTTTAATGACCTTTCAGTTGCCTGAAACTAGATCAGCATATAACGCATCATCTACCATAGCAGGTGTCATGTCATCCACCCCTTGAAAAAGAAAAGGAAAAAAAAATAAAACCTAGCCTAGGTTCGCGTACTAGGTTTTTTTTTTTGAATTTTTAGGTCTTTTATTTTTTTTTTCTTCAATTGAATCCTTCAATGTTGACTTTTTATTAGATTTTTGTATTGAATGTTTTTTTTTTGTTTTTTTTAATATATTATGATTTAATTTTTACTTAGTTTACAAATAAGTTTTGAATGTTTTTTCTGGTATTAGAAGTCATTCTTTCTGTGTAGTCGTACTATATATATATATATATATATATATATATATATATATATATATATATATATATATATATATATGTTATTCAATATCTTTTCTATACATTTTTTTTTATCATTTTATTAGATGAAGCATTGGTTTCAGAAACAAATTTATTAAATACAATTAAGTTTATGACCTGTTTTTTTATATCAGATATTTACATTTATATCTACCTTTTAACTTTTCAATTTAGTCTTTAGTTAAATATTATTTATTTTTTACTTGGTTTTCATACAAAATGATAATATATTTTTTTTCCAGATATTTGCAACCACGTATAAGTTTTTATTTGATTTTATTTAGTTGCTTTCATGTGTATGTCTATTTCATTTATCATTTGATTAAATAAAAAATTAATTTTAATAAATAAAATCATTAAACACAACTAGGTACAAGATTTATGTTGCGAAATCAAATATCTTGATATATATTTATCTCTTGATTTTTCTAGTTTAGTCTTTAATTATCATTAATGACTTTTTTATATTTATTTTCATAAATAGTTCTTGATCTATTTAATTAAATGCATGTATAAACTCTTTGATTTTTTATTAAAGTTTGTTTTGGTAAAGAATCATATTAGAAAAGTTTACATATTATTTTTTTACTGAAAAAAATATTTGACCTGTAATAAAGCACGAGCCAATAGACTAGTATATCTAAAAAAAAAAAAAAGTGGCAAAGGCTGGTTTGGAGGGGAAGAACATGATACTGTAGATGTTCTTTTGAATCTTTAGGGCCAAGCAAACCTTGAATTTACATTAACTACAAAGAACATTAAAGCAATTATCTTGGTTAGTATATTTATTGCTTCACACACACACACACACACACGAGTTTGCCAAATTTGACGCTGCTAAGAAATTCAAGGTTCTGCCTTTATAAATAGGTAACACGTGATAATGAAAACCCCGCTCATCAATGCATAACCAGCATCAACTTTGAGTAAATAAGATTTATCATATGGAGCACCTCCGCTACTGAGGTCAAGCTGCAAGTTCTATGTAATATCTCTTCTTGTCTATAAAATATGTTGTATGGTTCTACACTAAATGGTGTACAGTTGTCTAGCATAAGACAATAATTGAATTTCAGGACATGTTCGTTGCTGGTAGTGAGACATCATCTAGGACGGTAGAATGGGCAAAACGGAAATGGTAAAACATTCAAAAGTAATGGAAAAGGCACAAGCAGAAGCCAGGCAGGTCTTCGCAAATGTTGATGAAGCAGGTCTTCACAAACTGGACTACTTACAGTTGCTTATCAAAGAAACTCTTGAACATACCCCCAATTCCTTTGCTATTTCCAAGAGAAAGCAAAGAGGCATGTAAGATTACTGGTTACGACATGCCTGCCCAATCCAAACTTACTGTGAACATATGGGGAATTGGGAGGGAACCCATTAACTGGACTGAACCTGAGAGATTCTATCCAGAGAGATTTCTTGATATAGTTCAATGGATTATAAGGGGATTGATTTTAAATTCATCCCATTTGGTGCTGGAATATTGTTTGGTATGGCTACCGTGGTGCTTCCACTTGCACAGCTGCTATGGTTTTAATGGTCTGAGATCAGCAGATCTTGTCACGTCCCAGGTTTTTGGCTCTAGTTAAGACGAAAAATGATCTCTCCATAATTCTCATTCAGCATCTTCCAGTGCTTTTCTATCGTCTGAATAATCAGCTTGTGTGCGGCCAAATAAACAACAAAAGTGCAGGTCTTTGAGGAAAACACAAGTCTGCAATTTTTCTGCAGAGTCAGCTATGAATTAGGGAGAGTCGTCACTAAAACTGCTGAACTTTTAATTCACTCTTCTCTCTCTCTTATAGTTCCTTGCAAAACATTCAGCCCTATTTATACATACAGAATCAACACACCTTCCTTACACTTGTTCACTTTAATTACCACTTAAGCTAACTCTAATTACATTAACTAATTAACACAAGTTCATGTCAGTGTCAGTAATTTCCTATGTTATTCATACTTCATATATGTACATATGTTTAGTTTTGTATGTGCAAGTTATGAGATGTTGTGAACTATTCTCTGCTCGTATATTGACTTGTGAGCAGATTTGATATATTGGACGTTTATGGCTAAAGTGAGAAGATCATTTCTCATTTTAGCAGAAGAATAGAGCTTTTCAGCAGTGGGCTTTTTGGTGCCAGAAGAGCTGCATGTTGAGGGACAATTACTCCGCATTGACAAATTTTTCTGCTCACAAGAGTTTCATGATAGACTCGAGTTTTATCTATTCATTATTGGAATCCATTTTCATGGATCTCCTCTTGTTCATGTTGATCATAAATAAAGAGCTGACTAGTTTCCTACTGGATCATGTAATTAAGAGACAGCAGTAATTGATGCCCTTGACACAATCTTCATGCAACCAAGATCATGTCTTAGCTCCCACGTGAAAATTTGCAGAGACAGCTAAGAATGATTTGCAAGATATACGTAGATATACGTCGAGTGTAGAGATGCCAAGGCCGAGATACATTAATTACTAAAGATTTTCCCAGAATGCATCGAAAGAGTGATTTGATACTTGGGGACATTGTAAATGGGAAAGAAAGATAGCAGAAAGAGTATGTTATCCCAAAAACCTAACATTTTCAGCAGCAGTTGTAATTTTATGATAATAAACAAAAACGATTCTTGAAGTTTATGATATAGGAAGTCGAAATAACGTTAAACAAAGGTTGCATTATTGATCTGTGTCTGAACTTTGAAGTTCGCATGTCGACTCCATCATTAAAAAAAAATCTGATAGAACTTATCATTGATGAGTAATGACAATATAACAATAATAAACAAAAAAATCGCATGGCAAACACACTCTGGAATATTGTCTCATAGAACACTCTCGAAGACATAAATTTCTTCTTTTTTTTTCAAGTTAGGCATATAAATCAAAGGGGGGAATAGAAAAAATATAAAATAAAATAATCTACTATAACAACATGTTGAGCTACCGACCCATACCACCAAGACAAATTGTTTGATGAATTATCATATCTACAACCATTTACTTCTCCTTACCATAACCTATGACCCATTATAGTCTATCAATCTAGCTATATCAATAAATAATTGAGTGGGTTTTTATTAGCCTCATTAAACCCGATCATTATCTTATAAAATGTTTTCATTAAACATTTTGTTTATGAAATAGGAACCTATGGATAATGACTTGTTCAAGTTTGTTTATCCTATAATATCAAAATTCACTCATAATTTTTTATGAATGAGGTTTTTACGGTCCAATCTCAAATATCCAAAACAATATCCATTATGAATTAATCTACTTTAAGGTAGAATCTAGTAACATGATTGTTTGATATTTACTAAAAACAATTAACACCCTCGATTGACACTTGGGTGTCATTACTTGATATTGAACCTAAACATTTAAAATTTTAAAAGGAATGCATGTTTAAAATATTAAAGCAAAAGGAATTGAGGTGTCACTCTTTATTAACATTCAAAGTAATAGTTTATTAGTCTATTTACCTGAAATACTATGAGTGAATAACAAAATAAATTATTTTTGATATCGTTTTAAAAAAAAAGTTTTGAAAAAGATTGTGGAATGTTGGTCTATAAACGCTTTTTAATGTGGGCTAAACCCTTGGCTGATTTTATAAACAAGTTATAAATGGTATGGGTGAACATTATTATTTTATGACAAAGTAGACTTATAAATCCTTTTGTTACTGCGAATAAATTAAGGATTGGATGGTTATGACTAACACTCCTGAGAGCAGATTACAGAATTATCCAATCATACTTCATTGCATTAATTTGTAAAATGACTATTGATATATATATATATATATATATATATATATATATATATATATATATATAATCATAGAAATTAAAAGATCTTAAATATTTTTTTAAATAATAAATTTTTTTGAAAATGCTTAAAAAATGAAAAAAATTAATGTCTCAAAAGAGTAAAAGTGACCAGAATTCTAGGAAAAAGAATAACCAACTTATTTGGTCTTTAAGATTCTTCTCGATGATCACATGTGCGTATTGACTAATATTAAAAATAAATTTTTAAAAATAAAAAATTAAATTTTAAAAATTTAAATTTATAAGAAATAAAATATTAAAATAACTTAGATATGAAAATTATAATGTTATTGTCGTTTTTGTTAATTTGTTTTTCTATATTCTTCTCATTCCTAAAAGATTCTCAGTATAAGGTTGGCTAAAAGTATTCGGACCGTATATGACAACATAACTTTCATGTGTTTTTAAAATATTTTATTTTTTATTTAAAATTATATATATATATATATATATATATATATATATATATATATATATGTGAGATTAAATTGTGGTTGGAGATGGTGTCATCATCTTTGTGTGGAAAAACTTGATGAATGTGGACTCAAGGCAAACATTGAGGGCCCATGCATATTTGTATGCCATTGCAACATGCCACCTGCCATCAAGGCTGTGTGAATTTGATCACCAAGTCAAAAAATAATAATAATAATAAAGTGCTAAAGTCAAGGGGGGTATATATATTTTACATTTGAGTAAAAAACAAACACAACGGCAGTGGCGTGACCTCGTAACAAAGCACCCTGCACGCCTCAGCACAGAACCCAAAACATTATTTATGTATTGCAATCACAGCTCTCCGTCATAAAAATAAATCTTGGCCACCCAATTGGTTGACCTTTTTGTTTCCCCGATTCAGCTTTGACCAATGGAAATTACGCATAACTGCCCTTTTATTGCTTTCAAGATTTAAATCGTGAAGAACCCTCTTAACTAAATAAATAAAAATAAAACTCATCATACAATGTTTTCACGTTTTATTCTTCATCGTGCAGGTCACTTGGAATAATTAGACCACTCACAAAACCCTTTCGCGTTTCTTCTTCCTATCGGGCACGTCGCCTGAAACAATTAGACCACTTGCGTGATTCCTCATATTTTATCATCGGGTAGGTCGTCTGGAACAATTAGACCACTCGCGAAATCTTTCGAGTTTCTTCTTCCTATCGGGCAGGTCGCTTGGAACAATTAGACCACTCGCGAAACTCTTTTTGCGTTTTATTCTTCATCGGGTAGGTTGCCTGGAACAATTAGACCACTCGCGAAACCCTTCGCGTTTCTTCATCCTATCAGGCAGGTCGCTTGGAACAATTAGACCACTCGCGAAATCTTTCGCGTTTCGTCTTCCTATCGGGCACATCACCTGTAACAATTAGACCACTCGCGAAACCCTTTCGCGTTTTATTCTTCATCGGGCAGGTTGCTTGGAACAATTAGACCACTCGCGAAATCCTTCGCTTTTCTTCTTCCTATCAGGCAGGTCGCTTGGAACAATTAGACCACTCGCGAAACCCTTTTCATGTTTTATTCTTCATTGGGCAGGTCGTCTGGAACAATTAGACCACTCGCGAAACCTTTTCGCGTTTTATTCTTCATCGGGCAGGTCCCCTGAAACAATTAGACCACTCACGAAATCCTTTGCTTTCTTCTTTCTATCGGACAGGTCACCTAAAACAATTAGACCACTCACGAAATCCTTTGCTTTTCTTCTTTCTATCGGGCAGGTCGCCTCGAACAATTAGACCACTCGCGAAACTCTTTTTTGCGTTTTATTCTTCATCGGGCAGGTTGCCTGGAACAATTAGACCACTCGCAAAACCCTTCGCGTTTCTTCTTCCTATCAGGCAGGTCGCCTGGAACAATTAGACCACTCGCAAAACTCTTTTCGCGTTTTACTCTTCATCGGACAGGTCGCCTAGAACAATTTGACCACTCGTAAAACTCTTTTCGCGTTTTATTTTTCATCGGGCAGGTCGCTTAGAACAATTAGACCACTTGCGAAATCCTTCACGTTTCTTCTTCCTATCGGGCAGGTCATGTGGAACAATTAGACCACTCGCGAAACCTTTTTCATGTTTTATTCTTCATCAGGCAGGTCGCCTGGAACAATTAGACCACTCGCGAAAACCTTTTTCACGTTTTATTCTTCATCGGGCAGGTCGCCTTAAACAATTAGACCACTCGCGAAATCCTTCGCATTTGTTCTTTCTATCGGGCAGGTTGCCTGGAACAATTAGACCACTCGCGAAAATCCTTCGCTTTTCTTCTTTCTATCGGGCAGGTCGCCTGGAACAATTAGACCACTCGCGAAACTCTTTTTGCGTTTTATTCTTCATCGGGCAGGTTACCTGGAACAATTAGACCACTCGCGAAACCCTTCGCGTTTCTTCATCCTATCAGGCAGGTCGCTTGGAACAATTAGACCACTCGCGAAATCTTTCGCGTTTCTTCTTCCTATCGGGCACGTCACCTGTAACAATTAGACCCCTCGCGAAACCCTTTCGCGTTTTATTCTTCATCGGGCAGGTTGCTTGGAACAATTAGACCACTCGCGAAATCCTTCGCTTTTCTTCTTCCTATCGGGCAGGTCGTGTGGAACAATTAGACCACTCGCGAAACCTTTTTCATGTTTTATTCTTCATCGGGCAGGTCGCCTGGAACAATTAGACCACTCGCGAAATCCTTCGCATTTGTTCTTTCTATCGGGCAGGTTGCCTGGAACAAGTAGACCACTCGCGAAAATCCTTCGCTTTTCTTCTTTCTATTGGGCAGGTCGCCTGAAACAATTAGACCACTCGCGAAAATCCTTCGCTTTTCTTCTTTCTATCGGGCAGGTCGCCTCGAACAATTAGACCACTCGCGAAACTCTTTTCGCGTTTTATTCTTCATCGAGCAGGTTGCCTGGAACAATTAGACCACTCGTGAAACCCTTCGCGTTTCTTCTTCCTTTTGGGTAGGTCGCCTGGAACAATTGGTCCACTCGTGAAACTCTTTTCACGTTTTACTCTTCATCGGATAGGTCGCCTAGAACAATTTAACCACTCGCAAAACTCTTTTCGCGTTTTATTCTTCATCGGGCAGGTCGCTTAGAACAATTAGACCACTTGCAAAATCCTTCACGTTTCTTCTTCCTATCGGGCAGGTTGTGTGGAACAATTAGACCACTCGCGAAACCTTTTTCATGTTTTATTCTTCATCAGGCAGGTCGCCTGGAACAATTAGACCACTCGCGAAACCTTTTTCACGTTTTATTCTTCATCGAGCAGGTCGCCTAAAACAATTAGACCACTCGCGAAATCCTTCGCATTTCTTCTTTCTATGGGGCAGGTCGCGTGGAACAATTAGACCACTCGCGAAACTCTTTTCGAGTTTTATTCTTTATCGGGCATGTCGCTTGGAACAATTAAAGCACTCGTGAAAATCCTTCGCGTTTCTGCTTCCTATCAGGCAGGTCGCCTGGAACAATTAGACTACTCGCGAAACCCTTCGCGTTTCTTCTTCCTATAGGGCAAGTCGTATGGAACAATTAGACCACTCGCGAAACCCTTTTCGCGTTTTATTCTTCTATCAGGTAGGTCGCCCGGAATAATTAGACCACTCGTGAAAACCCTTTTCGTGTTTTATTCTTCATCGGGTAGGTCGCCTGGAACAATTAGACCACTCTTAAACCCTTTTCGCGTTTTATTCTTTCCATCGAGCAGGTCGCCTTGAACAATTAGACTACTTGCGAAACCCTTCGCGTTCTTTTATCATCAAGCAGGTCGCCCAAAACAATTTGATCTATTTAAAAAAAAAAAACTGGGTCGTCTTCTAAATGATTTGTTTCTTGATTTCAACATCTATCTCTTGTTTTCGAAGTTTTCAAAGACTCTAAAAAAAAGCAAAAGTTCTTTTTGTATCTACTTTTCTTTATAAATTTACTACGTAAAGCCAAGAGAAAACCTAATTTTCTAATATCTTTGCATAGTAAATATTATAAAGAGAGGGCAACTGTCATAACCCAATTTTTTACCTTTTTATTTTAAAATGATAAAAACAAATAAAAAAATAATGATGAAAAACAAATAAAAATAAATAAATAAATAATAAATTAAAATTCGGGTTAAGGGCTTCATGATTGGAAGTTTTGAGATTTAATTAAACTTTGAATTAGTTTTATTAATCAAATCAAGAGCTTAATTGAAGAATTGACAAGTTTTGAGACTTAATTGGACTTGGATTTGTTTTAATTAATGAAATTAGGGGTTTAATTGAAACAATACCAAATTTTGGGGCTGATTTGGGTCAAAATTGCAAGAAATTAAAATCCAATGACCAAATTGAAAAGGCAGTGGTACTGTAGGGAGTTTAATTGATTTTTCCAGAGGTAATTTTGAATGAATTAAAAGTTTGAAGAGTCAATTAAGGACTGAAATGAAACATTCGGAAACCAAGGACTGTTTTGTAAAATGCGCTGAAATACAGGGGTCCAATTAAAGTTTATCCAGGGGCTTGCTTACGAAAATTTCAAAACTTCAAGGACCAAAACGCAAATGGCCATTAACACAATCGAACAACGTCATTTCAAAGAGAATCGTTCGTCTTTCTCCGCTCACCAAACCAGAGAAACGGACGCCCCTGCCATCACTACTCCGGCAATAACGATCCTGAGTCTTCATTACCGATGGAAACACATGCCATTCTCCGACTATAAAAGCCAGAGAAGGGATGTGCACAAGAGAACGGAACAAAAAAGCCACGAACGGCAAAGAACAAAAAACACAGAGATGAAAAAAGAAAACAGAGAGAGGGGGAGCGTAAGGAAAGAAAAGGGAGAAGGGAGAGTAAAAGAAAAACAAAACAGAGGAGAGAAGGCAATGGCAGTGTTGGTGGGACAGCCCTTCTACACTGTCATCGTCGTCTGCAACTGCAAGCAACAGGTTCCAGGAACCAGAGCGTTTCTTTCTTTCTTTGAGAACAGAGGTAGAGAGGAGGACAGGGAAATAAGAAACCCACAGACGAAAGCATCAGCATCACCACTGACTTTCTCTTCTCCAGCACCAGCTTCCAAAACCAGAGGAAGAAGCTAAAAAAAATAAGAGAGGAACGAGCAGCTGACAGAAAGGAACGCCGACAGAAGGGGAACGAACGAACACAGGGGTCTTGAGCCAAGGATAAACGACCGAGAAAGACTGAAAAATCCAGATCTCCACCAGCTACACACATTTCTTCTCTGATTCTTGCAAATGAGCATAGTTACTATGCGAAGGTAATTTAATTACCTTCGCACTGTTCATGCACGCGTGAATAAGTTCACGCGTTCTTTCAATGGCCAGCCGGGTCAAGCCTGTGACCCGGCTAGGCCTGCTGGATCCAACCCAGTCACGGGGCCGCACTGGACCCGGCCTAATAAAAAAATAATAAAAAGTAATAAAAATTAAAAATTAAAAAAAAATATGTGCATGCATGCATAAAAATAAATTTATTTTATTTTTTTATCCACTGATGTTAGAGTTAAGGATAAAAATACTAAGTTAAATTTATAGCTACATAATATTTACCAACGCCAGAGTTGAATATTTACTGGCGTCAGAGTCAGGAATATTACAAGTAAACCATCATAGCACAAATCAACAAAGTTTTAGCAATTTAAGACAAAATCAGCAATGCAACTTACCTTAGGTAGGGTGCGCTAGGGGTGTTAATACCTTCTCTAGCCACAACCAATCCCGAACCATAGAATCTCTGTTAACCAGTTAGGGTTCCTAGTGACCATACTACTAGGTGGCGACTCCTTAAACGAGACCTTTTTTCTATAAACAAACATGATGCCAGAAATTTGTTCTTTTCATTTTTATTGAATATATTTTTAAGGCCGTCGCGATGTCAGATGCGATAAATAGAAAAAAATAAAAATAACTAAGAAAAAATAATTTCTCTTAAAACCTCTTGTATTAGTCTTTCTGGGTTGAAAAAACTTGTCTTTAAGTTTAAAATACTCTTGCTTGGATTTGGTGGATGTTCAATAAAAAATTACGTAGATATAAACTCTAATAGTTTCTTGTTAAATTTTGCACAAGAAATGTCAATTGACAAATTATTTTTTTTTAATTAGATTATAAAATAATGAATTGCAAATCTCAAACTTGCTTCTTTAACATGTTTTTATTTATGTAACCCTTGAAAAAATCTATATTTTTAATAATAGAAAGTTTATAATAAAAAGATTAATATAATCTAAATCAATAATTTTTGTTTGTTTGTAAATCATTTTTTATGTTATCTTTGTACTAAACCTCAAACTTATTGATGAGAATATTATTGATGATATCATCGTTATCTTTACTGTAATTAAATATGTTATCATTTAATAATTTCTATTTTTAAAAAAAAAAACTTCTCATCATCTTCTGCATGTTTATTTAATTGTTTTTTCATTAACTGACAAATATTATTTTAAAAGAGATCCTTCTCATCATTAGCTGACAAATCAGACTCCATTAATGCTTTAGCTAAGGCTTTGAAGATCCCAGTCTCCGAAATATGGCTGAGCTTAATGCCATTGCTAAGGCTTTGAAGATCCCAGTCTCCGAAATGGGTGTTAATGGTTCAGCCGTGTGTGTAGAATCAGACTCCATTAATGCTTTAGCTTGCGCTAATGTGATTGCCGGGCGTTTAGGCTTAGGTGCAATTAATTAATACTTGTTCACCGATATAATAATAATAACCTTGCAGCTCCAGAAAACAGAGTAAATAGTTTATTCCAGACAAATCCTTCTGATCTGTCTAGGATCATTCGGATTGAATAATTTATATCGAACTTGTTGAAATAGAACGAGGTAACATCCAACTAGTCATATCACACATGGAGTAATGCGAAAATGAAGTAGAACGAGATGCTATCCAACTACAGGACAAGTATGATTATCAAATAAAGATTCCTGTCCTGAGCGGCTGACGCTAAGGTTAGCCTCACAACTTCAACTGAAACTAGATCATATATAGAAGAGAAGCAAATTTACCAACCAACACTCGATAATGGAGCAGCTTCAAATTCCCACCTCTTTGGTCCTTCTCTCATCACTCCTCTTTATCTTCATGGTATTAAGGTTACTCAAAAAGTCGAAAACCAAAGACTTCACTCCAAATTTACCCCCAGGTCCACGGAAGCTTCCTGTGATAGGAAACTTGCACCAGTTATTTTGTTCTCTACCCCATCACCGCCTGCGAGACTTGGCCGAGAAACATGGACCTATTATGCACCTTCAACTCGGCCAAGTTCAGACCATTGTTATTTCTTCTCCAGAAACTGCTGAACAAGTGATGAAAGTCCATGATATCAACTTCGCTCATAGGCCCCATCTCCTTGCAGCACAAATCATCTTTTATAACTGCACGGACATAGCGACTGCAGCATATGGAGACTATTGGAGGCAGTTGCGGAAAATTTCCATCCTGGAGCTATTAAGTCCTAAACGTGTGCAATCATTTAGATCTATCAGGGAGGAAGAGGTATCCAGTCTTATTGGAAGTATTTCTTCAAGTGCAGGATCAATAGTCAACCTTAGCAGGATGCTGTTTTCTGTAGCATATAACATCACTACGAGAGCAGCCTTCGGTAAATTGAGGAAAGAGGAAGAAATATTCGTTCCGCTTGTTCAGGGAATAATACAGGTGGGAGCAGGTTTCAATATAGGTGATCTTTTCCCTTCCATAAAATTGCTTCCATGGATAACTGGGATGAGATCTAGAATGGAAAGGTTGCATCAAGAAGCTGACAGGATACTTGAAAGCATTATCAAAGAACATAGAGCTCGCAAAGCGGAGGGCAATTCTAGTAACGAGAGTAAAGCTGATGATCTTGTAGATGTTCTTCTAGATCTCCAGGAACATGGGAACCTCGACTTCTCCCTAACTACCGATAATATTAAGGCAGTCATCCTGGTAAGTGTTTCTATTGCTGTACATTTGGTTTTGCATGGTCTGTATATTTGCTTACCTCAATTTTGATTATCGTGTCTCGCTCTCAGGACATTTTCATTGCTGGGACTGAGACATCATCAACTATTCTAGAATGGGCAATGTCAGAGCTGCTAAAGCACCCTGAAGTGATGGAAAAGGCTCAAACAGAGGTACGAGAGGTCTTTGGCAAAGATGGAAGTGTCGGTGAATTAAATTACTTGAAGATCGTGATCAGAGAAACTATGAGATTACACCCTCCTCTCCCTTTGCTGCTTCCAAGAGAATGTCGAGAGGAATGTGGAATCAACGGATACAATATTCCCATTAAATCCAGAGTCCTAGTTAATGTTTGGGCAATCGGAAGGGATTCAAATTATTGGGTTGAAGCTGAGAGATTCCATCCAGAGAGATTTCTTGATAGCGCGATTGATTATAAAGGGGTAAATTTTGAGTTTACCCCATTTGGTGCTGGAAGAAGGATGTGTCCAGGCATTCTGTTCGGCATAAGTAACGTCGATCTTCTACTAGCAAATTTGCTCTACCATTTTGACTGGAAGCTCCCCGGTGACATGAAGCCAGAAAGTCTAGACATGTCTGAAGCTTTTGGTGCCGCGGTTAGAAGAAAAAATGCTCTGCATTTAACTCCTATTTTGCACCATCCTCATCCTGTTAGATCTTGAAAATCACAAGGAAAATGATCTGAAATCTGCTTTTGTTATGTGTTACTTATGCCAATGGTGTTGCCCAGTCACGATAACAACAGTAATAAAAAGCTGCTTATTTTTCAGTGGTATCTTTAACTTTTCCCAGAACTTATAATAATCCTACACTTTGATCCAAATTCCGTCCAAAATAGCTGCAGGATGAACTGTTAATTTAAGTTATTGATGTAGAGACTTGGACAGAGCTGGCTGTAGAAATAGCTTATATATAATTCTAAAGCTTGATTTATAATTTCTATGTTGTTCTGATCAAGATAACAGTTGATGCACACATATTTCATATTTCTTCAATATATTAGCTTTTAAAAATAAACATATTTAGTGAAATATTGGGTGTGCGATATCGGGTCGAAAAGAGTTTAATACTTGGAGTATCATCTTCATGTCTTCAAGATACCTTGCTAGTTGATATTCAGAGGAATGACCAAATCTCCCATTTGCTTCCCTTCATATTTTGTTTAATTATCAAAAAACAATTCATCCTGTAAAGACCCAAGTCAATATTATTGTCATCTCCATCGACCAGTCCCTTGAATCCAACAACTCGAATATTATTTGGTTTGAATAATTAGAATTATAATGTTTCTTTATTTTATTAATATTATCTTCCTGTGTTGATGCATGATTGAATACTTGATGGATCGAGCATCGAGGTTCCAGCCTCGGTACTATATTATAAATCAGTTCCCTATTCTATACGAAAGACACAAAAACTTGTCTGCTTGGGGTCCATATGTATTTATTTATTTTTGTTTTACTTGAAAGCTTATGGAGTCGATAAAAATCTCACTGACCCACGTCTTCTTTCCTATCTTTTCTTTTCCCAAGTGAGTGTCTGTATTATACAATAGCATATATTAATTAGTTAAAGAAAAAGGATAATTGGTTTTGAAATGTTTTTTTAAGAAATATATTAAAATAATATTGTTTTTATTTTAAAAAAATTATATTTAATATCAACACATCAAAACAATTCAAAAATATAAATAATTAATTTTAAATAAATTAATTCTTACCAGATTGCCTAATAGAATCTATGAGACTTGAACATTTTAAATTATTATTTTCATTGTGTTAATCCTTTAAAATACTCAGCAGGGTAACAAAACCATCATTAAATAATTACCTTGTTGATTGAATATTTTGGTTGTTATTGACATTTATTGTAAATTAAATTCATGTGCAAAACATTGATTTTCAAAAAAAACTATGCTTTAATTCTAATTATTGACTTTATGTATTGGGATGCATGTTTATATATAATTATTATGTATGATATAACAATCATGCCAAAGTAGGAGACCTAATTAATAAAATTCTAACCCACTAGGATATATAAGCTATATTTATCAAATTAATTGGGAGGGCTACTAATTTGCATGAAAATAGTAGGAGAATAAATTTTAATTAAAAATATCATCTAAATTTTATTATAAATATTTATATAAAAATAATACATTTTATTTTTATATGAATGAATGGATAGATTACTATGAATAGCAATATGTCATTGCATAGCATACTTGATATAAGCAAATTGATTGGATCAAACCACAATGTAAGACTTGTTCTCAAACAAGGAAGAAGATTATGTGTTCTTGAAAACCCAATTCCTCATGTCTTTGATATGGATGTTAATGATAATGTCTTTGATATGGATGTTAATGATAAAGTTAAGACTGAATATTAATGTCATATTAATGATAATAGGCATGATATATGAGTAATATTAGCTAACATGTCATATAAAATTCAAATATAGTATGAGAATATGGATGTGCATGCTATGATTATGCATCTTAAAAAAGGTTTTTCGATGCAACTTGTGGGATTAAAAGGTATTAGATCTCTAAAACATTGTTTCACTACAATATCGCACATACCCGCGCGGCGTCGCGGCGATAGTCCACTCTTGTAAGTACGTATCCGGGAAAATCAAGAAAATAGGTAAGACAAGGAATTCTTGTCTTTTATCAGTGGAATGGAGGAATGAGAGTCGTCACCTAGTATTTTGGTCACTAGAAACCCTAAATGGTCTTAGAGATCGGGCACAGGAAGTGGTTGCATAAAGAAAAAGTATTAACACCCCAAATACGCCCTATCTAAGGTAAGCTGCATTATTTGATTTTATGATAAAAGCTAAGGTATGGTCATGTTTTCTAGTTGTTGACATGTCTAAGGTTTAAGAAAAGTCATTCTCAGTAAGGAGATCCTTATCTTATTGGGTTAAACCTAACTGTTCTAACATGAAAAAAAAAACTACCTTTTCAATATCAGGAATACATTTTACATACAAATTTATAATCCCATATACTAAAAGAAAAAAAAATATTTTTTAGGTATTTTTGAAATATTAGCCTAGTTCTCATGATTTTAATAAACTGGTTATTAAAGCCAAAATGCATGCTGATCATATATTTTTTTGAATTTTTATTGTATAAAAATACGATACGATTTTTTTTTAATCTTTGAGAGACTTGGCCGTATGCATGAAAACAAAACATTTTTTTTGTTTTATAATTTTTTTGCAATGTTTCGATGAAAACCGAGTATTTTAATACCATATTTTGTATCTTTATGGTATAAAAATACAAATCAATATTAAGCAAAGTTGATAGATAGAGAAATATGGGGGGAAATCATAAATGTTTTTGAAAAGATTTTTTTGGTTTTTTTTTAGATTTTTTTGGACCGTGCCTAACCCGACCCAACCATTTTGGCATGGGCCGGTTCTATCTGGCCTAGTGAACATGGAGAACTCCCCACTGTTAACGTAAACAGTGGAGGTTGCACGTAGAGAAGGAGAAGAGGAAAATAAAGGAGGGGGAAGCTGACATGCGGTGACGGTGTTGTTGTTGACGGTGGCCGAAGAGGAGAACTGACGGTGGTTTGCGGTGGATGCTGCTGGTTGTTCTTCCTCCTTCTCTGTATTTTCCTTATGCCTTTCTTTTGTTATCTCTTCTCCTTCCCTCTATTTTTCTGTTCTTCTCCTTTTGTTCTCTGGTATTCATGGTGCTGCTGGTGGCGACGTTGAGGCGGGTGCTACGGATGTTCTTTTTCCCTGTGCAGAGACACCAACCTCTTATTTTCTCTTTCTTATTTCCCTTTGTTTTTCTCCATTTGATTTCTCTCTATTCTCTCGTCCTCTTCTCAGTTTTTTTCATCAATAGTAAGGTTTTTTTTCCTCCCCTCTTCTGTTCTTTTCTAGTGGTATTTATAGGGACAGGGGGAGCGGGATCGACCCTTCCCTGTCCTATTATGGCGTATGGGGAGCGAGGCCACCCTACCCCACCACGGTGCTTGGTAAGGTGGCCAATAAAGAGTCGTTTGTAATACGCGACTCCCCTAGTATTTTCATCATGAGGGGGTGTGGGTTGTGTTGGGTTTTGGGTTTAACAATGCTTGGGCAAGTGGGGGGAGAGAGAGAGCGAGGCAGGAAGAAACAAAAGACAAAAACAAAAAGTTTCTCTTCCCCTGTTGAACATTCAGGGGAAGAAGAAGAAGAGTGCCGCTTAAAATGACATTATTTTGTATTTCTCTTATTTTTTTTATGGGGATCCAAAAATGGGTAACAACAGATGTCCTCTCTTTACAATACTTACAGAACAAAGACTAGTTGAGAGCTTTGCATGGTAAGTTTTATAAAGATAAACAAAACTTAACTTTCGAAATTGATCTTCTCAAAGCTTCGTTGATCTGAAACTCTATCTTTACAACAATCTCCTTTAACCAAAACCTAACGATCAAACTATGTGCAACTTGGTTATTCTAAGATCTCGATCTGGCGATCCTATAAATTCTATCTTTGGTTAGGTTAACCTGAAATCCCATCTGGCAATTTTTTTTAACCAGAACAAAAAAAAAGCTCTTCTAATGGCAGGGTTTGAACTTTTTAATTTTGTGAAATTTCTAATGGTAGGGTTTGAAATTTCTTCTTTCTTTTGAGAATTTCCTAATGGTATGGTTCTTCTCACTTTCCTCCCAGTATTAAGATAATGTTGGTGGCTCGATCAACTTGAGATTTCATCCGACGATCTTCTTTAACCCGAACCAAAGTCTCTATATAGCTCAGTCAACCTGAAATCCCATCTAGCAACTCCGTTTAACCAAAGCTAAAATATGTGTGCCGTTAGGTTAACCTGAGATTCCATCTGCTAATCCCCTTTAACTAGAACCAAAGTCCGTGTAACAACCTCAATTTTTCTACATTCTTTTTCGCAATATATTGGAAATTTTCAGGTAATTTTTTTTTTTATATATAGGTTCCACCAAAATTTCGGCAGAGTCTCCCCTATACTGGTAGGTCCCAAGTTATCGACATATACCCTGTTTACACTTCTAATATCTCACATCTCATAACTCAAAATCACGACCCAATCATCCTGGGTCTCAACCCAACTCATTCTCATCAACACAATACATTTTATTCAATAACATCATATAATGTAGTTCAAATAAAAGATTCAATTTCAACTATAAACATGCATGGTCAAAAAGGTACTAAGAGTTTCAACCATTAGATTAAAGACATACATTCAAATTTACGGATTAATATTACGTCTCAAGTTTTAGGAGATAAGTCTTTTAATTTACAATTAATTTACATGGTCAAAAGCAAAAGATAACTAAATTAGTATTACCCTTGACGCGACCCTGATGGACCTGAAAATAGAAATTAACATGTACACATAAATATAAAAGATAGTAACAAGCAATAACAATGGCAAACAATAATCTCTATGGAATTTCTTTTTATATATAAAATTAGGCATAAACCTCTTTTACAACATATATTTTCTATCTATTACCAATATCCATCTAATATCCTATCTCATTTGCCAAGAATAATTCCATCTTGGAAATCTCAACAGAACTCAACGGTTTGCGAACACCATCTCCTTATAAATCAATTCTCACTTGATACCAAGATATTCCTCTCTTGGTATCATTAGCTTATCTCATTCTTTTGGAATAATTAATCAATATTTTTCCTTTTCTAAATCTGTTGCTAGAAGGTAATCGCCGAAACTAATAAATCTCATTAGTATCATTAGTCTTCTAATATTAGGCTAGACTAATCAATTTAAAAAATATTGGCACCGATGAAACCTCATCGATACCATTAGCAATCCAAACCTGGATAGCTAATCCATGCCATTTGATTCTTCCATTCGTATCGAATCCCTTTCATTTTTCTTATTAACATCATATGCATTGTAATCACCGTTGTCAAGTATCATTTGCACACAATCTTAGTTATCGACACTACGATCACTAAGCATCCTTCACATAACCTTGGTCACCCTCGTCACAGTGCCAAGTATCAATTTATGCCCTTAGCCACCATCATTATGGTGTTAAGTATCATTGTAATGTATCCTTAGCCACCAACATTATGGTAATCAATTATCTATCAATTCCCCTCCAATCGCCAAATCATTGTGTCTACCCAATAACCACATTAATTAATTTACTCAATATCTTAGTCATTTATTAATTATTTTACTCATAACATTTAGAATTTACTACTTCTAACTTCAATCAATTAATTCACATAATCTTTTCAAAACTTAACTATCCGGCTAACTCATCTTAATTGCCAATAATTCTGGTAATTTCATATAATTACCCACACATTTGGTTAACCTTCCTTCGTTACCAGTACATCTGGTAATTCCATACGAATTACCCAGCCTCTAGCTAACTTCTTTTGTTAGTCAATCAATCTTGTAATTCCATACGAATTACCCCATATCCAGTTAACTTCCTTGTTAACAAATAAACCCGGTAATTCTCTTAATTACCCAAGAAATCTGGCTAACCCATCTTGGTTGCCACAATCAATCCGGTAATTCCATACGAATTACCCCATATCCAGTTAACTTCCTTGTTGACCAATAAACCCGGTAATTCTCTTAATTACCTAAGAAATCTGGCTAACCCATCTTGGTTGCCATAATCAATCTAGTAATTCCATACGAATTACCCAGCACCCGGCAAACCTCTTTTGTTAGCCAAATAATTTTGGTAATTTCTCTTAAATTACCAATAATTCTCATTTGTAATAATCACTCAACTTATTCATTTGTTTCATTCTTTTAACATCAATTAAACACACAACACAAATATTTAAGAAAAACTAATAATTACAAAATAAGGTGATGAATCACCTAGCTAGAATAGGTGCACGTGCTATCACTCTATGCAATTGTCCAATCCCCATAGCTTCCCCTGTACAACCAAGGATTCAATTTTTATCAACAATACAACCAACATCACATCTTCATTTAATTCTCATTCAACTAGTATTCTCAAACCAATCACAAGGAATTTTCTTTAAGATCTCATACTCTTACTCATTTTCATGTTTATATTCATTCTTATAATTTTGTTATCAAAACCATCACTCAACAGCAAATTCCAAGCAAAGATTAAAAATTGTCTGATTCCAATCAATTTAGTTTAAGCAACCCAGAACACTATCTAGTGTCTTAATCCTAACTAAAGTTGTAAAACTCAATTTTGGGCGTAATTTATCTCTATGAAAGGCTAAAACATGGAAATACAACTTTTATGAAGAAACCAACTCCAAATTATTTTGTTTTAAGGCTCAAAATCAACAATCACAATAGCCCCTCCTTTATATCTAAAATTTTGGATAACGAGGATTTTCATTCCTTGAAAAATCCTTTTCAACTTCCAACTTATTTTCATTGCAAAAACAACATCATTCAATGTCATTTGGCATCATTAAATCACAAATTCAAACCAATTCTAAAGCAAAACATTCAAATAATTTCCCTACCTCTACAATATAGCAAAGATTAAACCAAAAATGAGGAAACTCATTCCTTTTGGGATTTCTCCTATTATTATTATTAATACAACAAAATGATGAACTATTCATTTTCTTTCGCTCTCTCCTCGTGCGATTAAACATATGCGGCAAACCTTAACAATTAATATTCTTAGATCATTATCACAACAACAATTTCACCCTACTAGTTGGAATCCATGACAATCTTCATTAACTAATCAATTTGCCAAAAATACTTATGGCTAGCTTTAAATATGTTTTATTTCCCATATTCTTTCATTTTAATGTTTTCATGGTCCACCCCATTTATATCCACACAACCAACAAGTCAGCTTTGTATTCAATCAACATGTTCAAATAGTAATGTTCCTTACTATTCTTACACAATAATCATATTTCCCCTCATATAAAGAATACACAATTAATCTATAATAATACTAATAATAAGAACATATTTTACCATTACATCTTCCATAAAACCTACACCCACACAATTCTACTTTCATCAAAACATGTATTTAATCAAGCTTGCTACATTTTGCCAAAACTAGCAATAGATTCAAAAGGCAATAAGTCATCAAATTCTGATTATTGCTTTCAACCCAATGGTCAGACTACATATCATAGCATTTTACATACTATATCTCATAATCATAATGATCCAACGGTTAGATCTCCCTAAATCTGCATAAAACCGAGCTTACCTGAAAATGGACGAGCTACTGTTCAACATGCATGAAACCTTGCCGGAGAATGAGTTTCCGATCTCCACCGTTCATCATGAAGACAACATCTAGGCGCCCCATATATCCAATAATGAGCATGATCCAACGGTGGAAAAGAGAGAAATCGACCAGCGACCAAACTGCTCTCCAAGTGCATTTCCCTTTTGTTTTTCAGGAAATTTCGGATGATGATTTCTGTCAAATGGGTTGTGTTCCTTCCATTCCCTCCAGTCAGTTAGTAGATAAGTGTAATAAGAACAATATATCCAAAACTTAGCATGATCCAACGGTGGAGTCTATAGATATGGCCACTGGAGTATTATTGGTTTTACTCCAAAATCTGCAACTCTCTCTATCCGCTTTTCTCTTTCTTTTTTTTTTCTTTTTCTTTTTTTCTTTTTTAACTGGTGGCCTTTGCAGTTTTATAGGCACCTTTTTCTATAATTACAATTTTGTCCCTCATTCATGCCTTTATGTATTTTATTTGATTTTTCATGTAAACTATCTGGTTTATTTCTGCTTAAATCGTTAGTCTTTACCAAACTCCGATTGGGATGAGATATTTAACCAAGGTAGGAAAACATATTAATAGACTTTATGCAAAATTTCATCTCGATCCTACGATTGGATTGAGAATTCTGCTTCGTAATGTAAACTTGTTTAGTTCATGACTTTTCATAAACAATCTAGATTTTTCTTGTTCATTCTTCACAAACAAAAATCATATCAATTATCCTTCTAAACCTTTACAGTCATTTTATTATTTTGAAATGTATTCATTTTAGGATTTCCACCTTTATTTATTTATCTGGTTTATTACCGTTTCAAAATAACGTCACTGATTTTTAATCGATGCTTGCACCTTCAGTCCTATCCTTTTTCATTGCACTATCCTTTATTATAATTCATTCTTTATTACCTCACTTATTTCCTAAAAATATTTTGTTATTTTTCTCATTATTTTATCTATCAAAACACGTTACCAGTTTCTCTGTCCTTATGAATTCTAAACCAAAATTCATTTTATAGAGGTCATCTCTTCCATTATATATTATTATTTATCTATTATTTCTAATCTTAATTTCCATCACTCATTGAAATATTACCACTTTTAGTCTTACATTTACATGAGGGTTTACACATCTACATATTTAAATTATAAATTTCTAGGGTTTTCACAGTCTGTCTGTGTAGCTCGGTCAACCTGAAATCCTATTTGGCAATTCCTTTAACCAAAGCTAAATCGGTGTTGCGACTCGGCCAACCTGAAATCCCATCCAGCAACTTCCTTTAACCAAAAACCAAAATTTATGTGTAGCTCGATCAATATGAAATCCCATATGACGATTCCCTTTAACCAAAGCTAAATTCTGTGTGTGGTTGGGTTAACCTGAGATCCCATTTGGCGATCTCCTTTAACCAGAACCAAAGTCGACGTGTTCTTCCTGATGACAGGGTTCAAACTTGCTTCTTTCTTTCTTTCTTTGAGAATTTTCCAATGGTAGGGTTCTTCTCACTTTTCTTCTTGATAATAAGGTTTGATCAAGTTTTTCACTTGATGGTTTTTTCTTTTTTAACTTTTGAGATTTTGCAGGATTGACATCGATCCTTCCTGATTGCAGGGTTGACATCTGTCCTTCCTGATGACTGGATTTTATTGATGATTGTGGTGAAAACTTGGTACTTCCTGATTGCAAGGTTGACCTGATAATTCCTTACTGCGGGGTTTGAAACTAGGTGCTTCTTAATTGTAGGGTTGACCTAAAGACTCTTCCTGATGACAGGGTTGATCTTCTCATTTCTTTATCTCATCTTTCTTGACGATTGGCTTTTCTTGTTTTTTTTTTTTTTTTATGACAGGGTTTGAACTTTTCTTTTTATTTGAGAATTTTCTAATAATAAGGTTCTTCTCTTCTTCTTTTTTCTTTTTGATTGTAAGGTTTGAAAATAGGACTTCTGATGGTCGGGTTGAGAACTTAGTGCTTCCTGATTGCAGGGTTAACCTAATAATTCTCGATTGTGGGATTTGAAACTCCTTACTTCCTGATTGCAAGGTTGACCTGAAGACTCATCCTCATGACATGGTTGATCTTCTCATTTCTTTTGGATTTTTCTAATGGTAGGGTTCATCTCATCTTCTTCTCGTTCCAGGGTCAAAACCGAGATTCTTTATTTTATTATCAACTCAATTATTCTTTCTTTGTCCACAATCTTGCTGGACTTCATTGAGAATTTTTCTGTAACGAATCAAAAATATGTGTGTAATGCTTTGAGGTTAGATGACAAGTATGCATTCTTACCTGGTTTGAAATATAGGTCCCTCCTCTTTGATGTTCCACTGTCATAGGGTGCCTTTATTTGTTATCCAAAGCCTTCTTTGCTTTTTTTATGTATTGGTTTGTTCGTGTGCTAGCCTCCCACTCAGCTGTAAGTATTGTGCCTATCCTGGGTTGTCCACGATAATTATTGCTCTTGTTGTTTATCAAGCATGACCATGCCCCCAAGTGCGGTGTTGTGTGATTCATCATGATGGAGCTTAACAAATCATTCATCTGTTGGATTCTCTCGAGAATTGTTCTCTAATTGGTTGTGTGCATCCTGTCAATACCCATCAAGAGGTTTTCTAATATTGTCATCATCTTAGATTACTAATCAGCCATGAACTTTCCTCTAGTTGAAACAATACTCTTCAATGTTTTCTAGAAACATCATATCTATCTTATAATAAAAGAGATAAAAAAAAAAAAAAGTTATACACGATACTAATCTAGATCAAAGTAATTGGACTAAGAGATTTTAGGGGTGTTTGAGATTTTGTTTTAACCTGCTTTTTATAGAGATTTGAAATTTTTTTTGCTTTAAATTAATTTTTTTATGTTTTTAGATCGTTTTGATGTGTTGATGTCAAAAAAAATTAACAAAATATAAATAAGTATTATTTTAATATATTTTCAAGTAAAACATATTTTAAAAAGTAATCATTGATACACTCACAAACACTTATGATGACTAACTTATTAAATAAAAATTAATAACAACACTAAATAATTTTATATAAATAATTTTTTTTTCATAAACTTTTTTTATCCTAGTGCGGGCAATAAAGTCATACTATCTATATACTATAGACCATAGTTATCAGACCTAACCCAGTCTAATGGGTCAACCTCGGACCCGGGGCCTTGGCCGGATCCATTTCATTCAAAACCCGGGTCAATAATTGGCCTGGAGAAAATCGTTCAACCTGCCGAGTCAACCTGGAATCTGGGTGACCCAACAAAACCTGGTAGAGCCCTTTTTTTATTAAAAAGAAATGTTTTTTTCTACTAGTTAGAGACCATTTTTTTTATATTTTTCAGTTGGTTATTAATCCATTTCAAAGCTCACTATATAAATACTAGAAGAATATTTTATTTTCTCAATTTAAATTTGAAATTCTTTAGTATATATACTATATGTTCACAAGAAAAAAATTATGTTTTTCAATGTGGTATAAAAAACTTTTTTGGTTTAAATACTTCATCTTAAAAGGATAAGATAATATTTATTCAATGTGAGATAAAAAAACCTTTTAAAATATTTTTTAAACTCAATTATCTATAATATATATAACTTATATCCATACACACTGGGTTTTGAAAGTTAGAATTTGAAAGTTAGCTGGTTTTGAAAGTTAGTTTTGAATTGGGTTTTGAAATTAGTTATCAAATAATTTTTTAGTTTTTTCTTTTTCATTTTGTTAATTAATAATTCTTTAACTTGTCTCTAACTTTATCATTATTAGCTAACGAGTTAATTTTATTATCTATCTCTTCTATCAATACTTTCTGAATATCTCTTTTTCAAGGAAGAGCCTTCTTAAAACCCCGTCCATCACAAATGGGACGTTGATGGCTACTCTTAACGAAAAGCCAGGGGAGGGAGACTTTCTGTGTGTTTCCTCCTGTCATGTTGGTATCGAGGAGTCAAATATGGATGAGCTTATTGCCATTGCTAAGGCTTTGACGATCCTAATCTCCAAAGGGGATGTTAATGGTTCAGTGTGTGTGGAATCAGACTCCATTAATGCTTTAGCTTGGGTTGTGGGGGCGGTAGAAGTTCCTTGGTAGATTAGAAAGTACATTTCTGTGTTTAAAGCAGTAAAAAAAGTTGTATAGATTAAGAAGTTCATTACAGGACTAGAAGTGGTTCCGAGTATTATTGATCTAGTAACCTTGTACTATCATAACAATGAAGCTATTATATAAGTAAAAAAATCAATGTCTCATCAATGATTCAAACATGTACTTAGACGATACCATTTGATTAAATAAATCATAAAAAAAAGATGTACAGATAAAATAAATATCCATTAAAAAGAATCTTGTTGATCCTCTCATTAAGGCATTATCCCAGAAGAAACTAGATTTTTATATGGAGTGATATGATATTAGATACATGAGTAATTAACTTTAGTGCAAGTGAGAGATTGTTAGTATATATGCATTGCAACCAATCAGCTGGTTACACATGACACTAGTTTTATTCATATAAAGCATATATTTTATTTATAAAGGTATTTTTATCTTTAATATTCATTTATATTTTATTAATAAGTCAAGGGTAAAGATAGAGTTATCGGGGGAAAATTGCTTTGCAAAGAATATTGTAAAATGGTTATAATTATGAGGATGCTCTTGTATTAAAATATTATTCCTAAATATTCCTAGTCAATGTTATGTTAAGACTAAACATTAATTACAATAATTAATACTAATATATATTATGTTTTTTCCTTTATAAAAGAAAGAAATTATTCTTATAAGCTACTTAAAACAAATATATAGATGTTTATAAAATGATAAGTTTACTGAACTGACCCATATAAGGATTTTATATAGAGAGATGACCCTTATCTATGAAAAGACTCATATAAAAATTGTGTAAATGATCATTGGACTTGAAATCACTAAATTATCTTATATAGAGAATGATATCTTTTAATCCTAACTGTATGTTGCCTCAATCAAAGGTCATAAATAAATAAATATTGGATATAACATAAATTATATAAATGTATTTGAGTGATTAATAGAGGACTTACCACCCTAAATAAATTAGAAAAAAATGTTTCAAATTTTCTTAAATAGCATTGATTGTGAAATATTTATGCAAGTTGGAAAAGATTTTAAAAGAGTTTAAAATCTTATTTAAATAATTAATGACAAGGTAAAACAAGACATATAAAAAAATTTAATTATTGTGAAAGGGTTGAAAATAAAGAAAGGAGTCGTCACCTGGTTTTATGGTTACGAGAAACCTTAACTGGTCTTCAAATTGTTTTGGGTAAATGACTGATTATGCTTAAAAAAGATGAAAATCACTGTAAAACATCTTAACTTAGGTAAACTATATTGTTATTTGATTTTAATGATAAAAATACCTATTATACATACATACTAATAATTTATCTAAACTAAATACTTATGCTTATTAGAGGTAAACATTTCTAGGATAGTGATTTGTGATTTTTGCTTTACAAAGAAGCCAGATCATCAATTTTTAATTATAGGACAAGATTTGAAATAATAATAAAAAGAGACTTGAGTTTTGAATCATTTCCTTTAAATATCTAATTCATATTAATCCATCACAAATTGTTTATTTTCTCCAAAGTATTTGTCGTACCCTCGCGAGAGCTCAACGTCGAGGTGACCCTTCCCGGAGCGGGGGATTGATGTCGGGGTCTTTGTTTTGTGAAAAAGAGAGTTGCCACCTAATATTATGGTCACTAGAAAACCTAATTGATTTTTTAGAGATTTTAAAGCAAGGGACTAGTTGCGTAAAGGGAAGGTTTTAGCACCTCTAGTACGCTCTACCTAAGGTAAGCTGCTCGGTGTTTGGTTTGCCTTATCATTGCTATGGTATTGGTTTTTTCTAATCAGTTTTTCTAGGATGAGTTTGCTTTGATGAATGGTGTTTTCTAATCAGTTTTCTTTATAGATGAAAACTAAAACTATAAGGAAGACGTCCTTATACAAATCCCACTCAAGAAGGCACTGAGCAGAGGAGGGGAAGGATGATGAAGACCCTTGAGGCTCATGGTTTCCCATGGAAAAAATGGAGAATATGCAACTCTAACATAAACAATATCTCTAATCAAAGCCATGGAAGCAAAAGCAAACAAGCACAATAATTTTTGCGTCCAGGCAGAAACCGAAATCCAGAGCAAAGGAAAAGAGAAAAAAGGGTTGGAACCGAACGAACAAAAGATACCAGGTTTGAAAATAACAAGGAAGCAAAAGTTGAAACTTATACCTGTAGATCTTGCTTGCTAACAAAAGTAGGAGTTAGCAAAAGTAGGAGAGGGATACACACCATCTCCATTAGCACGTGGGGCCCAAAAATAAGTAACAACAATATTCACCATAAATATCTCAACCAATTCAATTAACATGAGTATAAACATGAAAACAAAATCATGTGCTCATCGTGAATTTATTTAAAAACAACATACAAATTAATACACGCACGCAAGTCAAAAATTAACAAACAAATCCAAATTGTTCTAAAAACATAAATCACATGTGAGAACTAAAATTGACCTTTATGAGTTGTCAAAGTAGGTTAGAACTAGACCGAAGAGATTGAATGAAGAAAAAAATGCTGAAAAAAAATAATATTAATGCGTGTACTACATTTACCAACTAACATGTTTACTTTTAGAGCATCATTCCACATGTCATAAGGTTAGAGAGGTGTATGGTTAGTCCATAAATTGCTTCTCATCTTTTTTACGGTGGCAATGCATGCCACTTCCATCAAAGGTGGGATATCGGAGGCTCTAAAGTTGAAGTCTATTGTTGGAAAATCTAGAAAACTACTATTTTTTCTTCTTTTTTCTTGTGCTCGCATCCCCCCTTCTTATTGTATTCTTTTTACTAGTTCTTTTTGTTTTTGCTATATTTTTTTACAAGAGTCTCTCATTTCAATTTTTGTGTGTGCCCTCTTCATACAGTCTGAGTGTCTCATATTTATATTGTCTAGCATCCCTTACAAAAAAGGAAAAACTAATTTGAGAAAATAATGTCAGACAATTATATTATTTCTTTCTTGACCATTGATCCCTAATTAATTAAATTTCATCTTCTTAATGTGTAGGATCTCTTTCATAATTTGTTTTAAGTTTTATTTGATCCTTCTTATATATTTTTTTCTCTTTTGCACAATCTCTTATTATTTTTCTTGTTCTTAATTAAATCAGTTCCTTTGTTCTCTCTTTCTTCTTATTCCACTCTCTAAACACATTATTTTCTTTTCTTTTAATTTTGTATAGTAAGTTTATAAAGAAAAAAACATCAGAAAGAATTTGTTTCAATGTAAAACAATCTCTTCGAGAGGCGACTACCATCAAAACAACATAAAAAGCAACATAATCTCGTTAAGAGGTGATTAACATTTAAATAATTAAAAAATAAAAAGAAGTTTCTTTAAAAGGAAACTACCCTCAAAACAATTAAAAATTAAAACAAATCTCATCGAGAGACGACTACCCTAAAAGAATTAAAAAAAGCAAAACAACTCTCATTTAGAGGCGACTATCCTTATAATCAAATAATTGGATAAGTAGTCATATTGGAGGCGACTACCCTCAAAACAATTAAAAAAACCAAAACAAGTCTCATCAAGATACGACTACTCTAAAAATAAAATTTAAAAATCAAAACAAATTTCATAGGGAGGTGACTATCCTCAAAACAATTAAAAAATCAAAACAAGTCTCATTGGAAGACGACTACTCTCATAATAAAATAATTGGATAAATAGTCTTATTAGGATGTGATTACCCTTAAAATAATTTAAAAATGAAAACAAGACTCATCAAGAGGCGATTACCCTCAAAATAACTAGAAAATATCAAAACAAGTCTCATCGAGAGGTAACTAGCCTCAAAACAATTTAAAAATCAAGCAAGTCTCATCGAAAAGGGACTACAAAAAGCAAAATTTTAAAAACAAGTCTCATCGAGAGGTGATTACCCTCAAAACTAAAATTTAAAAAACAAACAAGTCTCATTGAGAGGTGATTGTCATAAAGATTGACTACTCTCTAAATAATAATAAAAATAAAACAACTCTAATTGAGAGGTAATTACCCTTAAAACAATTTAAAAGAGAAACAAATACTATTGAGATAAAATAAAATGCTATTTGAAAGAAAATATGTAATTAGACTGATGGGCTTTACATTGAAAGAAAATGCTATTTCAAAGAAATTTGCCAAGATTGATGGAATTTACTTGAAATAAAATGCTATTTGAAAAGAAAATTACCATTAGATTGAAGGGCTTAACTTGAAATAAAATGCCTTTTGAAAGAAAATTATCATCGGACTGATGTCCTTAACTTGAAATAAAAATGACTTTACACTGAAAAATAATTCTATTTAAAATAATGTTTTTCTATTGAAAAGAAAATTGTTATCAGATTGATGAGCTTAACTTGAAATTATATGCAATTTGAAAAATAAAACCCTATTGAAAAGAAAATTGCCATCAATTTGATGAGCTCTACTAGAAAAATATTATTTTAAAGGGATTTTGTCATTGGATTGATGACCTTAATGTGAAATAAAAATGGTATTTGAAAGAAATTTTCCACCGGAGTGATGGGCTTAATCTTGAAAATTGCTATCATAACTGAAAGGTTTTGTCAAAAGAAAAGGTGTTATTGGTTATTGAGCTTGTAAGAAAAATGCTATCAAAACTGATAGACTTGAAAATGACCAAAATGAGAGGTGACTAACCTCAACTTGTTAAAGCGATGTAAGCCAAGAACTTCATGAATCAAGAGTAGACTTGAGTTTCTTTTTTATAGTAGCAGTTGACTTTGATTTTATCTCTAGATGATACCTTTTAGAGTCGAGAGGAAATAAATTTTATACATTTTGAAAGTTCAATCTTCCTTCTTTTATGTTATTTGCATTTTTAAAGACCGACAGCTTTAGAAGTGTCAAGAACCAGGTACTGGCTTATTAGAATTGTATAAGTGACCTCAATACCTTTGGTGTTCACTATAAGTTTGTGCTCATCATGGATTCTTAATTAATTAAATTCCATCTTCTTAATGTGCAAGGTCTCTTTCATTAATATTATAATTTTATTTGATCCTTCCTATTTATTTTTGTTTTCCTCTTTTGCATAATCACCCATTATTTTTCAAGTTTCTAATCACATTTGTCGCATATGTGTGGTGTTACAATGATTGTCTTCCTGTGTCAGGATCTTTGTGGTGATGGGAAAAGGAACAAAAAATTCTTGTTTCTTATCAGTAAAAAAAAAGGGTGGAGTTGTCACCTAATATTTCGGTTACTAGGAACCCTAACTGGTCTTAGAATCTAGATAATGGGACTGATTGTATATAGGGAGGACATATCACCCCCACTAGAACATACTTAAGGTAAGTTGCGTTGTTTATTTATCTGATATAAACTAATGTATTGTTGTGTTTCAAGACGTTGGTTTGTCTTTGGTTTTAGAAAAGTATTTCTTGGTAAGAAGATCCTTATCTTATTAGGTTAAAATCCAGTCATTCTAGAATTAAAACATATTTTTGTATTGTTTATTTTAATAATGGAAATACATTTATGTATAAGTTCGCAATCCTTAATATTGGGACAAACAAAATAAATTTAATAAATTGTAGCCAAGTTCACAATCCTTTCGGTACTTTTAAAATGTAGCCAAATTCTCATTACTTTAATAAACTGGTTACTAAATTCAAAAATACATGTAAAAATAAAAAGATTATTTTTGTGATTTTTTTAATATGATAAAATATGAAAATATAATATAACTTTATTAAACTAGTTACTAAATCAAAAAAATACATGTAAAAATAAACATACTATTTTTGTGATTTTTTTAATATGATAAAATATGAAAATATAATTTATTTTTTAAAGACTTAACCATATGCAAATTAAAATAAAATTATATTTTTTGAAAGAAAGATTTTTGTTGTTTTTGTGGAAGGAAACCGATTCGTTTAATACTTAAAAGTGTCTCATGTGTAGACCACAATTCCCAATATTAAATATGTGAGGGTAGAAAAAAATGGGGAATTTAGAATTAATTGCAATATGATCTTTTAAAAATTAAAAATTTATTAAAAACTATATAAAGACCGTGTTTTGCAAGACACAAATAAAATATTTTTATCAAGGCTATTTTAACCACGATATTTATTCAAGACAAATTATTGTTCATCAACTCAAAACTGAACAACACCAAACATCCATATAAATTTATTAATTTCACCCACATATATTCAAATTGTATACTAATTCAAAATAAATCCAAACATACGTCAAGCACCAACTTAATGTCCACAAAAAAAAAAAAAAGCAATCTCAATCCTAAAAATAATCTCACAATTCAACACAAATAATCACATCATTTCAAATAAAAAAACACTTTTCAAACTAAATTAAATAATATCCAAATTGTTCAAAATTACACACAATAATAAACATCTAGTCCTAAAATTTCACAACATTACTAATTTGTCGAAAAAATGATTTGGGGTTATAAATCAACCTTTCGAGGATGATAAATTAATTGGAGAGATTCGATAACCAGGGAAATAGTGTTGGAGGACTTTGCGAAGCGAAGGAACACTCATGCGCTGCTGCCACTGGTAATGCGTGGAATCATGCATTCCCACTTATTGAAAATTGAGACCATATGGATCTGGAACAACATTTCCTCCTCTTTCTTACTATATTAGCGGTGATGTTCACTATCACCTGCAAAGATAGAAAAACCCATAAGCAAAGTTTTGGATTTTTTTTATTATTAGTTTTTTTCTACTGTAATTAATCCATCATTCTTTTTGTGTATTCAGTTTGATGTTGTTTTCATCACTAGAATCTAAGGGTTATGGAAATTGAACCATTAGTGGTGTTGGGTTTTAGTGATTGGTGAGCATGGTGGCTGATTTTCTTAGTCCTTGAAGTTGGCGAACAAAGAGAAGGAAATGAGTTATAGCCAAGAGCAAGAGGATAAAGATGAGCTCAAATTTAAAGAGATTAAGAAGGGAGTTGGAATCTGTGAGTTGCAGGGGTGCGACTTTGATGGTTTGAGGAAGGTAATTGCTGTTAGAGGGTGCTATTACCGAGGAGTATTGTTGTTTAAGGGATTTTTTAAGGTGTTTTAGCATTGGTTGTGGTTGCTGAGCTGAAGGCTGTTGATGGGGTGCCAGTTTTGAGGGAACCAGAGGAGAGGTTGTTGTGATGTTGCAGTCGCACAAATTAATTACCCTAACTTAAATAAACAAAATAGTATAGAGCAAGCAAGGGGTCGATCCCACAACCCACGAGGAAGGTTTAGTTTAGATTTTTATGCTATATGATGTGCAACTGGGGGGGTTTTGAAGTTATCTATGTTATGCTATAGTAAATAGAAAGAAACAATCAATGTTAAATCAAAGAAAACTAAAATTTATCAAGAAAACAAACCTTGGTCACAAATAAACGTCCACCTACAGAAATTAGAACTGACCATGGAAACCAAACGATAATTTATACTCTGAATATTTATCTTTTATTACGTTGATTAGTTAGCAGATCCGCTGTATAACTAATCCTAACCATCAAACAACCACAATGTCCGCACTAGTAATTTAATTCAATAGCAGCCTTAAAATTAGATAAATTGATTAATATAGACAACTTAACTGTCTGCAATTTATATTTGATTTGTTCGAATGTTCTCCCTAAGATTAATAATGTAGATCTGCCACAATTATTAAACTCAGTTGCTTCACAAGTTTATATACCACAACTGCGGTTTTGATAGCAAACTTAGCAATAGATTGTTCACAATAATAACTTAGAGTCCGCTCTAGCAATTAAAATAAACAAACATAGAAAATAAGCATAGGAGAACAAACATATTCATTCATCATATAAACTAAAAAGAAAAGGTAAAATCAATCTCACAGTTCTTGAAATCCGAAGGTTTCTGTATCCTTGCAACCAAGAAAAAGAGTTTAGCCTTGCATGTTTGTTGAACAACTAATCAAAAAGAAAGAAGAAAACATGATGTCTGGTTTATGGAGGAGAAGGGGCGTTTTTATCTCTTTTGGCTAGCTCTCCTCACTGCTCTTCTCTCATTCTTTTTATATCCTAGGAAACCCTAGTGTTTATTTTACAAAATAATCCTCCCTTAAGTAGACAGTTTACATTTATAACTATTTTCCTAAAAAATGAGAAATAGTCTTGCATGAAATCTTCAAGCTTTGACTTAGAGGAGCTAAATTGCTGAAATAAAAACTTGGATGTTGGTTTGGATGCTTCGGGACGTGATTTGGACTCATTTCTTCACAAAACCTATTTGCTGTCAGAATTCATTTGTCATCTTAGAAAAATCATATCTCCCTCATATGAGATCGTTTTTTGCTGAAATTTGATACGTGGATAGGTCTTAGTCAGGAATCCAACAAAATTGAGTTTGCATCAAATGGATATTTGTAACTCCAGATATTCAAGTCGGAATGGCCGAAGGTCAATATTGGCGGATTGCGAGATTTAACTTTGAAGGTTGTTATTTCCATGCTCTTCCCCTTATTTTTTTTTCTTGCCTTAGATTTCCAGAAAGGTATGGATGTTAGCTTTTTAATGCCACTAAAGTCACTTCATTTCAACCTCTAAAGCTTATGCTCTACACAAAACATCTACTGAAGGTCAAATCTGTCAATTACCTCCAATTTACTCGTTTCGGCATCTTTCATCCAAAAGTGGCTTCAAAACATAAAACAAAGAATATAAAGGCATTTTATATATAAAACATAGGCAAAACACTAGTTAAACATGGGTAAAACTATCGAATAATATGGTTGCATCAGTTCTCCCTAAGATTAATAATGTAGATTCGCCACAATTATTAAACTTAGTTGTTTCACAAGTTTATATACCACAACTACGGTTTTGATAGCAAACTTAGCAATAGATTGTTCACAATAATAACTTAAAGTCCGCTCTAACAATTAAAATAAACAATCATAGGAAATAAGCATATGAGAACAAACATATTCATTCATCATATAAACTAAAAAGAAAAGGTAAAATAAATCTCACAGTTCTTAAAATTCAAAGGTTTATGTGTCCTTGCAACCAAGAAATAGAGTTTAGCCTAGCATGCATATTGAACAATGATTAGTACTTAAAAGTGCATTTTCATTAAGGTTTTATATCATCATATTGCACTTAAAGTATTATTAAATTCCCTAACTTAAGCATGTTTTATAATAACAAGTCTGATAACATAAGATATCTTTAATTTATGGTAAATGCTCATTTTGAATGCTGGCATATCTCATAATTTAAAGGATTGATTGATGTATTTAACTATTGAAAGTGAAAAGACAAAGAGAGGGTTAAGCTTAAAGAAGAGATGTTGGTTCAATTCAAATTGGAATATCATTCGGTTATTGGATCATAACTGGAGCTGTAGACATGGATTTAGGTTTGGTTTATATGGCTGGAAAGCTAAGACATAGGCCTAAAACTTTTATGAAGAGTCCAAGATTCAAAATGGCCGTTTTCAAGTTCAAATTGTAGCAACAAAAGAGAAGTCGAAATCTGTCCTGCAGCCCAGATACTGTTCAGTGTTCAACTCATATCTCGAGTTCTAGAAGTCCAAATGAGCTCATTCTTATTTTGTTGGAAAGCTGAGACCAATTCCCAGAACTTTCATGCGGACTATTTGTTCAAATTATGATATTAGAAATGACGTTTTGTTCAGACACGAAGATAATGGTTGTCACCAAGTCAAGAGGTGGCCACCCACTCAATAATTAATCATCAAATCAATAGTTCTGAATTTTGGCTTATAAAAGGAGACATTTGCCATACATTTAGACATCTTAGTGTTTAGATCAAGATCACTCTCTCTCTCTCTCTCTTTGTATTTTGTAATGTTCATGTTTTATTTTATGTTATATTAATCTGTTGTTTATGCTTTTCATTTCCTTTACTATACTTAGTTAACTTATATCATGTTTATGTTCTTATATTGTTTATTTATGTTTTTCTTCTTCATGATGTTTAGCTAAGTTAATTTTGTCAATGTGAAAAGGGTACACTAATGGTGTAAGCATAAGTATAATATAAACTCAACATGAACTTTAATGTTTGATACTAACATGTTTTGTATTTGTTATCTTACTCACTCTTAATACCTTACTTTTTAAATGGTTAATCTAGATTTATGCTGTACAACCCTTGATACAACAAATACTTGACACTTTCATAACCTACTGTATGGTATAACCGACACTTGTGCTATGAAAAGAACTTAATTTGTTATTAACATAAGTTATCACCATGAATACCTGACCATATTTACAAGTATTGGCATTAATCAAATAAGATAATTAATATAATCATGTTAATAATTTATAATCCAATTAGAACCTCCTTTATGTGTGGTTTCCAGTTGATTAATAAAAAGAGTTTATACTATACTTATTTGAAATACCATTAGTGAATCATCTAACATTGATAATTGTTTTATCTTTGTTTAATCCTTACATCAATATCACACCTTAAAAGTTCTCTTCAACTCCTTTTCATTTATTGTTTATAATTTTATATAGTTCACCTCCCTGTGGTTCGACCCCGGTCTTGTCGGGTTATTTATTACTTCGATACTCCTGCACTTAGGATAAGACATCAATCTTTTGATCGTGTCAAACAACTAATCAAAAAGAAAGAAGAATGCATGATTTCAGTTTTATGGAGGAAATGGGTGTTTTTCTTCTCTTTCTACCTGTCCCCCTCTCCTTTCTCTCTTTATTTTTATATCCTAGGAAACCCTAATCCCTTTTCTACAAAAATAGTTCTTTCCTAAGTAAATAATTTACATTTAAGTAGTTCAATAACTATTTTTTTAAAAAGGGAGAAATAGCCTTGCATAAAATCTTCAAGCTTTGACTTTTGACTTATACGAGCTAAATTGTCGAAATAAAGACTTGGATGTCGGTTTGGATGCTTTGGGATGTAATTTGGACTTGTTTCTTCACAAAACCTGTCTGGTGGCAGAATTCATATGTCATCTTAGAAAAATCATATCTCTCTCATATGAGCTCGTTTTCTACTGAACTTCGGTAGACTGATAGGTCTTCGAGTCAGGAATCCAACAAAATTGATTTTTGATCAAATGGACTTCTGTAGCTCAATATTTTCAAGTTGGAATGACCAAAGGTCAACATTGGTAGAATGCGAGATTTGAATTTGAAGGCTACGATTTCCATGCTCTTTCTTTTTCTTTTATTTTTCTTGCCATATATGTATAGGAAGTTATGGATGTTAGCTTTCTAATGCCATTGGAATCATTTCATTTTGACTTCTAAAGCGCAAGCTCTGCACAAAACATCGATTGGAGGTCAAATCTACCAATTATCTCCAATTTACTTCTTTTTTGAATCTTACATCCAAAAGTGCCTTCAAAATATAAAACAAATAATATCAAGGTATTTTATATATAAAACATAGGCAAAATACTAGGTAAATATGGGTAAAATTATCAAATAATATGATCGCATCAGAGGCTGAGGTCTATGATTGGGTATGGTAGATGGTGATGCTAGGCTTGTGTGATTAACTATAATGAATTCTTGGTGGCTGACAGTGGTTGACAGTGGTGTGGAGAGAGGATGACTATGGGGTGGTCATTTTTGTTATGTGGCTGGCGTTGGTTTTAGTTTTGGAGGGGGTAGTGGTGTTTAGCTTACAGTGGTGTTGAGATTTGACCATGGAGAAAAGTTTTTTGGCTCAATAGAGAAGATGGTGAGTTGTCCTAAAAAGGGTTGGTGGAGTCTATTATGAAGGTGAAGGAGATTGTGGCACATGGGTCCAAGATGGAGAAAGGTAGTTCATATTTTGTTCTTCCTTTTAAAGAGAAAGAGTGAAGTCACAAGTTTTGTTACTTTTTTTCTTGGAATATGGAGGCTTTGTGGGGAGCTTATAGGCCAATGTTTACTTATAGTTGGGAAAAGAGGATGATAGGTTGAAGATGATACTTTTTTATCTCCTCTGTAATTGACGGTTGGCCTAAACAAAAATGGGTTTAGGGTTTTTTCTAGTGTGCCTTTTTAGAGAGTGTGTGAGTTGGTGAGAAAAGTATGGGAAAATGTTTTGGTGTGTGGATCATTTTTGTTCTAACTAATTCCCTCATAATATTCCTCCCTCTTTTTGTGTGATACAACAATTTTTTTATAGGCAAAATAATTTGTTATTTTCCTCCTAATTTCTTGGTCCTCAAACAACTAAAAAAACTTTGGTCTCTTATTTTTCTTTTTAACACTTTTGGTCCCCATGTCCAAATATGTTGTTTTTCTTTTTTGAATTTCTTATTTATTATATTTTGATTTTTTTTTGAAAAGACAACATCAACGTCAACTCAATAAAATTGATTAATGATTTTAAAATGAGCATGTTAAAAACTAAATTTGTTGAAAGTAATTTTTTTAATTTTTAACTCTTTAGAAAAGAAGCTGGTAATGCCAAAAACGACGTAATTACATCAAAAATATATATATGTTTTTGGATTTTTTTATTTTTTTTCTATTTTTTGGATTCTTTAAAAAAAATAAGAAAGAAGGGGGTAAAAAATCGAGTTATGACAACATCAATCCATTTGTTCTATGTTTTTTTTTTATTTCACTCTCTAAACTTTTTTCTTTCTTTTTATTTTCTTTTTTTAATTATCATCACAAAAATAAAATAAAATAGAAAAATCAGGGGTAAAAAAAGGGTTATGATAATGGTGTTGAGATTAAACATGATTCGACAAAGTAGAAACACTTCATGCTTGAATATTTTAATTGAAACATTCTTGATGAATGAATAATAGTTATATTAAAAAACTAGTAACTAAGAGATTAAGTCAAACCATATATGACTTTTATAATATTCAAAAGAGCATGACATGTTACTAGACGACGTTGCACTTAATCTTTAAATATAAATCAATCAATTTCTTGTAAATATATCTTCTTATAATCATTTAATTAAATAAAAAAATTATAAAAAGCAAGATTATTTAACCTAGCCAGGGCCATGACCATGACCATGACCTAAGTCATAAGTTACACATGTTAACCTTGTTTGACCTGAGTCAATCCAAGACGTGGTCATTCTAATTTTCTTTTCTTTTTTTTTATAAAGAAAACATTAAAGCAATGTTTTTATAATTTATTTTTTAAATTCAAAATTAGTTTTGCTAGGTCGACCGAGTAGTAGGCGCACTTGCCAAGTCAGCTAGGCCACTTTGTCAATTCTCACCCGGTTTACTTTGATATTTGGCTTCGTCCTAGGTTGTTAGGTCACCATGTTAACCTAACGAGCTTGGCTTGATTTAATAACATTAATGAAGAGTTTCCTTAGGCAACATATAGGCAACTGACTAGTTATGATAAACTATAAAAGAAGTGGTGAAAACTCTGTTCACATAGGCACAAGATATTATGAATTGCTACAGTGCCTTTTTTTAATCCCTATTTTTATGTTATTTTTTCTTTACGTAACCAAATTGATAACCAATTTAAATAAATTTGTTAAGAGAGGACAAAATTGAAAGAAAGGGACTAAAGTGAAAAAGGCAAACACAATAGGTGGAAGTTCCAAAATTCATTTAAAACATTCACTTTGGTTCTCTAACTTTATAAAATATAACTTTTCAATCCCTCAATATTTAAAAAATCCAATTGTGGTACAAAACATTTTTTTTCTTATTTTTTAGTTTCTAATTTGAGAGAAGAGATAAAAAGTGGTTGGATTTTGGTTGTAAAGAGAGAAAATCTCGGTTGACACTAATTTGGGTCATGAAAAAGGATGATTTTAGTGTCAACAGGTTCTATTCGATGAGAGGAGTTCCATCTAGGTGTTCTTTTCCCTTCCCATCAGCTAAAGTGGTTGATATGAGCTCGGGAAGGTTTTTTTATTATTGTTGATTTTAGGTTTTTAGACAATTTCCTTGGTTATTGATGTCATGAATAGGTTTGTCAAGGTGTTTAGGGTTTTTTCTAGGTATTTTAGGTCAAAATAGGTTAAAAATCAAGTTTTTTAACAAAAAAAACATGGCCTGAATTTTTTTTGACCTTTCGGTTGCCTGAAACTGGACCAGCATATGACGCATCATCTACCATAGCAGGTGACGTGTTATTCACCCCTTAAAAAAGAAAAAAATAATAAAAAAACCTAGCCTAGTTCACGTATTAGGTTTTTTTTTTTAATTTTTAGGTATTTTATATTTTTTTTCTTCAATTTCATCTTTCAATGTTGGCTTTTTATTAGGTTTTTGTATTGGAATTGTTTTTCATTTTTTAAATTTTTATGATTTGTTTTAATATATTATGATTTAATTTTTACTTAGTTTACAAATAAGTTTAAAATGTTTTTTTTCTGGTATTAGAAGTCATTTTTTCTGTGTAGCTGTACTTAAATATTTTTTAAAAATTTTATTCAATATCTTTCTATACATTTCTTTTTTATCATTGTTTTAGATGAAGCATTGGTTCCGGAAATAAATTTATTAAATATAATTAAGTTTATGACTTGTGTTTTTAGATAAGATATTTACATCTATATCTATCTCTTAACTTGCCAATTTAGTCTTTGGTTAAATATCATTTATTTTTTACTTGGTTTTCATACAAAATGATAATATATTTTTTTTAGATATGTGCAACCTTGTATAATTTTTTTATTTGATTTTATTTAGTTGCTTTCATGTGTATATTTATTTTTTTATCATTTAATTAAATAAAAAATTAATTTTAATAAACAAAATTATTAAATACAACTAGGTAGAAGACCTGTGATGCGAGATCAAATATATTGATATACATTTATTTCTTGATTTTTACAGTTTAGTCTTTAGCTATCATTAATGACTTTCTATATTTATTTTTATAAATAATTCTTAATTTATTTAATTAAATACATGTATAAACTTTTCAATTTTTTATTAGAATTTATTTTGATAAAGAATCATATTGGAAAAGTTTGCATATTATTTTTTTTCTAGATATATGCAACCTTGTATAATTTTTTATTTGATTTTATTTAGTTGCTTTCATGTGTAAGTCTATTTCCTTTATCATTTGATTAGATAAAAAATTGATTTTAATAAATAAAATCATTAAACACAACCAAGTACAAGATTTATGTTGCGAAATCAAATATCTTGATATACATTTATCTCTTGATTTTTCTAGTTTAGTCTTTAGTTATCATTAATGACTTTTTTATATTTATTTTCATAAATAGTTATTGATCTATTTAATTAAATGCATGTATAAACTCTTTGATTTTTTATTAAAATTTGTTTAAGTAAAGAATCATATTAAAAAAGTTTACATATTATTTTTTTACTAAAAAAAATATTTGACCTGTAATGGAGCACGAGCCAATGGACTAATATATCTAAAGAAAAAAAAAGTGGCAAAGACTGGTTTGGAGGGGAAGAACATGATACTGTAGATGTTCTTTTGAATCTTTAGGGCCAAGCAGACCTTGAATTTACATTAACTACAAAGAACATTAAAGCAGTTATCTTGGTTAGTATATTTATTGCTTCACACACACACACACACGAGTTTGCCAAATTTGACGCTGCTAAGAAATTCAAGGCTCTGCCTTTATAAATAGGTAACACGTGATAATGAAAACCCCGCTCATCAATGCATAACCAGCATCAACTTTGAGTAAATAAGATTTATAATATGGAGCACCTCCACTACTGAGGTCAAGCTGCAAGTTCTATGTAATATCTCTTCTTGTCTATATATAAAATATGTTGTATGGTTCTACAGTAAATGGTGTACAGTTGTCTAGCATAAGACAATAATTGAATTTCAGGACATGTTCGTTGCTGGTAGTGAGACATCATCTAGGACGGTAGAATGGGCAAAACGGAAATGGTAAAACATTCAAAAGTAATGGAAAAGGCACAAGCAGAAGCCAGGCAGGTCTTCGCAAATGTTGATGAAGCAGGTCTTCACAAACTGGACTACTTACAGTTGCTTATCAAAGAAACTCTTGAACATACCCCCAATTCCTTTGCTATTTCCAAGAGAAAGCAAAGAGGCATGTAAGATTACTGGTTACGACATGCCTGCCCAATCCAAAGTTACTGTGAACATATGGGGAATTGGGAGGGAACCCATTAACTGGACTGAACCTGAGAGATTCTATCCAGAGAGATTTCTTGATATAGTTCAATGGATTATAAGGGGATTGATTTTAAATTCATCCCATTTGGTGCTGGAATATTGTTTGGTATGGCTACCGTGGTGCTTCCACTTGCACAGCTGCTATGGTTTTAATGGTCTGAGATCAGCAGATCTTGTCACGTCCCAGGTTTTTGGCTCTCGTTAAGACGAAAAATGATCTCTCCATAATTCTCATTCAGCATCTTCCAGTGCTTTTCTATCGTCTGAATAATCAGCTTGTGTGCGGCCAAATAAACAACAAAAGTGCAGGTCTTTGAGGAAAACACAAGTCTGCAATTTTTCTGCAGATTCAGCTATGAATTAGGGAGAGTCGTCACTAAAACTGCTGAACTTTTAATTCACTCTTCTCTCTCTCTTATAGTTCCTTGCAAAACATTCAGCCCTATTTATACATACAGAATCAACACACCTTCCTTACACTTGTTCACTTTAATTACCACTTAAGTTAACTCTAATTACATTAGCTAATTAACACAAGTTCATGTCAGTGTCAGTAATTTCCTATGTTATTCATACTTCATGTACATATGTTTAGTTTTGTATGTGCAAGTTATGAGATGTTGTGAACTATTCTTTGCTCGTATATTGACTTTTGAGCAGAATTGATATATTGGACGTTTATGGCTAAAGTGAGAAGATCATTTCTCATTTTAGCAGAAGAATAGAGCTTTTCAGCAGTGGGCTTTTTGGTGCCAGAAGAGCTGCATGTTGAGGGACAATTACTCCGCATTGACAAATTTTTCTGCTCACAAGAGTTTCATGATAGACTCGAGTTTTATCTATTCATTATTGGAATCCATTTTCATGGATCTCCTCTTGTTCATGTTGATCATAAATAAAGAGCTGACTAGTTTCCTACTGGATCATGTAATTAAGAGACAGCAGTAATTGATGCCCTTGACACAATCTTCATGCAACCAAGATCATGTCTTAGCTCCCACGTGAAAATTTGCAGAGACAGCTAAGAATGATTTGCAAGATATACGTCGAGTGTAGAGATGCCATGGCCGAGATACATTAATTACTAAAGATTTTCCCAGAATGCATCGAAAGAGTGATTTGATACTTGGGGACAATATTGTAAATGGGAAAGAAAGATAGCAGAAAGAGTATGTTATCCCAAAAACCTAACATTTTCATCCGCAGTTGTAATTTTATGATAATAAACAAAAACGATTCTTGAAGTTTATGATATAGGAAGTCGAAATAACGTTAAACAAAGGTTGCATTATTGATCTGTGTCTGAACTTTGAAGTTCGCATGTCGACTCCATCATTAAAAAAATTCTGATAGAACTTATCATTGATGAGTAATGACAATATAACAATAATAAACAAAAAAATCGCATGGCAAACACACTCTGGAATATTGTCTCATAGAACACTCTCGAAGACATAAATTTCTTTTTTTTTTAATTTCAAGTTAGGCATATAAATCAATGAGAGAATATAAAATAAAATAAAATAAATAATCTACTAGAACCACATGTTGAGCTACCAACCCATACCACCATGGCAAATTGCTTGATGAATTATCATATCTACAGCCATTTACTTCTCCTTGTCATAACCTATAACCCATGATAGTCTAGCAATCTATATCAATAAATATTTGAGTGGGTTTTTATTAGGCTCATTAAACCCAACCATTATCTTATAAAATATTTTCATTAAACATTTTATTTATGAAATAATAACCTATAGATAATAACTTATTCAAGTTTGTTTATACTATAGCACCAAGGTTCACTCATATAATTTTTTATGAATGAGGTTTTTATGGTCCAATCTCAAATATCCAAACAATATCCATTATAGGTTAATCTACTTTGAGGTAGAATCTAGTGACATGATTGTTTGACATTTACTAAAAAAAAATTAACACCCCCGATTGATACCTGGATGTCATTACTTGACATTGAACCTAAACATTTAAAATTTTAAAAGGAAAGCATGTTTCAAATATTAAAACAAAAGGAATTGAGGTGTCACTCCTTATTAACATTTAAAGTAATAGCTGATTATTCTATTTACCTCAAATACTATGAGTGAATAACAAAAAAAAATTATTTTTGACATTGTTCAAAATAAAAAGTTTTTGAAAAGAGTTGTGGAATGTTGGTCTATAAAGGTTTTTTAATGTAGGCTAAACCCTTGGCTGGTTTTATAAACAAGTTATAAATCTAATACAAATAAATGATGTATGGGTGAACATTATTATTTTATGACAAAGTAAATTTATACATAAATAACACAAAGGAACATCAAAAATAAGTAAAATGCAAACTTTTAAGGATTTGGACTAAATGTGCAAAAACTAAAAAGATTAAAAAACAAATTGAACATGTTCACAATGCAAATTTATATACAAAATACAACATATGAGAAAACATGTCGATAAATCAAACCATTCATATACATACACAATCAATCTTAAAGTTTATTCAAATCCAGCAATTTCATCATAAATGCACATTTAAAGCAACCATAAACTAAAATAATATTTCAAGAAATATTTAGACTTGAAATAGATCTTTTAGAGTGGATCAGAATATGCTAAAATAGTTAGTGAAAGTGACGAAACAACGTTGGAACAGTGTTGCAAAAGTTGGTAGCGGTGACTCGGATTACATCGCACCATTCAGCTAAACCATGTGGAAAGGAGGTGTGGACTAGTCCACAGGAAGCACCACTTCTTCTTCTTCTTTCTCTTGGTGTTAGCGGTGTAAATCACCTCCATTTACAGAAGGAGAACAATGGTCAAAAAGTTTTAATCTTTTTTGCCCCTGATTTTGTTTTCGTTTCTAGCTAGATCGATAGCTTGGCTTTCAACATGTCGTTAAGCTTATTGGTGGGGAGGGGAGGCATGTGGCCTACCCCATGAGGCTACAGCACTTCACTTTCTTTCTTTGGGCAGTGTCAGTGTAAGCCACCACTGGCGGTGGAGCGAGATTTGAGAGCTTGAAGCTCTGGTGGCATGCTGTCTTTTTCTACAACTTTACCGTTGTTTCATTGTTCTTCTTTCTTTCTTGATTTTTTTTTTTTCTAATTTGTGATTGTTATAGGTTGTAGGTTGTTGTGCAGCTGGGGGTATTGATGGGTTTATAGCAGTGAAGTTTATGCCTTGTCTATCTCTACTAATACCATGGAAGACATTCACATATCTTGGAAAGGGATAATATTGCATGCATGATCCTAACACTACCTTGTCATTATGCTATTACAATTATATATATATATATATATATATATATATATATATATATATAAAAGGAGGAAATGGCATCTCAACAAACAAAATTATTTTTGAAATCTCAAAAATAAAGATATAAAGATAATTTTATTGGCAATTTTTAGTTCCAAATGTGCTATTTAGGAGTTATATTCTTAGTCTTTGAGCTTGAGTTCTTTATTTGTTTCTAAGTATATTTGTAAAATTAAAATGTTAGCCAGGACTTAGGCCCTTATATTATTTGACAAGTTAATAACATCAAGATCCAAGGCCTTATAGCTAGGATTAATTAAGAAGAAAGATGGATAATATATATAGTGTTTGGTATTCAGTAGAGATTATGTTTTAAAATATATTTTTTATTTGAAAATACATTAAAATAATATTTGTTTTTATTTTTTAAATTTTATTTTTGATATCAGCACATCAAAATGATTTAAAAATTAAAAATAATAATTTTTAATAAAAATTAAATTTTTAACAAACAATATTTTCATGCAATATCAAAACATTTATGTATTCAATTCAAGCATCAAGGAGGCATTGCTCCTTTTTTTCTACATGGACCCCATGAGACAGTCACCTTTGTAATTTTAATGGTTTTCTTAGTGGAGGTAGAGCTACGAGGAACTAATTTTATCCTAAAAACTCAGATTTCATGAACTTAATTTTATATTTTATGGACAATTAATATTGTTCAGTTTAATGGAATCACTGAATCACAAGCTACCAACTTTAGAATTTAGCAAGAACATGAGCAGCTTGGAAGGGAAGGCCGACCAAATAAATGTAATCATCACTGAATCACAGTCAATGGTTTGCTGCCCAAGGAAATGGTTTGTCGTCATTGGACCAGAAAGGAACGTTTAGGCACGCCTGAAATTTCAACTTCTTTTATTCTTTCATGACTCCAAATAATTATAACTCCCTTCGTTTTTTATTTTATTCTCTATGAATACATAAGCACATACATTAGATGTGCTTTTAGAATCATTTGAATTTTTGTAATAAATTAATTTATTTAAATCATCTTCGTGGATTAACTCAAGATATAAATTAATTTAGATTTCATAAAAAAATAAATTGATATTGTCAAAACCCGAGTTGATCCGTGATCTGAATAAAACCTAGTAAAAATCCATAAAAAATCTATTGATTTTTTTAATTTTAAAATTGTTAGAATGATATTAATCTAAAGTTGATCTGTGACCAGAATAAAACCCAGTAAAAAACCAATAAAAAATCTATTGATTTTTTTAAAATGAAAATTGGTATAATGATATTAATCTAAAGTTGATCTTTAATCTGAAAAAAACTAGTACAAAAATCAATAAAAAATCTATTGATTATTTTAAAATGAAAATTGTTAGAATGATATTTATTTAAATTTTTTATTAAAAAAATCAAGTTAATCTTATAGATGCGTAGCTCAGGCCTCGCATCAAAATCAAGCTTATCAACTTAAAAAAAAAAGATAATTATAACAAAAGTTAAATGATGTGAAGAAATCACTGTAAATCAATAGATCTTTTACTATGGATTATAATAGTAGTTTTATTTTTAATTTCTCATCTTGTCTTTTGGATCTGACTTGGCTGTCAGGTCCAAGAGGCTTAAAATATATTTTATACTCTTAATATTTTTTATATTTTTTTTAAATGATATTAACTCACTGTAGAGCACGAACTAATATATGTATTACTGTTTATTTTTACGTTTCAAAAACATTTTTAAAAAAATAAAAAATATATCATTTTAATATATTTTTAAATAAAAAATATTTTAAAAAATAACTTTAATCATACTCTATATATATATCAGCTACAGTGCCTCCCCTTGTGTTGAGGTATTGTAGTCGTTAGTGCGGCATCATTGTCACCATCTAATTCAAACCTTTTGTTTTTATATCCAAGAAACAAGCGGTGGCGATCACAGCATCCATTTCTTGGTGACCACACCACGGCGGAGACTTTCTTTAGTCATCAAAATGTAGTGTTAGCCACTTTGTCCTTTTGTTACTGCGAATAATTAAATATTGGATGGTTATGACTATGACTCCTAGAGCAGATTACAGAATTATCCAATCATACTTCATTGCATTAATTTGTAAAATGACTATTCAGTTGAAATATATATATATATATATATAAAATCAGAGAAATTAATTTGTAAAATAACGACATTACTTGGTCTTTAAATTCTTCTGATTGACTAATATTAAAAATAAATTTTTTAAAAATAAAATATTAAAATAACTTAGATATAAAAATTATAATGTCCATGTATTATTGTTTTTATTAATTTATTTTTCTATATTCTTCTCATTCCTTAAAAATTCTCATGTTGCTAATATGATGACGACTAGAGGCTTATATGATCATTAACTTCAAGGTCCACTGAATTAGTCGAGGTGCGCGCAAGCTGACCCGAACACCCATGTTAATAAAAAATGATTCTCCATTTATTTTGTTCCTTAAACATTATTGAGAATTCCAATTTATTTCCATCTTACAATTTAATGCAATTTAGTTCAATTGGATTAAATGAACTAAATTTTACTAAATTCTGAAAAAATCCTTTTTCACAAGGGTTTATTTGCTGAACTGCTACAAAGAAATGGTCAATTTTGGGGATTTTTCCTGATAACTTTCTCAAGCAAATAGTCAGCAATGGCAAGGAAAGAAAGGAGCATTTTCCCAAGTTGCTCAAGTTTGACTATTAAATCACTTCTACCATCCTAACACAACTCTCTGTTTATTTTTTGTTAAAAAATAAATGAAAATTAACTTTTCATTTTTCTTAGTCAAAACCTATAAAATATATACTTCCGTAATTATACCTTTCAAAGGGTGCAATGATAGCACATTACAAGATACATCCCTCCGATAGACCAGCCACAGTATAAGGTAGGTTGGCTAAAAGTATTCCTACCGTATTTTACAACACAACTGTCATATGTTTTTAAAATATTTTATTTTTTTATTTAAAATTATTTTTTATATATTTTTTTATCGTTTTAATGTGCTGGTGTAAAAAATAAATTTTTTTAAAAAATTATTATTTAAAAACATTTCCAAATAAAAAAAATTTTAAAAAAATTACAAATACACTTTTATTCCTTCCGCAGCAGGCAGTTGTACAAAAATTTATTTATATATATATATGAGATTATTATGGTTGGAGATGGTGTCATCTTTGTGTGGGAAACTTTATGGATGTGGAGTCAAGCCATCTTTGCATGCCCTTGCAACATGCCACCTGCCATCAAGGCTGTGTGAATTTGATCACCAAGTTAATAAATAATAATAATAATAATAATAATAATAATAAAATTTGTTAATTTTAGGACCTGTGAGATTAGTCGAGGTATGCGCAAGCTGATCCAGACACTCACGTTAAACTAAAAAAAAATTAATAATAATAAAGTGCTAAAGTCAAGGGGGTATATATATTTTACATTTGAGTAAAAAACAAACACAACAGCCTCCTCATCACAGAACCCAAAACATTATTTATATATTGCAATCACAGCTCTCCGTCATAAAAATAAATCTTGGCCGCCCAATTGGTTGACCTTTTTGTTTCCCCGATTCAGCTTTGACCAATGGAAATTACGCATCAACTACCCTTTTCTTGCTTTCAAGATTTCAATCGTGAAGGACCCTCTTAACTAAATAAATAAAAATAAAACTCATCATACAAATTTATCATATATTATAAACTCTTAATTGCCCGTGATTTTTTAATAATACTATAAAAAATCATTATTTGATATTTTAATCTTAATAAAATGGATTAAATAAAAAATAATTAGGGTTTAAATGATATATTATTTTTTTAAAAAAATAATTTTAAAATAAACACGCATACACGTGCGCTCACATCTATATACTATATAATCTACATATTTGATACATATCTGTTTTAAGATTTTAATTACTATTTAATTTTAATGAAATATTACAAAATTATAGAACATGATTTTATAATTTTATTATTTAAGAACTTAATTAGATAATGATAGAAGTTTAAATACTATATAATTAAGTTCTTGTACTAACATAAATTTTTAAATAATTTAACAAACCTTTAATCAACTTTATTTTAAATTAAGATACTTTTTCCCCTTTTTAATGTTGTTATAGTGATAACACAAAATACAAAATATATATGTTAAATTAAATTTTATAGACAAAAGCTAATAAGTGTCATTAAATATCTTCCAAACATATTTATTACTTCTTATTATTATTGGATTTCATTATAAATAGTTGTAAAATCTATATCTAATTAAGTTTATAAACTATACCCTTAAATAAATTTCCTCCACACAGGTTATGGAATGCTCTTTAACTTATTAATATGACATTCATTAATTTTTTTAGAATTCATTTATTGAGTTAAATAAGAAACAATGGTATAGTTGATGATAACATTTTAAAAACAAAATTCACCAAAAAAATGACTTATATTATTATATTACATTTGTTTTTTATTAAGCTAAATTTCAACTTCTTCATTATTAAAATGCTTGAACATTTAAAGAGCCTTAACTATGCTTCTTAGAAAATATGTATAATAATATCTTATGCAATCATATATATAAAAATGATGCAATATTTTTTTTCATCTCTAATTTGTATAAAATTTAAATAATCAATATCAAAGTGAAAATAAATCTAAAGGCTCATTGCTTCCTTTAATTATTTGAAATGAAGTCTTTATGAATTTAGATTTTATATAAAATTCACATTTATGATTTTTCTTAAAAAAATCATACTTGGTAATAATTCAAGATTTATTAATCTTTATAGAGAATTACAATTCATATATCCTAACATATCATGCCGTATATCATAAAATTCAAACAAGTAAGAAGAAGATGTATTCTTATTACTATTCCCATCATTGATTACAATGATTATTACATTAGTTTTAAAGAGGTTCTCATATGAATACCATTTTCTAACAAACATATCTTTGTTTGTAATTATAAATTTATCACTCTTAAAGATCATTTTAAACCAATTTTTGCTTAACAATGAGTCAATCACTAAGTCCTTTTTAATGTCAGTAACATCAAACATATTGTTAAGGGTGAAACTTTTTGAAAATAATCTTCAATGTGGCCTTCTCAATTCTCAGTATTTTAAGGTTGATGAATTCTTTATGTATAGTTTTTTACCATCTATTTATTTATAGGTGGAGAATATTCTCTTCTCAGCACAAATATATCTTGATATGCTAGTATCAACTCATTAACACTAAGGATTGTTGATTAGGTTGGCCTCAAAGATGACCACAAAAAAAAGCTCATCTCTAGCACTTTATTTAAGGGGTTCTTAACCTCGGTGACTTTGGCTTAAATCTTACTAAAATCCCTTTCTGTAATATTTGACTTGGTGTCTAGTCTTGTTGCGTATAAAATATTTCCCATTGAATTTCATTGCAATGTATTTCCTTTCACAACAAGCCTTTTCTTTTTGTTTTTTTTTTTTTTACTTTGCCACTTTTTCAACCATATTTTTCCCAATGCCATTGAGGAAGTGCTTATTCTTCTATTGGAAAACCTATTATCCCTTTTCGTCCTTAACATCAGGATGAGATCTTCAACTCTCATTTTTTTTTTTTGTTTATGTTTAAGGTAATTATTGAAATCTTTTTAAAATGGTGGTAATTTTTCAATAATAACATCTACTTGGAATCTTCACTCAAACATATCCTTAGCATATCCTGGATTTTGTTTATTATAGTTCTTAAATTGATCATCCTAAAGTTAAGAAATTTATCAATTATGAATTTCTTCATATCGACATCATTAGCCTTGTACTTTCAATCCAAGAATTTTTATAGTGCCTTAGCATTATTGATTTAAATATATGTCACAGAACCATTTAAGACATAGATTGTGTACACAAAATCCATACGATTCCGCATGCCCATAACTGTTATAATAGTGAGATCTAATTCTTCATCTAACAACTTTAGCACATCTTCAATTAAGAATTTTGTTAAGGTTTGAGAGGGTGGATGGGTGTTCAACCTATAATAAAAAGGAATAGTCAAGACTGTAAGTTAGGCTAAATTGTTTCTAGATGTAAGAAGAACAAAGTTAAGACGACAATAGGATTTCTAAAGAATTAAATAAAATTCAGGATTCTGGTCAATGAGTTGACTAGATTTAATAAGTTCAGTTAATTTAATATGATGAAAAAGAAAACCCTAATTTTATCTTCCAAAATCATAACCCGTGAAATATCATACCCAAGCTTAATTAAAAAACTTAATTCCCAATCAAAAAAAAAATGATGTCAACTCATAGTAATCCATTAAGCTTGTGGCTTGAGTCATTTGACCAAAAGCATTAAATTTAAAAAGAGCCCAATTTTCAACTAATCAAATGTTGAAAGATAAAATTGAAAAAAAAATTAATCATACAAAAGAATAAAATTGAGCTCATCAAGGTCAACAACCAAACCAACAGGTCAAGTTATGAGATCGGGTAACCTGATAAAAATAAAAATGAAGAAAATCATGAAACCTAGTATTTTTAGAAAAACATCATTAGCTTATAAAACTTGTGAACCATTTGACCAGAAGCATCAAATATATGTATAAAAAAATCACAAAACTCAATTCTCAATAAATAAAATATTGAAATATGTAATTAAAAAAATAATTCAACCATAAAAAAGGACCCAAAAGGACAAAGAGTAATTAAAATCCAAAAAAAAATGCGAGCCCACCAATAGTCAAATTGTAAGTTACCAAAAAAGGCTCACGCGTTAATAATTATTTATTTATAAAGTTACCAAATTGCTCATAGAACCAAATAATTATTACAAAAAAAAACCTTTATGAAATTACACAAAAGCCTCTGAAACCATGACTTGAGAATTTTGATTCTAAAGGCAATTGAGTCATTACTTTATACGAGAAAAGTAAAAAAAAAAACAATATATGCCCTTAGGCCACAAGAATGTTTTTTTTTTCTTTCAAGTGTATTTAAGTAATTTCACTATGTAAAAACAATTAGAAAAAGACTGAGTTGCCCTTTAACAAATATAGAATGACAAATGGACATTGTGAAAAGATAATTTTACCCTTACAAGGCTAGTTCAATTGATTTTTTTTTCAATGGCAAAACCATCAATTCAATATTATAATCTACAATAATTCAAGACATATGTACACTGCTTTATTTATCAAATTATCATATTGCCCTTAGAACCAAATAATACTATGAAAAAAGCTCTATGAAATTACACAAAAGCCCCCGAAGCCATGGTTTGAAAATTTTGATTCTATGAGCAATTGGGTCATTGCACTGTTTTAAAAAAAGTAAAAAACCATAAATGCCCCTAGGCCACAAGCAAGTTTTTTTTTTTTTTGCTTTTAAGGGTATTCAAGTAATTACAAACATAGAGTGACAAATGAACCTCGTGAAAAGACCATTTGACCCCTCAAGACCAATTTAATTGATTTTTTTTAAGGATAAAACCATCAATTTACTATTACAATTCACAGTAAATTAAGGCATATAGACAATGCTTTTCCCATATAAATTAGGTTTTTGTAATGGGATGCCTAAATATAACATGGTGACTCCTTTTATTGTTTAATAACATTTATCTCGCATGCAAACCACTATTGTTGCCGGATTCTTCCAAATTCCGGTCACTGAAGCCCTTTATTTTCACCCCAAAATCACCTTAAACCAACCCAATAAGAACTCAAGCACTATTATATTCATGAACATCCATCAATTAAAAAAAGGTATTTAATTCATTAAGTTTTTTTTTTTTTGATGCAGTGGAATTTAAAAGACTCAAAATAAAGAACTCTCCTAAAATTGGTACCCAATGAATCGGGCATAAGAAGTGAGTCTAGCCCTGGAGGAGGAATGTCCCACACCTTGAACAAATCATGATTCTTTGCATCATGTTTAGCTAAAAAATTAGCATATGCATTCACTTTCCTTAAAGTATGCTGCATACAAAACCTCCCATTCCTTTACAAGAAGGAATTTGACATCTACAATCATCGCACCCAATTTATGGAATTTAGAGTTGCCCTCTTTCACAAGCTTGATTGCCCTTTGAGAATCAGATTGGAGAATGATCCTTCTATGAGCTTTATCTCATGCTACAACTAAGCCATATTTAATTGCCAGAAGCTCTGAAAGAAGATTCGATCCAAAACCACAAAAACCCGAGAAACTCGCCATCCAGTGACCCTCCTTGTTTCGAATCAGTCCCCCAAACCTAGACATGTCTGGGTTGCCCTAAGAGTTGTCATCCACATTCACACAAACGCAACTGTCATCTAGACGAAGTCATGAAACATATATTGGATCTTTTTAAACTGAAACCAAGTTGCCCTATACCTTTCAGCATTCATCATTTAAAAGATGAATTTGGTTAATGATCCAGGAATCCCCTGCAAATACTCATCATGCACAATGTAGTTCCTACACTTTCATAACCACTAGATGGTTGAAAAGAATATAGTTGTTGCATTGGATAAGATAAAGTTTTGACACCAGACTTTAACTTCAACACTCCAAAAGTCCCCCAAATAAACAAAACCAAGTGTCTCCCAAACATTTTTAACATGCACACAATCTCTTAAGCAATGTAGAATATCTTCCTCCTTTTTATTGCAGCAATAACAAGTCGATGAAGAAGTCAAGTGCCATTTGAAACGTAATGAATTTATGGGCAAACAATCATGCCAAATTTGCCATATCATCAACCGAACCTTTTCGGGAATTTTTAATTTCCAAATCCATGTGTCGATCACGATTGAGAGTAACGTAAGATTTCAGAAGCCATAAGTAGGCTAATTTCAGGTTGTATATTCTTGTAATACTAGACATCCAAATGATGCTATCATCAGACCGAAGATATGAAGGTATTGGAACAGCTGTAACAAGGTTCTTGATATCATTAGGAAGATTAGTCATAAGATGACTGAAGTTCCAGTAGCCATTAACCCATAAATCATTCACCTTCAAATTTGAATCACTAATATGAACATAGTCAATAAGGAAACCCACTATACCTGCATCAAGCTAATGGTCAAACCACAATGATACATATTTTTTACCCAATTTAAAATCAAAACCATCACGTAAGCATATGAAAGCTTTATAAATAGCTTTCCACGTGTTAGACGTTGTTAGGTAAACAATAAAACAAACTAGAATTTAACAGATATTTATGATGAAAGATTTGAACCCATAACTTACTCCCATTACAAAGTAATTGCCAAGCTAGTTTGCTAAGGATAAAAACATTAGCTATCCTAGTTTCTCTGATGCCAAGCCCCCCAAAATTCCTCGGTTTAATGATGGTCTTCCAATTAATTAAATTGAAACCACAACCTGATTCACCTTTGCCCCAAATAAAATTCCTGATAGTCTTGTCAATGCTATTACACACAGCTTTCAGAAACAATTGATTTTGGATATAATATGTAGGGATAAAAGAAATAACTAAGCAAGCTAGAGTTACCATTCCTGCTCTATTAAACATATGACCCTTCCAACCTGCCAGTCTAGATTGAATACGGTCCATGATGAAGTTGAAGTCTGATTGCTTTACAAGCCCTTGAAACAAAGGAAAACTAAGGTATCGTTCAAGGTCACTCATAAATTTCATTAGTGACAGCTGAGCCAATGCATTTTTCAAATGTCTGCTAACATTCTTTAAGGTCATAACTCTTGATTTATCAAAATTCACTATGAGGCCTAATGCATTATAAAAGCTAGTGAGAACATCAATAAGTGAGCGTATTTGTGTTTTGCTAGCCTTGATAAAAAGAAGGACATCATCAGCAAACAAGAGATGTGAAATGCCTGGGCCATTTTTAGAAACATGAATTGGTTGTCACACTTTATTAGATACCTTCTTGCTTATCAAGCAAGATAGCTTCTTCATATTTAGAACAAATAAGTACGAAGAGAGTGGATCACCCTACCGAAGCCCCCGATTTGGAGAGAAAGAAGGTAATTTTGAACCATTCCAGATGAATGTTAGAGAGGTAGACTGAACACAAAACATAATTAATATGATTGTTCCTTCAAGGAACCCAAAATGGTCTAGAGTATTATAAAACAAGTCCCAGTTAACTCTATCATAAGCCTTCTCTAGATCAATTTTAGCAGCTAGGTAACCATGTTTCCTTATGGCCTTATGCATGAAGTGCATCACCTCTTGTGCAATCAATGCATTATCAGAAGTATTGCATCCTGGAATGAAGCTGCTTTAAAGAGGCCCAATAAGGTCATCCAGGAATGGTCGCAATCTATTTACCAAGATTTTAGAAATCAACTTGTAGACTACATTGTAGAGACTAATGGTATGAAACTGTTTGAAGGTAGCGAGTCTCTTCTCTTTAGGAATAAGAACTACAAGAGTCTCAGCATTATCCTGATTAAAAGATCCATTCTCAAAAGCCGAATAAACTAACCTGCAAACATCATCTCCTACTATGTCCCAATATGTTTTAAAAAACATAGCATGAAAACCATCCTTACTAGAAGCTTTATAGGAACCCATGCTTATTAAAGCAATATCCACCTCCTCTTTTGGTTACCGATTTAGCTAACTCTAATACCCCCTCCGATGACAATTTAGGAATAGTAACACCCTCAAAGGCATTCAACTCAACAGTGTCATTATAATATAATAGTGATTTATAGAAACTGACAGCTTTCACCTGAAGAGTATTATCCTCAGAGCACCACGACCCGTCAGGCAAAAATAATCCACATATTTTATTCCTCATTCGCCTGGTCTTTGTAAGAGTGTGGAAAAATTTGGTGTTCATATCCTCATGGCTCACCCATCTTTCTCTTGATTTTTGAAACCTTAAAAGTTCTTCTTGTCGGAGAACTTCGTTATATTCCTGTCACAACTGACGTTCAAGAGAAAAGAGAGATTCCTAATAGTTATAATCCAGACAAACTTGGACACCCTTCAACCTAGCTTCGATACATCACTTCATTCGAAAAAAATTTCCTAAGGTATTGTTATTAAAGTTTATAGAGTCCCTACAGAATTCATTGAGACCATGCATTACGTTATTTCTGCTCTTATTCCATGTTGTACTAATCACATTCATGTATTCATTATGAGTAGTCTAGGCTACCTCGAACCTGAAAGGCCTCTCCCCTTCCCTGTAAGGCAATCGTCCTCGTCTCAAAAGAATTGGGTTATGGTTAGAATGAAATCCATACAGGTGCTCTACATAAGCATCAGAAAAAGCATTTTGCCAAGTCACAAATGCTATAACCCTATCAAATCTCTTGGCCAAATAACCAAAACCATGAATGTGGTGGTGCCAAGTAAATTGCTGACCTTGATACCCCAGGTCCATAAGGCTGCAAGCTGTCATTGTCGATAAGAATCGGGAAGCTTTAGACTAATAGAACAATCTGCCACAACTCTCTACCAGTGAACAAATCTCATTAAAATCCCCGATCAGAGCCTATGCCCCTTGCACAGTATCCGTAAGAGTTGGCAAATAATCCCAAAGTTGTTGTCTTAGATGAGGAATTAGTGATGCATAAATCGCTGAGACAAACCAATGATGGCCTCTTGAAGAAACTTTAATAGTAACATATTGACTAGTAGCATCCACGATATTAGTAGTAAAAAAACTTTGTTGACAAAATCCAGACACCCTCTGCATGACCTTCGAATTCAACTATAATTGCAGGAAAATAACCTAAGTTGGCCTAAAATTTCTCCACCCTAGCAAATAGAGCGTGAGTTTCCAATGTCACAAAAAGTGAGGGCTGATATTTATACACTAAATCTCTACAATGTCTTTTATCCTAGCTGTTAACAGCTCCCCTAATATTCCCAGATAGGATTGAGAAGTCGTTAAAAAACTTCATCATAAGAAATAATAAAAAAAAGGGGGAAGATGGTAAAAACCATCAGTTCATGGCCCACCATCTATAACCATACCTTCTCCAATTTCCAATACCCTATTAATACTATTTATGATGTTAATAGTATCCTCCTTACTAGTGGCATGATCTGAACATTCAACACTAAAAGGATAAGCTATGTCAGGGTCATGTGTACTGTTATTTTCTTTCGTTGTCGTTGTGGTAACTCCAACGTAGGATCATGTCTTCCCCAACCCGTTAGCATTCTGCTCTGAGTCTTCTTTCTCCTTTGTCATATCAGGGCCTTTTGATGAGAAAACTAGAGGCGTAAAGATAGTTGGGTTATTAAAATCATGTTCCGTTGTAGATGTATGCACCGCCTTCTGCTTTCCTTTTGGAATTCTACCCTGTCTCTTGTATGTAGCAATAACAGGCTTCAAAATAGGTTTAGCTACTGTGGGCTCATCTCGTCTTACACATTTTTTATGCTGAGTCATAAAATTCAGGCTTGTACTAGGAATAGTCAGGCCCACATCTTTTTTTCCTTGTAACCCATGTTGTTATGATGCAACAAAAATATCCTCATTTACCCCCTCTAATACCGCAAATTTATTATATTTATTACCCTAATACACCTCCTTCAATTTCGCTCCTTACTGTTTTTTGGTTTCCTAACTTTGGTAACTGTTAGCCAATCACCGTCAATTTTGCTTTCAATACCTGGATGCACAACCTGAACTATGGAGCTGTTACTACTATTCATATCTCCTCTAGCTGCCGTTGCCCTAAGCTCATCAACCACCATCCCCTCAGCTGACACACTATATGATGACAAAACTTTGCAATCCCTCCTTAAATGCCCATAACAACCACAACTGCTGCAAATTAAATGTAAACCCTCATACTCCACCTTATACCAATTATCTTTGATCCATAATTTTCCCAATACGAGTTGATCAAGATCAATTTCAATGCAAATACGAGCAAAACACCCCCGTTCAACATTTAGTGTATGCAGGTCAACCTTAATAGGTTTGCCTATAGCCGAAGCCATGGCCATGAGGAAACTCTCATTATAAAACAAAAGATTAAGGTTTGGAATCCTTACCCATAACATTGCTCTATTGATTTTTTTCTGTGGAAGATACAAACTCTAGTGACCAATTACGTACTGCAAGGTAATGGTCAAAAAGAATCCAAGGCCCTGCATTAATTACTTTCGCTCTATCATCTGCAAGAGCAAATTTGACCATGAAAAAACCATTGTCAATGTCCATAAGCTCAAAACCTCCGTTCAATTTCCAGACCCCTTTCAATCTCATTCTTAACTGATAGTAACCAATGTTCTTACCAAGAAGTTTAATGATCACATAGTCATACCAAGGATAGCACAACTTTTGAAAGACTGAATCATCAATATAGATCTTTGGTAATAAACGATTCCCATTATCACACTCAATACGGACAATCGTTGGTAATCAGATTAACCCTTTCTCTCATAGGCGGAGGAGTTTGAATACCTAGCACCTTATCTCTGAAAGAGACTCTCCCTTGTCTTGATGAAGATCCAAATCCATTCACTATATCATGTGGTTTTGTGGGAAGTGATCTTACCCTAGCCAAGGTATATACGGACTCCATGTTCATTCTCTCCCTACGAGACCTAAGCGAGAGAGTTCTCTTAATTCATCAAGTTTAAATTGTGGTTTTAAATACTATCATAAATTGCTTGTAGATAAACATGAACTAACTAGTAACATTCTATTAATTATTTTGTGATATTTATTTAAAAAAAAATACAAGAGAGAAAAAAGAAAGTACAATCCATTACCAATAAAAAAAGATTACCAATTAAAAAAGACACTCATTTATTTTTTTAAGTAAAATTCAAAAATTAATTAATAAAATACCACTAATTATTTCTCATACACCATAAAATATCTCAATGCTCTCCCTGGTTTTTTTTTTTTTTTCAAAACTTAAAGGAAAAAAATGGCAAATGTTGATGCGAGGAGGTACTGTCGAGGGTGAAGAGGCGGTGGTGATGCATTGCAATGGCTGGCGGGGAGAGTGAAAATTGCAAAGGAGTGAAATTAAATGGAGGGCTGAGATTAGAGTTTAACATCTTCATGATCTTCGTCATCCTCGGTACGTAATCATAACATTACTAAACTTGGTGTTAATGTTTTACATGAACATGACCTGATCCATTCATTGTGAGCAACGATAAATTCATAAATAAATAGTAATAATAATCAGAAAGTTAAACATCTCCAAGGTAACGCTCTTACTTCCTAGTAAAAGCCGCCACCATTTTCTGTCTCTTCCTTCTCCGACTCCGAGTTCCAAGTCTTGCTCACCACGTTTCCAATTCTCTCTTTCGTTCTCTCTCCCACTAAACTCCTTTTCTATCTATATATAGATTTGCAGCCACGGATTTCCCCACTAGCCAAAACAACAAGAAAAAAGGGGTCTTCTTCTCCCCTTTTGTTTATTGGCGAGCGAAGCACCAAAAACCTCTCAAAACACTAAAACACCTCTCTCCCAAAAAAAAAAAAAAAAAAAAGTCGAAAAACATCTCAAAACGATGCGTCTCTTTGATTCGACAAACACTACTACTGCTCTCCTGACCAATCTTTTAAATTCATCTTCCAGCTTAATGGATTCAGCTACTTATTTTCTCCTTAAACCCATTTTCCTACGTGGCTTTGCTACTTCATTGCACCTTGTTTTGTTACTTGCTCTGTTTGTCTCCTTCGTGTTTAAAAAGCTAAGGGTGGGTGATGGTGATCAAGGTTCTAAAGAGAGGTTTAGCAATAACAAGAGGTTTTTTTTCTACAAACAGACTCTCTTCTGTTCTTTAGGTGTTTCGTCGCTTAATCTTGTCCTGTCTTTAGTCAGCTACTTCTATTGGTATACAAATGGTTGGTCTGATGATAAAGTAGTGACCCTTTCAGATTTTGTGCTTACTGCACTGTCTTGGGCTGCACTTTCAGTTTATCTTCACACCCAATTATTCAATTCAGGTGAAACAAAGTTCCCTTTTTGGTTGAGAGTCTGGTGGGCTCTTTTTTTCTCAATTTCTTGTTATTGTCTTGTTGTAGATTTTCTTGTTTATCACAAACATGGGTCCTTTGAGATACAGTATTTAGTATCTGATTTAGTCTCTGTTTTCACTGCCTTTTTTCTCTGTTATGTGGGGTTTTCGAGAAATGAGTGTCAAGATACTCTTCTTGAACAACCCCTTTTGAATGGTGATTCTAGTTCAATTAATGGTTTAGAGTCAATTAAGTCCAGAGGAGGTGATAGTTTGACCCCTTATGCAAATGCTGGTCTTTTCAGTATTCTTACATTCTCTTGGATGGGTTCTCTTATTGCTTTTGGCAATAAGAAAACTCTAGACCTTGAAGATGTTCCTCAACTTCATAGTGTTGATAGTGTAGTTGGAGCATTCTCAGTTTTTAAAAATAAGCTTGAGTCAGATAGTGGTGCTGCTAGTAGAGTTACGGCTTTCAAGCTCCTCAAGGCATTGCTCTTGTCTGCTTGGAAAGAAATTCTATTGACAGCTTTGTTGGCAATAATATACACCTCAGCTTCTTATGTTGGTCCTTACCTTATTGATTCTTTTGTTCAATGCCTTGATGGGCGAGGAGAATACAAAAATCAGGGATATATTTTAGCTTCGACCTTTTTTGTTGCCAAGGTTGTAGAGTGCCTCTCACAGAGGCACTGGTTCTTTAGGTTGCAGCAAATTGGAATTAGGCTCCGTGCTGTAGCAACCACAATGATTTACAACAAGGCTTTAACCCTTTCCAGTCAGTCAAAGCAGGGCCAGACTAGTGGGGAAATCATCAACATCATGACGGTTGATGCAGAGAGAATTAGTGATTTTAGTTGGTACATGCATGATCCGTGGTTGGTCATCTTGCAAGTTGGTTTGGCCTTGCTGATACTGTACAAAAATCTGGGCCTTGCAACAGTTTCTACTTTTGTTGCAACAATAGTTGTCATGTTGTTAAACTATCCATTGGGGAGATTGCAAGAGCATTTTCAAGACAAGTTAATGGAATCAAAAGATAAAAGAATGAAGGCTACCACTGAGATTTTAAGGAATATGAGGATTCTCAAGTTGCAGGGGTGGGAAATGAAGTTTTTGTCTAAGATTCTTGATCTTAGGCAAGTAGAGACAGGATGGTTAAAGAAATATGTTTATAATTCAGCAATGATCAGTTTTGTCTTCTGGGGGGCTCCTAGTTTAGTGGCTGTGGCCACTTTTGGTACTTGTATGCTTATTGGAACCCCTCTTGAATCAGGGAAGATCTTATCTGCACTTGCAACATTCAGGATTCTTCAAGAGCCAATCTATAATCTTCCTGATACGGTTTCTATGATAGTTCAGACCAAGGTTTCCCTGGACAGAATTGCATCTTTCATTAGTCTTGATGACTTGAAGAATGATGTGTTAGAGAAGCTTCCAATAGGTAGTTCTGATACAGCAGTTGAGATCGTGGATGGGAATTTCTCTTGGGACGTTTCTTCGCCTAGTGCAACATTGAAAAATATAAACTTCCAAGTGTTCCATGGCATGAGAGTTGCTGTTTGCGGAACAGTTGGTTCAGGCAAGTCAAGCTTACTTTCCTGCATTTTGGGTGAAGTACCCCAGATCTCAGGGACTCTCAAGATATGTGGGACAAAAGCCTACGTTGCCCAGTCACCTTGGATACAGAGTGGCAAGATTGAAGAGAACATATTGTTTGGTAAGGATATGGACAGAGAGAGATACGAAGGGGTACTGGAGGCATGTTCCCTGAAGAAGGACCTTGAAATTCTGTCATTTGGTGATCAAACAGTTATTGGTGAGAGGGGAATCAACTTAAGCGGTGGACAGAAGCAAAGAATTCAGATAGCACGGGCTCTGTATCAAGACGCTGATATCTATCTTTTCGATGACCCTTTCAGTGCTGTGGATGCTCATACAGGATCTCATTTATTTAAGGTGAAATTTCTCATCTTTCTTAGTACAATTGTTTGTAGTGACTGTTAACTTTTGTTTGTAGTTTCTGTGGGAAAAAAATTACTAATCCAACTAGTTAAACCACTCGTTGTTCTGTTTTGCATTTTGATTGTTGCCCTCTTTTTTCCTCTCTTACATCAATTTCTCTTAGAATATATTTGCTTAATTTTTCCTAACAGGAAGCTTTGCTTGGGCTTTTGAATTCGAAAACTGTTATTTACGTTACTCATCAAGTCGAGTTCTTACCTGCTGCTGATCTAATTTTGGTGAGTATGCACATTTCTTTTCTTCATTGTATCTGGATTATCATTTCGCCTGTGGAATATTTTGATTCAACTTGTGCCTTCCGGTTAGGTCATGAAAGATGGAAGGATCACACAAGCTGGAAAATATGATGACATTCTCAATTCAGGATCTGATTTCATGGAACTTGTTGGTGCACACAAGGCAGCTTTATCAGCATTTGATTCCAAACAAGCAGAATCGGCTTCTGAAAATGAAAGTGCCGGGAAGGAAAACAGTAGCGGGGATAGGATTTTGCAAAAAGAAGGAAATAAGGATTCTCAAAATGGTAAAGAAGATGTGGTAGCTGGGCCAAAAGCACAGCTCATTCAAGAAGAAGAGAGAGAGAAAGGTAGTGTTGGGTTTCCTATCTACTGGAAGTTTATCACAACAGCATATGGTGGAGCTCTTGTGCCCTTCATATTATTGGCACAGATTCTCTTTCAGATCCTTCAAATTGGTAGCAATTATTGGATGGCATGGGCAACTCCTGTGTCAAAGGATATGAAACCTGTTGTCAGTGGATATACTCTAATAATGGTCTATGTATGTCTGGCTATTGGAAGTTCATTTTGCATCCTCGCTAGAGCTACACTTCTTGTAACAGCAGGGTACAAAACTGCAACTCTACTCTTTAATAAAATGCATCTGTGCATTTTTCGTGCCCCCATGTCCTTTTTCGACTCAACTCCTAGTGGAAGAATCCTAAACAGAGTATGTAATTTCTGTATGTCTCATCAGGCTCTTTAATTTGCTGATAAAAATTGACTCAAAAGAAAGATACCAAGTTCACTGGTTTCACTTTATGTACTATTTCTTCTTGTACAGGCTTCTACTGATCAAAGTGCGGTTGAAACACAAATTCCATATCAAGTTGGAGCACTTGCCTTCTCATCTATTCAACTTCTGGGAATCATTGCAGTTATGTCTCAGGTGGCTTGGCAAGTTTTTATCGTTTTCATCCCTGTCATTGCTGCCTGCATCTGGTATCAGGTGATGTCTCCAGACTCTTTATATGTATCAAGTTCTACCTCAGTGCACACCATTTGTGCGTTTATCATCTCTTAATTGGCTTTTTTCTTTCTCCCATGATTTTGAACGGAAATGAAATTTTATAAGATAAAATTCAACGGCATGCAAGCAGATGCAGCCACTGCTTCACATCTTTGTTGTTTAACATTCAGGAACAGAGGGTTTCTAACATGTTTCATAATTCATGCAGCGATATTATATACCTTCAGCAAGAGAACTTTCAAGGTTGGTTGGGGTATGCAAAGCTCCAGTTATCCAACATTTTTCTGAAACAATTTCAGGAGCAGCAACTATCAGGAGCTTTGATCAACAATCAAGATTCCAAGAAACAAATATGATAGTAACAGATGCATATTCTCGGCCCAAATTTCATGCTGCTGCTGCAATGGAATGGCTTTGCTTCCGCCTTGATATGTTCTCTTCTATTACGTTTGCTTTCTCTTTGGTTTTCTTAGTCTCTTTCCCAAAGGGAATTGATCCAGGTATGTAGTTCATTTCTTGTATATCGTTTTTTTTTCCCTTCCAAGAATTGACAATTAATTGCTAAACCTGAAATAAACGGTCTCCCTTTTCCTTTCTTTTTCTAAAGCCATTGCGGGCTTAGCAGTGACATATGGACTCAACCTGAACATGTTACAAGCTTGGGTAATATGGAATTTATGCAATTGTGAGAACAAAATCATATCAGTAGAGAGAATTCTTCAGTACATGTCCATTCCTAGTGAGCCTCCTCTCATAATAGAAGCAAGCAGGCCAAACCGTTCTTGGCCATCACATGGTGAAGTTGAAATTAATAATCTGCAGGTAATTTTAGCTGCTTTTCTCCAATGATTTCTCCAATTGCTATGTGCTAATTGTTACTAATGATTGAGGTGTTATGCAGGTACGGTATGCCCCACATATGCCACTTGTTCTGCGTGGTCTCAGTTGCACTTTCCCAGGAGGTATGAAAACTGGTATTGTAGGGAGGACAGGCAGTGGCAAATCGACTCTCATACAAACTCTTTTCCGTATTGTTGAACCTGCTGCTGGTCGCATTATGATTGATGATATTGATATCTCATTGATTGGACTGCATGACTTGAGGTCAAGATTAAGCATTATTCCTCAGGATCCAACCATGTTTGAAGGGACTGTACGAAGCAATCTGGACCCCCTTGAAGAGTACACGGATGAACAGATTTGGGAGGTAAACATAATTATTTACACATGTATGCATATGTGTGCTCTTAGAATCGATATGCAATGCCTTTAGAAATGGTAATTGAAGGATGCCACACATGCTCACTTGAGTTCTTAATGGTTCTAGGCTCTGGATAAGTGCCAACTAGGAGATGAAGTTAGAAAGAAGGAAAGGAAGTTAGACTCCACAGGTTTGTATTCCTCACTAGTCACTGCTTTTCAATCTTTGTGCATATCTTCTTAAAGTTGAAAATGACATTTACTTACATTGGAAATGGTCATGTGGTGCTGCAGTGATCGAGAATGGAGAGAACTGGAGTATGGGTCAGAGGCAGCTAGTATGTCTTGGGCGTGTGCTACTGAAGAAAAGTAAGGTGTTGGTCCTTGACGAAGCTACTGCCTCAGTTGACACGTCTACCGATAATCTAATTCAGCAAACTTTAAGGCAGCACTTCTCCGATTGTACTGTTATAACCATCGCACATCGGATAACTTCTGTTCTTGATAGTGACATGGTTTTGCTTTTGAGTAATGGTGAGTAAGGAAACATGATGTAACAGCAGGTAGAAGTTCTGGTGATGGTAAAGTTTCTAAAGCATTTGCTATCATGTTTCAGGGCTCATTGAGGAATATGATTCTCCAGCAAGATTGTTAGAGAACAAATCTTCGTCATTTGCACAACTTGTTGCAGAGTACAGAGTCAGGTCAGATACCGGTTTTGAGAAATTTAACTGAACTAAATGATATGGCTGCTGCTGAAATGAATTATCATGTGTTTATGTTTTCTCGATGACGACGACAACTGAGGCATCATCACGACCATCTGAATCGTGTCCTATCAGGAACTGTAGTTTTGGTAACCAAGACAGTTATAGTTAGTGTATTTCACGCAAGAAGCTTTGCTTATAATGACATTATATATATATATATATATATTGACGTTGTTGTAGTTTGTGAATTGTAAGCTTTACGCTGCTTACAGCAAAGGCTTGCATGTATTCTGGCTGAAGTAAAATCAATTTTTGGTGTAGACTTTTCTGCCACCTTGAATTTAAGAGTATACTTGGCTGAAATGCCTCTGAATTTATTGGCAATAGATCATCCAAGCTTTGAAAGAAAAGAAAGGCCAAGTAAATATATAAAAAACCAAGTAAGATATGGCAATAAAAACCTCAATTTTCCTTCACTCATTTTAGATCATCATGCAAAATTGTTCCAGCCCCTTCTCCCCAACAGACCACATATGGATTTGGGATGGTTTCTTTGCAGATAATTTCAATAATGACAGCAAAAATCTGGTTCCACACACTGGACCAGATTTGACAGCATTGTGTGTTTCACTTCTTTGAGCTTGGAACCGCCTCAACCTGCCATAAAAGGAAGGCTGCCTTCTCTTCAAATGTCATTCCATTGTGTTTCTGGGATTATGCTAGTTTTTGTGGTTACTTTTTGAAAAAAATAAGTTTTTTTAAAAAATATTTTTAGTTGCTACTAGTTAAAAATTGATGTTGAATATAAAAAGTAATTAAATGATGTTAAATTAAAATTGTTATTGAAAATGTTGTTAATAATAAAATAACTAAAAAAATATGTAATAATTTTATAAGTTTGAATTATATAAGTAAGTGATTATTAATACATAATAAATATAACAAGTTCCTATTTTACAAGAGATCATTCTAATTTGTAAAGGTCATTAGTTTTGATCATTTTATAATCTAATTATGACTGTTTAAATAGAGCAAGTACAAGACCATTAGCTTGATTCTCCCTCGCCCACCTCTAACATTTAAAAAAGAAACGAAAATATTATCCATTCATGAAATTCAAAGTTTACCATGCACAAATCAAATTCAACTTGGAATATCATATATTCTAATTTAATTTAATTTAATTTAATTTATGTTGCAAATAATTAAATCAATCCACCAATAGAATAGGATGGAGGTTGCACAACCTATTGCTTTTACTATATAGTTTGCCAATGTCTAGAATCTCAATCTTGTTTGATAGAGATAATTGTCACATTGTTATAAGTTTAATCCTGAATAAAATTAATACATTTTAAAGACATAGGGTAAAATAACAGAAACCCCCAATTATATCCAAATTGCCTTTAATTACTATTTAGAAAAAAGATTACTTGAATTAATTTTTAAAAATTAAAGAGATATTAAAAAAGCCCCAAATAAAATTGACTAATATTATAGTAAATTTAATATATTTTTATATTAAAAAAACCATGTGCAATTCTTAACTATGACTTGTTAGAGAGGACGAATCATCAATCAGTGGATTTGGCAGTCATACCTGGAATGATCGCTGGGTCGAGAATATCTTCCATCATCCTATCCTCACCTCAGCTTTTAGATTGAATCCAAAAAAGAAAGATCAAAAGGTCAAACACGAGCTTAGAAAATCCTAGATTTGTTGTCGCTGCCCGGAAACTAGGACCAGAAACGGATAATTTGAATTCCGATAAGCACCCACCCACCCACCCATTCTTTACAGCCACTTGCTACGGCGTTGAAAGGCCTTTGATTTTACAAATGCTTCCCTGTAATTTTCAGCCCCCATTTCCCATCCTTATTATTAGGTTGAATATATATCTATATATATATATATATCTATATATATATATATATATATATATATATATTATAAAACTTTATTATTTTTAAATGCTCCTTATCGATATAGAGAATACTAGGTAGGTGCCGGCACTATGCAGGGCCGTCTTTTTATTTTTACAAAACATATCATAAAAATTTATAATATAATAATATTCTAATATAAATATAATATATATAAACTTTATTATTTTAATGCTCCTTATCGATATAGAAAATACTAGGTAGCTGCCCGCACTATGCAGGGCCGACTTTTTATTTTTATAAAACATATCATAAAAATTTACAATATAATAATATTTTTAATATAAATGATAATATTTTTAATATTAATACTATTACTTATAATAATAATAATAATATTTATAATATAAATGATATTATTTTTTATATTAATATTTTTAATTATAATAAAAATAATTATATTTAAAAAACAAATAATTATATTTAAAAATCTAAGACCCAAAAATCTTAGCCCTTGATGAAGAACCCAATAGAATTGGATCATGACGTCGAACCCATTAAGCTTGGGTCTTGATGGAGGACCCAAGAGAATTGGGTCCTGATGCAACATCCATTATCTTGGATCCTGATGTATGACCCATTTGAATGATAAGAGTATAAATTATTGTTCTTATTATCATTATTGTCATTAATAAATTTGAAATAAAATATTATCACCACCAAATAAAAACCATATAATTGATTTGAAAGATAAAATTAAAAATTAAAAAATAATATTATTATTATTTGTGTTATAAATATTATTATTTTATTATAATTGAAGGTATTAATATTAAAAATAATATTATTTGTATTGTAAATGTTAATATTTCTATTATAGTTTAAAATATTAATATAAAAAATATTATTATTTGTGGTACAAAGATTATTATTTTTATTATCATTGAAAGTATTAATATTAAAAATAGTATTATTTGTAGTATAAATATTATTATTTGCGGTACAAATCTTTTTATTTTTATTATATTTGAAAGTATTAATATTAAAAATAGTATTATTTGTGTTCTAAATATTATTATTTTTATTATAATTCAAAGTATTAATATCAAAAATACTATTATTTTAGGTATAAATATTATTATTTTTATTATAATTGTACTAATAATATTTATAAGAGAAATAATTATATTTAGAAATCTAACACCCAAGAACCTTGGATCTTGAGTCTTGACGCAGGACCTATTAGACTTGGGCCCTAACACCGGACCCAAGAGCACCCAATAGCCTTGAGTCTTGACAAAGGACTCAAGAAAATTGGGTCTTGACACAATACCTATTAGTCTTGGGTTTTGACACCGAACCCAAGAGCAATGGGTCCGGACGCAAAACTTAAGAGAATTGGGTCCGGACACAGGAACCATGAGCCTTGGGTCCTTGATCGTAACGGGAACCAAGAGAAGTCGGTCTTGGCGCTGGATCCATAAGCCTTGGGTCTCACCAGGGTCTGCAACCATGCGTGCAGGTCTGACCCAACGCATAGACAAGGCAGCCCCAACGCCATGTGTCCTCATGTGGCGTGCGGGTCTGGCTCAACGCTCGGGGCTTGCTAGCACCAGTGCCAAGTGTCTGCATCCCAGGGCCTGTAGCCCCACCAAAACTCAAATTGACCATTTTATCTCAAACCATCTTTTCAATACTAGATGCATCCTAGTGAAAAAATAACTTCACCCCTCCATTATTATCCTTGCAACTTTCTATGATAAGAACAGTTTTATCATTACACTACTTTAATTTATAATATTTTATATTTAGATAAATAATAATAAAAATACTGATTTATTTTAGTACATTGTATAAAGTATTGAGAAAAGTTTTCTTGTAATCGTATGATTTTAAATTTTGAATTAAATAATTAACCATACGTGCTTTCCCCTTATATATATAAGAGAGAGTATTGAATAGTATGGGAATTTTAAGACCTAATTAATTTTTCTCAAGGACAAAATCAATACTGCAATTGATACGTTAAACTTTTTCATCACATGAATTAGGAAATGCTGTCTTTCAGTCAACGAACAAAACATGCACCTCTTTGATTCAACAAAGCTTGGTCTCTTTTCCAGTCTTTCAAACTCATCCTCTTTAATGTATTCAGGTGCTAGTTTTCTCCTTAATCCCATTTTGCTGCGTGGGTTTTCTGGTTCATTGCACCTAGTTTTGTTACTTGCCTTAGTCGTCTCATATGTGTGGAAGAAACTCATGAGGGGTGATGGTGGTGAGGGTTCTGGAGAGAGGTTTAGGAACAACCAGAGGTTTCTGTGTTCTAAGCAGACTCTTTTATGTTGTTTAGGTGTTTCAGTGTTTAATCTTTTCTTGTGTTTGCTGAGCTACTTTTATTGGTATAAAAATGGATGGTCTGATGATAAACTAGTGAACCTTTTTGATTCAGTGCTTAGAACACTCTCTTGGGGTGCACTTTCTGTCTATTTATATACCCTTAATTCAGGTGAGAAAAGGTTCTCATTTTTATTGAGAGTTTGGTGGGTTTTTTTATTTCTCAATTTCTTGTTATTGTCTTGTTGTAGATTTTCTTTTTTATCACAAACATGAGTCCTCAGAGGTACGGTATTTAGTATCTGATATAGTCTCTGTGTTCACTGCTTCGTTTCTTTGTTATGTTGGGTTCTTGAGACATGAGACTAAGGATAGCCTTCTCGAGCAACCCTTTATGAATGTTGATATTTCTAGCGACACAAGTAATACTCCTACTGTGGAATCAAATAAGTCAAGGGGGGGTGATGCTGTGACGACTTATGCAAATGCTGGTCCTTTCAGTATTCTTACCTTCTACTGGATGAATTCTCTAATTGCTTTTGGCAATAAGAAGACTTTGGACCTTGAGGATGTTCCTCAACTAGACAGTCTTGATAGTGTGTTTAGAGGATTCCCAGCTTTTAGAAATAAGCTCGAGTCACATAATGGTGCTTCTAGTAGAGTTACCCCTTTCAAGCTCGCCAAGGCATTGTTCTTGTCAGCTTGGAAGGAAATTATATGGACAGCTTTGTTGGCAATAATATACACCTCAGCTTCCTATGTTGGTCCATACCTTATCGACGCTTTTGTTCAATGCCTTGATGGACGAGGAGAATACAAAAATCAGGGATATATTTTAGCTTCAACCTTTTTCGTTGCAAAGCTTGTAGAGTGCATCTCACAGAGGCACTGGTTCTTTAGGTTGCAACAAATAGGATTTAGGCACCGTGCAGTAACAACCACAATGATTTACAACAAAGGTTTGACCCTCTCCAATCAGTCAAAGCAGGGCCAAACTAGTGGTGAAATCATCAATATCATGACTGTTGATGCAGACAGAATTGGTGAGTTTAGTTGGTACATGCACGATCCATGGTTGATCCTATTGCAAGTTGGTTTGGCCTTATTCATACTGTACCAAAATTTGGGGCTTGCATCAGTTGCTGCTTTTGTTGCAACAATAGTTGTCATGTTGATAAACTATCCTCTGGGTTAATCGACTCAAAAGATAAAAGAATGAGGGCAACCACAGAGATTTTAAGGAATATGAGAATTCTTAAGCTTCAGGGGTGGGAAATGAAGTTTCTGTCTAAGATTCTTGAACTCAGAGGCGTAGAGACAGGATGGTTGAAGAAATATGTTTATAATTCGGCAATGGTCATGTCTGTCTTCTGGCTAGCTCCTACTCTTGTGGCTGTGGCCACTTTTGGTGCTTGTATGCTTATAGGCATCCCACTTGAATCAGGGAAAATCTTATCTGCACTTGCAACTTTCAGGGTCCTTCAAATGCCAATCTATAGTCTTCCTGATACACTTTCTATGACAGTTCAGACCAAGGTTTCTCTTGACCGAATTGCCTCTTTCCTTTGTCTTGATGACTTGCAGTCTGATGTTTTGGAGAAGCAACCAATTGGAACCTCTGATACAGCAATTGAGATTGCTGATGGAAATTTCTCCTGGGATTTGTCTTCACCTAGTGCAACATTAAAGGATATTAACGTCAGAGTGCTCCATGGCATGAGAGTTGCCGTTTGCGGAACAGTTGGTTCAGGCAAGTCAAGCTTACTTTCCTGCGTTTTGGGGGAACTGCACAAGATCTCAGGGACTCTCAAGTTATGTGGGACAAAGGTCTATGTTGCCCAGTCTGCCTGGATACAGAGTGGCAAGATTGAAGAGAACATATTGTTTGGTAAGGAGATGGACAGAGAAAGATATGAAAGGATACTGGAGGCATGTTCCCTGAAGAAGGACCTTGAAATTATGTCATTTGGTGATCAAACAGTTATTGGTGAGAGGGGAATCAACTTAAGCGGTGGTCAGAAGCAGAGAATTCAGATAGCACGGGCTCTGTACCAAGACGCTGATATCTATCTATTTGATGACCCTTTCAGTGCTGTGGATGTTCATACAGGATCTCATTTATTTAAGGTGAAACATGTCATCTTTATAGACATTTATATGATGACCTTCACTTTCGATTCCTGCAGAAAAGATCACTAATCGAACCACCCTTTATTTAATTTTGCAGTTTTCTTCATGCCTAGTCTTAACAAATGCATTTCTCATAAACTATATTTGTTTAATTTTGGATGACAGGAAGTTTTACTTGGTCTTTTGAGTTCTAAAACAGTTATTTATGTTACTCATCAAGTTGAATTCTTACCTGCGGCTGATCTTATCATGGTGAGCAATACGCATTTGTTTTCTTCATTGCATGTCGGTTTATCATCTCATCTAGTGCATTATTTGATTCAAGTTGTACCTTCTGGTTAGGTAATGAAAGATGGAAAGATTGCACAAGCGGGTAAATATGATGACATTCTCTGTTCAGGATCTGACTTTATGGAACTTGTAGGTGCCTACGAGGCAGCTTTATCAGTGCTTGATTCCAAGCAGAAAGGACCGGCATCAGATACTGATGGGATTGTGCAGAAACAAGGAAAAAACTATTATGAAAATGGTAAATCAGATAAGGTAGCTGAGCCAAAAGCACAGATCATTCAAGAAGAAGAAAGAGAGACGGGTAGTGTTGGATTTCCTATCTACTGGAACTATATCACAACAGCATATGGAGGAGGTCTTGTGCCCTTTATATTATTGGCACAGATTCTCTTTCAGGTCCTTCAAATTAGTAGCAACTACTGGATGGCATGGGCAGCTCCTGTGTCAAAGGATGTTAAACCTGTTGTCAGTGGATCTACATTAATAATCGTCTGTCTTGTTCGCTATTGGAAGTTCGATTTGCATTTTAGCTAGAGCCACGCTTCATGCAACAGCAGGGTACAAAACTGCAACTCTACTCTTCAATAAAATGCATCTGTGCATATTTCGTGCTCCCATGTCCTTTTTCGATGCTACCCCTAGTGGACGAATTATAATAGAGTAAGCAATTTCTGTAGGTCTGATGCTCTAAAAATCCAATCTCTTCAAAAATAAGATACCAATTTCATTAGTTTCACTTTATTGATGTCTTTCCTCTCATATAGGTTTCTACGGATCAAAGTGCAGTTGAAACTCGAATTCCATATCTAATTGGGGCACTTGCGTTCTCAGTTATCCAGCTTCTAGGAATCATTGCAGTGATGTCACAGGTAGCATGGCAAGTTTTTATCGTTTTCATCCCTGTGATTGCTGCCTGCATCTGGTATCAGGTAATCCTTGTGATTATCAGAGTTAGTTTGGAATGACTTGAAAATGAAATTTGATTTTGAGTTATAGTTCAGAAGTTGTTTTTCATAGATAAGTTATGATAAAAATGAGTGAAGTCAGAAGATAGGAAATGACTTTAAAGTAATTATTAGCAATTAGATGTAACCCCCGTTTTATTAATTATGACTAAGAGGAGATATAATGCATTTCCATAATGCACGCAGAGAAATTACATATCTTCTGCAAGAGAGCTTTCACGTTTGGTTGGAGTATGCAAAGCTCCAGTTATACAACATTTTGCTGAAACAATTTCGGGAGCAACAACTATCATGAGCTTCGATCAGCAATCAAGATTCCAAGAAACAAATATGAAAGTTACAGATGCGTATTCTCGGCCCAAATTTCACATTGCTGGTGCAAGGAGTGGCTTTGCTTCCGCCTGGATATTTATCTCTTCTGTTACTTTGCTTTCTCTTTGGCTCTTTCTTTCTCCTTCCGAAGCAATATTGATCCAGGTATGTAGTTCATGTCTGATATCTCTCTTTATTTTCTTGAACATTAACATGTAGGTGCTAAGCCAAAAACATACCCTTTTCCTTTTGTTTTCCCATTTCTAAAGCCATTGCAGGCTTGGCTGTGACATATGGACTCAACCTAAACATGTTACTAGCTTCAGTGATATGGAATTTATGTGATTGTGAGAACAAAATCATATCTGTAGAGAGAATTATTCAATACATGTCTATTCCTAGTGAGCCGCCTCTTTTAGTAGAAGCAAACAGGCCAGGCCGTTCTTGGCCATCCCATGGTGAAGTTGATATCAACAATCTGCAGTAACTTTAGTTTCTTCCATTGATTGCTCCAATTCATAGCTATTTGTGTTATTATTAAATACTGTATGATACAGGTCCGTTATGCTCCACAACTGCCACTTGTGCTCCGCGGTATTACATGCACCTTTCCAGGGGGAAAGAAAACTGGTATTGTAGGGAGAACAGGGAGTGGAAAATCAACTCTCATACAGACTCTTTTTCGTATTGTCAAACCTGCTGCTGGTCAGATTATGATTGATGGACTTGATATCTCATCGATTGGACTGCATGATTTAAGGTCAAGACTAAGCATTATTCCTCAGGATCCAACCATGTTTGAAGGGACTATACGAAGTAATCTGGACCCACTTGAAGAGCACACTGATGAACTGATCTGGGAGGTGTGTTGTTTCTATCATGTTTGTCCATAAGAGAAGAGGGGTGCGTGTGTGTAGAATATATAGTAATATACAAGTGTGAGTATGAGTTTGTGTGTTTCCTTTGAATTGATTTGCAATGTTTCTAGGATTGGTCATTGATGGATGACACACATGCTAACTTGAGTTCTTTTATGGTTCTAGGCTCTTGACAAGTGCCAACTTGGAGACGAAGTTAGGAAGAAAGAAAGAAAGCTAGACTCCACAGGTTTTTCTTTCTTGCCAGCCACCACTATACAATTTTCATGCATAGCTTCTTGAACCGATAATGCAATGGAATTTACTTACATTGCAAATGATCATCCGATGCTGTAGTCAACGAGAACGGAGAGAACTGGAGTATGGGTCAGAGGCAGCTAGTTTGTCTTGGGCGTGTGCTACTCAAGAAAAGTAATTAAGGTGTTAGTCCTTGATGAAGCTACTGCTTCGGTTGACACGTCCACCGATAATCTTATCCAGCAAACCCTCAGGCAACACTTCTCTGACTGTACAGTTATAACCATTGCACATCGGATGACTTCTGTTCTTGACAGTGACATGGTTTTGCTTCTGAGTCACGGTGCGTATTGAAACGTTAGAGATGTAACATTCCCTAGAACTTACGTTGATGCTCAATTTTCTTTATTATCTGCGATCATGCATGTTGCAGGGCTCGTTATGGAATATGATTCTCCAACAAGATTGTTAGAAAACAAGTCATCATCTTTCGCACAACTTGTCGCAGAGTACACAATCAGGTCAAATGCCAATTGATTATGTTAAATCCAATATGTTCAGAAATAGAGTTTTTTTTAAGTGTTTTGATAGTGGATAATGATACGACAATATTCTTTCTTTTTGAATTGATAGAATAGATAATTTGTGATAAAAGTGTCAGTTTCTGCAAAACAGTTTTTTTTTGTGGGATTTAGAGACCCTCCGATGATTAAGTCAATGACTTTTTAATAAGAAATTGTAATAAATAAAAAACTAAACATTAAATTCTAGGAACCAGAGTGTATTTTCTTGGTTTTTTGTATGATAAATGCTCTGAGAATGTATATAAGAATAGAAAATGTGAATCATGTACCTAGATGGTTTAGAAGATATTTATATTCTCTGAACATTGTCGTTTTGTTAAAAAAATGAAGGAAAGCTTTGATGAAAAGAAATATCCCTTACACAACATTAATGTTAATGAAAATAACTATTATATCAACATTAATGTTAATTGGAACATGACAAGATCTTAAAAGACTTTTATACATTCAAGGGTATAGAGAAATGACTATCCTAAATTTTTAGAATCATAAATATAGTCTTGTGACTCAATATAAAGCCTGTAAAACTATCAATTCCATATCTATTTAGTCCTAAAATGACTCCAAATCCTAGGGTATTGAGTTAGGCATTTTATCAGGCCTACATGTACTTGGGCCCAACGCATAACTAAACTCAGGAGTGTTTGTTCTGACATCTTGCCAAACTCACATATACTTGGGCTCAGCACGTAGCTAAACCTAAGAGGTCTGGCAACCACAGGCACTTGAGCTCAGCATATAGCTGAACCCAAGGGGGTTAAGTCTGACATCTTACTAGATCCATGTGCACTTGGATTCAACGCATAATTGAATCAAAGAGTGTTGAATTTGGCATCTTGACAAACTCATATGTACTTAAACTCAATGCGCAATTGAACCCAAGGGGTTAGGTCTGGCATCTTACTAGACCTATAGGCATTTGGGCTCCGCAAGTAACTAAACCTAAGGGTGTTGGGTCTGACATCTTGTTAGATCTACATGTACTTGAGCTCAATGCGTAGCTGGACCCAAGAGGTTAGGTCTGACATCTTGTCAGATCCAAGTACATTTGGGTTCAACGCGTTACTGAACCCCAAAGGTGTTGAGTTTGATATCTTGTCAGATCCATGTTATCTGGGCTAGGCACCTATTGTATGCATTTTTTTTATGTTCATTTAATTTTTCTTGAATATTTCATGAGTAAAAAAACATATTTTCATTTATACATTATATAGTTGAATTATTGATTAAAAATTTTACTCTCATCATTAAGATTTATTTCCTTTCAAGTTATGTTATATTGTTTTATGTCCTGGGATTTATTTCTATTTACATGTTTTTGAATATTTGATGTGTAATAGAATATTTTGATGTTAAATTAAATTTTGATTTTATAAAATAGAATTTTTGGTTGTTATTAAAGGGAGATGACATTAAAATGACTTTACTTCAAAAAAAGGGAGGTGAGAAAAAAAGTGTTCGACCGGCCACGTTTCAACCCAAAACAATGGTGAAATTGGAGTGAATAGGTTTGTTTTAGAGATAAGAATTCAATGGAGATAGTTTTTTCCTTAAATAGGCTAGAAAAAAAATAAATTTGGCTGTATGAATTTTATTTTGATTCGATTTGACTTTGAGTATTTGAACTCATTTAAGGATGTTTTAGGGTTGAACATAACTTTATTGAGGTTTCTAAGATGTTTTTGAGGTTTTTTGTTTTTGAAAAACAAGTTGAAAAATATGTTTTTTAAGGTAAAGAATTTCAAAAAAAAATTTCCATCACTAAGTGGTGTTCAGAAAATTCTACAAAAGATGAAATGTCATATAGCACAATAGACAATGCATCGTTCACTAAAAAGAAATGCTAGAGGAGATGATGCATCATACACCTTTTCTTTTTAAAAATACAAAAAACAAAACAAAATCAAAGCCATGGGCTTGGCTTGCTTAGCCAATCTATGCCTGACTTTTTTTTTTAATTTTTAATTTTTAATTTTAATTTTAATTAATACTTTATCTCTTTTTAAATTGCTTAGTTTAGTTTTTTCAATAATAATTATTTTTTAAATTGTTTCTATAATTTCATAATACTTTAAAGAGATTATTGAAATTTATTTTTAAATTTCTTTCCTCTTAAATTTTAATTAGATAAATTATATTTGAAAGATACATTTATAAAAATAAAAATTATATGTATTTAGCGACTATTATTGACCACTAGGATAAATAAAATAACAATTATAAAATAAAAAAATATAGTGAAGTAAAATATATAATGTACTTTATCCTTTTCTTCTTACAAGAAAAATCAATTTTTCGCTTTGGTACTTAGTTAACATTAATAATTATTATTTAATTTTTAGTTATTATATTTTTCAATTTATTTTATTGTGCATACACATTATCTTTTTATTTTTTATTAAAAAATTATAATATTAAAAAACACATTCATAATGTTGATATCTTCTTCAATAATATTAAAAATTAAATTAAAATCCTTCATGTAATGTAGTGCGAATGCACTAGTTTACTACAATCAAGAGCTATTTCAAATTGTCACGTATAGGTTCTACTAAATGAATAGTACTTTTACAATAAATCAATTCTATTTGACATGGCTTCTGTGAGAGAATAAGGATGGCCATTCATGCTAAAGAGAGAATTGTGGAAAGTGTTTTTAAGTTTTTTCATAAATTTTTAAATAGTTCATTTTGTATTTTTCAAATGTTTTTCGTTTTGAAAACTATACATATTATTGGTAAATTTATAATTATCAAAACTCCTAATTTATCTACAATACGTTATTTTTAATTTATTTTAATGAAGTCATAAAAAGTTTGAAAAAAATAAAACTCTTTGATGTTTAAGTTAATATGTATATAAAGAAAAAATACACATGAAAAGAAAAAAAATAAAATGAGAGTTAGGGTGTGTGTATTTGGCATGGATTTTAATGGTTTTGCATGGTCTTTAGGTGGCTTTAGGTATCTATGGCTGACTTATGGTCTTTGGCCAGGTTTTTTTTACTTTGTGATTTTGTTTATGACGATATGATAATTGGCTCCAATTACCCCTTACATGAGTAACAAAATGTATTTATACACTCAAGTCTGAGAATTTTGTTCACGGAGAAGAGATTGTATCATTGGTGAAAAAACTGATTTGGCTAATAATGGTGGCTCTTGGTTGGTGAACAATGTCTTAGTTGTTATGTTAGAGAAATTATTTAAGATGTAAACAAATAAAAAGTTGGCTTAGAGGCGTGAAAACATTGTTTTTAAGGTGAGAAGAAAAAACAAAAGAATATAATACATCAAAACAATTCTTAGATATGATGGTTATAATTGAAAGAGTCAAACGAGCTCTAAAAGATGGAAAAATTTAATATATATAAGGATACCCGCCAGCAATTATTGAAGAGAAGGTGACTAAAATGAATCATTGGGTCAATATAATTCACGAACATGGTCCACAATCTTGGTCACATCATCAAAAAATTTCCCATTATCAAACATCTTTAACAATTCCATAAAATACTATATCCTACCTTAAAAGTCAAACATCATCACCATCCTTATTTTAGCTTGAACAACATATTTTTCAAAGCATACAAGGTTCAAGTTGAAAAAGAAAATATCGTGAACAATCATTTTTTTTTTATTTCTCTCATTCATATTTACCAATATCTTATGAATGCATGTTTGATAGTACATTAACCCTTTGAACCCATCCAACCATATTTCCTAAATGATACAATAAAAATACTAAATGTAAATATCATTATAAGTTATGGGTCATTTCATTGATTATTGTCAAGGGTTTAAAAAACTTGTTAACAATATGATTCAGAATAGATGGATATCATTTGAAGAGAAAGTAGTAAATATAGCATACTCACAAGAGGTTTTGGAACTGGTGAATAGGATAACTCAGGTTTGATGTGATCTTGGTGATGAATAGATTAAGCAGTTAACTCCTCAAAAGAACAAGTAAAGAGGTGCATTTTGGCTTTTGATGAAGTGACCTAAAGAAATCATGGTTGTTAGAAAATTGATATTTAAACTTTGCAAATACAGTTATATTACCCTTTTTGTACATATTTAAAAAAAATTTAATTTTTTTATGTTTTGGGACTACATTGCATCTTTTAATGAAATATGTTTTCAAAATTAAGAGATATATTTATGAAAGTAACATTTGACTTTTTTTTTCATCCATAATTGGATAAATAAAATGACAAATTCATTTAAAAACTCTCAAAATTAGTAAAATTTCAAAGCATGTCATGTGAATGCTAGGGGCAATTAATTTTTTTAGTCCTAAAATCTTCTTTTCCAATCTCGATAAACCATAAAAGGTAGAGTTTAACTTATCCTTTCTTTTTAGATCCCAAAAGGGTGAAATCTTACTCTAAACTCCTTTTGGGCTCTAAAAAACCTTTTCACTCTTAACAAGCCTCAAATGTGAGAATTTTACTTCAAATAATATAATTATGTCAAAATATAATTGATGTAACCATATTATTCAATAGTTTCACCCACATCTACCTAATGTTTTGTCCATGTTTTATATATAAAATATCTTGATATTCTTTGTTTTATGTTTTGAAGGTACTTTTGGATGAAAGATGCAAAAATGAGTAAATTGGAGGTAATTGGCAGATTTGATGTTCAGTCGATGTTTTGTGCAGAGCGTGAGTTCTAGAGATGGAAATGAAGTGATTCCAGTGGCACTAAAAAGCTAACATCCATACCTTTCCGGAAATGTAATGCAAGAAAAATAAAAATAGAAAGATCATGAAATCACATCCTGCAAAGTCAAATCTCGCATTCTGCCAGTATTGACCTTTGGTCATTCAAAATTTAATATCTGGAGCTACAGAAGTCCAATTGATGCAAACTCAATTTTCTTGGTTCCTAATTTAAAGACCTATCCACGCTCCAAATTGCAACCAAAAACATGTTATATGAGGGAGATATGAGTTTCCAAAGATGACAACTGAATTCTGCTAGAAAACAGGTTTCGTGAAGAAACGAGTCCAAATTACATTCCGAAGCATCTTAACCAACATCCAAGTTTTTATCATCAATTTAGCTCCTCTAAGTCAGAGCTTGAAGATTTCATGCAAGGGTATTTCTTCTTTTTAGGAAAATAGTTATTGAAGTACTTGAATGTAAACTGCCAACTTAAGGAAGGACTATTTTGTAAAATAGAGACTAGGATTTCTTAGCATATAAAAAGAAAGAGAAAAGAGGCAGCAGCCAGCAAAAAAGAGGGAGAGCAAAAAAAGGCAGCAGCCAGCAGAGAATAAACACAAATTCTCTCCTCTACAAACCCAAAAATCATGCTCTTTTCATTTTTAGAAGTAGTTGTTCAATAGTTATGCAAGGCTAAGCTCTTTTCTTGGTTGCAAAGGACACAACAAACCTTCGGATTTCAAGAACGTGAATTTATTCTTCCTTTTATTTTCAATTTATGTTATGAATGAGTATGATTGTTTTCCTATGCATATTTCCTATGATTGTTGTTGATGATTGCTAGAGCGGACTCTAAGTTATTGTTGTGAACAATCTATTGCTAAGTTTAATATCAAAACCGGAGTTGTGATATATGAACTTGTGAAGCAACTAAGCTTGATAATTATGGCGAACTACGTTATTGAACTTAGGGAGAACATTTGAACAAAGTGACACAAGCTGCGGACAGCTTGTATGTAATCTTGATGAAATTATCTAGTTCTTAAAGCTACCATTAAATTGAATCATTAGTGCGGACACTTTGATTGTTTGTTGGTTAGAATTAGTTATACGGCGGATCCGTTAATTAATCAACATTAAGAAAAGATAAAATTTCAGAACATAAACTGCAATTTTCGTTTCAAGGATCGGTTCTAATTTCCGTTGGTGGATGTGTGCTTGCGACCAAGGTTTGTTTTCTTGATAAGTTTCGGTTTTAATTGATTTTGTTTGCTAGTTTAATTGTGCCATAGTTTAGATAATCACAAACCAAATCCCCCCAATTACATAACGTGCAATAAAAAATCTGACTTGAAACTTCCTCGTGGGATCGACCCCTTGCTTGCTCTATACTATCTTGTGTGTTTTAAGCTAGGACAATTAATTTGTGCGACGGCGACATCGCAACAATAATCAGATGATTTGATTCCTTAAATAATGATAAACAATGCGTATTTAGGTAATAATCTCACCCATCCCGTCACTCATTCTCTAAAGTTAACCTTATGGTTTCCCTAATAAATGATGATAAGGCTATGATTTATCAATGTGAGCAAGCTTGATTTTGAGATGAAGAAAGGTCATCTTTGGTATATCCTTCACACATAAAATGTATTCTTTATTGTCCCTCTTTGAGCCTTAAATATTTCTTAAATGGTAACCGAGACAAGGATTACTCCTCATATTAGGGACATATTTTGGAAGCTTTCAGAAAATTGAAGAAATTCTCTAAGCAAAAAGAAATAGAAAAATGTGAATGAGACAAAAGTGTTAAAAAAAAAGTGCTAGAAAATGATCAAATACAAATATAAACAGATAAAAATTGAAAAGCTCTCCAAAAAATCTCTCATAATGGTGTAAAGTTCAAAATTAAAGACAATTTCAAGGACAAAATAAAAATACATTTGGAGAATTGACATTGAAGTGAGATAAATCATTCTAATGATAAAATCAAGGTGGCAAGCCTATAAGATCTCTAAAAAAACAAGTGGTCTTATGTCTTTTAACCTTTAAACATTATTTGAGCCTTATAAATATCCTATTCTTTCATAAGACATGAACTTTAACCTATATGACATGCTTTTAAAAGTGTTTTTTTTTTTATCAAAACCAATTTGACTTGTATTGTTAAGTTTTAACTTCTCTAAAGAAAAAAAAATGTTTTCTTAATAAAAAATCATGGACTGTTTGTGTGTTGCATATCATTATTTATGACATCAAACCATGGTTTTCCATCAATAAATAAGCAAGATCAATACCACATAAAGTAAGATGCTTTTTACAAGTCAAAACTATCATTTTGGAATCCAACTTTTTTGTTCCAAAATAGCCCTTTTTTTGTCAGATAATTTATTTAAGCCATTCATTCATCAAAAGCAACCAAATTTTTTCGATAACCATGCATTTATGAAATCTCAACCAATATCCATTTTGTTGTATACCTAAAATCCAAAATTGCTTCATAAAACTTGAATGACATATTTTAGACTTTTGATCAAAAAAATTTAAATGTCTATTTGATGAAAATACTTTCAAACTTACATCTCAATGATATCATTTCAACTATTAGATTTACGTAAGCACAGTTATTAAAATTTGCAGTAATTTTGAAACACAAAAGGATGACTCTTGAAAAAATATTTTATAACAAAATTATCATTGACTGAATTTGAAAAAGTTCTTGACAAGAATGATGATGATGGTGTATGCATATTGATATCCATTGTAAAGATGATCATAGCTAGATTAGTTAGGGGGTACTTTTATTTGAAGAAATCTATTGCAATGACAATAATATGAATGATTCCATTCTAAGTCATGAGCAGTAAAAGAAACATTTGATGATGATGGTGATGTCTACATGTCTTTTCATGGTTACTAGAAGAGATGAGTACAACTAGATTAATTGGTGGTAATTCAATCAAATGAGACTTTTTGCAATGATAATTGCTAGATGATGACATGAAGAACTCCATTACAAGTTATGAGTGGTAGAAAAAATAATTAATCATGATAATGTTGGTTCATGTATACATTTTGGTTGCTATGAACATAGCCAAATCAATTGGAGGCATTTTTGTTTGAAAAAATCCATGGCAATGATTATAGTCAAATAAAAAGTTGATGAACTCCTTTAAAAGTTTAGAGCAATAAACACATCTTCTTCATTGGAATGATAAAGAATAGACAATGATAAATGAAATACCCTCATAATACATTTAGAGGCATTGACAAGTAGAGTTAATATGGACTAAGATGATGGATAAATCATGCACATCTAATAATCAATAATGAAGAACACAAGGTGTCAAACCCGTAGTGAGCATTAAGGGCATTGAAACAATTCAATCAAACCAATGATTGATTATTGATGCTTCCATATCCAGATATCTTTAAACATGCAAATGACATTAAAAAGAAAGATTAAGCCTTTAAAATCTACAATTTGTGCTCCCTTTTGTCATCAAGAGGTGTCATTGAAATTTTCTTCAAGCTTATCACTCTTGAAAGTGGCTAAATTTTCAAAATCACTTCAAGATGATTGCTCTATAAAAAGATTAAATTCCAAAATCACTTTGAGTTGATCTCTCTTTAAAATGAGTAAATTTTCAAAAATCACCTTAAGATGACTGGTTTATAAAAGATAAAATTTTAGAATCGTTTGGAGCTGATATCTTTTCAAATGAGTAATTTTTTAGAAAATCACTTTAAGTTGGTCACTTTCTAAAATGTCTATGCTTTTAGAAAAACACTTCGAGTTTGTTACTTTATAAAATAATTATTTTAAGAGACACTTTGAGTTTGTCACTCTATAAAATTACTATTTTGAAAAAACAATTTAAGTTCATCACTCGATAAAACAAAAGGTTAAATGTTTTGCAATATTAAGCCCCAACCAGCAAGTTTTAAGTGTAGTAAGGTTCCTATAATTTTAAGCCTGGCTCCGACAAATTTAAACCCAACAAGGTTCATTGTAATTATTGGGTCTAATAAGACTCCAACAAATTTGAGTATAGCAAGACTCTAATAAACTTGAACCAGGTAAATATGGATGCATACATGATATCTAACCGTAAAATACTAGCATTTGTGCAATGTTTTCTAAAAGTTTACAAGTAAAAACCCTAATGGAAAGCCAATAAAGCTCCAAATAATCCAAGTTAACTGAGATCCGACAAAGTTTATTCTAACTCAAATTTGCATTAAAAGGTTAAACTCTATGATTAGGGAGCACTAAGAGTTTGAATCTTTTAGAAAGACCATCCTGCGATAGAATTCAACATGTACTAAAAGATCTAGCATCGTATCAAGACTTAACCCGTACCGAGCATTGTATTCTTTCAAAGATGTAGACTCTAAGTCCATGGATTTCAAACCAGTGCTAGAAGACTTATCCTGCATCGATGGACTTTAAGCCATCATTTGAAATTTGTCCAAAAGATGATTATGTGTTGGTGGAATCTATACCATCATCAAAGTTTTATTTAGAAGATGATTCCATATCGGTGGAGTTCAAAACATCACAAGAGGTTATTCAAAAGTTGATCCTATGTTTGTGGAGTTCAAACAATCACTAGAAGTTATCTAAAAGTCAAACCTTGAGTTGATGGAATTCAAACCACACCAAGAATGTCATCTTGCGGTAGAATTTAACTCATACCAAGAAGATTCCCATCTTATCCGACCATTTTGATAGCCAAGTAAGTCACTATTGAACCCTAATGTAGGTCACCTTTTAAATTATCAAAATTTCAAAATTCCTAGAGAATTCTCTTACCATCTTTTGCAGTTTTTCCAAGTTTTTTTTATAAACACTATCTTTTCTTTACAAGCTTATTACACAAAGCCTATGAAAATCTTTTTTCATAAGATTTTATTATGTAAGCATTGTAAAGAGAGGACAACTATCATAACCCAATTTTTTACTTTCTTTTTCAAAATATGTTCCAAAAATCCAAAACAAGTAAAAACAATTCAAAACAATGTGTTTTTGATGCATTTAGGCCATTCACACGTCTTTTTTGTAATCTTCAATTATTTTTCTCTATTAATATCTTTTTGAAAAAATTAAATTCAAAGAAATATATTTTCGATGCATTCGTATCCATTTCATATTTTTTTATTACTTTTCTTATCAAATTGATGTTAACTTTGTTTTATTTATTTTTAAAAAAGCAAAATCAAAAGTCAAAATAAGGAGCAAAATACACATGGGACTAAAGTGCAGAAAAAAAGTGAAATAAAAGATAAAAAAAATTGAGTTACCTGGGGACCACGTAACTAAAAAAGATGAGAAAATTTATGGACTATAAATAAATGAGTGAATTGTAAAGAAAAGAGGGTCTATCATACAAAAAATATGCATAATATATAGAAACCCACATTACAACAATCCTATAAAACCAATAAAATAAAATAAAATACACAATTTGGTGGATGAAACTAGAGCCCTGAATCTCAATCTCAAACTACAATTGTTCTCTCTAAAAAAAAACCCCACCTTCTTCACCCAAATGTTTCAAATCCTTTAAAACTTAATCAAGTAAAGAACTTGAAATTTAAACACATTACTCTTATAGTTAGTATTTGTATCAACCAGAAATAAGTAGTAATAATATACAAATTGAAACTAAGAAAAATAAATTAGTGAAAACGACGAGAGATAAAATGTAAATAACAAGAAGAAACTAAAGATTTGTGGTGGGTTTTGAATGCTGAGATAGGGATATAAAGAGAATAATAATAAAAAATGAAGCTAATGACTCAAGGGTTGGCTCTGAATCATAATGGTGGAACTTAACGATGATAACTTATGAGACATAAAGATATAGAAAATTGGATTTATCTCTTTGATTCTCTTTTGTTTTTATTTTTTACATGAGAGAAATTGAAAGTTAAAAGAGAGAGAGAGAAAATAAGGTCAAACAAGTTGGGTATATTTGTGGGTTATTTATGAAAAAAAAATAAAAAACCTATACCAATCAAGTAATGATCAAAATTTTGTTTTGATTTATGATTTTTTATTAGTGGAGACATAGAGGAGAAAATGAAAATCTTTGAAATGATGGATTAATATAGGACAATATCTTTGTTTTATTTATGTTTTTATCAAAATTTAAATTTTATATTAACCTGATAAATAAAGTGTAATTTCTAAAATTACAAAAGGAAAATATAATCCTTGCAGTCCTTGAAAAGGTCACAATAATTACTACTACATGTTAAAACAACTGAAAAGGACTATAATGCATCACTATCATATGAATAGTGAAGCGCGCCTTAATTTTTTTTAAAAAAATATTTTTTTCTTTTTTTTAAATTCTACCTTTCAAATATTTTTTTTTTAATTTTATCATTCAATATTTTGTTGATTTTGAATTGACTGTTATAATTTATTTTGATTTTTGTTTTATGAGGTTATCATAGTCTTAAATAAACGTCCTTGTATTTGGTTGGTGTTCAATTTTTCAAGCATTTTTTTTTTGTTATCATATTATTAAATAAAAAGTAAAATTTTTAAACCCAATAAAGTTTATGATCCGGATCATGGGTTTGCGAGTTAAGCAGCGAAGCCTAGGATGATCAAACATGTCACAATCTTAATATTAAAAAAAAATCATCTTGAAATATTTTTAAAGGCAAACCACGATTTCACTTGTTGTTCAAGTTGCCTTTAGACTTGCCAATTCAACAGAGTTATCTAGAGTCAACTCTCATACAAGTTAATTTTAAACCCGAGTTGGGTAAGGAGTTAGGTCGAAATATTTCAAAGTTGACCTATTGGATCAGGTTTAATAACAATGCCAATAATTTCTTCTTTTTTTATATAAATTTTGTCTTCCAATTATTTTTCTTTCAATTGAATCCCTTTTTTTGATCAATTTTGTCCTTCAATATTTGGTTGATTTTGAATTAATATTCGTAATTTGCTTCTATTTACTTTATAAGAAGTTATTATAGTCTCAAACAAACATTACGATATTTTGTTAGTTCTTAATTTTATGAGTGTTTATTTTTGTTATGACATCATTAAGTAAAAAATATATATTTTTTAAAAATAGAGTTGTTAAACCTAGTGAAGTCCATGATTTGGGTCGTAGATTTCACAGGTTAAGCCGCGAAACCCAGGTTGATCTAATATGTCACTGTCTCAATGTTAAAAAAATGTCATCGTGAAAGTTTTTTAAAGTCAAACAATGCTTTTTATTAGTCATTCGGGTTGTCTTTAAACTCGTCAAGTTGATTGAGTCATGTTGAGACAACTCTCACATAATTTTATTTGAAACATGTGCTAGGTAAGGAGTTAAGCCGAGAGTTTTTAAAGTTGACCCCTGAGTTGGGTTTAGTAACAACTAGATAGGTTGTTCGTGCGTTGTCGCGAGCTATTTTTGAAAACATGCGCTGCTTTTAATTGTGTGACAATTGAAAGATAAAAAAAAACGCTTTCTAAGCATGCAATCAAGAGCTAATAGCATTAAAATATATATGATTTGGCTTTCAAGGCTTGCTTAAACTGTCTAGAATTTCATATAAGAATCAAATTGTAAAATGTAAAGGGACATCAATCTAACAAAGCATTGTTTGAGCAACTTAAAACAAAAGGTGGCATGATGAACAAAAAGAGTATGGAAGCCCAACTTTTAAGTGAGAAGTGAAGTTCCATCAACTATTAGCAAGTAAAGAATAACAAATACTTGTCAACTCCTTGTTACTGCATGGACCTGAATAATTTAGTTAAGTGTCTGCAAAAATATTTTATGTATTCATCTATGTATTTGGACCTAATTTATAAAATAAATATGGTACATACCTCAAACATTTGTCTTAGAAGGTAAATTTTTTCCCCAAGAGAAAGTAACCTAAGAGCACCTAAAGCCTTTAAACTTTCTTGGGTAAGCATTGACCAAATAGTTTCCTCCACCAGATTATGCGCGCGCGCGCGCGCACACACATATAGCATAAAAACTCCTAGATGTAAATAAAAAAACTTATGCACGGATCTAACTAAATAATCTAATAGCATTGTGTAAAGTAATGGGAAAAAAATTCAACAACAATAAACAAAAATGAAATTGAGATAACTAAGTGAAAAATGAAGATCAAGATATCTTACATCGCAACACGAGTAATTTACATGGTCATGTTTAATAAATTCTTCTATCAAAATAAATTTGTAATAGAAACCGACACACACATAAAATTTATTGAACAATAATTATATATATAAAAAAGAATGCAAGGCTGCACATAACACATACAATTTATTGAATAATAATTAAAAAAAAAAACAATGTAAGGCTGCACATATGAAAAATTTTATAAAAAAATCAATATTAAAAAAAATTAATCTACATAAAATTAAAAAACAAAAACCATGTCAGACCCAACACCTTAGATATAGCAACCATGCTAGACCCACATAAAATTTACTGAACAATAATTATAAAAAAAACAATGCATGACTGCATATAACACATAAAATTTCTTGAAAAATAATTAAAAAAACAATGCAAGGTTACACCTATGAAAAATCCTATAAAAAAATCAATATTAAAAAAAATTAATCTATATAAAATTAAAAAAACCATAGATGAATCATACCTACCTCTCTAAAAACTAAACACACCCAATATCATTTAAAAATAAGAACAATCTAATTACAACATTTTATGTATTCATCTATGTATTTGGACCCAATGTATAAAATGAGTATGGTACGTACCTCAAACACTCACTTTAGAAGGTAAATATTTTCTCAATGAGAAAGTAACCTAAGAGCACCTAAAGCCTTTAAACTTTCTTGGGCATGCATTGACCAAATAGTTTCCTCCACTAGATTCTGCACACACACATACACAACATAAAAACTCTTAGATGTAAATCGAAAAACTTATGCCCGCATCTAATTAAACAACTCAATAACCATTGTGTAAAGTAATGAAAAAAAAAAACATCAACAATAAACAAAAATAAAATTGAGAAAATCAAGCGAAAAATAAAGATCAAGATATCTAACATTGTAACACAGGTAATTTAACTGGTCATGTTTAATAAATTCCTCTATCAAAATAAATTTGTAATAGAAAAACACATAAAATTTATAATAGAAACCGATAAACACATAAAATTTATTGAACAATATATATATATATATATATAAAGAATGCAAGGTTGTAGATAACACAAAATGTATTGAAAAATAATTAAAAAAACAATGCAAGACTGCATATATGAAATTTTTTTATAAAAAATCAATAGTAAAAAAAATTTAATCTACATGAAAATAAGAAAAAAAAAACCCATGTCAAACCCAAGCACATGAACCCACATGATATTTACAATAAAACCATATGGAAATAACAAAAACACCCCGATATACAACTTTGTTTTTGTTGAAATTCAAGGGTAATTTCGTATTTGAACTATTTCAATAAAAGAAAAGGACGGAGAAGCCTCTCAACACATGCATATTCCCCCCTTAGGGGCATGGTTGTATCTTCACTGTTTTTTTTTTTTTGAAAAGACAAAAGAAGCCCCCAACCCAAAGGTTAAAATTTAATGTCATGAAGGGCAAATCAATATCTATATTGTAGCCTAAAACACTTGAATGAACTATTTTGTCCCAAATTATTCTTTCAATGCCAAATGTATCTCATGGAAAAGACAATCTTATCTCCAACTGCATGCTTAAAAGATTTCTTTGGCAATAACAATTTCATCATTACACTGCTCTAATCCACAATAATGTGTGTCTAGACAACAATGAAAGAGACATTGAGCTCTTTTAGTTTTTGTTATAATATAATGCTAAATAATTCCTTGTGGCTTGGATTTGTTTTTGTTAGATCTAACTCGCAACATAGCGTGGGCTATAAAACTATTATACTCTATACTAAAAAAAAAGGGAATGACTCAACCTCCTTTATTGTCCAATGTGCCACCTTCCCCTCCCCCCCACCTTTTTTTTTTTTTTTTTATCTTTTATTCACTTTGCTTTTTATTTCTCTTTCTTTTATTTTTTCTAATTTTATCATTTAATATTGCATTGTATTTAATTTTTTATTGTTTTTTTAAATTTAACCCTTCAATATTTGGTTAATTTTGAATTGATATTCATAATTTACTTTCTATGAAGTTATCACAATTAAAAATAAACGTTTTAATATTTAGTTTGTGCTTGATTTTGCGAGTATTTATTTTGTTATTATAATTATGTAAAAAATAATTTAATAAAAAAATTTATTAAATTCAGTGAAATCAATGATCTAAATCATGGGTTTGACAGGTTATGCCATGAACCAGGATCCAATATATCATCATTTTAATATTGAAAAAAAGCATCTTCATAAAATTTTATTAAAACCAAATCATGTTTTTTATTTGTTGTTTAGGTAGTATTTAAACTTATCAAAATCACATCAAAATAATTTTATATAGTTTACCTTTAAATTTATGCTAAATAAAAAGATAGATAAATAGATTTCAAGATTGTCCCTGGCCCTAATCTAGTTTAATAAGAATACCATGTAATTTGTTATGAATTAATATTTTTTTACGTACAATCCGCATGTAGCCAGACAAATAGACTAGCTGTGCCACAACGCAAGTAGTTAAGGGGTGAAACCGACATTAAACCACATAACAAGGGGCAAATCCAGTCATTTCATCTTCCACGCCGCTCGCTCAAGCAAAATCTCTTCGACGCCAACCAAAAGCCAACGCCACCTCCACGGGTCCACCAACACCAAACAATTTTTAAATTTCTTTTCATCTGAATATATCAAAATCTCCCAACCAATAAAAATGAAACCACCAAATTCTTAGTTTTGGTGCCAGCTGAATTTAACTTCGAAATTTTGGGTTTTGAGTGAGGTTGTTTCTTACTTATGGTAATGGAGATTGCATTTGAGTCATCAATTCTGGGTCGACCCATGTTCATTTCTGGCACCAAAACCTCTTCTTTCTTGCATTACAATCGGGTTTCGAAGATACCCTTTAAGGTTTCCCAAAAGAGTTATCAATACCCACCTCGTATTTCATCAAAACTTACCGATTTGAGACCTTACTGTAGTTCAATTTTGCCAAGAAATCGTTCAAAATCATCTCGCAATGTTAGCACTGATCTGGGTACTGATCAAAATGTGAACTTGGAGTTAATAAAAGTGTTGTTGAAAAGAGGTGTTGTTTTTGGTGCAATGGTTTGTGGGGTTTTGGTTTTTGGGTGCGGGAGGGTGCTTGCATCTGAGGGTGTGGTTAATGCGGGGTACGGAGTTATTGGACAGAGTATATTGTTGTTGAGGACTGCTTGGCCTAAAATCTCGCAGCTCCTTAGAGTTTTTAAAGAGCAAGGTTTGATATTGGCTGCGCTTTTGGGACTGTCTGCATTTTTTTCCATGGCTGAGACTTCCATAACCACGTTATGGCCATGGAAGGTATGCATTTTAGCTCAATAACTTGATTGGTTTTTTGATGTTTAGAATTGTTATTGATGTTAACTGGATGATTTCTATGTTTAAATTGTGCGTTTGTGTTTTGTTATGAGAACAAGTCCTATCACGGTAAAGACACGGGAAATGAAATGATGGCCTTAAGAATGAATTTTACATAAACTTCTTGCATGATAAATGTAACAATTGGTTTAAATAAGCATCAAGTGATTTGTTTGGCATAAGAAGAGTAGCTGCCACATCAGTTTCTCAGATTTTTTTGTGAGTAGCCTTGCTTGAAAAACATGTATGGTTTTGCTGAAGAACTTATAAAAATTAGAAGAAATGATCAGGCTGATTCTTATGACCTCATTTACTGAGTTAATTTATTTTGGTTTATGGAGGGCAGTTTTCGTATTGCCTCTATTGTGTGGCCAAAATAAGAAGGGATGTCACTAAGAAGTCTTAGAAAGTGATGTAGATGGCAAATATAGCCACTTTTATGATTAACTTATCATGCCTACCATCTGTTAGGACGTAGGGGTGTTTGACAACTTGTTGAAGTGAAGAGAGAATCAAGGTTTTCATAGATATAAGTGGCAAATATAATATTCTGTCCATGTCTATCCTGACTCTAAATTTGAAAGTATTGTCACTTTGCACTGTTTATCGAACAATGTTCTTGATGAAGATGATGATTATCAATAGATTGCAACACCCAAGATAGAGTTTACATTAATCAAATCTATTAGTAGGAATTGACATGTACTTTATATTCAAATTGTAATTCTAACCTGCACTTCTAATTCAATTCCTGTGCTACCATTTTCCAATTACTAGAGGTCTTAAATACTAATATCTTACATTAAGAAATTCTGCTGGCTTCTTATGACCAAGTACACCACCTTTCTCTCACTATTACAGGTGTGAACAATAATTTTTTAATCTAATTTGTCCTCTGACATAAATCTATTAGGTGCGTGAGTTGGCTGAAAAAGAGTCTGATGACGGGGTCTTCAAAATGCTCCGCAGTGATGTTACTCGGTTTCTGACTACTATTCTTATCGGCACAACGTACTACCATTCTAACCATTATTATCATGGCTAGTTCCAGCTATTCTCTTCATGTTGAAAAAAAATAAATTCTTATTCAAGTCTATTTATTCTATCAGTGTCGTTAATATTGGAGCAACTGCATTGGTAACGGAGGCAGCCACAGCTATATTTGGTGAAGCTGGTGTTAGTGCAGCCACTGGAGTAATGACTGTATGTATAAGTCCCTACTATGACCCACACCCCACCCCCCCCCCCCCCCCCCCCCCCCCACACACACACACACACACACACACACACTCATGTCAATTAGAGTATCTACTGGTCCACCATAACTTTACTTGGTAAGTGGAGTGATGGTGCATAAATTAAATGTACCTGCACTTGCTTGTGTATGAAGTTTCTATACCTTCTATGTGTCGTGTAAGGTGGTTGAGATGAATGAGGAGGAATTTGAAGGTCAATTAGTGAATAAGAGATTTTGCTATGTCTGGGAGCTTCTACACTGTTCTATGCTTGTTTATGCTCTCAGCACATGTTATTTAATCTTTATTATTAAAACTATAGTTTTAAAAGAGTGAATGACTTGTTGAAAGGAAATTACAAGCTTTGGCCAATTTAGTGGAATGCTAATAAGATATCAAAGGTTTGATGAAGTGATTGGTATTTAGCTTGTTGTAGTTCAACAATATTCGAAGGCATATACACTTGTGCATTGCAAAAATTTCCATTAATCTGTGTTTTTTTTTCTCCTCCTCCTCCTCTTAATGTCACTAGGTTGCCATATTGCTTCTTACTGAGATCACTCCAAAAAGTATAGCTGTACACAATGCCACTGAGGTTGCTAGGTTCGTGGTAAGTGAGCTTATACTATCTTGCTAGAACCTTTCCTACTCTCTTTTCAATTCCTTGCTTTGTGGAGCTATGCAGCTGTTATTTTCTTCAGCTGATCTCGCTGCTCTTTTTTTTCAAGTGTCTCTGGCTAATGTTGTTTGTAATGCCTCTAGGTTAGGCCAGTGGCATGGCTTTCTTTAGTATTATATCCTGTTGGAAGAGTTGTCACATATCTGTCAATGGGAATGCTGAAGATGCTTGGTTTAAAAGGAAGAAGGTGAAAATTTAATAACCTTATTTTTTCTTTTTTGTAACTTCCAATTCTTGCATGTTGCCATCATTGTATTTTTCATTGCTCTGTTTCATTTACCTTGCATTATGCGATTTTTGACAAGTTTCATATTTTTCTTTTCAGTTTTTGACTTTTTAACTTAACAACCTAAATGATGTTAACTTCCATTTTAAAGTGAACAGTATTGATAATTCTCATTGTTGGGCATTCTTCTACATTTACAATTGACATTTCATTATCATGTAGAAAGTCAACATATATATATATATATATATATATATATATATTTTTTTTTTTTTTCCATTTCATTCCTTAGAATGTTTACAATTGCGATATTTTATCCCTCTTGTGATTCAAAATGTTATATAATGATATTTTCCTCTTTTTACCATGAAACAACATTCTAAGAATCTAATTGTTCCATTCATTTACCCTTTTTAGAGTCTGTCACCTCCTCTTTATTTTCAGTTCAATGGTCAGTTTATAAATCCTAGACCATTACATGTTTATCTTCTCTTTCTATTTTCCTCTTATAATGTAATGGCTTTTCCTTCAGATTTTTTAGCATTTCCTCATTTCTTCTCACCTTTTTTGTTTTGTTTTCTTTTTTTAACAGCGAACCATATGTTACAGAAGATGAGTTGAAGCTGATGTTGCGAGGGGCAGAATTGAGTGGGGCAATTGAGGAGGAGGAACAGGTAATGCAGTGGCTAACTGTGGTTTTATTTCTATGGGTGATTTGAGGGAGCGATTGCTATCTTGTTATGATGGAGTTGTACATTAATAAAATTTTTAGATTTAGTGAGAAATAGTGAATCATAGATGACATTAACAGTTACAGGCTCTTTGATGGTAATTTTTCATTAATAAAGCAGCACTAATTATTTTCGAATTAAATTCTAGGTATAGGACACTTTCTTTGCATGAAAGATACAATCAGACCTGAACAGAAAGATTTTTCTATTCTATTGAAGTTCGTCAATGGATAGCACTTCCACTTCTGCCTGATAGCTGCCTGAATTTTTCCATTTTGCTGAAAACCGACTGAAATAAGAGTGTGTTATGACTATCATTTCAGAAACTCTCCCTAGGAACCCATTAAAATGGTTGGATTCTGCAGTTAACAAGCTCATAGTTTTGTTTTAACACAGGATATGATTGAGAATGTGCTAGAGATTAAGGATACACATGTTAGAGAGGTCATGACACCTCTTGTTGATGTAGTTGCAATTGATGCTAGTGGGACTCTTGTGGATTTTCATGAGTCGTGGGTGACTCATCAATATTCAAGGTAAAAATCTGAATACTTGCAGTAAGTTATTTATTTTTTCAGCATGCTAAAAGTTTCATGGACATATTTTGTACTTTGTAGGGTGCCAGTTTTTGAGCAGCGCGTGGATAATATTGTGGGTATTGCCTATGCAATGGATCTGCTGGATTATGTTCAGAAGGTGATGCAATTTGCTCCCATTCCTCCCACTTTAAAAGCGTTGTCACTTTGTTTATTTATTGTATCTAAAAATCTCATGGTGTTCAGAACTATAATCTGTTTGATTTTGAAGGGTGAGCTGCTAGAAAGGACAACTGTGGGAGACATGGCTCACAAACCTACATATTTTGTGCCTGGTAATTATTGAGTTGCATGTCTATTTATGGTTGATCGGTGAAATTCTTAATTATATGCTTTGTGCATGATTGCTTCTGTACTTCGCTATATTAGGATTGGGTGACGCAACAAATAGCATGGATAAAAGCCAGGGTTCTCATGCCTTAAGGTTATAGCCCTAAATACTATAGAGGAACAGAGAAAATATTTGGTATTTTATAAAAAGTTTGAATGGTCTAAATGTTCAAAAAAATAAACTAGACATTCCTATTTATACTAGTTCTAGATCTAAAATCCTTTACAGGAAAGAATTTCTAATTAAAACTTACCTAACTAGTATAATTCATCTAGCATTAGGATTTCTAACTAGTGAAATACTAATTAAATTAAAAGTCCTAATCTAAATAGGAAAAAGAATCCAAATACAACAAGATAAATAAAGACAATCCCGCATAATAACTTTTAAGTCTTATTTGAAGACCTTTATGATATCTAATCATCATGAAATTTTAACCCAATAGAAAATAAGACCTTTAAAATCTGTTGTCAAAATTTAGCTTGATCCAATTCGGATTAAAAAATATGCTTGTTTTACCAAACTGCATCTTGGACTCTTAACCATCAATGAAATAATGCAATAAACATTATTAGGCTTGCAATATTGAATAAAGTTCCCCGCGTCAATCTTGAGTTATCTATCGAGTTATCTATATACTTCTGAAAAACTCATCCTCGAGCTATCTATCAAGAATCGAACTCTTTCACTCCAGAGGAACAAATATTTTGAATATAGCATTGTAGCCAACATATTTATAAAGTAGCATGTCTTTGACTTGTGAACTTCATAATTTAATTTATGGTGTGTACATGCTAAAGAAAAAGTCATATTTAATGTTATACTTTTCATTCCTATAAAGTCCACTTGTATTTCATTCACACATTCTTTTTCTTCAAACTTGATCAACTTCTAATACTTCAACCTTTGAATATAAAGAAACTTCAAGATAATATTTCATAATATCTTTAGGAGAATTGTCATAAATTACCATGTCCTTGTTTGTAAGATCTTTATTCATGATTGAAGATCATTGTTTGCCATTGTTTTCTCCAATTTAAGGTCAAAAGTTTGAAATTGTCAGCATCCATTTTGGTCACGTTATCTTCAACATGATTAGATAACATGATTATATAACTTTGAAAGTTTGGTGATTTGAAATGTTTCTTTCACCAAACTCATCCACATAGACAAGTGGTTGTTTAGGTGTAATTTTAGGAATAAGTCCAAGGTAAGGTTGGCCCCGAGGTATATCTCCAAGCACATTCTTCTCCTCTGGGATTCCTATTTGCATCTTCCATTAGCCAAATTAGATCTATTATGGCTTGATCCAAGTGATCAAATCTCTGCTCCCAATGATCTAGTTTCTGCTTATAAGCCCGCACACCACCCTAGAGGGCCTCTACTCATACATTGCGGAATGAGTTACTACCACTTCGTCCATCAAAGAGGCCAATCTATTTTGATATCAATAGATGTGGCAAATTACGTGATAAAAGCTAAGGTTATCAAGCTCTAAGGTTACAACCTTAATCTCAAATATTTTATTAAAAGTCTGAATAGTCTTAATGTTATAAAAAATAAACTAGGCATTCCTATTTATACTAGTTCTAGACAAAATCCTTTACAGGAAGTGATTTCTAATTAAAACTTACTTAACTAATAGAACATATCCAACATTAAGATTCATAACTAGTAATACTAATTAAATTAAAAGTCCTAATCTAAATAGGAAAAACAAATTCAAATACAATAAGGTAAATAAAAACAATCCCGCATAGTAATTTTCGAGCCTTATATGAAGACCTTTCTCATTTTGTATCATTATGAAATTTTAACCCAATTGAAACTAAGGCCTTCAAAATATTCTGTCAAAACTTCAGCTTGATTCAACAGTTAAATTAAGTTATGCTCATTTTACTAAATTGCATTCTGATCACTTTTTAAACTTCTCAAAACCTAAAAACCTTAACTATTAATGAAGTAATGCAATTAACATTATTAGGCTATAAATATTGAAAAAAGTTCACTGATAAATATTGAGGTTTTGACTTGCTAATTAATAAGCCTAATCACAAGAGATGTTCGGGCCTAAAAAAAAAGGACAAGTCTAGGCGATCAATTATACTTTTGCTCAATGTTTTTTTTCCCACTCAGGTTTGGTTTTTAATTATTAATATGACCTAACAATTCTTTTGATTTTTAAACCTAATTTATTTTTGGATTATTATTCTAAATTATTTGAAATACTAATGTTCCTTATATCCTCTTATTTATTTGAGATGAAAAACCACTTTTGCGTTTGAAGTTTTCTTTCTTTATCCTATTTCATCATAATGTGTGTCCTCAAAGAATTGAAAAGATGTTTCATGTGTACAATGATCTGAACTAATATGGTATATAAGCATACCCTCTAACATACTTTAAATTAATCCAAGTGCGCATCCAATCCCCAAACCCTGTACCATGATCCAAATGTTCCATGTTTCTGGTAAATATGCAAATCGCTGGTTTTTTTTTTGCTACAGGAAGACTGCCTTGATATTGCAATTTGCTGTGATGAGTCCATGATCGAGTTTTTGGTATCTTATTGCTAGATATGCTGGCTTCTCCCATAGGTTCTTTATTTCTACATGTCATATTTTTTATATTGGCTCGGACTTGCAACTCTAGAGGTTTGGAAGTGACCTTGATGAGAAGAAAAGGATATTGAATGGCCAAGAGAAGAATGATCAATTTAACTTAAGTTGGTCACAAAGTGGCTAATTTTATCCTTGATATCTGCTGTCAATAGGTTCAACTAGTTATGAGATGATATGGCATTGGAATGTATAATTTCTTCCTAACTTTGGTGCACTCTGGTTAGTTTTATATGGCAATTTGGTTCCTTTACACTGGATAGGGACCCAAAAACAAAAAAGAAAAATGTGTTAGAAAACAGTCAAAGATGGAATTTTTTTTGCTAAGACGCTGACTTAGGCAAAGACAGTATTTGCACTTGCATCAAAGAATCAGAAGCTGATAAATCTAAGGATTGAAGGGATATCAAATATATCCCCAGTGCATCTTTTAATCTGATTCTAATCAATAACTTTATTATGCATCTCTAGTTTTTATTGAAGACGTCAATATTCTTATATATTACCATCAAATTGCTCTAAATATTGCTTGGTAGGTCTAATCTCAATTCACCTCTGTAGTTAACAGGTCTACTTATTTTGTCACCCTGTATTATCAGTATTTGCATATGACCGTTTAGCTTCTAAATCCTTGTTTTGCCTTGAAAAAAGTACTGCTGGTTTTTTTTCCCAGTGTATTGTTGTGATCTGAAGGATTATCAAATATTATAACATACCACTGAAAGGTCACTCTGATGTCTTTTTTTACGTATTGCTTGCATCTGTTTTGCAGGTTTGACTTTTAAGCTTTACTGAATACAATTATGTTGACCTATATTGTACTTACAATTATGTTATTCATTTTGCAGATTCAATGTCAGTCTGGAATCTTCTTAGAGAGTTCCGCATCAGAAAGGTCCACATGGCTGTTGTTCTTAATGAATATGGTGGAACAGTAGGAGTATGTACAAAACCTCAAGTCTCTATTCTGTTTAATTTTACAAAGTCTCTTGCCTTTGTGTGTTTAAAAGGATTGCATGGCCACTAAATGTTTTAGAAAACACAATGTGCTCATTCAGGCTGGCTATTCATAGTAATCCTTTCTTCGCATAATAAATGGCCACATGTTAGAAAACACATTTTAAAATATTCACAATTTATAATTATAATACAAATTAGAAATATTTTTTTTTCTCGGCTTGTATATGATATAAAATGGGGCATTTGTTTTGCATAAAATATTTTCTATTCATAAAATGTTCTACATGTAAAATGTTTTTCACTAACAAATTTTATGGCGTTTGGTAAGCAATGATGTGAAAAGTACGATGTGACAATAATAAAAGAGAATTTCTGAAATGTTTTCCTGAGCTCTTTCACTAAGAGAATTACAATATATATACACTAAGAATGATCAAATCTCTTAATTCTAGGGTCTTATATAGTAAACATAATCAGATCCCTTAATCCTAGGCCTATTATAGGAAGGATTACAGTAAGAATATATAGAACAACAATGAAAATCTTAGAGAGATAATCAAGGGATATACAACTATAAAAGAAACTAAATAAGGAAAGAAGAATATATTGACACCCCCCCTCAAATTGATGCGGGTAAGTCTATCAGCATCAATTTGCTACTGAGAAACTTGTGCCGTTGGCGTCTTAAAGCTTTTGTAAAGACATCAACTATTTGAAGATCAATAATAAGATGAGGAAGAGTGATAACACCTCGAGTAAAGGCCTCCCTAATGTAATGACAGTCCACCTCTATGTGCTTTATGCGTTCATGATATACCGGATTCACAGCTATTTGAATGGCACTAGTATTATCACCATGAAGTGGAGTAGGATCAATTGGAGGAAATCCAAGTTTAGAAATAAGACCATGTAACCACACAATTTCAGAACGAGCTGCAGACATGGCTCTATACTCCGCCTCCGTAGAAGATTTAGAGATACAGTCATGCTTTTTACACTTCCAAGAAATCAAGGCATCCCCAAAAAAAAATGCACCAGCCTGTGGTAGACTTCCTAGTATCTGGGCAGCCAACCCAATTTGCATCACTATATGCAGTCAAATGAAGAGTAGAATGTGTAGGAAAAAACAACCCTCGAGTAGATGACCCAATTAAGTATCTAATAATACGACGAACTGCAGCAAGATGAAGATGTCGAGGTGATTGCATAAATTTGCTAACTATATGGACAACATATGAGATATCGGGCCTTGTAATTGTTAGGTAGATAAGACTACCAACAAGTTGCCTATATAAAAAAGGATCAGGCAAATGCTCACCTTCATCTCTTAAGTATTTCACATTCACCAACAACAACAGTAGCATCCTTTAAACCAGCTAGCTCAATGAGATCTTGCATATATTTATGTTGATTTAAGAACAAACCATGATCTCTAGAGTGAACTTCCAGCCCCAAAAAATATGTGAGATGCCCAAGATCTTTAATTTGAAATGTACTAAGCAACATATGTTGAAGCTTAGTGATCAGCCCATTGTCATTACTAGTGATGATAATATCATCAACATAGACTAAGAGAAAGACCATACCAGTGGTTGTCTTGTAAAAGAAGAGTGATGAATCATATTGAATTTGTGTGAAGGAAAAGGTGAGAAGAGTGCTGCGAAACTTCTCAAACCAGGCTCTAGGTGCCTGCTTCAACCCATACAAAGAGTGTTTTAGCTTGCGAACTTCATCAGAAGCTGTCGTGGACATACCAGGTGGAAGTTTCATATAAATCTCTTCCTTAAGGTTCCCATTCAAGAAGGCATTTTTTACATCCATCTGATGTAAATGCCAAGCTTTAGAGGCTGCAATAGCAAGAATTGTTCTCACCGTGGTCATCTTAGCAACTGGTGCGAATGTTTCTTCATAGTTGAGGCCATATTCTTGTTTATTGCCAAGAGCAACCAAGCGAGCTTTGTATCTATCTAAAGAGCCATCAGACTTGAGTTTCACAGTATAGACCTACTTATTACCAATGGGCTTAACATGTGGAGGACAAGAAACAATGTCCCAAGTATGATTTGCCTCAAGTGCTTGAAGTTCTGCTTCCATTGCTTGTTGCCAACACTTATGTTCTATAGCCTGTTTATAACAAGTGGGAATGGAAATAGAAGACAAAGTAGTAGACATAGCCACAGGGGTTGAAAGACCATACTGTTCAGGAGGTTTGTGAGGTCTAGAACTTCTATGAAGAGGAGGTGGATCATAGGAATTGGTTAGAAGAGGATTAGATGCCGCAGGAAGATGTGGAGGAACCTCAGTGAGACCTGTAGAAGGATCAGATGCAAGAGGAGTGCATCTACAATAAACATAACCTAGTGTAAACTTTTGTATTGGTGTTGGCGACTCAGGAAAATGTGGTAAAGCAGATAGAGAAGGAAATTCTGAAGTCTGATGTGTGCGAAAGAAGGGCTGATTTAAAAAAATAATGACATTCCTAGAGACACGAGTTCGACGGGCATGCTGATCATAGCAAAGAAATCCTTTTTGGGTTACAGCATATCCTAAGAAAGCACACTTGACAGATTGGGCAGTAAATTTATTTCTCTCATGTGCAGGAAGGTGAACAAAACAAACACATCCAAAAATATGAAGATTGGAATAATTTGGTGCATGTCCAAACAAGCGAAAGTAGGGAGAATCATTGTTTAAGTTTGGAGATGGTAATCTAGTAATCAAATAAATAGTAGTAGACAAAGCTTCACACCAAAAATGAGAAGGAACACAGGACTCAATTAGAAGAGTTCGAACAACATCAAGAAGATGACGATTCTTTTTTTCAGCCACACCGTTTTGTTGTGGGGTGAAAGGACAAGAACGTTGTGACATGATCCCATGACTTGAAGAAAAAATTGAAATTCATTTGACATATATTCACCACCTGAATCAGATTGCAAAATTTTGATTTTGGCAGAAAATTGTGTTTCAACTAAGGCAAAAAGAGCTTTAAACATAGAGAATACCTCACTTTTAGATCGAAGAAAATATACCCAAGTAAAGCGAGTGAAATCATCGATAAATGTAACAAAATATCTGTAATGTTTATGAGAAATTACAGGTGCATACCCCATACATCAGTATGTACGAGTTCAAAAGGTTTGGTGGTGCGGGTTTTATGCAATGGAAAAGGAAGCGTTTTGCTTTTACCAAGTTTGCAAGATGCACAATCAACAATATCATTATTAGAAGAAGTCAAATTTTTATTTCCAAGTAAACCAGATTTAAGCAAGACTCGAAGTACATGAGAATTAGGGTGTCCTAAACATCTATGCCACACCTGATTATCACATTGAACAACATTACAAGCAACATAATTTGACACAGGAGAGGGAGATAGAAGCAAAGGAAATAGACGTCCCACTTTAGGTCCCTTCGCAATCATCTTCCCGGACACTTGATCCTGCACAAGATAACCAGAATTTAAAAAATGAACATCACAATTGTTGTCAACTAAATTGCCAATAGATATAAGATTAGTGGACAGCTTAGGAGACACAAAAACAGTATTCAAAAGGGCTGAAATATCACCAACAGCTGTGATAGGCAAGGGATTACCATCGGCAGTACGAATTTGAAGTTCTCCTTTAAATTTTTGAACATTATTTAAAGGTAAGGCAATGTTGGTCATGTGATTGGAAGCAGGAATATCAAAATACCAAGGCTTAGGAATAGAATTTCTGTTACCTTAAAGGCCTAAAGTAGAAAGGACAGAAACCATCATTTGTTGGACCATTGTAGGAGTAATAGAAGACTAACCAGTACTAGGAGCATTCGAGGGACCAACTGAGACATTATAGGCAGTTTCAGATTTCTTTGGAGGTCGGATGGAACAATCTTTGATGATATGCCCTGTTTTCTTACAATAATTGCAGAATTTTTTACTAAAATTAGTGGCAATGTGCCCAAATCCTTTGCAACTATAGCACTGAATATTAGTCATATCTCTGCCTCCTTTAGACCTCCCTTGAGCAGCGTTGGCAACATAAATTGGAGTAGAATTTTGAGCTTTCTGCTCCAAGACAGCCTGTGTAATGATCCGTTGTTCTTCCCTGAGAAGCTCTCCTACACAAATATCCAATAAAAGAACTGGTTCTCTATTCATCAGGTTGGACCTGATTGCTTCAAATTCTCCCCTTAACTTCATTAAAAACTGGTTATGCTTTCTAGTCTCATGCACACTTTGGATAGCAATGAGTCCTTCAGGAGGTACACTTGCATACACAATATCAGTGTACTCAGCCCAAAGATTTGGAAAGGAAGAATAAAACTCTTGTATTGACATACTGCCTTGACTGAGTTGACCCAACTCGAGTTCCAATTGGAACCTTTGTGCTGTATTGCTTGGGTTGTAAATGTTCTTCAGGTAATCCCGCATTTCTCTAGAGGACTTATAAGGCTTGAGAGTGAGAAGTATTGAGGGTTCCATACTTCCAAGGATCCAAGACATAATCTGAGCATCCTTCACCTCCCATTTCACATATTTCTCCTTCTCCTTCTCGCTGTTAGGTGCAGAATCTGTCCCAGCAATATGACCCCATAATTCCTTTCCCTTGACAAAAACTGAAATTAGAATGCCCAGGCAGAATAGTTCTTGCCATTAAATCAACAAGAAAATGTTCAGATTGTTTCAAAGACATGATTTAACTAGAAACAAGAACTAAGAGATCAGGTCCAAGAAAAACAGAATAGAAGAACACGAGAAAAAAAGGAACAAAACACTAAGATCTTGGAGCTAGACAAGGAACTAGACACAAGATGAAGTGATTTTAGAGTTTTGGCTCAGATACCATGACATAATAATAAAAGAGAATTTTTGAAATGTTTTCCTGAGCTCTTTCACTAAGAGAATTACATTATATATACATCAAGAATGATCAAATCCCTTAATTCTAGGGTCTAATATAGTAAACATAATCAGATCCCCTAATCCCAGGCCTATTATAGGAAGGATTACAGCAAGAATATATAGAGCAATAATGAAAATCTTAGAGAGATAATCAAGGGATATACAGCTATGAAAGAAATTAAATAAGGAAAGAAGAATATATTGACATGATGGTGGTGATGATGGCGGGTTGATGGTGGTGGTGAAGGTTTTGGTGGTAGTGGCAGTAACGATGATGAATGTGGGATAGGAGTGGTAGATGATATCATGAGTTAGATTACTATCTATAAAATATTCTTTCAAAACTTTATGAGTATTTTTTAACAAATGAATGAAGTTATAGGTTGAATATAAAATATTTTGTGTTGACCAAATTTCTTGTAAATATTTTACGCAAAACAAACATAACAAAATTAGAAAAACATTTTCTTGCAAAAAATTTTATGCAAAAGAAACGTCCCCTAAAAAATAATTTTTAATTTTTGAATTGTGTTTTTTAACATGTAATGACCACTTATTTGGGACTGAGGGAGTAATTATTAGGTTCTTTATGTGGTAATTTTTCTTTTTGTAGAATACAGGGCTGTAGGTCCAAAAACATTAAAGATTGCATAGATACTAGATTGTAAGTGGTAATTTGAAAGTTATAATTTTGAGGGATTCTTTATGAAATACAAGAAGCTGCAATTTTGGTCCCAATTCTTTCAGGAATTTGATTTTTGAGGGATATATATGTTAGGAGAAATATGCTTTCATGCTTATGGCCCCAAATAACTGAACAAGAAACAACTTGGAACTAGCAAGGTTATTCAAATAGCACATGCTCTCTCTCTCTCTTCTTTTTTGGGGTTGGGTATATCCAAACTTACGACAGGCATTTGTTGACCCTTTTGAACATTGAAATACCATATCATAGTCAAATCAAAATGCACAATGCTAGAAAACCAAATGAATCTTGATCCATGAGAAGCATTGAAAGTCATTGATCTGGGTATTTTCAACCTGACAATTTTTTAAGACATGGTTTGTAATGTCTGTTAAACATGGCAAACTATACACATTAGCTCTTCTTTAGTTGAACACCCAACTGAACTCTCATATCTTTTGTTTATTTCCTGTTTGTTGAAGTTTCAAATATATGTAATGCTCGATATGCTCATAATGTATTCAATTTGATGTCAATATAATACTAGTTTACTCTTTTTGTGTGAACAAAGCAGATAGTAACCCTGGAAGATGTTGTCGAAGAGATTGTAGGTGAAATCTTCGACGAAAATGATTCAAAAGTAAGCTGAAAATTAAAAAAAAAAATGCATCTTTAATAACTTCCTATAACATGTTCATTTCTTTTTCTCAGTGGTTGTGTTCGTGTTTCTTACAGATAGATTTCCTTGTGAGATTAGAAATTTATTGTAACATTATTGGAATGGCCACTGAAATTTGGTATAATTCTTTTCTCAGTGGTTCTGTTGATATATCTTCTGTCTTTGTTAGCTGTTTTCTGTGCTATCTATTCTAAGGCCCGGATCTCCTCTCACTGAGAGCTTCTAATAAGGCCTAAAATTAACATCTGCTAGATGTTTCCTGTCTAACTTTGTAGTTTGCAACATAGAGTTGTGCAGCAAGAGTAACATTCCCCCTTTTCAGCCTTTAATGGTTGAATTATGCCCAAAATTGTTCTTTTCCTGGGATGCTGATTAATGAATTGCACAGGGCATATAAATAAACAAGCAAGCAAATAAATAAAACGCAAGCTACCAGTGAGCAGATAAAACGAAACCGTCTTTCTTTTATTTTGTGAAAATCATAATGGTCCTAGAAGAAATATTTCTTGTCTTGATTTGTTGATGATACATGGCAACCTGAATTCCTTGTAAATGAGTCCTTCTGGATGTTTCATCAGATTCTATGCATGTTCAAAACTTGACTGCTTAGAAACGGGGAAAAGTTACCAATACAATTATGTGATGATGAAAAACTTAGGAAGTTTTGATATGAGCCCCAATGCAACAGTTTCTAGTGGACTTTTATGGATCTGTCTGTAAACTGAAGATGTCTTGTGGAGATTGTGATGTGTATTAAAGCTGTCTTTGGCTGTGATGATTTAGTTTACGCGCACGCGCACAAAGTATCACAGTAATTCATAGGTTTAGGGTACTGGCATCACCTGCAATGTACCAGTACTAGGTTGAGCATTGCCCTGCCATGGACTGATTTATTCTACATCCCAGGGTGTATCTACTGGTAATCTGAACATCAGATTTACTGTTACCAGTTACTGAAACATAATTTTGATAATTGAAGTCAAAGGTAGATTTCTTGTATGGCAAATAAAGTATGAGACGTTATGATGATAAATAAATAAAATTCAATGCAGTTTTGATCTGAATACATGTCATTATAATGTAGTTGCATTTACCATCAGTCTACTTAACTATGAGGTTGATATTATTCTCATGAACCAGCACAACAAGAAATGGTAGATAATGTTGGAAACTGAAGATACCAGTATGCATCTATGATTGGTGCCGGTGTGAAGGCAGATATTTGGCACCTTATTTTACTGATGTACTGCCTCTTGTTTGGCAGGAAGAGATTGAGAAGAAAACCGGCTACATTGTGATGCGAGCAGAGGGAATATACGACGTTGATGCAAACACATCTATTGATCAACTCTCTGAGGATCTAAATGTCAAAATGCCAGAGGTACAAGTTAATTGTTGGTTTGAGATTGAGCAGTACATTATTATGTTAATGTTTAAGTACCTAAAGAAATGATGCCTGGTATGCTATGGAAGCACAAATACTTCATAATCTCTCCTTGATCATACGAGGCTTGTCCTTGTGCTCTAACTTGCCTGCTAAAACTTGATGTGTATATATATAAGATTATTTTCCTTTGGTTTTTGGATATTCAGATATACTTGGTGTGAATGCTTGGAGATATACTTAGGATATGCCCAATATATTTCAAACATTTCATGTTGCATGTAATTTGAATTTTTTTATCAGCTAACAGTTGGAAAGGGTAGGCATTTGTTAATTATTATTTTTGTTGATATCTATATTTTCTTTGTTGGAGATGCATATTATTTGAAGGTAATTTGAAAAGGCTTGGTAACTAGCATTGATTTTTTGCAAATATCATAGTGGTAGCAGAATGTTTTAGTTTTCTATTACCAACTAGAATTTTCCATGATAGAACTTCCAGAAAGATGAGAAGTGATATCCACATTCCACTCTAACCTCTTGCAATATAATAAATTTCCTTATCTTATTTGTAAATATATTTTACTTGTCAATAATCTTCATCTATGCATGATTTGTTATTTAGTTGTCAAATTAATTATGTTAGTGCATGCATGATTTTTTTGAACAAGAATGTATTCCCCTTGTATGATCCCATATTTAGGATTTCCATAATCATAACTGGTATGTAGATTGCTTGAGAGCTCATGTCATGAGAAAATATAGTACAGTATGAAAGTGGCATTGCTTCAATGATCTCCCAAATAGAAAATGAAATAGTTATCTGAAGGATGTATCCCATTGTATTATATATTTATATCGTATAATTTGTAGAATTAAACCCGTATACAATTTCTAGGATTAATAACTGGTATACTGAGCATTGCCTAAGAGCTCATGTCATGAAAAAGCTAGTACTGTAAAAAATGTGTCATTGCTTGAATGATCTTTCAAATAGAAAATAAATAGTGTCTGTTTAACTCAGGAAAAAGAGCCCTAACCTGCAACTTTTACAGGGTGGAAATCTATAGCTATTGCTGTTTTCTTGGTTTGTTACCTATGAATACCTGCTCTATATTTGTTTGGAAATGTAGTCTATTGTATGACGATCTTGACCACTTATCAGACAAATACTTGGACTCACTGTTTGAGGATGGGTTGTTGCATACTTAATTAGGTATCGTGTTCATCAGCATACCATTAGTTGAGGAATCTATACATAATCCAGTTTCTCTACTGATTACAATTTCTCTTCAGCATGTTGCCCATGGTTTCTTCATGAGAGCTTGATATGTTTTAGGAGATCTCTTTGCTTTATTGTTGAAATGATAATTTTACTAGATTGTATGTTCTAAACATGAGTTCATTAATTCATAAATCTGGGTTTTCATTTATCTTCTCTTTCTTTTCTGCAGGGCCATCAGTACGAGACAGTTTCGGGTTTTATATGCGAGGCATTTGGATATATCCCAAGGACAGGTGAGACCATTAACGTGGTGCTTGAAAAGGAAACTCAAGAAGATGTGGATGAGCATACTGAAGGCAAGTCTGACAGACAAGAACTAAAGGAAAAGCATCAAATATATAAACTTGAGGTCAGATTTGGATTCCATGCAATTTGTCTTTTCTGTGAAAGCTACAGTGCATAAACTAGTGTTTATAGATTTATTTGTTATATGCATCAAATAACGATTCAATTTCTTATTTTAATGTATAAAAAGTTGTGGGCAGCAACTACTGCTTTTGTAGCTTTTCAACTTAAGCTTATTCCACCTGATCAAGTTTGTTAGCTATCTTGCATTGTGAACCCCCACTCCAGCTTAGCATAAAAGCTTGACATAATCTCTCTTACAACAGGCTTATCCCTTGTTGTCATTGAATATCATTTTCTGGTTTTACAAGTGTCACAGCGAGATTCAAAATTGATATCCAGAATTAAAAAAAGAAAACCTAACAATCTCTAGAGATGACATTTCCTCTTACTGCTGCAATTCGAGTTGCTTGCTATATGAAAGCTACTCGACAATGCTGGATGGGAGTTCATAATTGTTACAGAAAAAGCAATTTAAGTGTCTGCTGATCATTTTAATGTTAACTTTTCTTGGATGAGAAATTCATGGTTTCCTTGCTGTTAGTTAAATTACTTTCTTGAATTTCACTTCAGTGTTTGGTATATCTGTTGGATTGATGAGGTACAGTTTTTGTTATAGTTGGACTAGAGATATACAAAATTTCCACAGTTGCAGCAGCCATAATTTGTTTTTCAGGAGCTACGAATGATAGCATTTGTTAATTTTATATGTTGTTGCTTGTTTTCTCTAAATTTGACAACATTGATGCCAACGAAGGCTATACTTTGATTAGCTATTATATCATTTACTGAACAATACCCTTGACGTGTCCTTGTTGCAGATATTAGCTGGAAATGCCAGAAAGGTCAGTGCTGTTCGGTTTGAACGGATAAACAATGGTGAGGCACTATTGGAGGCCAACGAGGTAACTCGCTTGGTACCCAGGATCATGAAGAGAAAATGGAGCAGTGATGAGAGTCCGCTGGTAGTGATTATGATGAAGATGATGAAGATTCATTCCAGAAGAGACCAGAGCATAGTCTTTCCGATTCGAATGTAATTGCTGAACATGAAGAGGACAATGAGAGTCCCAGTGGACAGTAGTTTACATCTTTTTTTTTCCTCTCTGATTTTTACAGCTCCATGAAATGGTTTGAGAAACAGAACAGGGAAACAAGAGAGAATAACATTGTAAAATTTTTTCACAGATGAAGTGAGGTATCTACATCTGATTCATCAAAGTTATAAGTTAGATTCATGACACAGTCTGTGGAGCATAAATTGGCCACAACTGGAGTCGTGTTGACCAGGAGATCATTATGCTCGGTCTGCATGGTTGGCTGGATGGAAAGAGAGGCTTGGATTGGCTGCCTAGGTGGAAGGGTTAACTCAGAGTGTAACAACTTTGATGACTCATAGGCCATGGCTGACTGCACATGGTCTGCTTCGGAGAACAACTTTAAGAGTTCCCTCTGCTGCCTCATTTCCTTTGCTCTCTCTAACTGTCTGAATCTCTCCTGCAATAGAGCAATTGAGGAATGAATGATGGCGGGATCACAGCTTTGCCTGCCCATTGAAGGTTAACTAGTAATCTCTTGATGAGAAAGTGCTGTTGTGAGGTCGTGGGAATTTTCTAATCCTATTTATAGAGCGTATGTGTGTGTGTGTGTGTTTTAAGATTATGATGCATTTAACATGAGCCTATAAAAGAGATTCTTACTGACGTAAAAGGAGTAGCAGCGTCGGCAGTTGAGCTACAAAGTCCAACAAGACAGTGCTATGTGGCTAACCTAAGGAGTCTGGATTGGTAGAGTTGAAAGGTGGCAAAAGCACTTCTTGTGGAGAAAGTGCTGGGAAAAAAAATCCAAATGATGATGGATGGTAGTCTTTGGAAAGGCTTTTGTAGTGGGAATAAAAGGGTGGGTGATATAGTGTCGGCTTGCCTCGACGAGAGCTGCTATGGCTTTGGAGAAAATGCCGCCTCCTTTGGGGGGATCTTTGTAGCTTTGAACATTCTGTTTTCAACTTTTTGAGGTGCAGAAAGAAAGTGAAAGCACATGACAGTGTTTGCCGCATGGAATAGCTTTTGACGTTGATGCTATCTTGATTGATTGAAGCCTTTTATTGGAAGGAGCGAAAGTAGACCCACCGAGAGCGGCATGCAAAACCTCAATTTCGAGTTTTGTTTTTATAAAAAAAAAATACAGGTCCAAAAAAAAATTAAAAATACTCGACCATAAAAATAATTAAAACAATAGTCTGTTTTCAGTAATATATATATTTTTAATCAATTCTCTATAATTGGTTTTTTTTTTAAAAAAAATTAGTTATCAAAACAACTGATTATAATATTTTATTCTAATTTTTTTTATAATTATAAAGAATCCTATTGAAATTTAAATTGATTATATATTTAATTTGATGACAGTTAATTATTTTCACGGATAATTATCATAATTATTAATAATATTGAGAATCAATGATACTAGATAGATATTTTGATTTGTAGAGAATAAATATTATTTAAAGTCACTTTTAAAAAAATCTCCTGTTTCAATAATTCTCCTTATTTCTGTCTTGTCTTGTTGGATCCTTTTGCATAATAAATCAAACCGACCCGTATTTCCAGTTTTGAACTCATTATTGGATAAGTGGGCTCATTTTTTTAGGAATAGCCTGCTTTTGTCTATAGCTGGGAGACCCTTTTTTGTGTTTGCAGTTATTTTTATTTAAAAATATATTAAAATTATTTTTTATTTTTAAAAAATTATTTTAATATTAATATATTAAAAAATAAAAAAATAAAAAAATAATTTAAAGCTGAAAAAAAAATCAAAACATAGTTGGATTAAATAGATTGTTTTAGATGGAAATTTAGGATTTCTCTCCAATGTTTCAAGGCCAAATTTAGGAGTAACCTTTGGTATTACTTGCTCTGCCTTTAATTTTACTATTATATTAATTATTTTTTTTCATTTCCCTACGTATGCAGTGTTAAAATCACTGAATCACTACGTATATAATAATTTAAGATGGGTCAACAATCAAAGCTTATTGAGTAAGGGTGACGGCCTACTAACCAAATTAAATGGGCCGAAGACCAATCCAATAGTTATCATCCTCATGGGCCCAGCAGATCAATCCAATAGTTATCATCCTCACGGGCCCAGCAGACCAACACAACATCACCACAGCGTCTCCAACAAACCACTGCCCAAAACAGCTGCTCTCTCTCCCCCTCTCCAGCATAACCCCTTGCCACAGCGCCAACACGCCGAGACAGCCAGTCCTTCACCACACCAAGACCCCAACTGTCCAGTAACTCAGCAGCCTCCACAACCATACACAACCCGGAAATACTCAACATAGTCCACACCCGCCTCCAACCCCGCCGCGCGTGTACCACACTGCCACCCTGGTTCCAGCGTATCCCGAAGGGTATTTCTTCCCCATGCGCATTTTACAGCTTATTTCGCATATTATATATATGTGTGTGTGTGTGTGTGTGTGTGTGTGTGTGTGTGTGTTTGTATTCATATTTGAAGTGTTGGGGTTAAAGACCGGAGGTATGATGCCTCCGGAGAATATTTGAGGTGAAATAAGGATGGTATTGTTTGAATGGTTTATCCAAGACGTATCGGTGTGGTTTTGTTTTGTTGCGAATATGCATGTTTCGGCGTGATTTTGTGTTTCTTGCGAATATGCATGCTCTAGGCTACAAGAGCCCGATGCAGAACTTTTGAACCACACTATCAAGTTCCTTCTTTTTCATGCCTATACCACCCGCGAACCATAAAAGCTTCCACACTTGCTAAAACCCTCTCCCTCGTCATCTATTTTCGGAGCACACTAAACTACTCCTTTCTTTAATTACATTAGTTAATTGATTGACAGGAGATAGCAATGAGGGAATTAGTGACGGTTCAAGTCGGAGGTTTTGCAAATTTTGTAGGCTCTCATTTCTGGAACTTCCAGGTAATCTTCCTTCCTTTTTTTTTTTTCCCTTCAACTAAAGTTTATTTTTTAGTTTACGGTGCTTAATCGTTTTTTTTATGTTAAAAAGGATGAGTTGCTTGGATTAGCTGGGGATCCTGACAGTGATCCAGTTTTCAAAAACCAAAGTCAGTACCTCAATATGGACACTCTCTACCGCACTGGCGAAACAAACCAAGTAATTTTTTTTCCCATTTAATTTCTTCTATTTTTTGCAAATTTCTGTCATTTAAATTGGTTATAGAAATATATTGGTAATGATATTATTGCGTAAAAATGTGCAGGGTGTTCAGACTTATACTCCTCGCTTACTTTCAATAGACTACCAAGGTACTTCTTAATTTTTGTTCAATTTTAACAAGTAGTAATGGTAGTAAATTTTCCTTGCCGACATTTCGCTAGTGCAGTGCAGATTTCAGTTCATTCTGATGAATATTTCTTCTATCAAAAATTGTAGGAGAGTTCTTTAGTGTAGATAGTTTATACAGTTAGGATCTGAATTATACATATCCTTTGCGTGTTTGGGTAAGTGTTTGTTTATTGTAACTCTAATTAACAGAGAAGCTTCTGTCATCAGGTCTGATTAATTGGTATTGAGCAAAATTTATTTAGCTGGATTCTTTGGCATTGCAGGGTCTCTTGGATCTATGAGTTCACGTGGTACATTGTATAACGAGAGCTCATCAGCACCTTCAAATGTCTGCACATGGTGAGACTTGTAATGTTTGATTTACAAATTAAGAATAAAATGCGTTGTCTTATAATTCCGCGTCCCTAATTAAAGACTAAATTTTTTAATAATAATATGTTTATGTTTTGGCTAGATGGCTTTGTTGGTGATTCTGTCTTGTTTATTTTGTTTAGAAGTGGCACCTACGGCTTCAGTCTAAAACTTTATAATAAAAGTGACGTTATCAAATTTGCATTATGTTCAACTAGGATGTCTGTCATGGGAATTTTTATTAACCACTGATCCTTCTGTACTGTGAATTGTTTGTTAAGAAGTTGAGTTGGTAATCAAATGAGATTGCATAACTTTATTTCCGTTATGATCTCTTTGTGCAGTGACCATCACTCAAATGCAAGTGAAGTGAACTTCAAAATTCTGATTGGTATTAATATGTTTATATTTTATGCACCGTTTACTCTCAGTCCTACTGGAATGAGAAATGCATTCTTTGTCTTATCATCAGGTTTGTTGAAGATTAAGATTCAAAATGATTATTTCATCATAAAGATCCTTTCAAGTAGAATATAGATCTACTGTCCCTCAATTAGGAGCTAGTTTGAAACGATGGATTAAGTACTTTTAAGAAATGTGTTGAAGCTAGTTCAGATGCTCCTTTGCTGTTTTTTATAATTGAAGTTGCATCACCTTTAGGGTTTCTCCTTCTTTCTTTCTTATTCTTTCTTTTTCCCCCCCTTAAGTTTATGGTTCTTAACACTTGTCAGAAGAGAAGGGCTAAAATTTTAGTGAGTTGTTGTTGGGAAACTTTTAAATTTTGGAAAAACTACGTGAATTGCCAAGCCATTTATTGCCTGTGATTTCTACTGTGAGAGTTTTAGAACATTTGTTTATCTAAGGATATCATGCAGGACTAGTAATGTTTCAACTCATGCATCTGAGCCTTTAAAGAAGAATTTGTTCTTGCAAAGTTTGTATGAGGAAGAGCTGGAGAACTTGAGTCTCTCAAAAGGTATAAGCAATGGGAAGAATGATAATCCAAGAGAAATACAAAATCAGGACATAGTTGATTGTTTAGAAAGCGATGTCCAGTATTGGACAGATTTCTCAAAAGTACACTACCATCCCCAAAGTTTATACGAGTTAAATGGATTATGGATGAATAATGTGGAATTTGACAATTATGGAATTGGAAGGGATATTTTTTCTGGGGGTCTACGAGGAGAAGAAATAAGTGAGAGGCTTCGGTTTTTCATAGAAGAGTGCGACCACATTCAGGTAAATTTCCTTGCAAGGAGTTTTGATCTGTATTATGTTCTCCAATTCCATCTGAACTCAAAAGTATTCTTTGTTTTTCTTACATTATTTTTGAAAAAAATGATTTCAATGTAGTTTATTGTCCTGGCTCTCGAGAAGTTTGGGATGCTTGCTGAGTCTTCCAAAGCCTTCGCTTAAACATTAACACTGCCATACAAGTTTTGATTTGATTTATGTCACTGTGCCTTGATGCTAAATCTTTGTTGATCTTAACAGGGATTTCAATTCATTGTTGATGACTCAGGAGGTTTCTCTGCTATAGCTGCAGACTTTTTGGAGAGTATTGCAGATGAATATACAAATACACCAGTTTTACTTTATACTGTGAGGGGTCCTGGTTCTCACACGAACCTGACTAGCCAAAAACAAAAACTTTCCAGGAGCATTCACGATGCACTTTCTTTTTCAAGACTGTCATCCTTCTGTAAATTGATTGTGCCAGTTGGTTTACCCTTGCTAAGTACAAGTAAGCATAATTGTGTTTACGTATTCTCTTGGCATTATCTATATGTGATGCTCTGTTTTGGTTTCTTTTTTATGCTTTGTTTTATATCTTGTATCTGAAGCATTATCTTTTTGAGTTATTTACTTCTGTTTTTCTGTTTTTTGGGTAATCTACTCTTGATGTTGAAGGTAAAGCTTCCATGCACCTTTGCATTAAAGATGAGATGCCTTACCACAGCAGTGCAGTGTATGCTGCTGCTCTACACTCTATTAGTGTCCCTTTCCGAATTGAGCCACTTGGACCTGCAAATTCGCATAATTTTTCTGGCGCTGTGGATGTTAATGGAGTTATACAAATGTTAGCAGGGCAAGCTAGGCAAAATATGGTGACTATTCTTGATGTTGCAATGCCAGCACCTCCTGTTTCTGGTATTTTTCAAGTATTTTTTTTTCCATCTCATGTCCTTATTTCTGTCAATGAGTTTGGTTAATTGTTGAAGATTATAAAATCCAGGGAAACATGTTGAGCACTCTTTACTGAGGAATTTGCAGCCATTAACACCAGAGATTGCAGAAGATATGGAGGATATGCAAGCAGTGGAGTTCATGACTGTGCATGGAGCTCTTCGATCAGGTACTGGTTGTAATTTGAACATGTATCAAAACTAATATAGTCTTAATTTGTTACCTAAATGGCTTTGTTTCCAAGCTTATGTCAGGTCTTACAAAATTTTCCTTTTGCAATCTTTGGGCTTCATATCTGCGTTGTTAACTTCTACTTTGTTAACTTCTACTTCATGGACATCATAAAGTCGAAGTGTACCTTCTAATCGTTAAAGAGTTCTTGATAGTAATAGTTTTTTTCTTTGCATTTGAGAACATCCATTGAGAAAAAAGAGACTAGAGAAAATCATAGCTTTCCTGTTCTTTCTTGTAATAGGTTCTCTTGCAATCTTCATGGAAAAGAGTTTTTATTAATCTTGGTTCTCTTTCCTATCTGCTTCTTAACAAGGATCCTGTATGTATGCTCTTACTTCATTGTATTTGTTCTGCAGGAGGTCACCATGCTTTCATTTCTGAAGTAACGGATTCAGTTAATGCTGCTTATGAGAATTCCTCATCAAGACCAAAATTCTGTCATTTATCAGTCTCCAGCTGCCCACTTCCAATACCATTGCCATTTCCTAAAATCTTTTGTAACCTTGTTGGCCAACAGGGTGAGCTCTTGAGCAGCCCGGTTCCAGGTTGTTCATCAAGGGGATCACTTGATGTCCACTCCATCCCCATGGCAGCTAGACTGCGCTCAAGCACAGCTGTCTTGCCATTTTTGGAGAGTAGGTTGGCAAATCTCCGCAGACTTGGAATTCAGCAAGGAGCCCCTGGGACTGAGTTAGTTAGAAGCTGGGGGTTCGGGAAGGATGAATTAGAAGACATGGAAGAGACCCTATCTAAAATGGTCACAACACTGGATGACCGTGCTCAATTATCTGACTCGGATTAGGTTGTTTTCTTAAGAGTGTAACCAGAACGTGTTTGTTTCTTCATTATCCTCTTCTTGTTCCCCCCCTCCCCATTGTAAAGTGATATTTTTATCAGTTTTTGTCTGGAAGAGATGAGTGACTACAGATGCAGAAATCAATCATATACGTGTTTCCATTATCTTGAGATGATTGATGCAAGTTCCAAGTTAAGAAAACCAGAATATCTAGATTGAAGAAAACCATCTCCTCGGAGACAGATACCATCAGCCTCTGGAATCTGGATGCGTTTCATGTTTATATTTTACTGTTGTGTTTCCTGAGTTTCTAATTTTTCGTTTCATGTTTAGATGTTTTGTATTATTAGTTTATTACTAGGGGGTCGAGATCCGTTTATTAATGAACAGATGGGTCGGTGTTTCTCTGCAAGTTATATAATTTTTTTCTAAATATAAAAAAATAATGCAAGTGTTATTAACACATTTTTTAGGATTCATGTAATTATCATAAAAGGGATGCGCAACAAGTTAGAATTTAGTTTATATTAGTTATTTGATAATAAAAAAATCCTATATAATATTAGATTTAGATGTTTATAGGAAACTCTAATATTGTACCACCAAAAATAAGTCATTTAGTTACCGGGAAAGATGACTAATTTTATATATACAATTTCTTTACAACATCCTTGTCATTCAACTGTGATTATTGTTTTTCCATGTTGTTTCATGTGGATTTGAAAGATTGAATATGTGATGTTAATGCTAAAATTGTAATAGAGATTAGTGGGGGGAAAAATAGAATTAAGAAAGAGGATTTAAGAAAGCTTTAACCAAGGGATTTAAAAACGGTTATGGTATAGAATATATATATATATATATTTTTTTTTATGATGCATGGCCAGTAACTAAAAGATGGTATTTTATTAATTACTCGCTGAAATTCACTTTAAAAAAAATTAGACACAAGTAAAATCAATGTCTCATAAAAAATAACTCCTAAAAAATGATAAAAATATCTCCACTTAAAATTTTTTTCTCTCTCTTTTTTTTTATTAACGTGGATGTCCGGACCAGCTTATGCGTATCTTGACTAATCCCACGAGTCCTGAAATTAACGACCATGTAAGCCTCCAATGGTCATCATATTAGCTTTTCTCTTACTTGTATCCATTAATTTTTTTTAAAATGAATTCAGATATTAACTAATAAAATATTATTATTTACTCTCTAAAGGCTATAAAACTTCTTGTGATCTATGCTTCGTTTGTTTGGCTGAAAGTAGTTTTCTGGAAATCGCTTTCCAAACTTTCTTGTATTTGTTTGTCATTAGAAAAAATTGGTCAATGAAAAATAATTTCAAGTAAAAAAAAATGTAGCTTAGTTTTCAGGAAAATATTTTCCTTTTCTTTTGGGTGAAAAACACTTTCCGGAAGTTATGAAAAATTTAGAAATGTCATATTATTTGCTGATTATATCAAATTTGGTCCTCAAATTTTTGATTGCTATATATATATATATATATATATATATATATATATATATATATATATATATATATTGAATATTTTTTTTTCAATTTCATCCCTTAGAATTTAATTTTTATTTTAACTTTGGTCATTTTTATCATTTTTATTTGTTTTTCCCTTATCATTTTTTAATTGAAATTTTTTATTTATCAAATTTAATCCTTATTCTTTTGATTATTACTTATTTTATTTGAAATAATTTATGAAATGGTTATTATTATTATTTTAATTTCTTCATCTTTCAATTTTTTTATTTGTTAGATTTAATCTCTATTATTTTGATTATTATTTATTTTATTTGAGATAATTTATAAAATTATATTTTTTTTCAATTTCATTCTCATTCAACCTTTTAATTTGTAAAATTTGTTCCTTATTATTTTAATAAACTTGAAAAAAATAAAACATTAATAAGTTATTTTTCAGCTTATTTTTCATGATATAACCAAACACTGGAAAATATTTTTCAATTTATTTTTTATTATACTACCAAACATCAAAAAATAATTCACTTTTCTAAAATTTACTTTAAAAAAATATATTTTCCAACAAATAAACAAGATCTAGTTGGGTTTTTAACCTGTATTGAAAAAAAAAAAAAGATAGAGAGGCTTGGAATTAACATTGTGGGTGGTGTTTATGTTTGGACATTGATATTCTGTTTGGGTTTGTCACAGGTGATATTGTCTAACCAGGATTAAAATCCACTAAATAAAATTTCCAATAAAATAATAAGCTAAACCTAATAATAGACTCAGATAAAGTCCAATACCATGAACCTGAACATGACAAGTTGGTCTGTCCCTTCATCGTCAAGGTCGCGTAGGTCCATACACGTGTCCCCACAACATCCTGTTCTCCATCTCATTCAAGGGAGCATCATCAGAAATTTAAACTAAGGTAAATTTCGGCAGTAACACAGCATGATAAAAACATGATGTGAAGCAACTTCAAACATGCACTTGCTACAAATAGATGCATAAAATGTCAAATCCAAATCATTGAGCAAATCAATTATAGTCTTTTCATCTCTATTTTTTTATATGTTACAAGCAGCAGCTGCTCTCAGTACTGTTTCTTGAAGCTGCACTGGCAACTCTAGAGTAGTTTATCCTTGGTGTAGGCGTGTAGGCCTGATATGTCCATGGGATGGGAAAAAAAAAACAAAGAATAACAAAAAATTCCGGTGAGTACACGCCCCATTCAAAATTTCCCCTCTTGATGTGTGACATTAGCATAGACCTGCATTGACCAGGAAATCCTTGGAGAAAATGAGATCATAATTGGCAACATACGAATACAAACAAAAGATCTCAAGATACCTACCTTGCAAATACTATTTTCTGGAGTCATAAGATTCAGACACAATGTATCATCACGGCACACTGAAAGAACAAAGCAACAATAATTGGAACAATATAAGAAAATGAAGTTAACTAGCTTATCAAAAAATAAACTTTTATCCTCAATAAATACATTCAGAAGGATGTCACTTAATGGCGTAAGAATATTTTATAACTAATGTAATGTAGACTGAAATGATCACCCATGAGAGTTGTTATAATTAGAATAATCATCCCAATTTTATCCTAGCTATAAATATGCAGTTTTTACAGTGAGGAATCTCATGCAGGATGACTGTCAAATGATGGACTAAACACCCCTGCATATAGCAACTATTTGTTTTCCACAAAATACCCTCATGGTGCATGCCAGATGCAACATGTATTCCATGTCCAGTTATTAAAAAAAAAAAAAGTGCTTTGATAACTTTCCTCGTTCTGAAAAAAGGGAAAAAAAAAGGATTTAATTTCCTATTTGCAGACTAATTACTGACCTAACTTTATAGACATCTCCTTGATCTCTTTTTCCTTCACAATTACTAGCAGGTCTGATCGTACCCTCACGTGCCTTTTAGAGCTCTAACATCAAAAAGGGTGCTCTGAATCTGATATTGGTCAAATTACAATGCCATCAAACCAAACCTACAAAATATATCAGCCATCAGTGACTTGCTTATTAGGGTCTAAAAGTAGTTTGAATGACAGACCTTCACCCCAAAATGTCCTCACTAGCCTTCAGAAACCAATCTTGCAGGTTGCTTTAATTCATAGACAGACCTCACTCCTTTACTTGTGTTAGAAACAACATTGAAGAAGCTTGACGACAAAAAATTACCTCGTTTTTCATATTTCTTAGCGAACTCTTTTAGTAGCAATTGTTGCCGAAAAGCCAAATATTTATCTACACTAGTTCCAGCCCACTGCTGACAAAAGCTTTCATCAGTTGGAACAAATGAACTAAGAGGAAACGGCCCCTTCGGAGCTTTCTTTAAGGCAACCAAGAACCTATGGCGAGGGCGAATTCTCTGGTCTAAAGACAAGCTTAAGTACGTAGGGTATTTGGTCAAGGATTGCACCTCATTACGAAGTTCATTGATCAAATACTTGTACTTTGGCTTTAGATTGTCTTCCAGTGACAGAGATAATACCTGATAAGACAAGCAGCAGAATCATTAAACATTTACTAGAAATCATGAAAATGCATAAAATCAAATAACAAGCTTTTATAATGCACAATAATATATGATGAAAACCATTTTTATCTCTATATTTGTTTTGCATCATCCCTCCTTGACATGTGAAACCTACTTATAGTAAAAGCAAAGACAGCATTGAGTTCTCTAAAAATATGAAGAAAAACATAACCATATAGAGAAAGCAATCCATTTTCTGTAGCAAACAACCAAAGCGTATCCAGCATAAGAATAGAAAATATTTTTAATGAGGATACAAAAGGAATCTAAAAATATAAAGAAAAACATAGCCATATCAAGAAACCAATCCATATTCTGTAGCAAACAACCAAAGCATATCTAGCATAAGCATAGAGAGAGATTTTTTTAATGAGGATACAAAAGGAAGCAAATTAACCTGTGTAAGGCTGGTCAAGACTTTCAAGATGTCACCATTATGCATTCCGATACTCCTCAGGAAATTGATCCTTGGGATAAATCCATCATCAATGCTGTAATGAAGGAGCTGAGGATGTTTTGTTACCATCTTTACTACGCTATCCCTGGATGCTCCCAGCTCCCTGGATAGAAAAAGATAGCGAGTATTCCATGATACATCAATCCGCTGAACCAGGATTTGAGGGCTCAGCTGCACAACTTTTCCTATATTTTTTTCATCAATTCCAACCTCCTCAACCAAATATCTAACTGTGGGTTTTAGAGAATTCTCAACACTATAAGAAAATAGAGATGGAGCAGCAGCAATTATCTGCCCTATTCTGGAATTTGGAATACCTAAACCAATCAAGAAAGCAGTATGAGACTTCAAATTACTCTCCACTGTATATTCTAGAATTTGCGGTTGCCTCAAAAGTATTCTTTTTATATCTCTGTGTTTGACGCCAATACTCTGCAGGTACTCCAACCTCTCCCGTGCAGAACATACATTTATTTGGAGTGATGGCATGTGCCTCTCATAGATTTGGATAAAGTGTGATTCCTTGAGCCCAAACGTGCTTAGGTAATCCAAAAGGGGGAGCCACTTTTCATCCAAATCTATTTCTTCAGATAGCTTTGGATATCTGTCCTCAGTAGATTTCCCTGTCATTAGCTGCAACCACAGAGAACATCTAAGCTTTTTTTTGCATCATTAGTACAGTATACATGAAAATCTAAAATCTAACCATACCTTTCCTTGTCCATTAATGTCAGAGGAATCAGTTTCTTTTGTTCTATTTTTAGTACCATAGAAGTTTCCAACCATACTCTTTTCCCGAGTGTTCTTGCCAGTTCTCGAATTGAATAATCTCTGGCCACCTGCAAGCACAAATTTTTCCTTCAGGCATTATCATCCCTTGAAAAATTCTCAAAGCCTTGGCAGAACATTAGAGCATACCTTCTCTGGTACTTGTTTTCTTCTGTGAATTAACTCTTTTCTTTCCATCGACTTCAAAATCCACAGGCTCTGCAAATTCATCCTGAATACACATTCAACAGAGAGATTAAAAGTAGCTAACAACTAATCTATGCAGTAGCCATTCAATAATATTTTCTTAATCATAACCAATTGTAAATAATATCACATCATCATTTGGTAAAAAATTTCTTACAGTGTGTCAAGGATTGATGGAAGTGGAAGGAAATCAAAATGAGGTGAAATAGACGGTCGTCAGGATTTTGGCATTTACTTTTATATCTATGAACGATTTCCTTGAAAGTATGCTTGGAATTTTCTAACATTTTTTCCCTTGAGAGAACTCACATCACATACTGACAAGTATAAAATAGTAAAGTAAAAAAACAAGAAATTATTAATTTCAATTTAATCTTGCCAGGTAATTCACTTACAGAAAACCATCAGATTTATGACATTCACTAATAAAATCCACTAGATATCCATCTAATGGCTGATATTTTTTCGGTAAGCTTATTAATCCTTTTCTTTTCCTTACACCTACATATTTCTTCTTTCAAGATAAATACACAATTCAAATTGGAAAATTTAAGAAGAAAATGAACACATAAATACAAGCTTCACCAATATTCAACAATTTGAGAGTCTAAATTAGTTAAAAAAAAATTGAAGACAAAAAACCAGGCAAAGAGAGAGACATGGCAAATAAAAGTTGAAGGGTAGCGAAGGAAGGGTAAAACAGAAACTCACATCCAGCAACCAATCATTGAGACCGATATCAGTATCGTAGAGACTGAAGGTGTGGCCGTAGCGTGATTTTCGTTTAGGGTTGAGAATCTTAGCATTTGAATGGGTGGATAAAACCCTAACAGTCATACTGCCTTTTCTGCCTTTTCTTCTTATTCTGCTCACTGATTCTACACTCAAGTAAGCATGAGAATGATGGGAAAGAGAAAGAGCAAGAGAGTGAGAGAGGACATTAGGGTTTAATGGATAAACAGAACAAACTGCCATCTCTTTATGCTTACGCTTTTCAGGTTTTTGATAGCCAGAGAATGATAAATTTTCAGATAGAATATGATTGTGAGGGAATATGCCCTTAAACCCCCACCTCGCCTCTGATAATATAAATCCCACCTCTTTTACTTGTTAACTAAATTAACGGGTGGTCTAGAAATATGCCAGCGGATGTTATATATTTAAATAATATTTTTTAAAAAATTATTTTTAATATTAATATAATAAAATATATAAAAATATTATAAAACAATTATTCTTTTAAAAAAAAATGCATTTTATTGAAATGTCATTTGAAATCTAATTCTAAACGGGGTCTAAATCTTATTTGAATGGATTTGATTTGACTTAATTATTTTATAGGTTTAAAGGCAATTCAAATACTAAAAAAAATATATAGTTTCACCTCAAAAAAATATTTAAAACAAAATTTTTTTAATAAATATTAAAACAATATCATGTTAAATTAATTCAGGTCAACTCAATTTAACTTATCAATCTATACATTAAGTCATGAGATCATAATAATCTCATAGAAAATAAATTAAAATAAATTACAAAACTCAATTTCTAATAAACTCAATATTGAATGATAAAATTGAAAAAAAATCAATTAAAAAGATGATCCAAAAAATAACATGAGTCAACCCGGTTTAATTTGTCAAACCCACGACTCGGATCATGAGATTAGAACAACCCAATAAAAAGCAATTTGAAACAAATTATTAAGCTTAATTTTTAATCAACCTAATATTGAAAAATCAAATTGAAAAAAAATGATTAAAAAAAGAAAAAAAATAATTCTAGTCAATCATGGTTAACATGTCAACCTCGTGACCCGAGTCATGAGATATGGATAATATCTAGAAAGCACAAATAAAAAAATATTATAAAACTTAATTTTTAATAAACTCAATATTGAATGATGAGATTGAAAAAAAATCAATTAAAAAAATGACCTGGGTCAACCTGATTTAACTTGTCAAACCCACGAGTCGGACCATGAGATTGGGGAACCAAATAGAAAGTAAATTGAAATAAATTATGAAGCTTAGTTTTTAATCAACTCAGTATTGAAAGATGAAATAAAAAAAAACTAATTAAAAAAAATTACTCAAGTCAATTAAGGTTAACATGTCAAACTCGTGGCCTAGATCATGAGATGTTGATAATATCTAGAAAGCATTCCAAAATAAATCGCGAAGCTCAGTTCTTAATCAACTCAATATTGAAAGATAAAATAAAAAAAAAACTAATTAAAAAAAAATTACTTGAGTCAATCAAGGTTAACATGTCCTTTTAATTAATATTTTCTCCTTTCACATTAGGTCCTTGTCCTTTTAATTAATATTTTCTTTTATTTTGAGTAATCTATAAAATTACAAATGTTTTTCAATTTTATCCCCTTCTAGTTTTTTAATCTTTCAAATTCGATCATCGTCATTTTGATTATTATTTATTTGTTTGGGGTCATTTTTTAGATTTTCTTTGCAATTTCATCCTCTGGTTTTTTTTCTATCAATTTTTATCCACATTCTTTTTATTGCTATATTTTTTGCTTTGACAACTTTTTTACATTGATATTTTTTCACGATTTCATCCTTTAAAATTAAATTGTTTAGGAATTAAGCTTTTTTATTGAACTCAGGTTTAAGATTTCACAAGTTGCAAGTTTTTAGAGACAAGACCAGGTTTAAAAGGTGTGTCCGAGTTTGCTTCTTTTTTTTCCTTTTCTCAAGTTGATGTTTTTAATTTTTTATCCTTTTTTTGGAGTTTTGCTTGGTTATTTTTTATGGTTTGCCTTCTATGGGGTTAGTCTCAGGTTCATAACCAGAGTCACCAGTTTTGAAAGTTAACACTGGTTAACTTATTTTTTTAGTCATTTTTAAAATTGATTTATTTTAATTTTAACCTTAAACATTTTGATTTATTGGAAACGTCTTCATGTCTTTTTTTTTTACTATGCTTTCGATTAAGTTATCCTAATCTTGTGGCCATGGTCAAGAGGTTAGCGGGCTGATTAAGATCTTTTTCGTTGCTTTTTCTTAATTTTTTTTTTGTTTTCATCCTTCAATGTTGGGTTGCTTGATAATTGAGCTTCATGATTTTATTATGTTTTTTTTTCAAACGCAGTTACCCTGGTATCACGACTAGGTCAGAGATTTTTCATCTTGATTAAGATGGGCTCGGATTGAATTTTTTAAAATCTTTTTTAATTATATTTTTTTCATAATTTTCGTCCTTTAACATTTTATTTGCTAGAAATTGAGCTTCAACTTTTTTTCCTTTTCATTTTGCTTTTTATGAAGTTATTGTGTTCTCATTTGATTTATTAGGAATTGGTCTTCAAATTTATTTTCCCGCTTTCTTTTGTATAAGATTATCTCAATCTTTATCATATTAGTATAAGATAAATGGATCTATTGAGGTTGTGAACAAAAACTTGAAGAAGATTATATAAAAAATAGTGATTAAATATAAAGATTTACATAAGATATTGACATATTTATTGCACACTTAACACATTGTATTCAGAACTTCAAATACTCTTTAGTGTATAGGATAAAAGTGGTGATGGCTGTAGAGGTTGAGATACCATTGTTGAAGGTATTGAAAAAAAAAAAAGAACTAGATGAATCAAAATGGGAAAAAAAATCGATATGAGCATTTGACTTTGATTGGTGAGAAATGTCTAGTAGCCTTTTATCATGTGTTATATCCAAAGAGAATCATAATAACATACGATAAGAAAGTTTGACCTAGAGTTTTTTAGGAAGGAGACTTGATGCTAAAAGAATTATGCCTATTCCAAGGGCTTGTCATAGAAAATGGGCACTTAATTATAAGTGTTTTTATATGGTAAAAAATATGTTCATTGAAGGAGCTATTATTTTGTCAAGCATGGATGGAATTGAATTTTGATGAAGTGAAGAGATATTATGTTTAAAAATGTACTTTATTTTATCCAATGTAATCAAAAAATAATTTGAATTTAGGTAAAATATTCTTTAGCATTTACTTCTTTTATTATTCAACATCCCACATTATTTAATAATTCATTATAAACTTCTAAATTTAGCATGTAAGACAATTCTCTTTCAATTATAGTGTACACAAATATGATCAATCTATAAACAGTCAATTCATTTAATCTTCTTCATGATTTATACAAATATGATGATATGTTAAAATTCCAAGAGATAACATGGTAGAGATTTACTGAGGCTTGACAAGTGATATGATTCTTTTTGAAAAACCATTAACTGAAAAAGAAATTGTGGTGAGTTGTTGACAATCCTATATAAAGATTATGAAATTTAATGTTGGTTACAAGATATGTAAGTTTTATGATTCAAGCAAGCAAAGTTTAGTTGTTAAGAGCCTATACACTAGGGGCGATGAGGCATGCGGAGACATATTGAAAAATCCTTTAATCTAATATGATATCATTATCAATTGGATAACATGATAGATTAGCTGGCAATCTTCTTAATAAAAATAAGCAATTTAAAGAGTGTGTGTGTCTATATATATATATAAAAAAGAATAAATGTTATTCAAGCTAGTTTCAATTTTGCAGTGAAAACACAAACAATAAAGAAACCAAATCAAACCATCTTGAAATCACTTTGAAATTGATATATTGGTTATTTAGGGGTGAAATAGCATTATATATTAAATTTAATCTCTTTTTAATATCATTTGATTGGTGTTTCATTTCTGAGTTAAATCTTGCGACAAACTGATCATACACGGGTTTTTGATACCTATGAATAAGAGAACAATCTATAAACTTAGATCTATATTTTATTGGATATAATGGTACTACATATCAAATTTGAGGTTTTTCTGATATCATTTGGTTTGGGTTTCAATTCTGGTATTTAAAATTGAGTAATGGGTTAGATTTGTGTCAAGTTATAAAAATGTGTTTGTTACTATTTATTTCTACCTATTCAGTTTATTTCTAATATATTTAGGTTATTTAAATAAGTGCTTTCATTAATTTTTTTCTTCTGTTTTATTTCTTTGTATTGTCTATATTTAATACAAATTTGCTTTGTTACTCGTGAAATCATAATCGTAGTTTTATTTTGCTTATTTTCAGTAACTTATTAATTCTTTAGTCACTTTATATATATTTGATTGTGTTATGATAGCTAGTGACTTTGGTTCGTTGATTTTTAGTTTTGAAAGAATCGTAAAAAGGTGAGTTGAAAGGTAAAATATGTAGTGAGAACAATTGAGTGAAAAGTCTTGAATAGTGTGAAACACAAAGTTTTATGGATATATTTTTCTTGCTAGTAATAAATTTTTACAGATTTAAAGAATGTCTTAAAATCATGAGTCTGTAACACTGAATAAGATAATATCTTTCAGATGTAAGTTCTTACCTAACAACTTGAACTTCTAAATAAGGTGATAAAAGATCTGAAAGATAAGAAGACTTTGATTAGACAATGAAATAGTAGGACATATAGATTGAGGATAAGGGATGATTGAAGAGGAAACATTATATGGAATGTTAAAACTAACATTGCTGATTTTATGGATGAAAACATAAATATAGATAATGATGACTATGATTTTGCATCCATGCGAAATAGAGATCAATTTGGGCAGAATCAAATCCAAAAGAATGTTAGTCTTTTCCAAGGTAGAACTTTTGGCCAGAAAGAGAACATCTCTCATACACGTTGCCATGTACAAATAAGGTGTTTAATTCGATTATAGATCATGAAAGTTGTGCTAATATATCTAGTACTACCCTTGTTACTAAACTAAACTTGTATACGATTAAGCATAATAGACCTTATATGTTGCAATTATTAAATGATTATAATGAGGTGAAAATGACTAAACGGGTATTGGTTCTGTTTTTTTTATTGGGAAGTATGTTGATGAGGTTCTGTGTGATGTGGTTCTAATACATGCAAGTCACATCTTGTTGGAGAGACCTTGATAATTTGATAGGAAAACCAAGCATGATGGATTTAAAAATAGATATTTTCTTGAGAAGGAAGGAAGAATATATGCATTTGTATCATTGTCGCCTAGATAGCTTTATGAAGACCAATTGAAATTTGAAAAAAAAAGTGAAGTTGAAATGCTAATACAACAATGTGAGGCCGTGGTTACAATGCAAAAATATATACAAAAGTAGTTAGTAAAGCGTGCATATTTGAAATTATTATCAACTACTATTTTCATATAGTGTTATTAAAGTTAAAAGTTGGCAAAAAAAGAGCTTCAAATGCTTAAAGAAGACCAATTAAAGCTGAAAAGAGAAAGCAAAACCGATGAGACAAATAAACCATATGAGGTTGCAAGTTTAAAGAGTAAAAGTACAATTAGCCTTAAAAAAAAAAAAGAAATGAGAGAAAAGACTCAGAGATTCGGTTAAGGGAGAAAAAAAGTCAATCAAAGCCAAGAGTGGAGAGAAGAAAATAAGAGTGAGAAAAGAAAAGAATGTAGAAAATATAGGTAAACACTTGAGTTTCTATACAAAAGGAAGCGAGATCAAGAGTGCTCATTTTTTCGACATACATATGATTTTACTTATGTATAAGGAAACACTAACAATCATGATTCTTTTATTTTCCTAGAAGAACTTAACAACAATGGATTTTACAAATAATTGAAGATAAAAATGATATAATTTGATTTAGAGTTGTGCTTTGATACTAATTGATGGGAACCTCGTGGATATAAAAATATAGAAATCCATAATCAAATCAACTCTTCCTAAAAAAAGCTAAGATTAAGTTTGGAATTAAGCTTAACATAGTGATAATTTGAATCGAGATACAAAGACTAAATAATTGAACTCTCACCCAACACCTATAAAGAGACGTAACTGAGAAGTTTGAAGACACCATGAAGCATGATTAATTCTTTGATAAATTATAATAGTTCAATGAAGAACCAAAAGGTATGAGCAAAACCTCACAGACATAATAATAATTGTTGAAATCAAAGTCCATAAAAAAACCTAAATACAAGCTAAATAGCCCTATTTATAATAGGTAAAAACATTCGAAACAATGCTAGAAAAATAATAAAGAGTTCTAAATAAAATAGGAAAAGAATCTTAAATAACCTAGAAAACTAATATAATTCTCACATAATAGATTATGGACCTTATCACAAGGCCTTCCTGATGTTTGATTACTCTAGAATTCTAACCCAATATAGAACAAAACATTCTGAAAACTTCTGATAAAATTTCAGCCTGATTGGATAGTCAGATAAGAGATTATGCTTGTTAGAGTAAAACTATGCACTAGAAAAAATAAGCCTCTAACTGGTGAAATTAATTAGCCCATGAAGTAGATAGATTAGGCCCTTGTTGTACATGAAATAAATTAACTACTGTCTTATCTTTATTTGTTGATGTTGCCTCCTTGAAATGCGTCCTGATCTAAATATTCTAAATAAGCTCATTAAATGCATATTTGAGTTTTTTTTGCCTTTGTTATTGTAATTGGCCCAATTAGAACTTGTAATAAATTTTTTGATATAGTCTTGATTGTATCATGGAGAAGAATATATATATATATACACACACACGAGTTTATTTTTGTGAGAGCTGTTTAGTAAAAAATTGTTGCTTATTCTTATTCTTTATGGCACGTGTATGTGGATGGATTTTTGGGTTAGGTTATAATTTTTCTAGAAAGACGTTTTTGTATTTAGTTTAAGTGATTGGATTAACCCCTAAACAACATTATGCTATACGAGAAAGCTTGGGTAATAAAAAATAAATTGAGGATTGGGTAACCAATGCGCATGTATTTATTTCTTTCCTCTCTTTTATTTTATTATTTTCTTTCTCTTATTTTTTTTCCTTCGTATTTCATCGTCTATATATGTATATATGTATGTATATATATGTATATATATATATATATATATATGTATGTATGTATGTATTTCAAGCACGACTCAAGTGACTTTCTTAACTTATGTTATCACGTCACTTCTTATGCAAATCCCCTGATCATCATCGCTTGTTGTTCACGTAGAATTCTTACCAGTTTTTCTTCCTCCGCATCATTATCTTGAAAATCTATGGCAAATTTTTCTCTTGACAAATTAAGTTCGTAAAGACAATATATGACCATGAGAGGATGTCTCCCATGAATTTGTCTGGACATTGCAGAAAGGTTTGGCTTGTGCTGTGTATGATAAATGTCTCAGAAAATTTGCTTAAAAAACCCGTCAATCTTGACTTTGTAAAATACTTGCTAATCAGTATTGGGGTGGGCCGGGTTTTATCTGTAACCTAAAAGTCTTTGATTCGTGATAATATTTGCCGCTTTACTGCCTCATGTTTTTGTTGACATCCATGGCCACATATGCGTAGTAGAGACGAGGGAATTCAACAATTCACGTAACATTGTTTGCTATTTGTTGACTAATATACGACGTCGTTGATCAAATAAATTCCAACATGGGAAAAGTCAAAACCAAATATTGCATCTGCATGATGTAATGCTTATTCCAATATCTTTTTTTTTCCCCGACAAGCAGAGCCATAAATCTAGTGATAAGAGAAAAATAAGAACAAAGTATACAAAGCATAGCGGGAAAAGAAAATAAATAAATAAATAAATAAAGCAAATTGTCAATCTAGACTTCTTGAATTCTCAATCTAATGGGGTAAGAACTAGCAAGTTTCCTCACGTTGCCGTGAAGAATTTTCTTTATAGTTTTATTAAACCAACCAAGCCTAATGAGTCATGTGGAAGCTGACCAAGTAGGATCCACCCTACTTGGCAGGTATACGTGCAAATCAGTCAAATCAATTTATCCAATAAAAATTTAATTTGATTTTTTTTTAAAAAAATTGTTTTAAAAGCAATGCAATTTAACATTTTTTACAGCAAAAGATTTTCAGATGGCGACTTCTTGCGTAACCTGGTTAAACCGGGTAAACTGTATTTAATAATTTTTTCTTTAAATTATCTTTAAATTAATTACACGATAGATAGTTTTAGAAAAAACAATGAATAAAATTATTAAGAATAACTGTTTTATTTATTTAGCCAAAGCTTCATTTTCATAAGCCATTAATCATCTTCCCTTTTCATGGGTATTTGAGTTGCCATCAATTTTCCTTATTCCTTAATGTCTTTTCAATTTTGGAAATAAAATGAATTTTTTATAAAAAGGTAGATTATCTTGCATATTTTTTAAAGTGGGACATAGCATTCTTTCATAATAAAAAAATATAAATAGTTTTTTAAATTAATAACAATTGTTTTTTAAAATATTTTTTTATTAAAATATATTTATTTTTGATATAAGTAAGTACGATACAAAAATATTAACAAAATAATTTAAATTTTTTTAATAAAAAAACAGATTAAAACTTAAAACCAAACCTCGTGTAAGTGAAATTGCATTCAAAAGGCTGCTTCCTATTTTTCAAAATCATTTGTCATGATGATTGAAAATTTATGGCGTAACGAAGGCCATCAATCTCTCTCTTTTTTTTCCTTTTTTTTTATTCGATGATGCATAGAATAGAAAGAGAAAGGAAAAGGAGGGAGAAAAGTGTACTTTTATCATGTGGTAATCAAAAAGCAAAGTTGGGGCGTTATAACAGCAGTGTAACCGTGTGGGTCCATGTCACACGTGGGGACTGTCTTTCTTTTCTACATAGCATTGGGAATAGAAAGACAAAAGAGAAAATAAATGCAGTTTCTATCGTAATTTATTTATTAATAAAGCATACAAACTGATAATACGCAGGAAACTTATTAATTTATTTTTAATTTCACGGATCTTCAAACTAGTTTCAACATCAGTTAAAATTAATTTTTTTTAAATCATTTAAAAAACATTACCTCTTATTTAGAATTCTCCGACACTTTTATTTTATTTTATTTTATTTAATATTGGTGTTCTGATCAGATTAAGTGTACTTCAACTAATTTTATAGACCCTAAAATTAACGACCATATAAAACTCCAATAATTATTATATAAGCAATTATATCATTCAAATCTTAAATTATATAAAAAAAAATTCTCTTGATCCTGCTCTTATCACCGACCATCAATTACATCCAACCTGGTTTCTGACCATTGCTTCGATCTTTGACTATCTACTGGTCTGATTGGATTTAGAATCCAATAAAAAAGAAGGGGAAAAACAAATAGTTTTGATTATACAGAGGAAAAAATCACCAATCCAGTGGCAGAAGTGTAATTCTGAGAGATTAAAAGGTTATTTGCTGTTATAAATTCTGCGCCTGTCTGGTTCTGTGGGAAGGAAACCGACAGACCATCTGCTCACACTGGCTATATCTTGTGTTTATAGTTATACATAGGGCTTTTGTTGGTGGCTCAGAGAGGGAGAGAGGGAAGCAGAAGAGGAAGTCAAGCCTGTGAAAAGAAAGTGCAAATCTAAGAAGGTATGTATGCCAGCAATGAAAACCCATCAGAATTCTGATACCTCTTAAGCTCCCCTATTATATTATATCTCAATCTTGCTGCTTCTTCTTCTTCTTCTTCTTCTTTTTTGTTTGATTTACGCTGAGCTGAAATTGCAGTTAAAAGTTTTTGTTTTTGAAAGTGGTTTAAAAGATGGATTTTCTTTTTTCGTTTTGCTTTGCTTTGATTTGTGTTACCCTTTTCTGCTGTCGATTAATATTCTTCCTGTCTCCTACAAAGCAATATTTATTACATGAGTTCGAATCTTTGTTATGGGAATTTTCCTACTAACAGGCAAAGTGGGGAGTTTGTTATTGATGCTAGAGTAAAGTATTTTAATTTAATTTCTTGAAAGTCAAATAAATGCACCATTGGTGGTCAAAGCTGCTAGAGTTTACCAGCCCCAGTCACGATTTTGTGCTTAAATGGATTACAGTTAGTATATTCTTGGCGATTTGTACTTCTGTGTTCCACTTTCATAAGAATTGGGAATATGAAGGTGGTTTTGAAAGTATTATTCTTAAATTCGTTTTGGTTCTTCACCCCTGCAAATCTGAAATGCTTATATTCTTGCTTTGCTAGCAATACTGTACGTATTATTTTAAAACTCTTTTTTTTTTGTTTAATTGCGTGATCTGCTAGGATTTTGGTCTAAAAACTGCTCGAATAGTTTGGTGTTTGGATTTTTGTTAATAGGACTGTATATCCCAAGAATATGTCTTGGAAATTATCTATTGCACTCAGTTATGCTATCTTTCTTGCTAAGATAGCTTTCCGATCCTGTTTTGGTATAAACAGGTTTTAACTTCTTGATGTAAATTTTTCTTTGGAATCTGTTTCACATGCAACTATTTGTGGTACAACCTTCAGAAATTCTTCCAGATTGCTGAAATGATTGATGGTTTCCACCATCTCTCAGAAACTTTTGGAAAGTCAAATTCAGCTATTTATTCCTTCTAGTGTCCTCAAATTCTCTTCAAATACGGTCGGTTGGACTACTTGATAGATATATGTCATCTATGCGAGATGAGTCTACTTTGATGTTCTTAGAGGAAGATTGAGAAGAACTAGGATTTGCTTTACCATCTCCACCTGCGTTTCCTTTCCTGGGAGCAGGTTCAGGAAGGCTATCATGGCCAAGATTTATTTCTTAGCATCAACTACCTTCCCTTCTTAAGAAAAGCTAATCACTACAATCAAAAGACTGTTAACTAGCAATTTGAGTCAAACAAGTATAAAGTGGTAGTTGAATAGTGGAGGATATATTCGTTTTGCCCTGTGAAAAACTGAACCTGCAAGGACTTTGTTATGGAGCTAATCATGTTTTTGGTCCACAAACAAATAACTCCACTCCTTCATGGTATGCTTCTAGTATTTGTTGCACATGTACAACTATTTGTGTAAACTTTATTTCTTCTTATCCGCCACTATGAGCACTATGATATGCGTTGTCCTTTTTTTTTTTAATCACATTTGCTATAATAGTCTTTTTTCTTAACTCTTTTCAGATTAGGCCAGTGTCTTGGTATGATATCAGTGCCTACAAGAATCTATTTGTTAGCTGAAAAATGATGATGGAATCATGCTATTCACTCTAAACAATATTTGAGATTTGTCTAGGTTTGAGAAAATTTGTATCAGAAAGGTTTCCTGGTATTGCTGTGAAGAGCTTTGTTGGCAACAAATTGGCTATTCTACAATGCAAACATCCCAGAAGAAAACAATTTCAGATGGGTCTCGTAGGTATGGTGACCAACCTATGCAATATCAGGAGTCCTATTGTTGGCCGCCCATCCAGAATATTGATGCAGGAAGTCAAGGGACGCACCTTTCAGCTATGACTGCTGAACAATACTGTACCCTAGAATCATCCTCTGAAACTAGTGCTTACCCAGTTCACAATTCTCCATCCACAGCTAGTTTCTCGCCAAATGAAAGTGTGGTTTCACAGCCAAATTCTCAGTCATATCCTTCAGATCTGCAGGATTCCTCTGAGAATGCTTGTGGTTCACCAACAAGTGAGTCTTATGTCACCCACAAGTTAAGAGAACTGGAAACTGCTATGCTGGGGCCTGATTCAGATAATCTTGACATGTACAGCATGACTGCAATGCCTGGACCCAACCAGATTGTATCTGAGGCAGAGAAATGGAAGTTTTTGGTTGAGATGATGTCCAGAGGAGACTTGAAAGAAGCACTTTGCACTTGTGCTCTAGCCATTGCGAATGGTGATATGTTCACGGTTGAATGGTTAATGTCAGAGTTACGCCAGATGGTGTCAGTTACTGGTGAGCCTATCCAACGTTTGGGAGCTTACATGCTGGAAGGCCTTGTTGCAAGGTTGGCATCATCAGGAAGTTCTATCTACAATGCCCTGAGGTGTAAGGAGCCTGCTGGTGCTGATCTCTTTTCCTACATGCTTTTACTCTATGAAGCCTGCCCATACTTCAAGTTTGGGCATATGTCAGCAAATGGAGCAATTGCTGATGCAATGAAGGATGAAATTAGTGTCCATATAATTGATTTTCAAATTGCGCAAGGCAGCCAGTGGGTCACCTTAATCCAGGCTCTTGCAGGTCGGCCTGGAGGACCCCCACGTATTCGGATTACAGGAATTGATGATTCCACATCAGCTTATGCCCGGGGAGGAGGACTTGATATAGTGGGGAGGAGATTGTTGAAGCTCGCTGAGTCATACAAGGTACCATTTGAGTTCCATACTGCTGGAGTTTCTGCTTCTGAAATTCAAATTGAAAATCTTGGAATTCAACCCGGGGAAGCTGTGGCAGTTAATTTTGCATTAATGCTCCACCACTTGCCAGATGAAAGTGTGGGCACTCAAAATCATCGGGACAGGTTATTGAGGTTGGTTAAATCCTTGTCTCCCAAGGTGGTAACTCTTGTTGAACAAGAATCTAATACTAATACAGTCCCTTTCTTTGCCCGTTTTGTTGAGACACTAAACTATTATCTAGCTGTCTTTGAATCAATTGATGTTACATTACCAAGAGAAAACAAGGAACGAATCAGTGTTGAACAGCACTGTCTTGCTCGGGAGGTTGTTAATATTGTAGCATGTGAGGGTGCTGAGAGAGTTGAACGCCATGAACCTCTTGGCAAGTGGAGATCTCGGTTTGAGATGGCTGGATTTACACCTTATCCACTAAGCTCTTTTGTCAATTCTACTATCAAGACTCTGCTGGAGAACTACTCTGAAAAGTATACTCTTGAAGAGAGAGATGGAGCTCTCTTTCTTGGCTGGATGAACCGACCTTTGGTTGCCTCTTGTGCATGGAGATGATACATGGATATCAGATTGACAAGTCTATTCTTCATATGGCAGTTTGAGGTACAGGACCCTCTTTCATGTTGTTGTTTGTAGTTTAATAGCAAAGCAATGTTGTGATATCACGGATTAACCAGGAATAAACTTGCCCTGTTACAATCTTTCCCAGATATTCTGTTGCTTAGATTTGATCTCATTTTTGCATTGCATATTAGCTAAGGTTGCAATACAAGAGAGTTGAGTTTTAATGAACCTATGCCAGCTACTGCTTAACTTGTGCATTGATAGTTTTCTAGTGCTTGAGTATCATGCTGTTATGCATTTGTTGTTTGCAATGTTTAGTCAAACTAAGTATGGTTTAAGTACAAGAAATGACACCTAGAATGCATTTCTGAAATCACAGACGAAAACTATGACAAAGCGGGGAAGTACAGCACATGGATTTCTTAAGATCACAGATTCTGGGTTGGAGTGCATCCCCTTCACTTCCACTGGAATCACACTGTTTGTATCCCATCAACCTTATCGATCACTGTCCCAGCAATTATCCTGCACACAGTTACAGGCTTACAGCCCTTTCCATTTTCTTTGAAAAGGGTATTATGTTATCACAAAGTTCATTGCTGCTTGTACTCAATCAAATCCTTCAGTTCTTGGTGTATTCTGTATCAAAATTAGATTGAATTATTCTGCAAATACCTACAAGCAGGATCCCTTGGAATTTTTGCTGCAACAGGCATTGTTGTGCGACAGGATATTGCTGTGCCATAGAATAGCAAAAGCTCGTTTCCATCTACAATGCTTCTTGGATGTCTCTTATGTTGCTCACACGCATGTTTTTTTAGTCTCCCTCTATTTCTCTCAAACCTTTCCAGAATTTCTTTGGAGTTCACCTTTAGGACCCTTTTGATCATCTGTAAGATGTTCCTTGCTGGATCTAATATTTAGCTCTGTTCAGAACGCAAGGAAAATCACCATGTTGTGGGACAAATCATTCTGAAGGATTTCTAGGATAGTGATAGGATCATGCATGTGAACGTAAAGGCGCACCTTGTAAGTATAGAGAAACACAAATAATCGGAGCCATAAAGAAACAGTCACAAATCGCAAGACCCCATACAGAAGCTATACATTATCACGTGTGATCACACCGCAAAAGGAGACCAATTGTGTTCCCCTGAGTAGCTAGCTAGCACACAAGTGCAGCCTTTTCATTGCCCTGTCTCCCTTACCCTCTTTTCTTGGTTTTGAAATATTAGCAGTCGTGTGTATAGAGTCAACTAACAAAGAAGGAAAGAGAGTGAAGCCACGTAATTTTCTCCCTCCATTATTAAAAGTGTGTGTCAACTGGTTTGTATGTAAAACGTGTTATTTATTCAAAGGAAATCAGATTGACCGCACTAAGGGTATAATTAAAATTACATTCACATTAATTTTTTTTTTTTAATAAAAAAACTAAAAGGTATGGATAGTTTATACTGGAATCCAGAGTGATTGCATTGTTTCTTTTATTATTTTTTTGGTAATTGAACTTTTTTCTCTTTGAATTGAGCCTTTTGTAGTTAAACTGGCAGCCAATTGCCTTTGAATTGTTAAACAAGAGCCAATTTGAAAGAAAGAAGAACAAGGTGAAAAAAACAGGTACAATTGGTGGTTGTTTTAAAAGCGACGCTAAAAGTTTATTTTGATTCTTTTATTTTTGAATTTCTAAATTTTTAGTCCTTGCAACTTTTGAAAATTCAATTTAGTCCAAAACTTTATTTGTCTTAATTTTTAGTCTTTGATTTGAGAAGAAGAGAGAGAGTTAGTCATAATATTTTAGTTGACACTAATTCTAATAATAAAATTAGTTAATTTATGTTTCAATGAGTTTTATTTGATAAAAATAGAATTTCACTTAAGGTGTTCTTTGGCATTTTCATCGTATGAGAAGATAGATTTGAGCTCGAGAAGTCTTTTGATTCCAAGTTGATTTTGAATTTTTGAATTAATTTTAGATTTATTTAAATTCATAAACAAGTTTGTCAAAATCTCTATAGTATTTTCTAGGTATTTTTGGTAGAAAGTGATTCGAAAACAGAATTTTTAAGCATAAAATACTTTGCTTTGATTTTCCGATGATTAACCGGTTGTCGGAATTGGGTGTAGAATATGTGTTTTCAGCTTCATTTTTTTTATAAAAAAATTAAGAGGTCATGATCGTCGTGGGTATGACTTCCTTTTAATGTTTCAGACACAAGCCTACACGCATGCTTAGCTACTTTTGTTTTATTTTTAATTTATTTTTCTATTTTTTCTTATATCTTACATTTTGATCCATTCAAATAAATTGACAAAAAATAACTTGATTTTATATTTTAGGATACCATCGAGGTTTCAATTTTTTTATAAATTAAATCATATATATATTTTTTAATTAAATAACTTTTCTATTTAATTAAATATCATTTGAATTTTTTTGGGAAATATTATTACGTATTTTTTTATAACATTAGTTTTTCTTTTTGTTTTTTCTTCCTGCTCTCCACAATGGCTTTAACTTAATACAAAAATTATTCTGCTGCAAGAAATTTGTTATTAATGGCTACATTTTTTTTTTCTTGCTAAATAAAATAATCCATCCCGCGCGTGTGTACCAACGTGTTCTAGTATCTTCCTAATTCCTATGCTTGGAAGTAGGTACCAGTCACCCTCATTATGACTCCTTTTATCTTCTCGATATAGTTCTCTCTAACATCTCGTTGTCCTCAATTAATAACTAACTAGTCATCAATTGGCACGTGTTTCGCTGCACGTCTCTCTAATTTTTCGGAGACCTTGCAATCAAAATTCTTTTACGTAAGTTTCGAGTTAGCTTGATTGATTTTATGGGTTTAAAATTGATTTTCCGGGAGTTGATTTATTGATTGATTTTAAAGGTTTTGATTCAATTTTAATAATCGGTAAAATTATAATTTAAAATTTAAAATTTTTTAAGATAATATATTTTTTTTAGAAAAATTATTGAGGCAATGCAAAATCAGCTCGATCTTAGTTTCCAAGCGACTCGTGTCATTGTTTTCATTGTGTTTAATAATGTTTTTTTTTCTAAATTTTTTTTAATTATATTCATAATTTATTTCTCAACTAATGTAATATTAAATGATAAAATTGAAAAAAAATATTAAAATAAATTAAAGGACCAACAGAAAAAAAGCATATCCGGCTAGTAGGCGAACTTGTCAAACCTATAAATCAGATAAATCGGGCTAGCACACCAAACCTGTGAATGATTTATTGACTCTAGTAGGATTATAATTTTTTTTTAAAAAAATTATTTTTTATTTAACTACATGAAAACAAAAATAAACAATTACAAAATCAAATGCCAACTTAATATTGAGATGCTAAAAAAAATAATGAAAAAAAAAATTAAACTTGTCAGTCCTTTTCTACAAAACTGTTTTTTTTTTCTAGAATATGAGAAAAAAAAATGAAATAAAAGTCAAGTTTAGTAGAAAAAAAAGAAGAGAAAAGACACTCTAACAAACCCATTTTGGGTTCGTAATTTTTTTCTTAAAGAAAAAACATTAGAAAACTGAGAGACAAATATAGATCAAGATATTTAATATTGTAATATGAGTAATTTATCTGATTGTGTTTAATAAATTTATTTATTAAAATCAAATTGAAATAGAGATCGACAAACACATAAGATTTATTAGATAAAATAAAAAGAAAAATATACTATGCAAGGCTACACATATTAAAAATATTATAGTAAACAAATATTTTTCATTCATAAAAATAAATTTAATATATATAAATATTTTTAAAAACTACAAATGAATAATGTGAATGTCTTAAAAAATTAAACAAATCCAATATAATTAACAACTAATCACTATTTAAAAGAGGATAAATAAGGAAAAAAAATAAAAATTCATAGACAAATAAAATACAAATTTTGAAATTAATTTACAAAACATATAAAAAAAAAGAGAAAAAAAGGGCAAAGAATGAGGCTAGGCCTAGCGCCTGGGCGCCTGACCCATGACTAAAGGGCCTACGCGTGGGCCCAGTCGCGCAGACCTTTATTTTTTTTAAGATAATGGGGTGGATGCCATGTCGTTCGCCTCAATTCAATTTTTTTTAAAAAAGATTCTGATCATTGTAGTGGCTGAAAAATCAGGGTGCCTGGTTTTTGTCATCTAAAAACTGATTTTCAACCCCAAACACCTAGAAAATACCTTAATCTTGTTCAACCCATCACCTCTAAAAGCATAAAAATCCGGTCAAAAACCATGAATCAACCCGGAACTCAATTTCTTTCCTAACTTAGATATGTTTTTCTAGGTATTTTCAACATACCAAAACACCTAATTTAAACTCTCTTTATCATACGTAACCATTTGAAATAAAAATCTAACGTTTTGGTAGTTAGAATCGTTGAAATGATGCCCTTCTTTCTCTAGACTAGATTTAAACAATTCCTTCTCTCTCCTCTCGCACAATAAAAACTAAAAAATGATAAGTTTGAAGTTTCGTACCAAAATAAATATTTGAAAAACGCGAAGGACCAGTCACATCATAGCAAAACAAATATGGAGAACAAAAATGTACTTCACCAACAAATTCAAACGCGCCACCTATATTACCCGTGTATTGCACTTCAATCATCTGTCTTGCAATTCAATCCTCACCTCTGAAAAAACATGCAACTCGTCTCTAATTTGAGCTTAATTGTGTGAAAAAAAGTTTGAAAATTATAAAAAAAATTACTATTATATTCCATATAATCCATAGTAAAATGTAAAATAATAAACAGTAGTCTGACGAAAATAAAAACACCACATAACATCATTTAGCTTTATAAATAAGAATAGATAGTAGATAATCATTCGAATGCAGGTGGGAGTCCCAGTTGATGCAATTTGTTTGGCCGTGTTTTCATCCTTAGAATATGTCTATTAAATGGTTTTCACTGCTTGTTTCATGCACCTCACAGGAAAATAGAAATGAGAGACGAAAAGGAAATAACTTTATGTATCAGGTAACATGAGAAAGGGTAACGATGTACATCTTCCTGATCCTTTTAAAATTTATACAGGCACTGCTTAACTTACTGCAAAATGTTCTTGTTTTTTTTTTACAAGAAACTTGCTGAGTAGCAGTAAAGACAGATGATAACAACACATAGAGGAGTCAAAACTTACCACCGAACCGTGTTCATGTGTGGTATATCCTGGTAATTGCTTCTCCATAAGAACTTTTCCTTTGAAGAATTAATGAACTTGCTTCCCAGGTTATCCTCACCGGGATTGTAGCTCCTTCTCTTACTATTTTTATCCTGACTGATAACCCCATCATTGGTCACAGCTATCACTACCACAAAAATATGTTGTTTGCGTTATCTCTTTGTTAATCACTTCTCCAAATGCATATCTCCTTCTATGAAGGATCTTGCTGCTATCCATGTTTTCATCACACATACAGCTCTTCTGTAATCGCCGAGTTTTTCTGGGTGGATAATAACATCAGTTAGCCTACTGCCACACCTCGCATTCTCATTCTAGGACACCCACATAGCTTGCATCCCTCCGCTTGCTCTCTTTTTCAGTCACTTTTTCCAGATCTCCATATCTCATAATTCCTTGTGAAGGGATCTTATTGAACAGTGTCAGCTTGGAGAGGTGGTTCCCTGTGGAGATTTGGGCTATAACGTAGCTGCATGCAGCTCCTGCCAAAGCAAAGACAAATGGCTTAACTCTCGGCTTTGTATGCTTTCTACAGCGCATTAATACTGTCTATTGAAGGTATTGAAGATATTCTGAAGATTTCTACCATTATGTCGTTGCCTAATATAAATTATATGTTCCCTAGTTTGGATATGTTTGTGTCTTTATTGTTAGTATATAGTCATGGCAACGATCATGGAAGAAATGATGGGCGCCAAGATATACTTTCCTTGCTGCATAATTTCTCTGCTATATATATGTGTACAGTTTCTACGTTTTGGGTGTAAGAATACATTGTTATCTCTTAAAATTCTTTATGGTATGAGAGCACCAGTCTCTGAATTCTTAGTATGTGACTCTGCTTCTGAGAGTCTGTTGTGTTGTTATGAAAGACCGCTTAAAGTATGCCTTAGATGTTGGCTTAAAGGTCTCGTTACTAACGAATTGTTCTGATGATACCAACCCCTCTTAAAGATTGAGCTCTCCGTGTTATTGAATGAATTCCATTATCTTCCTTTATTAAGAGTTGTCACTATTATCCTTGGTGGAAGATTTACGTTAAGTTTTATAAATGGTTCTACCATTCCCCTAGAAGTTAATGATGTAGAATATGAAGCATGGCTTTCCAAACGCCAACCGGTTATGTCTTGGATCCTTAACTCAATGGAACATAACATTGCTGAAATTTTTAGTTTTTCAGAATCTTTATTGGACCTGTGGGATGCCATTCATGACATGTATGGAAATCAAAATAATTCTATCAGGATTTTCCAGATGCATCGCGAGATTGCCAATCTTCATCAAGATGGAAAGCCTAAAAATCTTGTGGAATGAATTGGAGATGTATTGCCTTTATACTATAGTTGTTGTTATATTACAAAAAAGAACTGAGGATAGAATTTTTCAGCTGTTGGAGTTCTCAGCCCAGATTTTGAAAACCTGCAAAGTCACATTCTAATGAATCTAGAACTGCCATCCTTGAAATAAGTTTACGCTACCATTCAACGTGAAGAAATACGTAGGAAAGTAATGACTTGTGATGTTAATCTTGGAGTTCCTGATGCTCATGCCTATCAAACCAAATTGATGTCACAAGATATTAATCCTGGACTTTCTTACTATGGTTAGTTCAGACCATTCTTTGATTCAAAATCCTATAAAGGGAAACAAACTGATTTGATGTGCCAGTACTACCATAATCTTGGTCATAATACAGATCATTGCTGACTTCTTCATGTTGAAATTAAACCTAAATTTGCAAAGGATCAGAGAAGACATCCAAGAGGTGTACATAATCATAAGTCATACCTTGCTAATCATTCCACCGAGAGCTTCTTTACCAACCCTGTAACATTGATATCTGATTTTGCAAACTATCTACAAGACAAGCATGACCAAGGAAAATTACATGGTGAAACTACCAGTCAAGACCAAAAGCAACCAACTACCCTTCTTAGTAATTTTGCTGATTTTTTAGCAAAAGCAGACTCGAAAAATAGCCAAGGTACTCTAATTGCATTCATGACTGCATTAGAACTTGTAAATTTGCATAATCTTTGGATAGTTGATTCTGGTGCCACCGACCACATGTCAAACAAATTAAATAACATTCATGATTTTGAATCACTCGTCAACCTCACATTTGTATCCGTAGCTGATGGGAAGGATGCTCTTGTTAAGGGGAAGGGAAAGATAAATCCACTTTTTGATAAGATAGTGTCTAATGTTCTATTTGTACCATCATTTTCATTTCAGTTGTTCTCTATTAGTAAGATTACATTTCCTCTAAACTGTGAAGTGATTTATACCTCTTCCAAGGTTATGTTTCAGGACCTTGTAACCAAGAAGATGATTGGTGAAGGATATTTCTTACATGGTCTTTATTATTATATCTCTCATAAGTCTTAAATCTCCAGAGGACTTCAAGCAACATTCAATCCATTACATGAGCACCTCTTATGGCACCGTTGTCTAGCACACTCTTCAGAGTCTGTTCCTAGTAAAATAAATTCAGTTCAAATATAGGAACCTCTCAATTATGAAATTTGTCACTTTTCCAAATCTACAAGATTTTCATTTACTTCTTCATTGTTAGAAACTACTCATGTATTTGAACTTGTTCACTTAGATGTATAGGGACTTTTCTATATTTATATTGATGGTTTTAAATATTTTGTTACCTTTATCGATGACTTCTCTAAGGTTACTTGGGTGTATCTGCTGAAAACTAAGAGTGACGTGTTTGATTGTTTTAAGAACTTTCATTTGTTAGCTTTTAATCAGTTTTCAGCTCACATTAAAATCCTTCGATCTGATAATGGCACCGAATATATGTCCAAAGACATGATAAAATATTTATGTTCTAATGGAATTTTGCATCAGACTAGTTGTGTTGGCACACCTCAACAAAACAAGATATTTGAACGTAAAAATCATGATCTGTTTGAAAAAACTCGTGCCATTATGCTTCAAATGAATGTTCCAAAATGTTTCTGGTTATATGGAGCTCTTACAACTATTTATCTTGTAAATCGCTTACCCAGCCGAGTGCTAGATTTCTTATCTTAAAGTTTTTGGTTGCAATTGTTTTATACACTTACCAGCTAAACATCGTGACAAGCTGGATTCTAGAGCCATCAAATGCATTTTTCTAGGTTACTCACAACTTAAAAGGGATACAAGTGCTATGATCTTTTGTTGAAGAAATTCTATGTTTCTAGATATGTTCGATTTATTGAAGATACACTGTATTTTTCTGCAGCAAATCAAGGGGAGACTTTATCAAATTTTTTTCTTTTGCCTAGTATTGGTAATGCTAGTCTGCTTCAACCTGTCATCCCTTGTTTTGATTTTAGCAACTCTAACCGATAGCCTCAGCTTCAGCTTGCATATGATTCTAGTGATATTGTCGTTTATGTTTCTAATTCTAGTAATCTCTAACCTGACAATACCAGCATATATGAATTGTCTTGCTCTCCTGATGCTCTGCCAACTATTAGAAGAATTTCACCCCGAACACGTCAATCACCATCTCGAATGCAAGATTATGTCACCTACAATGTGAAGTATCCTATTTCCAAGTTCTTGTCTTGTCATCGACTCTCTCCAGTACATAGTGCATTTCTTACTTCTATATTAGATGTTAATGAACCGAAGACCTTTCATTAAGCACAATTGCAGGAAGTATGGCAGCATGCCATGAATCAAGAACTGACAGCTCATGCTAAAAACCACACGTGGAGTATAGTACCATTACTTGCTGGAAAACAAGCTATAGGTTATCGTTGGATATTTAAGACAAAATTCAAGTCATATGGGTCAATTGATCGGCATAAAACTCATCTTGTGGCTCAAGGTTTCACTCAAAAATTTGGTGTTGACTACAAGGAAACATTTGCTCCTATGACCAAGATGACTACTGTCAGAGTCCTTCTATCCGTTGCTATCAACCAGAGATGGTTTCTTTATCAAATGGATGTAAGAAATACATTCTTACATGAAGATGTTGAAGAAGAAGTATTCATGAAACTTCCTCTTAGACATCTTTAGAGTGGCAATTCTACACTAGTTTGCAAACTTCATAAATCCATTTATGGCTTGAAGCAAAGTCCTCGGGGCTTTACATGCAAAATTAAGTGTTGCTCTTGAAGTTGGTTTTAAAAAAAGCTCTGCAGATTTTTCGTTGTTTATTCAATTTAGTTTAACTCATAAGCTAGTTGTGCTCATATATATGGTTGATCTTATTATAAGTGGGAGTAATGGTGATTCAATAACTCATTTTAAGAAGTCTCTTCAACAACAATTCCTGATTAAAGATCTTGGTTCCTTGAAGTATTTTTTAGGCATTGAAATGACAACTTCTAGTAAATGACTTTTTCTAAATCAACGTAAGTATGCTAATGATCTATTGAAGGATGTCGATATGTTGTATACCAAGCTTGTTGCATATCCTTTAGACAACAAATTAACACCGGATCCTTCGAATGAACCTCTTGCTTCTTACAATCACTATTAGAAGATTGTTTGTAAGCTAATTTACTTAACAATCACTCGATCAAATATTACATTTGTTGTCAATGTTGTTAGTCAATATATGCATCCTCTAACTATTTAACATCATGGTTTGGTAAATCATATCTTATGGTATCTAAAAGGGATAATTGGTCGTGGAATTATTATGACTCGCAATGGCCACACTAACATCATGGGCTACACTGATTCTGATTGGGCAGGAAATTATCGAGAGGAAGCTCTCTGACTGCTTTCCATAGAGATCAATATACAAACTTGCTTTATAGACACCAAAAATTTACTTGAAAATATATTAAAAAAAATATTAAAAAAAAATAATTTAGTTTTTTTTTTAAATGTGATCCAATTCCACTCCTAAGCATTGTCATGGTGTCCTTATTTCCTAAACCAAAAGAATATCAATTAGTGGTTGTTGTGCTTGTTGCCATAGTTGTCATGTTCTAAATCCGGACAATGACATGCCTATTTTATACAAATATGAAGCAAATTATAATAACCTTAAACATATCAATCTCCAAATTAAAATTTTCAATTAATAATGTTGATTGATAGGATAAATTTCTATACATGTTTATCACTATAAAGGCATGCTAAACAAAAGATGTCCAATAAAAACTCAGAGTTTATACACATGTTTATCACTATAAAGGCATGCTAAACAAAAGATGTCCAATAAAAACTTAGAGTTTATACATGTTTAAAACTATAAGCATATAAAAGCATAACTAATGGCAAACATGTTTTCAACATAAAAATTAATAATAGAATATTAGCATGTATACTAAGCATATATCCAAACTTGTAGTTGATATAAAATCAAAGTCCTAAAATGCATATTAATAATAAAATTAGCTATGCTTAAATCAAAATAAGAAGGGTACTAGCTTGTTGAAACACTTTAAAGAATGAATCTTTTGTTGTTGTCAATGACAAATTCTTTGTCCTTAAAGCTTTATTGCTCCTCACTTATGCAGATAGGATATTCATAATATATCTTCCAAGATTCCAACACTACTACCTTAGTTTAGATGCACTTTTAAACAATGTCTTTGAACAAAAAATTATATAACTAAAATATCTCTCAACAAGATGAACCTAAGATCTAGATTTGAGAGGCAAAATAAATCATTAAAAGGAGAAGAACAACACTAAAAATAAGATGAGAAAGAGTGTGTATAAATATGAAAAATTCAAGTGAAAACTATTCCCTTACCCCTATTTATATAGTGAATTTTAGAAGCTAAAAGGTTGAAAAATTAATAAGAATTAATTCCTACCATTATCAACCTTTGATTATCCATCATAAATCAAGAATTAAATATAGAAAAAAGGGTTTTTTTAGTGAAAAAATCAAGGGTTCTTTGAGATTAATTTCTTATTCACTCATAATTTATTTAATCATGTTAATTAAAACAAATTTCCAACATTATAAAGTGCGAGAATTAAAGAAAACAATAAATAAAGCTATAGAGAAAAGCAATAAAAACTAGAAGGAAGATAAATTTGTATTGAAACTCGTGCATAAGGCTAACTATCTTTCAAAGTAGTTTTATGGACCTTTATATTTTGGTATAGAGTTTGAATTTTATTTAAATAAGTTACTCTAATCCTACACAAGTATTTGAATTGGATAATGAGACTTTATTAAATCTCAATACAAACTAAAATCCTTTTTTATTGACACCATTTGAATCCTAAGCTAACATTGTCACTTCTAATTAGTTATTTTATTATAGACTCTCTCTAACTAGAATCAAGCTTTTTGGTTCTTCTTATGCATCCAAACTTTTATGGTCAATCATTCTCCTTTGATCGATCATGACTTTTGGTAGCTTGGTCAACTGATTGATTAGGATTTTTCAAACACGGTCAATTTCACTACTCACGATCAATTTTAGTTTCCTTCCTTTATTTTATTAGGAATAATCATTGTTTTATGATTGATACATGGTGTAAACACAACCTTAAACCCACCCATAGTGATGAATCATGTTATAATATTTTAGTCAAAGTTGAGAGGAAGGGGGTAAGATACAACTACTTAATAATTAAGACCTTATACACTGTTAAGAAAAATATTTATGAAGATGTGTGTGTTTGAAAGTAAATAACATTAAAATAATAACATCTTTTTTTAGATTTGATGTTAAACTCTCAAATCAATAACCTAAGGAATAATTGTATACATAAATAAGTAATTGATAACATAACTAAGCAATTAAGAAACATAAAAGATAGAGAACAATAATTTTTAACATGGTAAAACTCTAGTTAGGAAAACATCCACAACCAAATCAATGAAAAAATAATCTGTTAACTTTAATAAAATATTGCAAACTTGAATCCTAGGTCAAGATAACTTACTACTTGATACTAGTCTTTTACAATCCTAAAAACTCACTACATATTGTTTTTTTGTGCTTTCTTTTTTCCCTTTGTGTTCTCCTTCTCCTTAAACTAAAAAAAATAAAAAAAATATAGGTTTGTTTTTATGATCCTAAAAAAACCATAAAAAAATAGGCTCGCATTTAAGGAGGTTGTGTGAGTTGGCATCTAATAGTCGGACCCTACATGACTATATAATAAAAATAAGATTATGGATCAAACATCCCTTTTAAGAAGGCTTTTGGTCCCTTAAAAGTTGTCTTTCATAATTGAGAAGACTTCTCGACTACTTTCGTTTTCAATTACAACTTGTCATAGTTAAGAAATTACATGCTCCTTATAAAGTTGTTTTTCAAAGGTAGGATAATTCAAAATTAAAATTGAAAATAATTCAGAATGATAATATAGTGGTTTACCTTATAAAAAAACTACTTGATTGACTATATATAAGCATTAGTCTTTACCTCGTAGGGTTGTCTTAATTTAGGTATAGCAAGAACATATGGAGTGTTGATTTTAGGAATTAAAGCGTCAAGTAGCAAAACCTTTTCATATTGCATTTTTTTTCTTAGAGGTGGCACTATATGTTCTATAGATATCTCAAAGACCATATCATTACAGATTCTGACTTTTATTTTTGAATTTATATGTATTCATTAGCATTGAGCCTATCTTCAATGTTACGTAATTTAAAACCAACCACTCAAATAGAAAGTAAGAGATGACTTTGACTAGTATTAACTAAATGCTTAGTTTATTGAGTAGTCACCAAAGAAAACATTTTCAGATATATAGTAGGACAAATCAATAACTAATTCCATCTTTGACAAGTCTAACAAGTCTTCAAATATTATTGCTTCTATGTAAAACTCCATCTTTGTCCTATAGGTAAGGACTACCAAAAATCACCGGATAAATGTTTAATGGAATAATATTACAAGTACATCCTTGAATACTTAATTAATTACAAATTTGAAAATACATTATTCCATTACCTTTAATTTAGATCTCTTCTTTGGCCATCCAATTAGATATGGTAGAGGATGTGATTTTTTTTTGTTAACTTGAGTTGTTAAGCTAACTAATATGAAATTAGTATTTTTTTATATCATATCATACAAAGCTACAACTTTACTTATATGAATTTTAATATACGCTCAAAATAATTATTCCTTAAAACTATTAAGGGCATTTTCAACTTTATTGGAAGGCATTAGGTTAGAGGTAGTAGCTAGAGAATTTTTGGACTCGCTTTTATTGATTTGTTGGATGTTAATCTATTGATTGACCATTGTTAATATGTTGATTAGGCATTGATTCTCCAATCAATATGCTAACTATTATTCATTTTTTCCTTCTAACAAAAAGAAATTATAATTATTAACTTAATCTTGAGCGAAGGCAGGTAATAGCCTCACAAATCACGCTAGTTATATATGTGGAAAGACTTACGTGTCAATTGTTTAAGTGATTTTTAGACTTGAAATCTCCAGGTTATCTTATATAGAAAATATTATGTTTTGATCGTAACCATATATTGCTTTTAATTAAGGGTAAATGATGCAAACCTGAGGGTAAGAACCCTTGAACCCATATGCAAGAAAGAAACAACCCAAGAAAGTTAAAATTAGATTAAAGATCAAACCCGACACAATAATTACTTGAACCAAGACACCAAAGTTATTAGATGAAAGAAATTATAGCCCTATGATTATAATGAATCATGAACTAAAGGTATAAAAGAAGAACTCTATAAAGACAGTAGATTTCTGATAAGTCCAAGAAAAGTTCAATGAAAAACTTATAGCATGAGCAACCTTTCATATACAAAATATTATTTTGAAATCAAAGTCTATATAAAAAACCTAAATACAAGATAAATAACTTTATTTATAATAGGTAAAAATTCCTAAACATATCTGGAAAATAACCAAGAAGTTCTAAATAAATTAAGAAAAATAATCCTAAACCAACTAGGAAAATAATGCAATTCTTGCATAGTAGTTTCCGGACTTGATCACAAGGTCTTTCCTATATCCAATTGCTATGAAATTTTGATTGTATATAACATAAGGCCTCTAAAAGCTTCTGGGAAGACTTTAGCCCAATCCAATAGTTGGATTGAAAGTTATCCCTGTTAATGTAAAATTTTGTATTATAAAAAATAAGCTCAAAACCGCATCTAATATCCTTAAATGATAAAGAAAATTTGTCAATGAGGAAATCCACAAAAAAAGGAAACATAAATTGCTACCTAATTCATCTTTTTGAAATTAAAGAATACTTGTAAAACAAGAATTCCACATGTAACTAAATCCTTGCCTTGTAGGAATCCACAAATCATATGGAAAACAATCATTTTCCAACTTTCCTCGTTTACTGGTAGATTTCAAGCCTGACGTCAAACATATTGTTATCTTTTTTATGGATGATTACTGAGCCTACCAAATATGAATATAAAGCTTAACATGTTTAGTTTCTAACCCAATTAGAATCGCAATAAAACTCCACTTGTAGCTTTAAATATGTCTCAGACAGTACATAAAAGTCGAGTTTGGTAAATTTGCAACTTGTCAACCCAAACATCTAGAATCAACCTAATTAATTCCTCTTGTATCCTCTTAGTTTCAGACCTTGTAATTGGCTCAATTGGTACCTCTGATGAGTTCTTTGGCAATGCTCATTGATTTACATTAGTAACATATAGGTAAATATTATGTATAACATAAACTATATAAAGGCATTTGAGTGATAAAAAAGAATTTATTGTCTTAGGTAAATTAGAAAAAAAATTGTTTCATATGTTCTATAATGGTATTTATTTTGAAATCCTTAAACAAGGTGAAATGAGACTTAAAATGGTTTTCAAATAATCAAAGAGTATGGTGTCGAGAACAAATGCGATTTGATAGAGCAAACACATTTTGTACTCAAATTTTTAAATTAAAATATTAGTGATGAAAGAATAATAGATATAATAAGAAACTAGTCACTAAAATGTTATGTAAAACGACATGACTTTTCTAATATTTAAAGAATCATGACATATTATTAAACGTTGTACTTGATCTTTAAATATAAATCAATGAATTTATTGAATTGATAATAAGTTAAATTATTTAAATTACTTAATTATATGAATTATGATTTACATTTGGGTCAATATATTAGGAATCTAATGGGTCACACACATTAAGAATCATTTGTAGAAATTAAATTGAGATGATATTTTACTATTAACATGGCTATCATGTTTCTCCTATAACTATAATATTATGCCTCATATTTTCTAATGAAGAGATAATATACAATATAAAGAAAAGAATGATCTAGCACTCAAGAAATAGTATATGGATTACAATCTTAGACCTAGGAAAGTCAAGTAACGACTTGATTGCATAAATTTCTAATAATTATCCTGAAATAAAATTTATGATATTTTCTCTTAATATAGTTATCATGTTTTTCCTATAAATAAAATGTTGTGCATCATTTTTTTCTATTGAATAGACATTATACAATATAAAGAAGAAGAAAAAAGAGCTAGCATTTAAGGAATATCAATCCCTCTTTGTTAGAAAGACGAGTTAATTAGACAGTTTGTGGTTTGTGATAACCTAGTCTCTAAGAGTTTATCAAATACTAGAAGCATGAACTAATATTTAGTTAATCCTCTCACAAACCCTAAATGACTAGATGACTTGTGATTTGCTACGACCCAACTTTGAAGAGTTTATTAAACACTAGAAGGACAAACTAATATTTATTTAATCTTTGCATAAACCTTAAACAACATAATATTGTCTAATAAGACCCATGAGATTCTCAAAAACATTAAACACTTTTGGTTTTTGGCCCCCAATGTCTTTGGGGTCCATATAGGTTAGCTTTTAAGTAATAAAAATAGGTAGTTCTTTTAGGAACTCAAATCATTTTCAGACCATAATATGAATTTCTCTTTATCAATAACATATGTGAAATATGACCATATAATCCATAATAATTGCAAATAATAAAATCAATTTTCTTAGAAGAACATGAATTAACAATATTAGTCTCTTTTCTCGATAAGTTGCAAGTGATATGAGATTTGATAGAACATATTGCTTTTATATATAAAAAAAAACTTTGGACATTTTTGTCTTTGAAAGATTTGCAAACAATAAAAACTCTTTTTACAAAATTTGGCTTTTCAGATGCCATAACATGACTTCTTTTTTTCTTTGAACACTTTTTTAAAGATCAATCGATCAAGTCTAAATATTTCCTAAGTCATTTTACAATTTATGACAAGTTGAGTTTGAGAATAAGCCACTTTATTTTCGCAATTAAAATCATCATTCTCAACTTGAAGAGAACTAGGTTTTTAAATTTTTATTTTGCAATATATTTCATCATTTCTTTTCTTAAAAGCTTATTTTCAATTTTGACTTCAACAAATTATTTTATCTTTGAAATCATCAAATCATTTTGTTTCTTTAAAACATCAATTTATTTTAAAAATAAACAATTTATCTTTCTAAGAGAATTTTCTCAAAATAAAACTTATACAATTCAATAAATTCATTATGAAGTTAATCATAAGAAAAATGTTCGAATGAGTCATTTATTGCCTCATTATCTTTGTCCTCTTGGCAATTAGGAGTTGTCTCACCAATTGAATATCTTTTTCCTTTGTTTTTGCAGGAAAGCGCCCTATTTTGTATCTTCTCTATTAAACCATTTGAAGTTTATTCTTGAGCTCGAAACTTGTCTTTAAATCTCACTTGAAATTTATTCAAAATTCTTGATCCATATTTTAGCTTATATTCTTCTTATTGATAATACTCTATGGTAACCTCTTTTATGATCTTTATTAACTTCAAAAATGTCTTTATTTTCATATAATTTCTTAAGAGCATCCCATATCTTCTTGCCACTTGAGAAAGCATAAACTTTACTAAGAATATGGAATATCTTAAAAATCTCATAAATTTTGTGTAACATGCTCAACATTTAGGAACAAATTTCATTATATTAAATCCAAAAAAAATGTCAATTGTTTTTTAACTGATCGATGGAATGGTCAACCGATTTAATTGAAAATTCAATAGGTTGACCGGATTGATTTAAAAATATCCATTTTACGAACTCATTAAGATTGTGTAATATCCTCAACATTTAGGAACAAATTTCATTATATTTAATCCAAAAAAAGTGTCAATTGTTTTTTTACTGATCGATGGAATGGTCAACTTATTTAATTGAAAATTCAATAGGTTGACTGGATTGATTTAAAAATATCCATTTTACTTACTCATTAAGATTATGCTAAAATTTTGGTAAAGTTTCCTTTGTGTTTGGGACATCCCAAGTGTTGACATCAAATTCATAACACAAAAAATAATACTTTATAACTATAAACACCACAACTTATCACCTCAATTCCAATCCAATCATCTTGGATCTCATCTCATTATATTCATCATTCCATATTTCATTCCCATCAATTTATATCACTATGACATTTATTTGTTTCATATCCATCATAATAATTTAAAACATCAAAATAATACAATAATTCTACATCATCTAACACTTGAATAAATACAAAGATATAAGTTAAACAAATTATATCACTAAACATATTACATCACCTTAACTAGAACTAGGTAGTGATAATTACTAGTTTAATTACATAACAAAATCAAGTATTTAAAATTACAATCCATAAGCTTAATATTACAACATAAGAGTCCATATGTACCTAGATCTACATAAAAATACTAACTGATAATTAGGATTTGAAATTACATATTATGGTCTGAATACTAATAAATTCGATCAACCCATCTTGGCTGCCAATCATTCTGGCATTCCCATTCGAAAGCAAATATTGAGGTATTTCTTATGAATACCATTCAATCTGGTCAACCTATCTTGGTTTCCAATCATTTTGGCATTCCTATTCAGAAGCCAATAATCTAGTTAACTCATCTTGGTTGCCAATTAATCCTACATTCTTTAATAAATACCAATCAATCCTTATGTTATATATATCTTTCTTTTTAGGTCTACTAAAAATATCATTATCCAAATTTTTCATATAACAACTAATTAACACATGAAAGTAATGAAAAATTTTGAAGAAGAATTTTTACAAGGTGTCGATGTACCTACCTACAGTCTAGCTATGCCCAGTACCTTCGACTAGTTAAACCACCCCAACGATATACCTTATATTGATAGGTTTTCAAATTCATTATCATTATTGTATCCAAAAATACTCTTCACTCGTCGTAATACCTATTATAATTTCATCGGTTATTCATCCATATTCAAATTTATTTCTCTTTTTTATATCATTTTAGTTGCATATAAATAAACACGAATTTCATTACATTTTGGTTAAATTTTAAATACAACTACAAGCATAAATGCCACAAAAACTCATTTAAAGTTCAACAATTTTCTCAAAGGCATTCAACTCCTAAAACATAAAATAATTTCCTCTTTATCATATCAAAATAGAACCATTCATCAAAACCATTATCCAAATATCGAACTTTCAATACAATTTACAATCTATCTAACAATTTTGCGATTTCATCCTATTAGGTCCAACCATTCGATTTTTTTTCTATTTTCAATTATTTCATTAATTCAACTCAATCAAAAATCATAATTTACATGTTTATACACACACTTATTACACAATTAATGGACAGTCATAAACGTAAAATTTCCCATTTTTGCTCCTAAATGGCTGGCCCCTTGGGCTTCCGTGTCTATTTAAATTTCTTTGTTATTTCATCATTATTTCACTCATACAACAACCTATAAGGGTCCTAGGAACTCAATTTTCAAGAAATTCATATTTTCCCCAAATTTATGTCAAGAACCCTAATTCCATTCTTTGATCAATTTTGCTTAAAATCACTACATTTTTGTTCTAATTGATACAAAGGGGTTTTAAACGTCTTACCCAGTTGCTGAAGGTATTTCAAAGGTCGACCCATCAAGACTTTTCCAAAGTTTCTCTCTTTTCCTCTTCTTCCTTCAGATTTTTCTCTAATTAAATCTTCTCTCTTTGATTTTTAGTCTGCAAGTGTTTTTATCTCTCAAAATCCTCTTTTTCACTCCTAACAATCATTTTCTAACCCTTCAAGGTGAGAGGAAGGAAAAAGAAATGAAAATGCTATCTTTCTCCCTTGGTTGAACCCCGTTAGTTTTAAAAAGACAATGGCCAAAATGGTCTAATTGTTTTTAAAAATGGTCTGACCGATTCACTATATCGATCCAGTCATTTCTCAAAATAGCTAGACTGGTTTTGCTACTAGAAATATTTAAATTTTTTACCATAAAATTTTCTTCTTTTATCTTTTAAACTCTTTATACCATAATTTTGATAATTTTCAATTTATCTTGGGGTTTATAGTTTGCATAGCACTAATATTCAATCAAAACTCTCCCTTCTCATGCTTATTCAAATCATATTTTTATTTCAAATATTTTCCCCCATTTGCAACTTTACAAGGTCTAATTAACCCATTCTTTACAATATCCCATATCTCTATATTCATTCCCTCAATAATGATTCTCATCCTAATACTATAATCTCCATAAATATTCATACCAAAGACAAGAATTTTTGTCAAGTTTTATCCCTTAAATGCCATGATTTTTACTTTTAGATAATTAAACCATAACAAATAGCCCTTGCTCCGCTACCAATTTTGAACCCAAAAAACCTTAGAGGAGGTGAATTAGATATTTTAAAACTAAAGCCAACAATTCAGTTTAAAATCAAACAATCAAAACGAACACAAAAATACCCATAACAAGCTTATCAACCATACAAAAGCTTATGATCAAAAGTTTCAGCACACACACACACACAATAACTTGTTGAGCACGCAATCAATATAAAAATAAAAATAAAAAGATCGTGAGAAAAGTAAAGAGATAGGAAAAAAAAAGACAAACATGAATTTTATAGTGGTTTTGTACTAACCTCCTACCCCACTCCTCAGGCAGTAAGCTTTGGCTTCTACTATCATACTTAGTATATTTTATGGGCTAGAACATACCATACATTGAATCCTTTTATAGGTTCAAGATTCAAACTATTATAACAATTCTTTTACACTTGGCTTTAAATCAAACCTAAACAATCTTTTTCAAGGGCTCAAGATCCAAACCTACCAATCTTTTTTTAGGACAAAGATCAAAACCTAACTGACCTTTTATAGGCTCAAGGACAAAACCTGTCAATCTTTTAGTGAGATATACGCTAAGAAATTCAAATTTTAAAAGACTGGTATACCTAGGCTTTAAGTCAAATGATGTAAAAAACATGTCTTAAAGGAGAGTGAGCCAAAATATATGAATTATGGAAGATTGTTATACCCTATGGATTAAACCAGATGATGTAAAAAATATGTAATCCAAGAGAATGAGCCAAGATATTTGAATAACAGAAGATTGATATAGCCTATGATTTAAACCAAATGAGGTAGCGACATGGAAACAAAGAAATTTGAATTCTTTATCCAACTAGTTTTAATACACCAATGGTCATAAGTATATCTAGTATGAAGTCTAGTTTACTCATTGTCTTTGGCTTTTTGTATCTTATTTGAGAAATCTGATTTACTAGTGGTTTTTAGTTTTTATCATTCAGTTTAAGATGTTTGGTTTACAATTGGCTTAGGCTTTATAGATATAAACAAAGTATTTTGAGTATAGAAAGTTAGTTTAAAAAGTTTAATTAATCTCTAAAGAGACTTGAGTCATAATACAAACATTGTAAGACTAATCTAAAATCATTATATCCCACCAATATAATTTCATGTTCATAGCACGACTTTAAGATGTCATCAATACTCCTTGAGATATTGTACACAAGAACAAATCTACATATACAAAACCACAAGGTAATGATTAGTAAATTAATAGTTTGATTCATCAAAACTAGGAGAAATGTATACATTCAGGCCAACAATTCAATATACAATTATTAAGTCTACTTATAACACTTTTACACATGTAAAATCCAACTTTACTTTTTCAGAAGGTAGCATAATAACTTTTTCATAACCAATCTTCTTGATCAATGCCAGTGTTGCACCATTAAAACTAACTATTATATACAAGGGTTTAATGCGCTTATTTATAGCTATTATTGGCTTACAAAATGCCACATCTACTTATAGCCATTCTTTTTAGGGAAATTTAGGGAAACCTTTTAGGATAATATTTAAGTATAGAAAGTTGGTCTAAAGAGTTAAATTAATCCCTAAAAATACTTGAATCATAATACAAACATGTTAAGACTAATCTTGAAGCATTATATCCTACCAACAGAATTCCATGTTTATAGTGTAACTTTAAAATGTCAATACTCAAGATAAATAGTATGGGAATAAATCTAAATCAACATAACCTTAAAGAAATTAATGATTAATAACTTCTTAATAGTTTGACTAATCAAAACTAGGAGCAATGGATACCATTAGGTCAACAGTTCTAGATCTAACTATTAAGTCTACTTCTAGAACTTGAATATGTTTTGTATAAAATTAGACATTGCTACTTGAAAAGGTTGCATATCAACTTTGTTATGACTAATCTTTTTATCAATGTTAAAAACATTATGTTCAATACTACACCATTATCAATTAACGCTCTCTATATTGGTACACCATTAAAACTGGTAGTTATATACAGGGGTTTAATGTGGCTACTCATAGCCATTGTTGGCTTATAAAATGCCACATTTGGTCCCTAATAAATCATAGGTTCTGATCGGTTGTTTTTCATGATTTGTGCCTTCTTATCTGCACTGTCTTTATTGCCACTATCAATATAATATAAAATTGACCAGGTTTGGCCTTAAACAAGTATGGTAGGGAAAAAATGATATTGTTAGTACAATATCATCATGATTGATCTTTTTTGTCTCATAATGGATTTCTAGCAAGTTAGCCTCTTTCATTGTATCCTGATCATTCATTTATTATATCAGAATTGTAAGCTCACTAACTTCCATTTCTTTATATTATGCATTTTCTTCAAAAAGGACACAAAATCTCTTTGTCCATTATTTATTCATTTAAGAAGGCATCATCATCATCCATAAGCTCATTTTCTACCTTAAGTTAGGTATCTTTATTAATGACTCACATAAAGACTTACTCGATACATGACTTGAAGTCGATTACTATGGTATTTGCTTTGAGAATCTGAAGGCACTATCAATACGAGTCCCTTTAATTTCGTGGATGAAATTTATATTACGAGGGGAGAATGTAAACACCCAACAAAAAAAATAAAGCCAGAAATGACTCCACTATCGTTGTTGATTTTTGAATCGACAGCGACACAGTTTTCATTTCTAATTTTTGAATCGGCAGCGACATAGTTTTTGTTGTTGATTTTTGAATTGGTAACGACTCAGTTTTCGTTGATGATTTTTAAGTCAATGACGGCTGTGTGCGCTGATAAATCCATGCATTTTGTAAAAATGTAAAAACAAATAACCTTGGCCGACCCATGTTAGGAGGAATTGAGGGGTAAGGACTGGCTTACTCTAAGGGGAAGTGTAAGGAAGCAGAACTGGCCTACTCTAAATTGAAACTATGAAGGATTTGACCAGCCCTATGATGAACTAAATAGAGATAGAATAAAGGTAAATGGCCTTCCAAACACCCTTCCATATTAAGGGGGGTATAAATGCAACAAAGGAGAGAGAATAACCTTTGCTCTTCCTAAAAACAGCTGGCCAGCAGCCTCGGCTGCAACAACCTATCTTCCCAAGGCAAAACCGGCGAACCTAATTGTATGCACCTCCTTGGAACGTTGGAGAAGAAGGGAAATAGAGAAAAACATAGATGATTGGAGTCGTGAAAGGAGAAGGAGTCTAAACCTCTCCCTAAAAACCGACTCTAACAGCTGCAACAGACCCTTTTCTCTGTCCAGAGAAAAAAACCACACAACCCCAGTTGCATGTTCACCTTATTGCGTGTATGAGTAAAAAGAGAGCCAGAGGGTAGGAATAATGACTGAAAGCATGGTGGGAGAGGGAGAGTAACAAGCGGTTGAATAGAAGAAAAAAGGGGAAGAAAACTAAACAGAAAAAAAAGGAAGAAAACCGGCAGAAGAGGGGAAAAAACCATTAAATCCTTTCCTAAAGCCATTTAAAATCATAAGGTATGAACCAGAACCTTTCTTCTCCTATTCTTATGACCTTGAGACCAAAGGGAAGAAGGAAACCCTAAGTAAATGGCCTAGGATTTTTGCACTAGTTGTTAAGGGAAAAAAAAATTGGATTAGGAAGAGAGATGAAAATGAGGTTGAATATGAGACCTAATTCCAGAACATACAACAAGAGAAATGAACAATTTTGATTGAACAAATTTGGGAGAGGGTCGACCATAGTTGAAGGGCTGGAAAAAATGTGTTTATGTGGTGAAATGCAGGACAATGGCTTTGTTAAACTCCTAAGATCATATCTAAACTAAAACAGAATGCATATTGATGATTAATGCTTTGATTTTTCATAAATGATTGATGAACTTACATGTAATGTGTAAAGAATTGATGAAATGCATGAAGTGTGATTCTACTGGATTCCTAGGAACATTTTATGTGTTGGAACCGAAATTTATGTTGATGTCCATGCTTGAATTCTATTATAAGATTGTTGAGTTTACATGAGAATGGTTTAAGTAAATGAGAATATGTTTGTGGCATAATTTTGTGATTATACTTGTGATAAAAATGAAATATAACCCTTATATGTGTATGATTGTTATTAGTTATGTTGATACCTTGCCATGATACAAATGTGAATGTAAGAATGTATGGTTGTGATAATGTTAGGTGTTGGTATTAAAAGTGATGATTGGGAAAAACCTTGGAAATGAATATTGTAAACGTGTTTGGGTTAATTAATAATGTATGATCAACGGAGTGTGGTTCGATGAGGACCTATGCCCAACTAGGATGACAAACGATGGCAGGGGGAAGGCCAAGCGTAAACCTTACGCTTGGCCGAAAGAAAGAAGTAGAACCAGAAACGACTCCATCACCGCTGATGATTTTCGAATCAGCAGCGACTCGGTTTTTATCAATGATTTATGAGTCAGTTGTGAGCCATATGCGCTAATGACTTCAACGTCGGTTGTGAAATTGTGTTGTGTTGATGATTTTTGAGTTGGCAACGACTAAGTTTTCGTCAACGATTTCTGAGTCAATTGTGAACCATATGCGCTGATGATTTCAATGTTGGTTGTGAAACTATGTTGCGTTGATGATTTCTGAGTCGACAGCGACTCAATTTTCATCAACGATTTCTGAGTCAGCTATGAACCATACGCACTGAAGATTTCTGAGTCGATAGAGACTTAGATTTCATGAACAATTCTTGAGTCAGCAGTAGTCTATGTGCGCTGGTGATTTTTACCGAATACGGTGTCACTAACGAGTCAGTTTCGTTGATGAGTTTGTGGCACCAGCAAAATAGTTTCACTAACGATTATGTGTTCCAGTGAACCAATTTTCGCTGCCGAATTCTATATCACCAGCAAACCAGTTTTCACTGATGAATTGTATGTCACCAACGAATCAATTTTCGCTATCGAATTTTGTGTCACCAGCGAATCAGATTTCGATGTTGATTTCTATGTCACCAGGAAAACAATCTTCGCTGCCAAATTCTGTATCATTAGCGAACCAGTTTTCGCTGTCAAATTCTGTATCACTAGAGAACTAGTTTTCGTTGATGAATTGTATGTCACCAGCAAATCAGATTTCGCTGCCAATTTCTATGTCACCAATGAAACAGTCTTCACTGCCAAATTCTGTATCACCAGCAAACCAATTTTCACCGATGAATTGTATGTCACCAGCGAATCAATTTTCGCTGTCGAATTCTGTGTCACCAGGAATCACATTTCGCTGCCGAATTCTGTGTCACTAGCAAAACAATCTTCACTGCTAAATTCTGTATCACCAGTGAACCAGCTTTCACTGATGAATCGTATGTCACTAGCGAATCAATTTTCATTGTCGATTTCTGTGTCATCAGCGAAAGTCTTCGCTACCAAATTTTGTATCACCAGCGAACCAGTTTTCTCTGACGAATTGTATGTCACCAACGAATCAATTTTCGCTGTCTAATGCTATGTCACCAGCGAATCCAATTTTGCAATTGAATTATGTGTTACCAACAAATCAGATTTCACTGTCAAATCTTGTGTGACTAGCAAATCAGATTTCCCTGTCGAATCCTGTGTCACCAGCAAATCAATTTTCGCTACTGATTTCGGTATCATCAGCGCAACAGTCTTCGCTATCGAATTTTGTATCACCAGCGAACCAATTTTCGCTGATGAATTGTATGTCGCCAACAAATCGGTTTTCGCTATTGAATGCTATGTCACTGCGAATTCGATTTCGCAGCTGAATTCTATGTTACTAGTAAATCAAATTTCATTGTCGAATCTTGTGACCAGCAAATCAGATTTCGCTGCCGAATCCTGTGTCATTAGCAAATCAGTTTCGCTACCAAAGTTTGTGTCACCAACGAATCAATTTTTATTGTCGAATCATGTGTCACTAACAAATTTGGTTTTGTTGCTGATTTTCTATGATAGACTTCCATGTTAGAAATGACATAAATACTTGTAACGATTTCATTGTATGATTGTGTAATATGTGGAACACTTGAATGTGAACATGTGTATCAAATACAATGTGCTGATTTGTGATCATTGATGTGTTAGGTGGTGCGACCGAGATCAGACCTGCGACTAGACAAGGACAACCCATGGGAGGAACAAGTAGGTCGTTTCCACTTTTTTCTTGTATAATGTCAATGTTTTGAAATAACTTGTTTAAGAATGATATATTATTGCGTTGTGATGAATGTTAAACCGACTATGAAAATTTGTTTGAGTTGTTGATGAAATTGAGTTGTTGACGAATGTTAAACCGACTATGAATGTTGATTGAGTTGTTTACGAATGTTAAACCGATTATGAAATGTTGATTGTGTTGTTGATTAGCTTCGGCTAATGGCATTCGAGATGGATGATCAGGTTGTGTTCTATGATTAGCTTCGGCTATTGACATCCGAGATGGATGACCGAGTTGTGATTGATGATTAGCTTTGGCAAATGGCATCCGAGATGGATGATCGGGTTATGTTTGATGATTAGCTTCGGCTAATGGCATCCTAGATAGATGGTCAGGTTGCGTTGATAATTAGTCTCGGCAAATGGCATCCTAGAGAGATGATCGGTTTGAATATGACGATAAGTTTTAGCTAATGGCATCCTAGATGGATGACCGAGTTGATTATGGTGATTAGCTTCGGTTAATGGTATCCGTGAGAGATGACGGGTTGTGATTAGTTTTGGTTAATGGCATCCGAGACGAATGACCGAGTTTAGATGTTGCGATTAGCTACGGCTAAAAACATCCAAGGTGGATGATCAAGTTAAGGTAAAGTAATTAACCCTTATCGATGATCAAATTTCGGCCCCACAACTCCTATAGAGAGGTTGGGGCATATGAGTGAGAATAATACATTTAACAAAATAATAAGGATTGTACAATGCATATAAGAAGTAAATGAAAGAATGCACTCATTTTCAATTGATAACGAAAAGTAACGATAACATTCTTCTAGTTGTTTATTATCATGTTAGATTATTTACAATTCTTGTATCCATGTTGTTTCTGTAACAGGGACATCACACAATCAAGGTGCATAGGAAAGCTCGTTCCACGGGTTCATATATTTTGAAATGTGCTACGTAATAGTATGTTTTAGTTGTTATGTATTTGATAAGAATGAACGAACCAATTGATTATTTATCATTCGACACTTTTGTAAGAGACTTGTATCGAAAATTATAATGGAATACGGATGTGAAAGTACAATCTTGTAAATATGATGTGGTGAATGTATGTATGTGATATTCTCTTTTATAAGAATGATGTATTGTGAAATCACATGAGTATTGCACTATACTAAGAGATGAATTCTATTACAATAAACCCTAAATACCGTTGTGAGAATGTGTACTGACACTTTTTAAGGAATGTTGATTTACATCACCCTATATGGGTTGCGCATTGCTAATGAATGGAATGCATTTATAAATTCATAGAATGATGTTGTGAAAAGTAATAAGAACATAATGACTTCTAAAAAAATTAAAAAATTCCACCGATTTTTTGCTATGAAAAAGTCGGGTTGTTACATACATTTTCTTTTGATAGATTTTTGTTTTGCCAATCATGACCTTAAGCCTTAAAAGGCTTAGCCTAATCATGTGGATTGGGCTTCCTAGCCTAGCCCAAAACCCGAAGGCTCAGTCCAATCACATGGACTAGGCTTCTCAGCCTGGCCCAAGCCCATAAACAAAACCCAAGATCAAAACAAAAGTTTTAAAGATCAAAACGATGATTTTTGGCTGAACATCTCAAGAACATGAAGAACATACCTAAGAACCCAAAAAACAAATTGAAGATAAAGAACAAAATGCATTAAATCAAAGGCATAGAAAGAGAGAACATGTCAAATTATAGTAAAATGACATTAAATGGGAAATACTATATCAAATATCTCTCAAATCAATTCAAGTAGTTTAAATCTAAACCCAAGTGATTGGTACTTAAAAATGCATTTTTATCAAGGTTTTATATTATCATTTTGCACTTGAAGTATCAATATCTCCTTAACTAGAGCATGTTTTATAATAGCATGTCTAATAATAAAATATACCTTTAATTTATGATAAATGTTCATCTTAAATGCAGGTCTATCACATAAATTAAATGATTGATTGATGAGTTTAACTACTGAAATTGAGAAGACAAAGAGAGGGTTAAGCTTAGAAAAGAGATGCTGGTTCAGTCCAAACTTGAACACCATTCGGTTATTAGATCATAACTGGAGCTGTAGAATTTGGATTTAGGTCTTGTTTATATGTATGGAAAGCTAAGATATAGGCCTAAAACTTTCATGAAGAGTCAAAGATTCAAAAGGATCGTTTTCAAGTTCAAATTATAGCAACAACAGAGAAGTCGGAATCTGTCCTGCAGCCCAGACACTATTCAGTGTTTTGCCCATATCTTGAGTTCTAGAAGTCCAAATGCACCGATTCTTATTTTGTTAGAAAGCTGAGACAATTTCCCAGAACTTTTATGAAGACTATCTGCTCAAATTTTGATGTTAGCAATGACATTTTCTTCAGACAAGAAGATAAGGATTGTTACCAAGTCAAGAGGTGGCCACCCACTCAACAATTAGTCATCAAATCAATAGTTCTGAATTTTGGCCTATAAATTTGCCATGCATTTATGCCTAGGTTTTCAGATCAAGATCATTTCCTTACTTGCTTTCTTTCTTTGTAGTTTTAATTTTTCTAGTTTTATTTCATGTTATAGTTTCATTAATCTCTTGTTTATGCATTTCATTTCCTTTACTATACTTATATAATCATGTTCTCCTCTTGTTTATTTATGTTTCTCTTCTTTATTACGTTTAGCTAAGTTTATTATGTCAAGGTGAAAAGGTTTCACTAATGGTGTTAGGATAAGTATAATATATACTCAACATGGACTTTAATGTTTGATACTAACATATTTTGTATTTGTTATCTTATTCACTCTTAATACTTTGCTTGTTAAATGGTTAATCTAGATTTGTGTTGTATAACACTTGGTACAACAAGTGCTTGACACTTTCATAGCCAACCGTATGGTATAACTTACACCTGTGTTATGAAACGAACTAATTTGTTGTTAACATAAGTTAGCATCATGAATTCCTGACAATATTTAAAAGTTTGGTGTTACTTGAATAAGATAATTAATATGATCATGTTAATAATTTATAATGAACTATTAATGACAAATCATCCGATTGGAACCTCCTTTGTGTGCGGTTTCTAATTGAGTAACAAAAAGAGTTTATATTATACTTATTTGAAATACCATTAGTGGATCTTCTAACCTTGACAATTGTTTTTATCATTGTTTAATCTTCACATTAATCTTACATCTCTAAATTATCTTTAACTCATTATTATTATTATTATTATTATTATTATTATTATATAGTTAACCTCCATGTGGTTCGACCCCGGTCTTGCCGGGTTATTTATTACTTCGACACTCCTGCACTTGGGAGAAGACATCAATCTTTTGGTCGTGTGACCAAGTCTTCATAAGGGTTAAAGGATTGATTAATCCAAATCAGGTCTTAAAAGGACTAATTATAAACAAAGAACATTCATGTGTAGGTTTAAGCTTCGATCAAAGCACAAAAGACAGGTCAAAAACATCAGTTTGTAAGGAGATTGAAATTGCAGCCTATGAACACTAACCTAGAAACCTAGAAAAACCTAGAAACAACTTCAAACCCGGCAACTTTAGCTTAAACATGCTTATAATAACTTGTTTGAACCATCAAAAACTCAAGAAAAAAAATTACAACGCAACAATTAAACCAAATTAACCACAGAACTTCAAAAATATATTTCTTCAACTTTAAACACTATTACATTGATTCTAACACTTGTTTTCAACCAAAATTATTATAAACATAGCTTGATTAAACCCAATATCTCACCAAAAACAACATATGATCACAATTTTAGTAAATCACTTATCAACACATGAAATCAAAATAGATACTGTGACTACCCTACACATCAAAATATACATCCCAAAACATGCATATTACTTCAAGACATGATTAGACATATTAAAAACATATACATTGTCCATTAAACTAACAACTAATCACAATAGATGAGCAATAAACATTAAAGCACAAATTTAAAATGTATTAAGAAGGGTTGTGCTCATTAAGCTATACCCTAGGGCAAGTAATATACTTTTAGTCACAATGTTGCCTTTTTCTGGATAGTCGTGCTCCTTTTCTTCTTATTTCTTGCTTACTTTAAACCCTTTATTCTTCTATTCGTTTTCCTTTATTCTTTTCTCTCTTTTTTCTCATTTTTGCTTACTATTTTTCTCTCTTTTTTCCTAAAATTTCTTTCTCGATCTTCCTCTCTCTATTTCCTCTTTTTAGAAAGATAATCTCTTTTATAGGTTGTAACAAAACCAGGAAGTTACAAAACCATTCATCATTTCCTTAGTGGTTTTCCAAATATATATGGTTATGGAAGATTTCCCCCCTTTTTTCTCTTCTCTAACCTTCCCTAAAAGTTGTAGTATCTGGTTTTCTTTTATCCTTTTACTATGAACCTTATAAAGTGAAAATAACCTCAAAGTCTATTCTTTTACAAGTGACTTTTATTTTTTAGTCAAGGCTGAATGGATAGGATGGTACTTTGATGAATTAATCATGGAATTTGAGATGCAAACATGCCATTAAGGACCTAAGAGATGAAGAGGTGATGTAGATGTATAACTAGGAATAAACCACACTTGATTTGAAGGTTCATAACTCCATATTCATTGATCGAAAGATTGGCTCTCAATCGTCTTAAATTTGTCAAAGCTAGGGAGGCTAACTAGGGATAAGATATTGGCGAGTTATTCAAGACAAATAGTGTATAAGCATTTGATGCGGATGACTGATCTTTGTAGAGAAAGTGTTTCCTAGTTGTTTGGCGCCAACTAGAGACTCTAGGGTAGTTGAAGACGCGCCACATTCACTTGAAAGTGGTTTGGCGATTAGCCTTCTCGACTAAAAAAAAAAAACAATATGCCATCCCTTCTCTTTATTAAAACACAAATGACATGTTGCTTCATATAAATCCTAAAAATTAGGACTTTAATTAGGGTTTTGAGAATTTTCATTCTAGTCTTTGTATTTTAAATTTTGATATATGCATCCTTAGTTAGCCCGAAAACTTTTTAATTCATGCAATCGCATCCTTGGCAATGTTGATTGTAATCCTCGTATTCACGCAAATTATATAAATAGGTCCTTGGTTTTTAAATTGTGCAATTTAATCCTTAATTAAACATTAAATTTTTAATTTGTCTCAATTTGATCCTTAATTTAGTCAATTTTGATCCTTAAAGATACATGTCTTTTGCATCTTGATTCTCAGTTTTGAATTTCTTTATATGAACCCCTAATTGGTCTTCAAACTTTCTTTTCCTTACAATTAAGCCCTTAAATTGACCAATTAACTTATTAAAATTCAAAATTGATCCCCAAAACTTCCAATTCTTGTAATTTGACCTAAATTAAACTCATTAAAAGTTCAACCGAATCCTTAAACTTAATTATTTTGCAAGTTTGTCCTAATCAATTTGGTGCCAAATCCTCATTGTTTCCTTAAATTAGGCCCTAGCCCTCCAGTGATGTAATTGAATTTCCATCCTTTGTTATTCTCTCTCTCTCTCTCTCTCTGAAAAAATATATTTTTTTTTTGTTTTTGGAGTTTTTTTTAATATTTTAAAATAAAAGATAATATTTTTTACATAAAAGAATTTTAGGGACCTAGAACTGGGTTGACACTATATGTTATAAGTTTATTTTAATTGTATTATGTATTTTACTTATTTAATAAGATTCCTTATAATTATATCTAGATAATACATGGAGGAAGACATATTTCATACATTACATTCTCTCTAATACACTCTGTTAAACATGCATTAACATCTGCACTATCAAATTTCCCTGGATTACCTATTAGGTGGAACCATTCCAGTAGCGTTCGCAACAGGTTTATTCCATAGAGATCTGCTTACCAGATTGCTTTATGCTACAGGGGCAAGGCACCAAAAGACAAGCCGCTCTTAGATAAACTCCGGTGAGAGAATGATCTAGGTCATTTTGTCCTGTCCCCGGAGAAAAAGAAGAGAGGAATTATTGTTGTTTGTGGTTGGAAAAAATTCCAAAGCAATGCATTCATCAGATTGGCTTCATAAATGAGAATCGTCTCTGGGCGGGCATTCATTCAATTGATAATACGATTCAAAATCACAAAACTTGCACGGGCTTGGGAAAAAAGTCCCGAAAATAAAAACTAGAATTGCAAGAATTTTGAATTATACATGCACAAGTAGATAATCACGATGTAGTCCTAACAAGCCAGTGTTTACAATGCTGCTGCATTCAGTGGTATTGCTTTCACATTTATACAAAACTTTGTGGTTAGCAAAGTTGATGAAATGGAAGCTGGAGAAAGAAGAGCTTGCAAAGAGGAAGTTACGAACACCAAAGATGATGAGCTCTAAGACCATAAGCAAAGATATATATAGAGCAATACATATTCTTAAAATTCAGATTCTAACCTTTTGCCATTTACCAGCTGTAAGGCAAGGATGCGGGAAACAAATTTAAAACTCGGACAACCTTATGGACCCGTTAATAATCGTCCCATGTTCTGCGGATATGGATAAGGTGGAATTTCAATGCTACGGCTTTCACCTGGAATTTGCCTAGATCCATACTGATTCATGCCACCATTTAAAACACCATAGTAAGCCGTAATTGGGGTTGCATGAACTACTCTGAAACTAGAACCATTTGCTTGGTTTTCGTGTTTGATAAGTTCAGCATGCAAAGCTTGTTGCTGATCGCTGGACTGGTTTTCAGTTGTAGAACTGATCCCGACCCCAAGATCAAGGCTAATTGTCTCATTTTCATCTGGTCTAATCCTTGAGGGTCCATTCACAGCTGATGGCCCCGCCATGTCATGACTGTTTGTCCTAGCTGTAGGTACATCATGATTGTGTTTCCCCTCATATGTGGTTATAACTGCTTTTGGATCATGTGATGCCCTCTCAACGTGCTTTCTAACTGGGCATCCAGCATTTGTGCATTTGTAGTAACTCCTGAAGAATCAGTAAGCATAAATATCTCATAAGAAACAACAGTGAAATAGGGAAGGAGTAGAAAATATTTTTAGAATAAATATTGACAATTTAGCTAGAAGACAGGGCAAGCTCATGCATAGAAGTTACAAAGCGTAGTTATATGTGCAAAGCAATAAATAAATAATTTTAAAAAAACCAGCTATGGTTCTGTGTGAGCACAACTCTGAGCATTACAATTGTTCTACATTGACATGGTAAACTATTGATATTTTTGGTTATTATTACATTAATCTCTAGGTCTCCACTATCAACTTCCAAGTTTATCCAGGGAATATTAATTAACATAAACAAACAACCTGTGCAGTCATTCAGGGTTTATTTTAGGTATTATTGATTGAAAAAAAAAATTGAATTTTCTTCAACATTGTCTCTCTTGTTGATAGTTCTACATCACATTTGGAACAAGGACAGATAATATTTTGATCAAAAGAAGGGGATGCTGGCATGGAATAAGAAGTGCAAAATCAGTATTAAATCCTTATGCTGACAAATTTTTCAAGAATGGGAGTGGATCCATCCTTGTTTTCAAGGACCAGCCATTAAAAAGTCTTAGTTAATAAGAGCTTTGATTCCAGCCCAATCAGATCTTAAGAGAGCAATTAAGCATTTCGCCAGTAGGTTTTAGCTTCATAGCACATATTTTCACCACATCATGTCTTATACTTCCGCTCTATCGAGAAGGAGAATTCCTCTTTCTTTTAAGATATATTCAGGTTATTAAAACATCTACACAACCTTATTCTGCATTTGGCTGAACGTACACAATTTCTAGACAAGGATGCAATTGCAAAAACATCTAATTCAGGAACAATTAAAACATTTAACAGGCTTAAGAAGATCTGCATTTCCCCAACCTTTTATTGAAGTTTCAAGAACAATACCTCAATAAGAAGTATGCCTCCATACTTATTTATAGATTGAAAACAAAATTAGCAAATAATTAGATATCCTTCTAGGTCTTCCTATGAATACAAGAAAGTTGCACAAGCAAATGAGATAACCAGATTATTGTGGTTGTCTCCTTATCTTTGTGCATCTTTTTTTCTAAAAATGGATGGATATTTCCTTCCCTTCATGCATTCAGAATTTTCACTAAACCCAACATTTGTTAAATTTTCAACACCTTTATCTTGCTACAATAGCAATACTTAAGAACAAGAATTATCTTCTTTTGTCGGAATATAACCCAACCCCAGTGTCGTTCGGCAAAGCACATATTGTGAGACTAGTTTCACATTAAAAGCTAAATTTAATGAGATCAAATAACTCAAAGTAGTTTATGGATCATGGTTAATTTCATGTCAGACACCTAGCTAGAAAGATTGGGCATTGATCATATTCAAAAGATTGTATCTGCTTATTCTGTCATTTTATTCAATTGCACATCATATGACTGCTAAAAATGTACTAATGCACAGGACTATCCAAGAAATTCACTAAACTACTCAAGAAAAGAGTCATACATGATATAAAGGACCATAACAGTAAAAAAGCAGCAACTACTTAACTCATCAACACAAAACATACCTTGGATTAGGATTTCCTCTCACCACTTTCTGGCCATATTTGCGCCACCTGTACCCATCATCCAGTATATCAACCTCACTCAGAGTTTGCACGACAACACGTGGTTCCCGGATAGGTTTGACCACTGGAGTAACATCAAAACCTCCAGCATCCAACCTCCTGCTCAATGTAATTAGACCATCGCTTGGTTAGTATGTGTCTATTACAAACAACTTTAAGGGTGTTCTGAACTGATACCTTCTTTTTGAGAAGGGATCATCATCGTCTTCGGCACCTTCTCCAGTATCATCATTTGCTCCCGTAGACAGTTCAAGGGCACCATTTGGCTCGATAGCATGAGGCACCTGTCCATAAGCACCAGGTGACTTGTCTGCAATGAAAGTGAAAGAAAGAGAAGGGGAAGGAGTGAAGGAACATTAGTTAATACATTAGGGAAGTAAACAGCAAACTGAATTCCCTAAGAAGTTTCATCCATACCATCTTGGTTAGGCAGAGATGAAGACTTGTCAAATCTATCTTCCTGCATGGACAAAACAGAACCAGAGGCATATCGGCGGCTGGGTTGTGGTTTAGGATGATCATGTGTACCCTTGTAGATAATCTCTGTTATTTGTCCATCATGGGAGCGCTCAAATAACTTTTTCACTTCACAGTTAGGATGTGTACATTTGTAATAGCTTCGAGGGAACTCACTTCCCTTAACATGTTTCTGTCCATATTTTCTCCAGTTATATCCATCATCAGATGACATTGGAGGCGCACTTCCTGCTCTATGATCAGACTGTGATGCCTGAAGCCCACTGCTAGAGAGCCCCGTTTGGTTTGGTTCATCTGAATCAACTTCAGCAGGTGCACTAGCAACTGAAGTAACCATGTGAAGGGATGCTGACAGACTCAACTCATTTGTGGATACTGCCATCTCACCTTTTACCAAAGGTGGTGAGGCAAATGATTGTGAATGGCACTGGCTTTGGACTTGAGCACATTGTGTGCTCCTCTGATGGTTTATATCTGCAGAAACCTAAAAATAATTGACGTGTTAGGCAAACAATTCCCCCCTAAACCAGCAAGGCCACTTGCAGATGTCATGAATTGAAATGAGAGTATCAACATAAATAATTCTGAAAAGGGGAAAACAGGATGGTCAGGTATAAAAAGATGCCTCGTTATTTAACTCTTAATTACACCTTTATCCAATTATTATTCTGAATGAGAATGAATAAAACCAATGGCTCATTGGCAGTGAATGTTTCGGTTAATATATGGCAATTGTTGAGAAATTTCAAAGTGGTTAATATAGGTCAAGTTTTGAGTTGGAGAAGCTATATTTAGTCACTACCAGCATATAGGATAAAGGAAAGTAGGAGAAGATGCTGAGTAATGCAAGGAATTATAGGAGCTGTTATTTAAACATGAATGAGATCTGAAAGTACCATATAATTATTGAAATAATTCAAGACTGGTTGCCTATCATGCAATTTAAGTCAAAAAAAGGAAATAGAAAAATAAATTACAAGAGCTCCAAATACTTAGAAGTCGCCATGCAGTTTAAGGCAATCTGAAATCTCATTAAGAACTCACCATGTTTGACCTAGCATATGGTCTAAACTCAAAGCAGTCGGATTTTCTTTCTCCACACGCTGTGGATGAAACAGTTGTAGCAGAATATGGAGTGGAGCTAAGAGAGCCAAGAGCTGTTCGAGGCTTAGTAAACGTACCAGTAGTGGGGGAAGGCTCTGCCTATGAAGCCAAGAAGTTATTGAATCAGTCTTAAAGATATTTCTAAACTGAAGTACAAGCAGATCAACTAAACAAAAATAAAAAAGAATAGAAAATCAAGATACATGGAAGCTGCATAATCCCTGAACATCCTAAGGCCCTCATCAAAAGCTCAACTGATAACTATGTTTTTTTTATGCCACTGTCTCCACTCTCCATACTTTTAACTGGTGCCAAATCCGTGAAGCTCTAAGATAAACTTTCTTATCGGCATCAAGACATACAAAGATCAGCGCATATAAACACTTGATGAGAGCTAACTGATTCTAACCAGGTGACACAAGCATAAGGAAATTCAGCAAATATAAAAAGAGAAAAAAAAAATGAACCCACTAAAGGTGAAGAGAAGCTAAATTGTAACTTCAATTTTAAAATATTTCCATATAGCCCAATACTTTCAATCTAGAAATTAACACACTCAACTGAACAAAGCCTCAAACCCAATTTCTCATGCTTGAGCACCAATATAATACATATCACATTCAAGCTTCAGTTATATAGATGGTCATGATGGGCAACCAATATATTCTCTCTACAGATAATCGAGTTTATTCTCGTTCCTTTGATTCACATATCCCTTGTAGCTTCTCCTTCCACTTTGTAGTCATATCGCATTTTAATATCAATCTCGTCATCATCGCATCTATTCCATATTCTTCACACAAACAAATGGAATAACACAATAAAAGCATAGACAATAAACAAACAGCACCACAAAGACTCATTATGTGAAAATCCAAAACAGGCATTTACAAAAAGAAAAGAAAACAGAACATAAAAAAGGGAAAGCTCATACTGATAATACTAAAAAAGTCATATTCTCCTCCACACTAGACATGGTACCAAATTCAGAGTTATTATATCATCAAGCATCAGAATCTAACTTCAGGTTCCAACATAAGCACTCCCAAATTACATGAATAAAAAATCTAAACAAGAAACGAAACAAAACAAATATAATAACTGGCATTTCAAATTTCAAGCTGTTTTTTGTTTTTTAATGAAAGTAAGAGCATCTTGTCTTTTAAAGTCAATTCTCCACTTCTTGAACTCAACGACACGAAGCTACAAACAACACCGTTCTTTTGATAGCTGTTAAATAGTAGAAATGACAATTTTATTTCATTTATAAATAACAACAACAACAACAACAACTTCGAATCTTACATTAAAGAACAATTATTAACTCCTCCAGTTCGCTCTACTTATCTCAGCTCCCAAACAGATCTTATTTCCTCTACTTTCTATCATTTTCTCAGCAATCAAACAGAAAAACCAAGAACTACGATCCAAACAACAATTAAGTGAAGAAGAAACGACTAACCTTAACATTAGAGAGAAGAACTGGAGACTCAAGAAACGAGGTCGGACTGAGTCCAGGAGGGATCGTGATGCAAGCCGACCTCGAGATCGGAAGCTTGGCCGGCGACATCAGCTTGTACCTAGCACCGCCGCCGCCGGACTCCGGCCTCGTTGGATCGCCGCAGTCGGAAACCTCAGAGCGAGAGGTATTGCTGTCCATTGTGAGTGAGTGAAGAGTGAGTGAGTGTGGCCGTCTGGGTGAAGGTCAAAAGAGGTCTAAAAAGGAAAGGATGAAGGGGTAATACGGTAATTTAGGGAGAGTGTGTTGTGTGTTTTTCGGTCATAAGAAAAATTTGCAGCTGTGACTGTGACCGTAAGAACAAACGACAAGGAGTGTAAATGAAGTGTGTTTGTGACGGAAGGTTTTGAGAGATAGAGATGCCAAGAGAGAGGTTGACTTGTTACAATGGATCTGGAGGGAGGGCTTTCATTTGATTGGCTTGTCATTTACTAAATCTAACCCTAGTGGGTACCTTTTGTGTGGATAGTGTTTACTAGTTACCTAACTTGTGATACATATTGTGTCGATCAAAAGTTAATTTGTAATAAATAAATAAAAAGAAATATATAGGCGAGGCTAATTATTATTTTTTACATTAAGCGGACGTTGGTTTTGAGTAAAATATTTTATAGAAAAATAATTATCAAATTTTTTCATGTTTATTTTTAAAAAATATTAAATAGAAAATAATTTTTTTTTTTGTAAAATATTTTATAGGAAAACTAGTCAATAAAAAATATTTTACAGTCAATCTTTAAATTTAATTTATTTACTGGAAAATATTTTCAATTTATAAAATTCCATAAAATATTTTACAAATAATAATTCATTTACAATATCATCTAACTATTTCAATCATAATCATCATCTCACCACCATCTTTTTCTTTTTCATCACCTTATCACCTCATTCTCCACCGCTATCATTTCACCACCGTCTTCTCTTCTTTCATCACTACCACGACAACCTCAGTATCATCTCCTCTATCACCACCACGACCACCTCTTTTTTTATCATTATCATGGCTACCTCACCATCACCGTTATCTCACCACCTCCACCACCATTGAAAAATATTTTATATGTAAAATATTTTACGAGAGAAAAAAACATTTTACATGAAAAATATTTTTCATTTTTAAAATTTTTAAAGCGTGAAACAAAAATTTAATGTTTTTATTTAATAAAATAAATTGATAATTATATATTGATTAACATATTTGCTCTTGTATAGTTTGGAAGTGCTCAATTTTTCTCATTTAATTAGATAGCTATATATATTTTTAACTGAAATAATAATTTATACTCTACTAAAACAAAATTTCAACCATTTAAAATGAGAAGAAAAAATGTATTTCTCCAATCTAAATTCAATTTTCTTATTAATATATCCTTTTTTGTTCTAATGAAAACATTTTATAAAATTGCAAAGATTATTTTCTAAGCAAAAATCCATCAAGGTCTTAAAAGAAAAATAAAAACATATTAAAAAATATCTTAGTATTTTTTATATGTGATTGAAGACAAAAACAAATAGTGATAAATGTGATAAAATTATATAAAAAATATACTAAAAAATTTTAAAATCATAAATCTTATTTTAGTTAAATATTCACGTAATTTTTGTTTCATATTATGTACATAATAATTGAAAATATTATTAATATTTTCATTAAAACCTATAATATTATTTGGGAACTATGGAAAAATTGAATAACAATTTAAATATATTGTTAATTTTTTATAGTGAATTTAAATGTAAATAAAAAATACATATGGGTCAAAGCTTGGCAGTCAGCCCAACAAATAGAGAGTCATATGCGCATTGCTTATGATGTCAAACCCACATGTTCAGCCTTCACTTTTTCTTTAAGGGTTGAGTGACATGTTATCCACTTGGAAAAAAATAGCAGACAACGCATCTTCTCTAGTTCGTCTCCAGCCAACTTCATTAGCCAAAAAGTCTGGTCTTTAACTTTTTAGATTAAAAAAACTAATTTTCAATCATTTTTTGGTTAAAAACACCTAAGGAGCCTTAAGAAAACCATTTGTAGTCTTAAATTAGCGCAGGATTGGTTAAAAAATGAAAAATCAACTCAAATTCAAAAAACTTCCTAAGCCCTAGTCTGTTTTCTTAAGCAAGATAAAAGTCTAAACATACCTTAATAGAACTCCTCTCACCAAATAGAACCCAATGAAACCAAGATCATCCTTTTTTCATTGAAATGTGTTCAACCAATGACTTTTTCTTTTCTTTTTCATTTTCTAATGAGTTGTTGTCTCCTTTCTTAAACTCAAGGATTAAAAAATAAACAAAATCAACATTTAGACCAAAATTAAAATTACAAAAACTAAAGGGATTGTAGAGGAAGGAAAATGAAATTAGGTGGACTAAAAAGAACTTTTTCAAGTGAATTTGAGATTAGCCATGTGGTTTCTTTTTGTTTTACATTTTAGTCCTCTTTTGTTGAGTTTTGTTTTTATTTAACAAATTATAAGAAATTGTTTATTAAATTGGTCATAAAAGCCTACAATGAAAAAAATGTTTGTGAACAAAAATGAAAAAGAAAAATATAGGTATTATGGATTGTTATAGTAAAAGATCTAGGAATTTTATTAGATTTTGTAATTTATTCATGATGGCTTCATGAATCCTATCTTATTTGGACTTGTTATGTCCAGGTTCTTAAGAAAGTTTGTAACTTGTTTAATTTAGAGGTAGTTATTGTCTTGTTATAGCTTGAGTTTCAAGCATTAAAAAAATTTATCCAACTCTTTAAAGTAGGGGAGAAATTTATATTGGTAACATATCATTATAAAATGGCACGCTCGATGGGATCTAATCATGTATTTCAAGAAAAAAAAAACCCAAAAATAATTGAACAACATGGAAAGTGCACCACATTCAATAGCATTATAGGGAGACCATTCTTTCACGCAGTTTATGGGGGTCAAATTGTTACTAACACCCAAACTTATACAAAAAATAATAAAAGATCTCATTCTATCATTCCTCTTTCTTTTAGTTTGTCTGTTTCAATTTGAGGTCTTTACATTCACCTTAGTCCTCACGAGCCTACTTTGCTTGTTGATCATGACATATTTTCAAACACTATTTTACCTCGTACACCTTTTTTTTTCTTCTCAAAATGCTCATCTTTTATGTCTACCTCCTTACTAAGATATGTTATTAATATGGTATCAATAGGTGCCTCCACCACCACTAACACATGCTTAATTATATCTCTAAACTCAACCAATTAATCACAAATTGTTTGGCCAAGCATTGGATAATGCAAAACCTTAGGATAATAATAGGATTAATATGAACAATAAATCAATGACATAAAAAAATCATATATAGATTGGGTGGACATTGTTTACCCCATTCTAAGATGTGTTAAGGTTAGTGCTTATAAATAATTATTAGGAAAACTATGGTGAGTGCATGAAATAGTATGTATCTAAGTTCCTATATCAATATGAAGATGTTGCTCAAGAACCTTATCTCCATCTTAAACTTTTAGGTTATCATTGACTAAAATGATTTTTCATTGGTATATATCCATCACCAAATTCCATCTACTCTTGTCCTAAGATGAAAAATAAAATTCATGAATATTTTTATCATATAGTAAAAAATAACTATTATTGAGTTGGATAATATTTTTCAGCAACCTTGAAAGACTATTTACGTATATTCCTAAAGATTTAGAAACAAACTCATGAAGTGCTCAACCTTCCTACATTAAAGAAATTATATCTAAATGGTTCTTAAAGAAATGAATTGGCTAATCTAAAAACGTTTATTGGTCAAAGTTTGAAGATATGCATGCTTTTACTAATAAAACATCTCAGTATGATCAAACTTTGAATGTTTTTGCAATAAAAAAAACCCCTCAAGAGAACATATAATGCCAACACTTCTTTCAATTGTCTCTCCAACCATATAGTATAAGTTGGGTCGAATTATTCTGATAAAAAAAATATGATAAGGATATTTGCATAATAGAACTTAAAGATGAGCAACAATTTGAATACCTAACATTGAAGAACAAAGGCCAAAGCTAGAAAAGAATCTTTGGCTCACAAATATTTTTTTAATATTGCACAAGTAGATAAAATATTTAACCAGATCATGCATGATAGGCAAAGTAAGCTAATTGGTAATCATCTACTCCCAATACAAGAGCAGCTTAATGGAAAAACATATTGAAAATGAAACAATTCATAGAAATACTCTACTAATAATTATGTGATTTTTAGAAAACAAATCCAAAAGGCGTTAAAGCCTAATAGGTTGAAAGTCTATAGAAAAAAAAGATGCAATTCAATGAGGGTCTTTTCCTAAATAAAACCATAAATGTATTTTCAACAAATCTAAATAGGCTGTTAGGATCGAGATTTATTTTTCTTGGTCAAGATTGAATCTATTCTAATATGTTTGTGCCTTCTTTTCTTAAACCAATAATGTTTTTTTGGCATATAGATTGTAGCATGAAGTACTTAAAGAAAATAACAAACCCTTTTTAGTCACTTTCTTTATGGTTAATATATGGATATATGATGAAGATACTAGTACTATTAAGTGTTAGGTTTCCCAAAACTATTACACGTAGTGGAAATATTAATTGAAATTTTTTTAGGGGGTCTCAAGGATTTCATTAGACAATTTAAGGTCATTTAAGTTTTATGCAAAGATTACTTGAAAATTAGATCTTTGTTTCAAGGTTCAACTTTTTCAAGGTTGAGTTGTCACAAACCATAAATCGTCCAAATGTCTAGCCTCTAAAAGTAATCCATCTGAACCACAAGTGAGAAGTCTCTTAAAACCCTTTTAGTACAATGTCTAGTAACGTGTCACAATCCCCCCAAGTCATACGTGGTTTAACTTAGTCTTTCAATAACCAATTTCTTGGTGTAATTATTATCCTTTCATAAAAAATATTTCAATTTAGATATTATATCATAGAATGTGTATACTCTAACAAGTCATGTTTGTTCTTAATACCGTGGTCATTTATTATATGAATAAGATATGGAACTCTTTTTAAATTTCATTATACCTTATATAAGGACTTCATAATCAATATTATTTGAAATTAGATGAAACATTTTCTCTAATTTATCTAGGGTAAGAAATCATTTTTTGATCTCTTAAATATCTTCATATAGTTCATATTATATCCAATATCTTTCTATTTGTTACCTTTTATTAGGATAATATGTAGTGAGAATCAAAACATAATATTTTCTATGTAAGATAACTTAGTAATCTCAAATTTAAGGATCATTTACACAACTATCATGTGAGCCTTTCCATATACACAAATGATCTCTCCATATGGAATCTTCATATGGGTTAGTTTGGTATACATGTTATTAACAAGCTCCTACATATTAGTTCTAAGTATCTCTCATACCTTATTTTATGAGAACAACTACTTCCTTATATAAATAAAAGAACATAATATATATCAATCTCAACAACCTTAATTAATATCTAGTCTTAATAGATAATCGACTATGAAATTTTAGAAACAATTATTTGATGCAATAGAAATCTCATAATTATAATCACTTTATAATTTCTTTTACAAAGTATTTTTTACCAAGGACTTTATCTTTACTCTTTACTTATTAATTAAATATAAATGAATATTAAAAATAAAAAAGTCTTTATTAATAATAAATATATTTTTATATGAACAAAATCAGTGTCATATGTAACTAATGATTGACTATAGGGCATATACACTAACATTAAGTTTAATGGATTATAAAATTTAGGATAACCTACTAACTTTATTGTTTTAAGAACTATCCATAAAATGTATAAGCTAGTGCATTACTTTAGTAAACTAGAAACTCTAACTTTAGAGAAACTAGGTCATAATGACTCTTAATAGAATTAATTGATAATTCAAGATTGTAAAATACCTATCGGTCATAACTAAGGCTTTGAACTTCTATTTCTAGAAAAAAAAATTACCGAGCAAAATTTCTATATAAAAAAGACATGCCCCTAACATAACAATCATTTCATGTTTTACCTTCAATATCACAACTTGGGAACAAATAATCAACCACAACTTACATTCATAGGTTATTTGCTTAAGTGTGATTAGGACTACATTGAAATGTCTAGTATTGTGAAAGAATTTGTCAAACATCTTTTTTTTTCTTCTATTAAGCACAAGTTTAAAGTATTCAAACAACCAATGCTAGGATGGCTCCTAATATGGTTAGTAAAGTAAAAGAGAAAATCAAGAAACTTCTTAAAGCATGTTTTATACAAATAGCATGGTATGTAGAATTATTCTTTAACATTTTTCCTTTTTATTAAAAAGAATGGCTAGTTTAGAGTTTGTATTGAATTTCCAATATTAATACAACCACACCAAAATATTAATGTTGGGTTTTCAAAAATACATAAATATAGCGAAAAAAATAATTAATTTTTTTTTGAAGTCTCGAAGGTCCCATTAGACAATCTAGGATTTAGAGTTTGTGCAAAGATTACCTGAAAGAACAATTATTCTTTCATAGGTTAGATTAACTCTTCAAAGATGAGTTATCGTAAACCACAAGTCATTCAATTGTTCGACCCTTAATAGTAATCCACTCAATCCACCATTTCAAAAATCTCTTAAAACATTTTTTTGAAGAAAAAGATTGTTATGCTTTGAGTGCTAACTCTTTATTTTCTCTATTATACTTATATGTATTGGTGTATCTAATGTGTAGGGCATGTATAGTTTATAAAAAAAAAATAGGAGGCATAACATTCTATTTATAGAAAAAAAAAACAAAATAACTTTATTAATAGCAAAATATCACTTTGCCTCGTGAAATATATCACATATATTATTTTAGGATAGTTTTAAAAATTTATGCGATCAAGTCTCTACTTTATTTTTTTAGGTCTAGAATTGTAATTCCCTATATTAATTACATTTTAATCCTCTATTTCTAAAATCTATTTACAATTAATTCCTACTTGATTAGTCATCCCAATTTAATTTCTTATCAATAGTTCTTAATGTTTGTTACCGGTTAAGTTCTTAATATGCTAACTCAAATATAAATCATAATCTTAAATAAAATAAAATAAAGTAAATTAAAGAATATAATTTATTATTAATTCAATAATTGATTGACTTATACTTGAAAATTAAGTGCATTGTTTAACAACATATCATGATCCTCAAAATATTAGAAAATCATAAGTGGTATGAATTAATTTCAATGACCAACTTCTTGGTGTAATTATTATTCATTAATCAAGAATGTTATGATTTAGACATTGGAATATGTATTGTGTTTGTTTTGTCAAATCATGTTTGTTCTAAACATCATAAACATTGATTATTTTGATAAGGTTTGAAACTATTTTTAAATCTTATTCCACCTTATGAAAGGATATCACAATCAATAGTATTCAAACATAAGTGGAACATTTTTTCTTATTCATCTAGGACGATGAATCATTTCTTGATCACTCAAATATCTTAATATAGTTCATATTATACATAATATCTTCTCATTTGTTACCCCTAATTAAGATAATATATGGACAAGATCAAAGAATAGCATTCTCTATATAAGATTACTTAGTGATCTCAGGTTTAAATATCATTTAAAAAGCTATCACATGAGCCTTTTCATAGACATAGGTTATCTCTCCATATAGAATCCTCATGCGAGCTAGTTCAATGTATATGTTATTAGACAAACACCTACATATTAGTTCAGTATACACTAACATGATATCTCATGCTCGTACCTGATATGCTAGTTGATTTTGCTACTAGTAACTAACTATTAAGTTTTATAGATATTCATTTATAGCATAATCAAATTTTCATTATAAAAGAGGATTTTTCTAGTTATTGTGAAAAGAAAATTGAATTCAAATAGCTTACAAAGTAATAGTTTTTCTCTCCTATTTCAAATCAAATAGCCAAGAAGGCATGAAAATCCAAGACACTAATCATTCACGCCGTCAAATTGATGGCTTAGTTTAAAAATTTTCTTTCCTTTTATGTAAAATTATAAATTTCCTTCTATTTTTTCTTAGGAGATTCTAAAGCAACATGTGGATATTTTTTTACACCCAAAATAAAAATTTCAAGTTATGGACATGTATGCAAGAGTTATTTAATAAAGGATTAACAATTGTACTTATTGATATTTAAAGAAGCTTTTCTATCAATTGTATCCAATTTACATCTCATTAATTTGGACATAGAAGATTTTATGACCAAGATTATTCTAAAAGACTTCATGAATTTTTTAGCTTAAGTTTTTCGTGCGTAGTCCATATAAAAGATTCAATAGTCCTATTATTTGAGATTATTGTTTCCTTCTCTAATTTGAACATTAAATTTTATCCTATTTAGTATTTTTTTCCTAGTTAATAATTGATTCCTAATTTGGTTTCTTTTTCTTATTTCTTATAATTTTATGATTACATAAATTTGTTCAATTAAAATTTTCTTGTTGAAACTTGACAACCAAATTCAATATAGAAATTGAATCCTTGCACGTGACTAGTTTTAAGGTCTTAGACTAGTATATAAGGATATCTACTCTCATTCTAACTCCCTAGCCAATATTTATACACATAATTTTTCAATACAATTCCCTTTCAAGCTTGCTTCTATTAGCTTTAAGCTTTATCTTTCTTCATAATTTACTTTTGTTACTTTATTTACAAGCTTTACTTATTATTGTAATTTCATTTTTCCTTAGCTTTGCTTTATTTTTTATTCTTAGCTATTATTATATGACACTTGTTAAAAACCTTCATGGTTTGTAAGGATTTTCTTGCTTGAAACCCTCTCTGTTGTTTGATATCTTTGATTCTAATTATTATAGAATCTATATCTTATTTGATTGTGAAGTAGTTGTCACCTCCTCACAAGTTTAACCCTAAGTATTATATCCAATAGCTTTAAAAAGAATTTATTGACAACAATAAAAGGTTCTGAAGCTAAAATTAAAATATAAATAATATCTTTAATAAGAAAATTAAAAGGCTTTAATGCCACAAATGGATGCCCATATATAAAAGGAGAAAAAATGCATCCAAAATAAAGTGAGAAAGGAGTAAGACAAATAAGTTGTTTGGAAGCTTGTGAATTGAATTCAATTCACAAGGTTAAATCAATTCTTATATTAGAAACTCTTTTGAAGGTATTGATTTGAATCCCAAATAGAATTCAAATCATAAAAAAAAATATGCAAAAACAAATCAAGAGGGAGTCTAATTTGCTACAATAATTTCAAATGAAGAATAATATTCTAAAAATACACCTCTTGCTTTCCTCTAAAAAACCTATTTCATATCTCTTCCTTCACCCTCTTTAACCATTGATCTCTTTAACAAAAGCTTTTGTTTTTTAGCCCATGAAATTACTTGAAGTGGGAAAGAGTATTGACAAGACTTTCAAAAACTTCCAAAAGGTTAGTTGTGTTCCTTCTTGCTTTTTTGATATTCAAAAGTTTTGAAAGATGAGATGGTTTAGTTGTTAACTACATGGCATTTGGGTCATTGTAAAATTTTGCTTAAATACTTGAATGTTTAAAGGAATGAAATAGGTCTATTTATATCTTCTTTAAAATTTTTATTTTATGTCATTTTAAATAAATATAAAGGTAATTGTAGTCAAAAAAATAATTTCTATAACAAAAATGATTCTAAGTTAAGAGCAAAATAATCAAGATTATTAATTCAATATATTTTCACATGTATTCCAAATAGTATAATTGAATTCAATTATATGATTTAATATTTTATTCTAAACATAAAAATTATAATAGGTTATCAATTGAATTCAAATATTCTTATGAATCAAATTCAATTCAGCATGTGATTTGGTTTCAAAGAGGCTGAAAGAGAAACCATAAATTTTTTACTATCATTCTATAATTTAAGAGGAAAAAAACTCATTGATCTAAAATATAGACTAATCTTTTTACAATAAGTTGATTTGATGACCTAGTAATTTAGAATTTAATTCTAAACATAAAAATTATAATAGGTTATCAATTAAATTCAAATATGCTTATGAATTAAATTAAATTCAATATATAATTTAGTTCCAAAAAGGTTGAAAAAAAACCATAAAATGTTTACAATCATTATATAATTTAGGAGGAAAAAAACTCATTGATCTAAAATATGGACTAATCTAATTACAATAAGTTGATTTGATGACCTAGTAACTTAGATTTCATGCAAGGTAAGATCACAAATTGAATTTGATAACTATATTAGAGATATGACATTATATTCTCTAGTTCATATAAGTAATTGTTGATCTTGTAGTGATGACAAAAATATTATTGATCTTGTACTCGTGAAAATGATTACCACACACGGTTTGTATTGGTGTGAAATTGTTTGAGTTAATTATTTTAATGTTATTTTGTTATTTCATATAATTTTTTTGCTCTGTTTTTTTCTTTTTTACCATTAGACCTCTCCAAATCTAATAAGAATATACACATTATATTTGAATCATTAAGAATTTATCACAACCAAACATTATATTTGAATCTTAATTGCTAAGGAAAAAAATACACTTCCTTGATCAATAAAAAAATTTAAAAGGAATCAGGGTTTCATTGTACACACAAACTCAATTTATTATGGATTGAAATAGTGAAATGATGATTTTTTCATTCCAAGAGAAAATCATTGAACTAATTATGAGCAATACAGTATTTTTATAAGATCTATTAGTCATTATCAAATTAGTTGGGAATAACTATGTGTTTGCACATTTTTAAATCACAATAAAATGAATAAATTGCTTTTACAAGAAAAAATTATTTAACTTGTGTATATAGGCTTTTTTGTATTTTCAATTTTTAAAGCACAATACAATAGCTAAATTACTCTTGGAAGCAAATATTCTTCAATTGATGTCCATGGGCTTTCTTATATTTTCACTTTGGTAAATTTTGATATTTTAATAAATATAAAATATAATTTAAAGACAAAACTGGAAAGCACGTATTAGCTGATAGGTGACACCCACACTCTTCGGACGACACATGAGGTGTCTCCCAGTGGCTAAACACTACATTCTGCGACGACATTGGAATTGTTTCAATGGCCCTTCCATCGTGCGTGTGGCTTACTAAAATCTGATTTGACATAATTGGTCATTTCTTTTCTTTTCTTTCTCCCTCCTCCTGAATTTTCACAAATCACCCTCGAAATCTTCAAAGTATCCCTTCAATTTATTTTTCCTTCAAATTTGGTCAATAATATTTTGATTACTATAAAATTAGAAATTATTTTTAATCTTATCCTCCTTTAATTTTTTTTTCCATCAAATTATAAAATTAAATTTGATGCATGTTCTTTTGATTACTATTAATTTTATTTGAGATAATTCTTAAATTTAAATTTTTTGTACTATTCATCCTCTATTTTTTTTTCCTATTAGATTTGATTCTCATTCTTTTAATAACTATTTTTTTTTAGTTTGGTATATTTTTAATTGATATTTTATCCTATTTCATTATTCAACATTAAATTGATTAGGAATTGAGCTTTTTAATTCAGCTCGGGTCTAGGCTTTAATGGGATGCGAGTTTGAAAAATTGACCTAGGTTTAGATGATTCGCTTAAGTTTGCTTCTTCTTCTTCTTTTTTTCATTTTTTAAGCTTATGTTTTTCCAGTTTCATCCTTCAATATTTATTTAATTGGAGATTGGACTGTATTATTTTTTTTATTTTCTTTCTATAGGATTTTTCACTAATTTTTAAAATGATCTGGGTTATCTTGAATCATGTCTTTTTATTATTCATTCTTTTTTTAAATTTAATATTTTTTTTAATAAATTTTATTTTTGAATTAAATTAAATGATTAAATATAAGCATGAGATGTTTATTTCATGATATTTTATTTAGTTTGTTTTTCGGGTCGTTACTCTAACGTCGTGTTCAGCCTCTTTCGATGTTGTTGTGTTACTTTTCACAGTGACATTAGAATCATCACGATGAGCTCTTTTTGGTGGTGGGGTGGTTTTCATGATGAAGTGATAGTGAGTCTGCGACAAGCTTCTTTCTCTTCTCCTCTTGAGTATGATATTAGCAGCTAATTTTTATAATTAATTTTTTGTTAACTTTATTTATTATCAATGCTTTTTTTTATCATTTTATTAAATTAACCGAGATTATTGAACCCAATAAAGTCAATTACTTGAGTCTTAGATTCTTAAAAAAAAAAAACGTTGGTGTCCCTTGAACACATTTTTTTATGTTAGAAAATTTGACCTGACTCACAGCACAATGAGGCCACTTATCTAATTCAATCTATTCTAAAGAATAATTAAAAATTGATATTGAACATCTATGGAGGAGAAGTGTTTTCGGAGTATATTATTTATATGGTTAGCACCAAATATTTAGAGAGACCATTAAAAAGATTTTCTATTAGAAAGAACCTTATAGGTGTTTGGTAGTGCGGGCATAACGCTTTTTGCCTAAAATTTAAAGTTTTTTTTATATATTTTTGAATTGTTTTGATGTCAAAAATGAATTTTAAAAAATAAAAAATTATTTTAATGCTTTTCTAAAAAAAAAAAACATTTTGAAATGCAACATTTATCACATTTTTAAACACATTTTAAGCATAAACATAACAATGCAATCTCACAAATAATTGGTAATAAGCAATGATAAATTATGGTTTTAACATGTTCAAGTGGGAGTTGTGACTCTTTTGAATCGAGAGCCAGAGAAATATATCCATAAGGAGATTTGTACCACTTGAATGTGAAAGGGATGAGCTTACAAATTAATGCAACAACTTACTAATTAGGTGTGTGAAATGATAGAGTTGTGTAATGTACTACTTGAGAACATGCTAATCAAATGATTGATTTGGTTTATTAAATGAACTTGTTACATTGAATCTGGATGAGTATCGAATTGACCTGCTATCAAACATCAAAACGTCGTTTTACATGTTATTTGTTTTTTAATTAATTAGATTTGTGATCCATGAAAGGGGGTCAAGAACCTGGAGATATACCACACAGGGAGTTTAATACAAGAGTTTGTCAAACATCTATCTAAATCACTGCAGCAGTAGCAGTAAGAGGTGGATTGATCGAATAAGAGTTTCCACCCTTTACTCGAGGATTGACATTGCAACTTGGACGACAGCACCAGGCTCCCATAAAGCAGGAGGTGAACAGCTCAAATCACAGATCCTGTGCCCTTCAATCTGGAAATTGAAATCACAACTTCACTTCGGCCAATCCCAAGGCTTGATGTTCAAACACAAATGTCTGCAAAATCCCATTTGACTGCACGTTCATTGGCTTTAACCCATGCAGGCTACAGCCATGCTATACATGGCTGGCAAAGTGAAGTGATCCTTTTCAACAAAACTGCCGACTTCTGTTGCTCCTTAAGAATTAAAAAGATTGTATCAATGGACCTGGGCTCGGTGCTAATGAGGTCTTGGTGTTTACCAAGACGTTATGTTATGTGTAGCAATACCAAGAAAACTTCTCGTTTGGAATGATGAAAATGGAGATTCTATTCCATAGTAAATCACCAAAATGGATGTTTAAGCTTTTTGGATAAAAAAAAGAGAGGTTATTAATAACTAAATGATTGATTTGATTATGATTATAGTTATGGTTATGGTTTTCATAATTACCAAACCAAAAGCCAAACTATAATCGAATAGAAATGAATAATATATATACACACACACATATACAAGTATTTAAATATTATAATTATGCCATTGATTATAAATAATTAGTGATTCATTTCCTGCTTTATTGATGCTTATTTCTAAAAAAATTTCATGGTTTTGAGACTTTTCTCATGTTTATTTTTATATGGCTATTATATAAATGGGCATTTTATGAAGTTTAATATATTTCTACCTGCAAAATATATTTTATTATTGTTATAATTGTATTTTTTTTTTATTAATGTTAATGTTAATATGTAATTCTTTGATTTTGTTAAATTTATTCCATGCTTAGATTTATTTAAAAATATATAAATAATTAATAGTTAACCAAATATATAACTAATAATCAATATTTATGGTGATGATTATGCGAAATCTTATGGTTATAGATAGTTATTAGTTTTTGGATTGGTCATGGTTATACCTAAAATCATAACCATTTTTAAAATTATTATCCATCTTATCATAATTTATTTTTAATCCTTTAACTTTATACTTTTTTACCAAAAAAAAAAACTACATTTTTATGAGATTTTTCTCATTTTAACCATTTTGGGGTGCTTTTATGATTTTTAATATTTTTTTTTAACCTAAGTACAAAAAAAAAAGAAAAAAAAATAAGTGAAATAAAAAATCTAGTTTGTAGAGTAACAAATATTCAAAGGAAAAGAAAAATACAAAAATCTAAATATGTAATTGGATATCCCTTTCTCATTTTATTTTTCTTTATCCAAACTTTCCCAAATAATTTAATCATACTTGAGGTTAATCCAATCTCTTGAACCAAACATAAAAAATTGTTTCTAGATAGCCAAGAACCTAGTCCAAAATCCATCCACATACATACTTCACGTAAGGATGAGCTACAATATTTTACTTAAAAACCCTTATATGGGATAAAGAAGAACCTTGATGTAAATCCACTGAAGTACTAATTAATTTTTAAAATATTTTTTTATGGTCATTGCTACATGATTTTTTTAATTAATTGCTAGATTGTTCTACTTGTTTTCAAGTATAATTATAAATTGCTTATATCGTTATTACAGACATAATCCTGTTTATTTTTAGAAGAATTTTAAAATGATTTTTTTTAATTTGTTATTAAATTGTTCCTATGTTTTAATCCTTTTGCTTTCAAGTAGATTTTTTTTTAATTTGTTGCTTAAATGCTTATACTTATTTTTAAGTAGAGTTCTAAATTGTTTTTAAGTCATTAACGACAAAAGGGAAAAGAAAAGAAAAAATTATGATTTTACCATATAGCCAAATTTAATTAAAATTTAGGGTTTTCGAGAAGTCGAGTTATGATTTTACCCCTATACTATATATTTTGTACAAAAAACTAAAATCCTAGATTAAATTATTCTTAGAATTAATTTTTTTTAATATGATTAGGAATGAATTAAATAGTTTAATACCAATTCTTTCTTCTTCTTTTTTGTAATATCCCAATTGAATTTGGATTGAAATAAAATGTTTACTTAAATGATACTTAGAAAAATAGTTTTCTAAATAAAGACACTTTTTAAGGCTATGAATTTTATTTACTTGATCTTAAAACAATTTAAGATATTAATAAGAATTCTAATATAATTAATTTTCTTGTTATATCATGAAAAATATTTTTCAAAGAAAAATGAATTAAATAGAATTTATTAATTTTAGAAATTATCAAATTGATCTAGAAGTATGAAATGTTATTTTAAAATTACATATAAAGCTATTAATTAAAACTAAAGCATGCATAATATATATATATATATATATATATATATATATATATATATATATATATATGGCATGATGAATGATTATATATATTAGAAGATCAATGTGATTGTGTTTTAAATGGTTAAATTATTTTAATATTAGATAGGGATTGTGTTCCTTGCCTTTTCTATAATTTTCTTCTTAGATGTAAAATTGTTTTATTATCTAAATTTCATTGAATGTAACTCGATGTTTCCTAATTAATTATGTAAATATTATGTAATTTAAAAAGGGAGCAATTTACATATGAGATTTATTCTGTAATTCAAGATAAAAAAAAAGAACGATGTAAAATTATACAACCATGGCTCTTATAAAAACTTATGAAGACGTGCAATAAATACTTAGGTTTTGACCACCTTATTTCCTTCAATGGATCGAGAGAACTAGTTTAAATATGTCCACAATTATCCAATTAAAATAGGATGTATGCTTATATATAATTGTTATGTATAATATAATAATCATGCCAAAGTATGAGACCTATTAATAAGACAAATTCTTTGTCAATACTTATTAAATACATATTAAGAATATGAGTTGTTGCCTTCCAATTTTATAAGCATAAAATGAGAGTTTCATTTATGATTAATTTGTTAAGTTATACAAGATCAACTTAAATAAAAAATGTTTAATGCTATAGAAATTAGATCCTACTTAACTAAACTTATACTATTTGGATGAGACACTTATGATCATATGATATAAGATGCAATAATTAGGTAAAACATATATGATATGTTTAGATAAAGAGTTATTATTTAATTGATCTAGGAGTTACATAGGGATGTGATTAATCAATTATGTTATCTACCTAATTGATCTAGGAGTCATTCAAGATCATATAAATTAAATGAGATCCTATCCTATTAGAAAATCTAAACGAGTTTTCCTAAATTAAAAGGAAAGTCTATTAATTTGAATGAAAATAATAGGAGACCAAATTATGATTAAATACCTTATCTAAATTTTACTATAAACATATATGTATGAAGCTAATAGTTGTTATCTTTATATGAATAAATTGATAAATCAATATGAGAAGCAATACATCCCTATTTTAGCATACTTAATGTTAACAAATTGACTGAATTAAACATCTTTGGCTAGAATCACAAAATGAGAATTGTTCTCCATCAAGAAAAAAGTTATATGGTATTGAAAATCTAATTTGTCTTATCCATAGCGAGGATGCTAATGATAATTTTGGGACTGGATATCAATGTCATATTAATGATGATGAGTATGATATATGTGTTCTATTAGCTAACATGTCACCTAAACTTTAAATGTAGCATCATAATATAGATGTTCATACTACAATTATACATCTCAAAGAAGTGATTGATATGGCTAGTAAGTTTAAGAGTATGAGACCTCTAGAAAGTGTTTTTTTGTTACAAGATAATATAAGGTTCTTCTATGAATACCCGTGATCTGAAAATGATTGGCTATATTGTAAAATTGGGCTTATATGCCTTTGCCATGGGTCATGAGTTAAATGTTGACTTGGTCTTATAGTTATTACCTCCTGTTTTAAATCAATTATCTTTGTTCTTTTAGGAATTGGTTGTAACCTATGAATGCACTTTGGATATGGATGGTGTATGTATGCCTAGATGTTTGTTTAATTTCTACCTTTATTTATCTTAAGTGTTGGGTTGGTTCATCTTTGTTTATCCTTCTTTTTGTTGATCGACAATTAAGGCTAGTTGAGTAAAAGGATTAGGGTTTTCTTTTAGAAAATAACCTATGGGGTATTAAACCACCCTATAACAGGTTGTTAGGATTTGTAATAAGGATGTTGGGTTATATAGGTGCTTGTATACTTATAGGGCAACTTATGTATCAAATATGACCATACCTAGGTTTGGATGTCATTATTGTAACACTTGATACGGTGACATGTAAGACCCTAAATGGATCATCGTGGTTCCAAAACCCCATTCTAGAGTAGTTATTACTAGGACTTGTTTTTCATATGTATAAGCTCATAAAGTTCTAAATTTAATTTGGTATAACTCACTCTGGATTTGATTCAATTGATCAAATACAACTTGTATATTTTTATTGACTATCATAATATTAGTATGGTAGGTCATGCTTATTGTGTTCTCTATCTCTATTTAGATATCTCTTATATCAATATTAGGGAGATTTAATAGTTCATACAAGGATAATCTTTTAGAATCAACCATAGCTGACTGGCTGGTTATTTAGTGTTCATCATAGTTGGTTATGACCATTTAACAACATTATCTATCCTATAAAAGGGATATGTATAGGGAAGTGTTTGAGGCACAAATGTATCAACATACCTGTTTATGGTTAGTTGTGATGTCATCATTAGGAATAACAAGAAAGTGAGAGAATGCATAAGGATATTAGGGTTTTTTATATGTAATTTTATGTTATAGAGACTATTAGATAATGAAGAGTCATCTTATAGCATGTCTTATACTGGTTGTTCCATAAAGACTTGTGGTGATGATGGATTATCAAGTTCTTTTTTGTTAGAAAATTGGCCTATATTGACTGTGCATCAAGTTTTGCAATGAAAAGTTTACTAGAATTATTTTTTGGTGCATAATTGTTTGTTAATGGAAGAAATACTTGATCTTGTCTTATTGGGCATGCCATTTGGTTCATCTAATAGATAATCATGCGATCGATTGTTAACTAATCAACTTACTAACCATCAATCTTCTAATCAATTATGCTACTTATTATCAATTTCCTCCTTGAACAAAGGAGATCTAAGTTGATGTTAAGAGTATATGGATCATTTAAAAATTCTTAAAAGAATTAATGATAATGCTTATAAAATGGATTTACTAGGTAAGTGTAGTGTTAGTGCTACTTTCAATATTTTTTTATCTCTATTTATTTGATGTAGGTGATGATTCATAGATGAATATTTCTGAGGAGAGAGGGAATGATACGATCAAGACTACACCAAAAAAATCCATTGCAAGTTCCAATTGAGTCAATTACAAGATTAAAAGTAAAGAATCTCAAAGATGTATTCAATAGGCTTATTTTGAATATTTAGGCCAATATGAGTTTCAAACAGGTTACATCTTCAAAAAATAATGATTAGACCTTAGTCAATTTAATCTATATATAAGAGGGACATCATTTATCTACTTCATAAGCTAATTAATTTCGGTAGTTAGAGACTTAATCTTTCTAATACATAGTTTTACTTTAACAAGCATAATTTTTTATCCGACTGTTGAATCAGGTTAAAACTCAACCAAAAAATTTTAGAGGTCTTGTTCTATATTGGATTAAACTTTTAGGGCAATAAGAGTTTTAGAAGACCTTGTGATGAGGTCTAAAAGCTATTATACGGGAATTATATTAGTTTCCTAATTGATTTAAGATTTTTTTTCCTATTTTATTTAGAAATATGTTATTATTTTTCTAGCATTGTTTATGTTTTTACTTATTATAAATAGGGTTATTTAACTTGTATTTTGGTTGTTTTTAATAGACTTTAATTTCAACAATTATTATTGTGTGTGAGTTTTTGCTCATTCTTTCATAGTTCTTTATGAAACTACTCTGACTTATCAAAGAATTAACTAAGCTTCACATCATCTTCTATACTTCTTGTTCATATCTATATATAAGTGTTGTGTGGAGGTTCGGTTACTTATGATTTTGGTGCCTCAATACAGATTATTATTATGTTAAACTCAATCACAAGTTTGAATTTAGCTTTCTTAGAAAGAGTTAATTTGACTATGAGTTTCGAGACCTTTTTTTCAAGGGATTCACATCAGTTGCTATCAGAACAAGGCTTTAAATAAGGTTATATCCCTTTTATCTTCAAGTTTTATCATACTCCATTGTTGCTAAATTCCTTTTCTTCTCTAAAACTAGCTATGACATTAAGTTTAAAAAAAGAAGAAATTATTTATGATCTTAATTAAATAAAGTCTTATATAAAAAAAAAAGATAAGACTTTTTTGAGATATAAAAAAACAAGGAGCAAACCATAATTTCTCAAATCTTATATTAAAATGAAAAACAAACCAAAATATAGAAGATTTTTTTTGTAATTATCCCTTGTTTATTATATTATAACTTCCTTAATATTTGCCAAATTTAAATGTAAAATTATTTTATTTATTTATTATTATTATTATTATTAACTTAAAAGAACTCATGTTTCATAAATGTAAGGAAAAATAGGTCTCTTTATTTTTTGAGATATACTTCCTTTATTATTAGAGATATGAATAGGTTTTCCTTTTCAATAAAAGAAGATAATATTAATGAATTTTATAATCTCCTCACCTATTTAATTCTAAATGCTAGCATAAAAAAATTAGAAACTTTAGAGTATGTATGGATTACTATCAATATTATTTTATGTATTCATCTTGATGAAAGGAGACATAGAGATGGATAAAAACTATTTTAAAATCTTTAAAATTCTCCATGAAAATTTTGAATAGATTATCAAAGAGTTAAATCTTGTAAAGATTAATTAAAAAGAAAAAAAAAACAAAAAAGGGCCTCCTTGTTCGTAGCCCAGTCGCATCCCATTTAACAGAATTGTTTTTGAAGGACATTAAAACAAGGTGGTTTTGTGAAGAATCACTCTTAAAAAGAACGATGTTGTTTTGCATGGATATGATAACCTCTATTTGCTTCTACCATTAAACTCCAATCTTGTAAGTGTGTCCTAGATAATTCCTAGGTAACTGGCTTGCATTACATTATAGGTCAGACAAAAAAAAAATGTAAAAAAAAGAATATTTAGGTAGTGACAATATTATTATTTAACAAGTTAATTTTAAAATCTCATAATACCACTCTTTATCTAGTCAAGGCTTTAAATTAGATTTTTTTGGAGTTGTTCTAATGTGATTCAATTGACTTGGCATGTCAAAGACAATTTGAAAGACTAGTAAAAACATGGTTTGATTTAAAAAAGATTTCAAGATGACATCTTTTTTAAACATTAAAATAATAACATATTGGATTGACTCGGGTTAACCCTAGTTAAAAAAAAAATGAACACTCAAAAAATTGAGTTCTAACCCAATTTAAGGATATTTGTTTGAGATCGCAATAACCTTGTAAAAATAAAAAATATATGTTTTTTATAATTTAAAAAATAAATTAAGAAATATATGAAATGATAAATAAAAAAGAGTTGTTAACATTAATTAAATATTAAATAAAAACTTAATCTTCATGGTAGAAAAAAAAAAAGACAGATGTATATGTAAATGTTTATATCAACTATCTTTTTTATTTTAAATATTTTTATTCATTTTATCTTAGTAGCTAATTGTTGTTGTTAATAACAAATTATTTTTGTTTTATATAAATTTTATACAAATACAACTAATTTATATAAAATACAAGAGGAAAAAAGATTCAAGACAAAACAAACTAATCACTTTAAAATATCACGCAAGTAAAAAAAAGTAAAATAAGAATCAATCCTTATTTGAAAAACTAAGCTAATTCAATAGAAACAATTAATGGAAAAAGATAACAAAGGAGTGTTAGATGCTAATAGACTAGGCTTACACACTCCCACCCAATCTTAATTAAATAAAAAGCTCTGGCTTGCACATGGTTTTTTTTTTTTTTTTGCCAACTATTTTTTTTATTATTAAGCATACAATACGTCGCTTGTAGTAGGAGACAATCTATTTTCATCTAAAAAATTATAAAAACCTTCGTAAATCACTTATTAATCCTAAAACACTATGAAATCACTAAAAAAAAATTCAACTAGATAAAAAATATCTAAATAGAACCCAATCTATTTTTTTTTAAGAATATTTCATTATCCATAATAAGACAAGTTTCGTTGCTGAAAAGTGATTGTTTACCAACTTTCTTTCTCCTTCATTGTTTTAAGGAGAAATTTTCTTTTATCTCTCAAATTGAAGAACTATAATGTTAAGAAAATGATCTTTTGGATGAAAATTATTAAAAATTAAAGGAATTGTAAAGTAAGAGAAAAAAAAAAGGTAGATTAAACAAAATGTTTTCTAGCGAATTTGAAATTGACCATGAGATTTCCTTTTATTTTATACTTTGATCCTCTTTTGTTGAATCTTTTCTTTCCAAAATAAATTTTAATAAATTGATCATTAATTTAGACATAGAAGGTTGCAATTGAATAAAAGTTTGAGAGCAAAAATGAAAAAAAAAAGATATTGTAGATTATTATAGTGTTATACCTATATGTTTTAGTATATTTTGTAATATTAGATTAATATACTAAAATAGAATAAAAAAAAATTATCTCATTGGATTAAGAAAGATAAATTATCTTAAATTTCAAAATTTGTTCATTTATTATTTATTAACGGCACCTAACCCCAACACGTTGGCATGTTTCCTTATCCTTGTTTAGAGGTTACTAGTAAAAATCGAGAGTAGTGTTAAGGTTATTAAAATTGTAATTTAACTCATAAAATTATACTATTTTTTTAGTTAATATATGTTTAACGTGCAGAATCGCTTTAAAAACTTGAAAATTGATAAAATCGGATTGAAATCAAGTGAAATCGGATAAAATCATAAAAATTAATGATTTTAATATCGATTTTACGATTTCAGCAGCATATCTAATTTTTTTATATTAAAGTGCCTTTTTGGAGGAGCCAAAGTCTGTTGTCAGTAAGTTATGGATTACGGATTTGACTAGCTTTTTTTGCTTTAGACTTTACTTCTACTCTAGCCATAGGCCAGTTATATTGAAAAGCTTTGACATAAAAAAAACAAAAAAGTACATTTACAGTAATAAAGTTGTTTGTTTTTGTTTTTTTAAAATATTTTAAGAATTTTAATATATATTTTAAAAAATTTATTTAAAAAAAGATTAATTATATGAATTGTTATGTATAACACATATATTATAGTACTTATTTTTTAACAAAAAATTAATTAGAATCATATTATGTTTGAAGTGATTACAAAGCTGATTTAAACTATATATTAATTTTTATTTAAATTATGTATTTTAAGGTGCTTGAATTATATATGAAAAAAATATATGATTTTACAATCTGAGTTTATTTTATATTTTTCATGTTTATATTTTTGACAACTTTAGTGTCAATAGTTATTAAAAAAAAATACAAAAGATTTTGATCATTTAAGCTCTCCCGTATGGAGAAATTTAAATTACCTTCTAGTTTTCCACATCATCAAACGGGTAAAAATAGTTACTCCGTAAAAAAGAGAAGGTGAAAACTGAAAAGTGAAAACAAATATTAATACCCAGCAGGTCAGGTCAGCACCCGAATTAAGAGGGGAAAAAAAAGGCAGGACCCGAGCAGTTAAGTGGGTCCTTTTTAGACTGGATGAACAAAACCCCTCCAAAGTTAGGGTTTTTGGCCAAAAAACGGGTCGTTCAAATTTCACAGAGCTAGCTCGCCTGCAGACGCTGCGACGGAGAGAGAGAGAGAGGGAGAGAGATGTGGAGATCAATAGCAGCAAAATCCAGAGTGGTAGCACGGAACTTTGGTGCAACCCAAAACCCCAACAACAGCAACAAGGTATATCCTTCTCAATCTCATATCTCCATATGGGTTTCCTCTCAATCTAGTGAAAACCTTAGATTCCTCTCATATTTCTCTTCAAACCCAAATGAAAACGATCATTCCCCCCCTACCAATGATGATTCTTCAATTATTTCTGGGGAACATAACGATACCCAGTTTGAGGGTTTATCAGAGCAAATTCCACTGCCTTTTAGTGAAAATGGTGATGCCCGGATGGACACTTGTGCTTCGGGGGATGTGAGTGTTGACAGTCTTTCTGGAGAAGAGAATGTGGAGAGCGAGACTTATGAGATAGATGTTGAGAAGTTGGAGAATGTGTTGCTTCTGTTACAAAGTAGTGATGATGGGTCTTTAGAGTCAACTCTTGATACTTTTAGCTTGGATTTACATGAGGAGTTTGTGGTGAAAGTGCTCGAGACCCCGCATGTTTTGGGAGAGAATTTGATTAGGTTTTTTAAATGGGCGATGAAGAAGCAGGATCTTAGCGTTACCACTCGTGTAATTGATGTGCTTGTTTCCTCTATATGTAGTAGTGATCTTAGAAGAAAAAATGCTTATGCTTTGTGGGATTTGGTTAGGGAAATTGGCGAAAAGAATGAGGGTTTGGTGAGTGTAGGGAGTCTTAATCAGTTGATAGCTTTGTTGTCTAAGTTAGGTAAAGGGAAGGCAGCTTTAGAGGTTTTTGACAAATCAAAGGATTTTGGTTGTGTCCCGGATTCCGAGACATATTATTATACAATTGAAGCCCTTTGTAGGCGATCCTTTTATGATTGGGCTTGGATAGTTTGTGAGAAGATGCTGGATCAAGGACCCTTACCTGATAGTGAGAAAATCGGTAAGATTATTTGTTGGTTTTGTAAAGGGAGTAAGGCAAAAGATGCCCACAAAGTTTATTTATTGGCAAAGGAGAAGAGCAAGTGCCCACCTAAGCCTGCTCTCTATTTTTTGATTGGATCACTATGCCGGGATGATGGAACTGTCAATTTAGCTTTGGAGATGTTGAATGATTTTGAAGGAGAAGCAAAAAAGTATGCGATTAAGCCTTTTTCATCTGTTATTCGTGGTTTGTGTAGGATCAAAGATCTTGATGGTGCTAAACAGTTACTTTCAAAGATGATTGTTGAGGGCCCACCTCCCGGCAATGCTGTTTTTAATACAGTTATCAGTGGCTATTGTAAGGGTGGAGATATGAAGGAGGCAATAGAGATTATGAAACTTATGGAAAGTAGGGGTCTGAAACCAGATGTGTACACTTATACTGTTATTATTAGTGGTTATTCAAGTGGTGGTCAGATGGAGGAGGCATGCTACATACTATCAGAAGCAAAAAAGAAGCACTCTAAACTGAGTCCTGTAACTTACCATGCACTTATTCGAGGGTATTGCAAACTAGACCAGTTTGACAAAGCTTTGGAGTTGTTGGCAGAGATGGAGAAGTTTGGGGTTCAACCTAATGCAGATGAGTACAATAAGCTGATTCAATCTCTTTGCTTAAAGTCCTTAGATTGGGGAACAGCAGAGAAGCTGTTTGCAGAAATGAAGGAGAAAGGCTTGTATCTAAATTCAATCACCCGGAGCCTTATAACCGCAGTCAAGGAGCTGGAGCAGGAGGGGTTAGCAAAAGAAGTAGGCATTGAAGTCTGAATTTTTAGTGTGGTTCTCTTGTGTAACTTTCAAATGTTCCAAGTCTTTACTTTGTAGTTAGTGTCTTGCCCTTTTCCATAAAATAACGAGGGAAACTCTACAGTTCAATTTTGTTGGCATGCATTCGACCTCATTTCAATTCTATGAATCTTAAAAAAGTTCCAATTTTTTTCATGCGATCCATTTATTTGATGTTCTCGCTTCAGATTTGTGCTCCCACTGTCCTGCCTAAGCCGGATGTTTGTTGACTACAACAAATTGGCTCTGTTTTCAGTGATATATGAACTGTGAGGTTATGTTTATCGATGCCATTTTCCCAAATCAGGACAGGTTTTGCAAAGAATGCTGGTATCTGTGTAGATGCATTATTTTGGTTTACGTTTGAAAGAGTTTTTAATATTGCTTCATGCATATGTAGCAGGGCTACCTGATATATCTGTTATTCATGGGGGTAAGATAAATTAACTGATCTGGACCTTAACTGGTTATGTGAGGTGTATTTTCTTTGTTGAGGTGCATCTTCTGCTGCAGCAAGTTATTTGGTTAGGTTTTTGGCTAATTCTTGAATTAAGGAACTGGATAATTTCATGACTTGATGCTGGTTTGTATTAAAAATAAAAAACGTGTGTAGTTTAATTAAGAAGAATATTTGCTTACTTTGTAAATCAATGAAGAAAGCTGAAATTGACTATCAATTAGTGAAGATAGCAGAGATCAATTATCGATTAAGAAGAGGAGGATATAAGGATTTATGTTATTGATTGATGATCATGTTCTATTCATAGCAAAAGTCTTTAGTAGTTAAACTAGTAGATGTTTGTATAGGATTGATAATTTAAGTTTATGTGAAATTCAATTCACTTGCTAATGATGGATCGGGTAGGCATAAATAGGAGAAATCCATTAGAAACTTAATCCACATTGCACATAAGAAACTCTTTATTGAAGTGGGCATAGAGGGGATTTATTTTTATATTTTAAAAGTATTTTTTTAAAATTATTATTTTTATTTTTAAATTGTTTTGACATGGTAATATTAAAAATAATTTTTAAAAAATAAAAAATATTATTTTAATATATTTTCAAGGAAATTTTTTTGGATAAAACCCCATTTCAACTCTTAAACCCAGTGTTATTAAACTCGGCTCGGCTCAGCGGGTCGACCTGGGACCCGGTGGTTGGATTGGTCCGGGTTTACTAAAAGACCAGCTGGGACAACAGCTAGGTCAAACCCGGGTGACCTGGCGGGTCGACCCATTACTCGAGCGAACTCGGACGAGACCCGATTTTTTTTTCTTTTCAAATGTGGGATTTGAAACCCATTAGTATATAACTATATATACTCTATGTTCCCAAGAAAAAAGTCATGTTTTTTAATGTGGGATAAAAAACATTTTGGTTTAAATACTTCAACTTAAAAGGATAATATAGTATCTTTTTAATATGGGATTTGAAGCCCTTTAATATATATACTCTATGTTCCCAAGAAAAAAAATCATGTATTTTCAATGTGGGATAAAAAAATATTTTGGTTTAAATATTTCAACTTAAAAGGATAATATAGTATTCTTTTCAATGTGGGATTTGAAGCCTTTTTCGTATATATACTCTATTCCATAAAAAAAATTATGTTTTTTCAATGTGGAATAAAAAAATTTTTGGTTTAAATACTTCAAATTAAAATGATAACAAATATCTTTTCAATATGAAATTTGAAGCCTTTTCATATATATACTCTACGTTCCCATGAAAAAAGTTATGTTTTTTTAATGTAGGATTTGAAATCCATTAGTATATATATTCTATGTTCTCAAGAAAAAAAATTATATTTTTTCAATGTGGGATAAAAAAACTTTTTAGTTTAAATACTTCAACTTAAAAGGGTAATATAGTATCTTTTCAATGTGAGATTTGAAACCCTTTCGTGTATATATATTCTATGTTCTCATGAAAGAAGTTATATTTTTTCAATGTGGAATTTGAAACCTATTAGTATATATACTCTATGTTCCCAAGAAAAAAGTTATGTTTTTTCGATGTGGGATAAAAAACTTTTTTGGTTTAAATACTTTAACTTAAAAGCTTAACATAATATCCTTTTAAGATGGGATAAAAAACTTTTTTAAATATTCTTTTAAACTTCATTGTTTACAACATGTATAACCTATATTTAGTTATTTAGATGGATTTTTTCATATGAAATACTAAAACTTTTTTTTTTTAATTTTTCCAGGTTGATCTGAGTTGAGCCGGGTTGACCCATGAAACCCAGAATGGCCCCTTGGTCGGGTCAACCCCTAGACCGGGTTTAATAACTATGCTTAAACCCACAAAACTAATGCTTCAAACACAACAAACAAAACCCATATCAGAAGATTTGTTTCTCAAATTACCATTACCTTATCTTTATAAAACTTCTTAAGCTCGACTGGGTTTCTTCGGTCTTTCACCAGGAATTGTCATGGTGGTTGGTTGGGTTTCTTGCCAGCAAGGAAAAGAGAGGGTTTCTTGCTAGAAACATGAAATATATAGTAATGGCTTCAATTATTTCTTACGGGCTTGCTTGAAATTAAAAAGGAAAAGAAAAAAAGAAGAAGAAGTTAACCATAATGGCTGAGGTTGAGGTTTTTTTAGTTTAATAAAGGTTTATCAGTTATCAAATGAAAAATAATGATAATTTTATAAATAATTTAATATTTTTTTTTGAATTTTTTTTTTGCATGTTATCTTGAGGATATAAATTGTTATAAACATATAAACTCTAAAACATTTTGTTTAATCGATTTGTTTTTTATCAAGCTTGTTCTTAGATTGTTAAAAGAAAGTAGATGGTGTTGATGAAAAAAAAAACTTTTATCAGCTCTACTACTAAAAAAATATCTTTTGATCGCAAAATTGTATATACGCAGTGGCCACGTTACCATCTAGATTTTGAAGACGCCACTATAATTTTTTTTTAAAATAATATTTAGGTGCTGTGAATGTGCTTTTTTTTATAAAAAATTTATAATTGTTATAGATGCAATTGTTAAATAAATTAGTTTTATTTTAATTAAGTGAAATTTTTTTGTAGCAATGATAGTAATCGGATCAAAATTAAAAAAAAATGATTAAGATAATTTGGAGAAAAACAATGTTGTTTAATTTTCAGCCAATAAAATATGAAAGGACGAAATTAGATTAAAAAAGAGTTAAAAATTGACTCGAGTAAACACGAGTTGGTATGACTAACATGAACCTAGGTAATAAGGGATGAGTTGATATGGGTTAACCTATGAAACCCATAATTTATACCATAAAATTAGGATAATCCAATAGAAAATAAATCAAAGAAAACTACAAAGCTTATTTTTTTAAAAAAAAATAATTAATGTTGACAGATGAAATCGGAAGAGAAAATAAGTAAACAAAAATATCAACCCACATTAACTATTCAAACTTGTGACCCGGGTCATTAGATTAGAAACATCATACATGGAAAAACTATGAAGCTTAATCCCCAACCAATTAAATATTGAAGGATAAAATCAGGAAAAAAATAAATTATACAAAATAATACAAAGTAAAAAATAACAATTAAAAGAATGATGATAAAAATTGAAATAAAAAAATTAGATGACAAAAGAAAAAAAGAAAAATCACTTTAACAAAAGGACAAAAAAAAACCAAAAGAACGAGGACCAAATTAGAAAAAAATAATATACCATAAATTTAGATTGAAAAATGAAATTGAAAACTAATAAAACTTTTACAAAAAGGTCACAGAAAAAAATTAGAAATCAAAATAATAAGGATCACATTAGAAAAAAATAATATATCACAAATCGAGATTGAAGAATGAAATTAAAAACAACCAAAACTTTTACAAAATAATTAAGAACAAAAATCATAAATCAAAACAATAAGGATTAAAGTTGAAATATCAACAACAAAAATAACCAACCTGTAATTCTCAAAGCAGGATAGAGAAAATAAAAAAGAAAAGAAAAGAAAACCGCACTAGCAATAAACCACCCACCTCCACTAACACGTATCGTACCAACAGGAAGAGGACTCGGTGGCGTTTCTAACGATATGATATAATGAAATGTGTGGCCACTAGGAGGCACTGTGTAAGCCGCTCGAAGTGCGAGGACATCTTTCATGTGTTAGCAACTTTTTTATTTAAATAATAATTAATCCTTATTAAAAGATTAAATTGTCCTCGGTGAACCTGGTAATAACAAAAAATCAGAGCGAAAAAACCAAAAAGCCCTGGATGCATGATTTAATTTTTTATTTAAAGGATAAATTTATCATTTTACTATATTTAAAAATAATAAGACATAAATATCATGTAAAAAGATTGAAATACCATCAAGGCAATTGTTTTTTTTAAAAGACAAAACAGTAATTATATTGCAGTGGTGAATAGTAAAATGTGTATAGTGAATTTGTCTCCCCTTAATTTTATAGCTTTTTTGTTATATATATATAGCGAATGAATCATTTCGAATATGAAAGATCTCTTATGAATTTGTCTCCCCATCTGCATAATCTCGTCTTAAGCTATGCTCTAAGAAGAAGAGGGCATCCTTAGATGAAGTCTCCAGCTCTTCTGGATGCCATTAATATAACCTTGCCTGATCAATTCTTTGTTTTCTTTGGAAAATATTCCCAAAGATACATGTCTCTCTTAAAGGGGATAGAATCCCTGCGGACTTCACATAAACCATCCATAACTGAAATGACCACTTCTGTCCCACGCTCTAGCCACAATATCGCGGTAATCTGAGTGGGAAGCCCAAGATAATTACCTGTCAATATATATGAGAGGTCTACCTCATATCAGAATGAAGACCACAGAAATTCTCCACGTAAGCTTCAGGGAAAGCTGCCTGCCAGTCAAAGTTAGCCATGGCTCTGTCCAATCTTTTGGCTAGATATCGGACTCCATTTATGTGCCTATGCTAAGTAAATGTAAGACCCTGACACCCCAAATCCACCGAAGTCATATATATCCTCAGTATAAGATGAGCCCCCAGATTGCTTTGCCCTACTTATCTCCTCTTGAGTTGGAACCCTATTCAAACTGCTTGCAGAGAACACCATTGGTTTCATAAGAGAGGTCTCTAAACGAGAAACCTGGCTAGATACGCTATGAACAACTATTGTGGCGTTGTTAATAGGGATTTACTCTTTTTAGCTTTAGTACGATTTCCCTTTATCAACGTCATGGGTTGACTTTTCGGTTTAGGCACAGCTGCTGGGCCATACCCATTACCCTGTACAGATAAACTAGTTGCATCCAGTCTCTCACTAGGGCTAGACACAATGCCTACGGTTGAGCCCCAGTCCGCATCCTCTATGCTGTTATTGCTTTTCCCGTTAATATTTCACGTAGTTCTCGCCCTTTTATACATCCCCTTTCAATTTCTTCTTTTTTGTAATAAGTAGGCACTCACCATGCATCTCGTTAGGGTTAGCAAAAGTAATGGGATATGATGAAGAGCCGTTACATGTTTCCTTATGATCCAGCCTTACCGCCGTCAGCTCCTGGCCTGCGCTTCTCGTTTCAGCCATCCCCTCAGGCAGGTCTTTAATCATCCGACAATCTTTACCTAGATGGTCGCAACACCCACATTTTCCACAGATAATATGCAGCCCCTCATACTCCACCTTGTACCAATGATCCCTTACCCAGATCTTCCCTACACAAATTCTAGCAAACCGTCCACGTTCGACATTGAGTGTATTCATATCAGGTTTGCCTATGGCCATTGCCATCAGAATATTTTCATCGTAAAAATTAAGCTAAGTTAGGACTAGGGATTCGGATCCAGACCATAGTCTTGTTAATCTTAGCTTAAGAAGCGACAAAGTCTGTCGACCACTGGCTCACTGCTAGAAAGTGATCGAATATCATCCATGGTCCTCCATTGAAGACTTTTGCTCTATCCTCTTCACGATCAAACTTGGTCATAAAAAACTGTTCCCCACATCCATCAACTCAAAACTACCAGCCAATTTCAATATGTTCTTCAAGCGTAGATTCATCTGGTAGATGCCAATCTCCTTACCTAGCAGTTTTATATATAATCAGGGAGTCCTGCCAATGGTAGCACAATTCCTCATAAACTAAGTCTTCTATGAAGATTTTAGGCAATAGACGATTGCCATTCTCATGCTCAATTCTAACCAAATTAGCATCAATCAGGTTCATCCTGCCTCTTGCCTAGGGAGGACTTTATCTTTGAAGGAGATTTTTCCATCAACCATATAGGAAGTAGACTCGTTATCCAGTTTTAATCTGTTTTTTTTAAAGAAAAAAATTAAAATTTTTTTATTTTAAATTAATTTTTTTAGTATTTTTAAATCGTTTTAATATAAAAAGATATTATTTTAATATTTTAATAAATAAAAAATATTTTAAATATACTTTTAAAAGGGTGACTTCATAAAAAAAAACAAGATAATGGAGGATAAACTAAAATGGCAGTAGAATAAAGATATACATATTTGTCGTGAAATCAAGTTTTTGTAAAACAATGAAAACATCATCTTTCCTGTCATCGCTCCAAATATTCTTACACCTGAGGATTGCCAAATATTTGTAGCTCCAAATATATATTCTCAGCTACAAATTCCTTTTCTTTTCTTTTTATTTAATTAAGAGTGGAATAACTTAAGGAAAGAAAGATAAAAAAGAAAAAAACAGAGAGACACACATAAAAGTCTCTTGTAGAGAGAGACAAAGCATGAGCACTTCTTCCTCTGTTTCCATTTCAACAATTCCTCTCTTTAGATCTTAGTTTCTCTCAAGTTTCCCAACAGGGTCTTCTCCAATATGGTAAATTCTCAATCTCTTACTCTTTATTACCTCCTGATCTCTACCAACCATTTTCTGGGTCTTGATCCACATCAATTCATATGCTTAAATTTTCTTCTTCTTTTTTTGGATCGTCAGGCATCATGGATTGCCTTTTGATCGGTGCTGGAAGGATCAGATGGTACTAGATTGGATTTGTTAAACACCCACTTCACTTTTTTTACTGGGCACCAACCAGATTCTATCTAAATTATCGCAAAAGGTCTTCTTTTATTTGCTCTTATTCACAGATTGATCTGTTTTTTCTTTGATACACATTGAGTATTTTCATTTATCATCATTGCAACTTGTGTAATTAATACTTGTTACTATGAAATAAGCTAATGACTGTTAGATTCTCAACTGAATTATAGATTTTCAGTTTTGAACTACTTTTGTCTTTTGAGATATTGGTATTGGCAATTGATGAGGCAATTTTTTGTAATGGATTCTTGTAGCAAGGGATGGAATCAGATCTTGGTAAGCTCTTCATTGGTGGGATTTCATGGGACACTGACGAGGAACGTCTTAAGGAATATTTTAGCAAGTATGGGGAAGTGGTTGAGGCTGTGATCATGAGAGATCGTGTTACAGGCCGTGCCCGTGGCTTTGGTTTTGTTGTCTTTGCAGATCCTATTGTTGCCGAGAGGGTCATCATGGAGAAGCACGTGGTTGATGGCCGCACAGTGAGTAGCTTGATTGCAAATATCTGCTATGCATTCTGAATATTTTTGGTGCCATGTTACCTTTCTTGTTTTAATTCACTTCATATTTGTTTAAATGTCCAAATACATGAGTTAAACATATTATTTCTCCCTAGTTTAATTCTGAGTTCATATTGTGAAATTTATATCAGGAAAACAATACATTCTTATTTGACTTTAGATGCAGAGCATTTTGAAATTTATGGGCTTCATGTTTAGTACTCTGTATTAAAGAGTGGAAGAGAACGCATGATTCTAGTCTCTTACTGCTAAATGAAATGTAAATCCAATTTGGCCTGAACTAGAAATTGACTCTCAGTGTATGCTTGAAGCTGAGAATGAAATGTAGCTGCTTGATTTTAGATAACATATTCTCAATTTTTCAGGTTGAAGCAAAGAAGGCTGTTCCTAGGGATGACCAGCACATTTTAAGTAGAAACATTAGTAGTATTCATGGTTCTCCAGGTCCTGGACGCACCAAAAAGATTTTTGTTGGAGGCCTTGCGTCTACGGTTACAGAGAATGACTTCAAGAAGTACTTTGAGCAGTTTGGTATTATTACTGATGTTGTAGTGATGTATGATCACAACACTCTGAGGCCAAGAGGCTTTGGCTTCATCACTTATGATTCTGAGGAAGCAGTGGACAGAGTTCTGCATAAAACATTTCATGAACTCAATGGTAAAATGGTTGAGGTCAAGAGGGCAGTCCCAAAGGAGCTTTCACCAGGTCCTAGTCGGAGCCCTCTGATGGGGTATAACTATGGTTTGACTAGGGCCAACAACTTCCTTAATGCATATGCTCAGGGATATAATATGAGCTCTATTGGAGGTTTTGGAATGAGGATGGATAGTAGGTTTAATCCACTCGCCACTGGTCGAAGTGGATTTGCTCCCTTTAGCACCACTGGTTATGGGATGAGTATGAATTTAGAGCCAGCCTTGAGTCCAAGCTATGGTGGAGGTTCCAACTTTGGTAACACTCCTGCATATGGGCGGATCCCAAGTCCTTATTATAGTGGGAATCCAAGCAGGTACAACACACCAGTAGGTTATGGTGGGGGGGATGCAAGAAATGATTCTCTCTTAAGCCCTACTACTTGGAATGTCTGGGGAAATGGCAGCCACAATACTGCCACAAATCCTGCCAGCCCTGGTCCTTTATTGGGCTCCAGAACTGGAAATTTTGGAGTTTCATTTGGGAATAGTGGATCGAATTGGGGCACTTCTCCTGTATCAGCTCAAGGCAGAGGAAGTGCTTCTGGCTATACTACTGGCAGCATGGGTTATGGGAGTGGTGACAACAATTATGGTTTGAGTGGGGCAGGATATGTAAGAAACAGTGGCACTGGTGCACCACCAACATCATCATTCTCTGGGTCAGCTGGTGGTTATGAGGGGTCCTATGGGGACCTTTATCGCAGTGGTTCTGTTTATGGTGATTCAACTTGGCAATCTGGTACTCCTGAGCTTGATGGTTGTGGTTCATTTGGTTATGGGCTCGGTGATGTAGCTTCAGATGTTACAACTAAGAGTTCCGAGGGTTATATTGGAAGTTATGGTGTTACAAGTAGACAATCAAATAGAGGTAACCCTTTCTTCGAACATTCTTGAAATAAGTTAGGTTGTTAACAATACTTGATAGAATAATATATACATATATGCCAGCGCACATGGGCATCTGTGTGCATGCAAGTGTCACAGATATTTTATGTTGAGTGAAAAGTCCTAGGAGTAGAATGCTTACTGGAACATCAAAAGAAGTCATTTGATTTTTGTGTGCTAATTTATTTCTTCTGCACTGACAAGTTCATAGGAAAAACTCAATTAAGTTTGCTTATAAAGTAAATGAAGGTTACATCATCTCATCCTCATGGTGTGATGTTATCCACTTCCCTTGAAGATATGTCCTCATCAATGTTAAAATCTGATATCATAGCTTGATTGCCCTTAACCTGCATTTCTATTGTGAAGGATCTACAGTCCTGCCTCTAGTTATGCGTGATATGTACATGACATGCTGTAGTGGCTGTAAACTAATTTTCTACAAGTTTTAAAATCTACATGGATGTTTTCTTTAACTATTTTGACTGGCCTTTTCTTGCATATAATCCTTACATTCATAACAATCTGCATTGATGACTTATCAGAACTTCATTTTTTATTTCCAGATTTTTAAGCAACTGGTAGTCCTATTAATATATTGTTGAATTCTCTAACGTGGGGATGCAATTGGATACACAACTGGGCAGAAGTTGGAATTTTCATAGGTCTCTCGTTATTTTCTTTTGGAGTGAAAGTGGGCATCTTTAATCATGCAATTGCCCATGAAATGCACCCAGTTTTTAGCTCTTTTGGTTACTGATGTTTGATAGCTAATTGCTAACATCTGGTACTAATTTACCTTTTCTTTTATTTGGTACTTGCTTCAGGAATTGCTACCTAGGAGATCTGTTAATGGATATCACATGATAATTGTAGGTGCAGGAATCTGGTTAAACAGGTGAAGAATTGTGAATTTCATCATACGTCCCCTCTTGATTACGTTCAGCTTATAAAGAAATTGATCTTGTAGAGCTAACAAGGGTTCTTGATTTGCATTATACACGTTGAGAGCAGCAGCAGTTACAAGGGATTTTCTGTAAGGTTTGAGATTTGATTTGATTTTTTTTCCCTTCTTTCTAAATTAGTCAGAGGCTTAGGTTCCTTTCATGGTATTTGAGTGAGGTGTAAGATCAGATTGCGGGATATATACTCAGGAAGATTGGCTCCATAAATGTTCGTGAATCTCCTGTGGGGGCACATGTTAGCAGTTGGTAAGAAAAGAGTATTTTCTTTCATTTTTTTCTTTTGCCTGCCAAAGGTGCTGGATGTTGTCAGTATCTTTACTTGGGATTTGTCTCTCCCAGATTGTATTTGAGGTTCTCTGCCTCTCTGCTAGTGTGAAACATTACAAGGGATGGTCTTATACGATTCCCATAAATAAGTTACTGAATATTCTGATTCATTTTTTATTAATTGTGACAAAGCAAGTTTTACACACACAGGCTGTTCTTTCATCTATCTTTATAGTATTAATTTGTTATTGGGGTTTGCTGATATTGAGATTAGCTTGTTTCTATTTACATTAGGGCTAATATGGCTATAATTAGGTGCTGAGACTCTATATTATCTGCAAATGCTTCAGCTGTTATGGACTTAATTGTAGATTTTCTGCTGTTATGGACTACAACTGAGGATCGGTTTAACTATTCACATGAGTAGTTCAACTAGGTTAATATATGGTTTTAATTGTTTTATAATAACTTCGTGTCGTAAATTTAGTTGGTTAGCTTGCGGGACAAGCTAGATGTCGCGGGTTCAAGCATTGGAGGGTGTGAATATTTTCTTCTTTGTGACAGACAACTTGCACGATTTTTCTTTGACTGTAAAAAAAAAAAAAAAAACAAAAAAAGAGAAGGCCCAGTCATAGGCCTGGCTCTTTTCTTCTTTATTTTCCTTTTTTCTTTGGTTTTTCTTTTTTTTTGTACTCCAAAAAAAATTATAATATTCATTTACTTTTCAGTTGTAATATTATAATTTTTATTTGAATTTTAACACTTAATTTTTTAATTATTGTATATCTAATATGAAAATAATAATATAAATAATAAATTGTTGATGAAATTCAATTCAAATATTGTTTTTACTCTAAAAATTTTTAAATAGATTTTCAATATAATTTTATTACATTTATAATTTTTTAGCTTTAAATTACACATAAACATGGATATATTATTTTGATATTTTCTATTAATTTTCTTTAATAGTTATAAAATAATTTTTTTAATGAAAAATAATTTTAGTAAAAAAATCTTGTGTTCACAAGAGAATTTATCTTGACAGAAAAAAATTTAAAAACAATGTATTTTTGAGTTGAATAATTATACTAAAAAATTTCTTAAGACTTAGATTAATAATCTCCCCACAATATGATATTGGCATACAAACTGCCAAACTAGTATTTTAATACTTGGTTTTGCTTTACACTAACGCATTTATATCCTCTTTGGTTGTATCTGCTATGGTTCATCTTTCTGCAGCAAAATATTTCATCTCTAATTTTTAATGCTACTTTGTGTATCCCTTACATGCTTATAAAGCCTAATCTAGAGGTCAATTCTATCACGGGTTAATTTGATTGACTTGAATCGATCCAAGTTTTCACTTAAAAAAAAGATATTTCATGCTTTAAATTTTTTTTAATAAAAATACTTGAAAAATAAATTTTAATAAAAAAAATAAACCATGTTTTTTCATTGATTTGGCTTAGGCCAAGCTCCAGGTTGATAGATCAACAGATTGATCCACCATACCAAATCAAGTATGTTCCCTTATTCAAACCTGGATTGGAACATTGAATGCATATGACTTGGGTCTTTATATCTTTGTTTTCATTTAATTTTTTAAGTAACAACTAAATGATATTATAATATTACTTGCATAGTTGTTATATTGATCAATTTAGTAGGTTAATGATATACTAACTTATAATTTTTTATTAATTCAAAATGCAAGTCATAGTAAAGGATTAAAAGTTTTAATTGACAAACACAAAGCAAATTGTAACAAAATATATTTAATTAATTCAAAATTTGATTAAAATATACAATTTAATTAATAATTAACAAATTAATATTTTTTTATTTATAGTTCACTTATAATTTAGTTTTTTTTGTCAATTTATGTTCTTTTCTAATTTATTTTACTTTTTTGAAAAAAATAAAGAAATAAAAAGATTTAGGTAAGATGGAAAATCAAAGAGATATTTTTAAATAAAGATTACTAAACTGAGGAGGATTAATGCATGTTAACAAGTTAGAGACTAAGTATTAGTTTTGCTAAAGTATAGAGATTAAAGCCGTATTTGTTTGCTGAAAAGTAGTTTCTTTGTTTTAAATTAGTTTCTATAAAAAGTGGATTATTTTATAATGTTTAGTGATATTATGAAAAATGAGTTGGAAAATATTTTTCAGTATTTGGTTATATCATGAAAAATAAGCTGGGAAATAACTTATTATGTTTTTTTTTCAAGTTTATTAAAAGAATAGGGACCAAATCTAATAGATAAAAAAGTTAAAGGGAGATGAGATTGAAAAACAAAATCCAATTTCATAAATTATTTCAAATGAAACAAATAGCAATCAAAAGAATGAGAACCAAATTTAACAGATAAAAAAGCTAAAAGAAGAAGAAAATGAAAAAAATATCAATTTCATAAATTATTTCAAATAAAATAAATAGCAATCAAAAGAATGAGATCAAGTCTGATAGATAAAAATTTCAATTAATAAAAGAATAAGAGAAAAATAAAAAAAAACAATCAAAAGAATGAGGACCAAAGTTGATATAAAATTAAATTATAAAGGATGAAATTGAAAAACAAAAGATTCAAAACAAAATATATAACATTCAAAAGATTGAAGATCAAATTTGATATAATCAATAAATAACATGATATTTTTGAATTTTTCAAAACTTTTGAAAAGTGCATTTTGCTAGAAATAAAAGGAAACACTTTCCTAAAACCAAGTTAAAATTTTCTTTAACTGGAAAGCGTTTTATATTAACTGACTTTTTATAATGGTAAACGAATATGAAAAAGTTTGGAAAGTGATTACATTAATATTATTTTTTTTGGAAATTAAAGAAAAAACTAAAAAAGAAATAATAGATTTGAGGGGAGCCAAAATATAAATATAAAAAGTCAACCTCCCTTTTTATTTGTAAGAGAGGCCAATAGTCAGCCATTAGAGAGAGGGGAGAGAATTTCTTCAATTTTGATGTTTTTTCTTTGAAATTGTGAGAAGATTTAGGGTTTAAGAATTAGTGGAATTAGTTTATGAAGAAGAGAAACACCAAAACTCCAAATTAAAAGGGATTGAAGAGAGGAAAAGAGAGTTTAGTGAGAGAAAACAATAGAAAAAAGTGAGCTTAGTGAGAGAAAGAAAAAGAAGAAAAAGAAGATGAGCAAAACATTTTGACTTGTTGCATTTTAAAGTTCAAATTATTGATTGATATGGTATTTAGAACCCAAATATACATGTTAGAATAGAATGTAATTGTTTTGGAGCAATCTAGGAGAAAAAAATGGATTAGGGTTCTTGGGGAAGAATTAGGGGAAAATGCAAAGGTACATGGAATTGAGTTAATCAGGGTATTATAGATTGTAATGGGTGTGAAAATATGGAAAAACACTAAAGAACTTATGCTGGCATGTGTCATGGGTGGTTGGCCAATGAAAGAGAAAAATTGAAAATCTCTTTGAATTGAGTTAATGATGTAAATTGCATCTTGATAAAGTCATGGTAGTATAAGATGTGATTTAATGTTGGCTTGATAATTTATTCCATAGAAGTATTAAATGCAACCTTAAGAAAAAATAGCCCTAAGAAAAACAATTACGGGAATCTGATAAATCATTGATGAAATTTAGTATGAATGTATGTGTTATGTAATGGTGATAGTTGTGTGATTAATATGATTGAATGTTATCTTTGATTTAAAAAAGGTGTTATAAAGTTAAATTAAAGGGAATTTTAAAAAGGAATTATGTTTCTTTTACATACGGCCAACATTAGCGAAAAGAAAGAAGAGTTTTGTTGATTTTAATGTTGTGAAAGTTGTGTATAAAGCATTTAATTTCATGATCTAGAATGTATCATGATGAAAATTGTTTTATAATGGAACTTAGACATGGTTCCTAAATTTATGAAAAAATAATTGTAATGAATTGGTCTTGTATTGATAGGGGACACCTCGATAGCTAGATCATACAACGGAGTTAATGCTAGGACATCACACATAATAAGTAGGTGCTTTACACATATATTTTGTAATTTTTGCACTAGTAGAATTGTTAGATTTACTTTCTTATGTTTTTGGTATTGGTATGTAAAATCGATAAACAAGTGGAAAAAGAAAGAAATGAAATGAAATGGATGGAAAAACATGATTAACTGCTTCTGGTATGGAGGCTAATGATGTGAAAAAGTTCTTTAACATCAACAATATCAAATGACAAGTTAAAGTATCATAAAGGACTTAATTAGTTATCTTGAGATTCGAAAAGCTAATGATATTAATGGGTTACATTAAACGATATTTACTCGAACTGGATTAGTTGATCCCAACAATGAAAACTAATGATGCTAATGAGGTTTATTAGCATTGGCATAACCACTCAGGGTATAAAGAAAAATAGATTTGATTAGTTATTTCTAGAAAATAGAAAAAGCTAATGATATCAAAGTGGACACCTTAACATTAGCATATTCCTTAAAGCTTTTAATTTGCTATCTAGGAAAATGGTAGCTAATGATACAATGAGCTAGTGTTAGGATTTTCTTAATTAACCATTTTTCAAGTGATGATTAATGATATCTTTGGAATTGATATTATTATAAAGAAATTATCTAGGTTATGGATATATAATGGTATGATGATGTTAACAAGGGAAGTTAATAAAAAAGAATAAATGTATGATATTAGATGTTTTATTTTCAAGTCGAAAAAAAGAAAAAAAAGGATTTAGTAATGATTTTCAGTGTATTAGTTATTATTAGTTGTTTAAATGGTTATATTTGAATATTGTACTTTTCAATACCATTTTACTCGTGCTAGGATTAATCTTACCTTTTCTCAGTTTTTTTTTAATATAGACTATGTATATTATGTATATTTTGGAATTGTAATGTATTTCACTTAAATATATAGTATTGATGTTATACTTTTGAATATTGATGTATAAATATAAATTTTCCTCTTTATATTTGTATTCCTATAAATTTTACATGCATATGATGGTTTTTATTTTTCTTTAAAGTTTCATAATTACTATTGTGTATTAACATATGAGTTAATGTGATATGGTGAGTATAATTGATGTGATTTGAGGTTTGAGATGATTGGATCGAAAAATGATATTGTTAATAGAAGTGAAACAAATTTTAGTCAATAAACTGAGATATTTCAATATAAGGGAGATTTTACCAGAATTTTGGTAGAAATTAAAAAACAATTATGTGATTTTCATGAACTTGAATATGTGTTGTCTTGGTAATTAGGACTATTACAGTTATTAAACTCGATCGAGCCCAACATGCAACATGGTAATCCATTGACCTAGCCTCTCATCTAAGTCGAGTTTCAAATTAAACTAGGTGGGAGTTAGTCTAACGTGACCTAGTCAACCTAGTAGGTGCACCCATGACTTGATTGTCCTAGTCAAAACCCAATTTGACTTTAAAAAAAAATCAAAATAACATTGATTTAACAATATTTTTTTATAAAAAATATTTATTGAAATGACGATGTTTTAGATTGATTCAGGTCAACTTGGGTTAATCTACCCAACTTGTGACCGAGTTCATGGACTTAGCTATTTTACTAACTTTAATTTTGGAAATCTCTTTTTTATTTAATTATATAATAATAAAAATAGACAACAAATAAAATTATAGAGGAAAAATATATTTTTTAAAAAATTATTTTTTTTTATTCAAGTAATTTGGTTTTTTCTTTGACAACAAAATATATATATATATATATATATATATATATATATATATATATATATATATATATATATATATATATTAGGAGCATAGTTCATTGAATAAAAAGCAACAACAATAAAAACAATTTAAAAAAAAAACTATAATGATTTGGAAAAAAAAAATAAAAACAATTTATATTTTTAATCAACTTAATTTTCTTACTCACACATTTCTTTTTTATTTCGACAAAAAACTTTTTTTAATGAGAAACATTGTTTTTTAAGTAAAAACATATAATCATGAAAGCAAGGTTTAAATAAAAATTTAAAAATTCATGAATCAATCATTTTACACACCTATATGAAAATAATAAATTTGAAAAAATTATATAAAAAATTACAAAAATAGATTTTTTTTTATTTTCATTCAATATTAATGATCAAATTAGTTTAAAAATCTTACAGATCATACTAATACATAATTATCTATAAACAATTAATAATATCATCATGATAAAGTCATATTCTTCTTAAAAACAAAGACACAATTTTTTGTTAGCAACATGGTTTTTTTTTAATAAAAGACAGCAACAATTAAAATAAAGACGTTTGAAATAAGTAGGAAAAATGTATTTTTTCCATTTAAACTTCATTTCCTTATTAAAACATTTCTTAATTGCTTTTAATGAAAGAATATTTTTTAATCAAAAGCACTATTTTTTAAAATAAAAACTTATCATGATCTCAAAAGCAAGTTTTAATGATAAAAAATTAAAATAATATCTCAATATTTTGTAAGTGATTGAAGGCAAAAAAATATTAATTAATGTGATAAAATCATGTCAAAAATATATTAAAAAGTAGTAACATTAGAAATTTTATTTTTGTTAAATGTTCATGAGCAAATTTTTATTTTTATTTTTTTTGCATATAGGCATATAATAATTGAAAAGGAAATTGTTAACATTCATATAAGAACTTATACTACTATCTAAGAATTTTGACAAAATTGAATAAAAATTTAAATATGATATTAAGTATTGTAGTTATAATGCATTTGAATTAAGATCTAAAAATTTAAAATTTTAGGGGAAAAAACCATAAAAAGAGATCACACGTTTAAGCTTAAGAGATTAGACTTGCACGCTTGATCTAATAGACTTTTGCATGCTTGATCTAATAGGGAAGATGCATGACAAGGACAGGCTTCCATGCCTTGCCTTCTTGTTTTTTTAGTGTTTAAAAGTGGGCAACACATTATTCGTCCTTTTACTTTTTAATATGTAAAAAAAATAACATAATGTCTATTTATTTAGATTTTGCCCGCTAAAGAGGTTGCTTAATAGTCTTGAGTCTAGGGTTTTTTCCAATAAAAAATCTGTTTTTATTCTATTTTAACCTAAAAACACTTAATAATCTTAATAAACCAATTGTTAACTTGAAAAACTCTCCTAAATCGGTCAAAAAATACAAAATTAAGTCGAATAAAAAAATTATTTCTTAATCTCGTTCTATCTTTTTAGTGAGATGAAAATGTAAAAACACTTCAATAACACTTATCTTATTAAGAGAAACTCATTACACTAAAGTTAGTCTTTTAGGGTTCAAAATGTGACCGATAAAATACTTTCTATCTCCTCTTCTATTTTCAAGCAAGTCGTTTTATTCTCTCAAATTTTACGGACTACAACATAACATAAATAAAAATTAGGATTAAAATTTGAAATCTTTAATAACTAGGGACAAAAAATGAAGAACTAAAGAGTTTAGAGACTAAATTGTAGTTTTTCATGATATATCATTTGAATTGAAACAAATTATGTGTTAAATTATATAAATATAATATTAAAAAATAAAATTAAAAAAAAATTAGCAAACTTAATTATTCTAAAAAAAAAATAAAATTAAAACCAAGCACTCCACGGGGCGGCTGAATGTAAAGTAAGTGTAAAAGAAACAGTAAAGGAGCTCTATTATAGTCTTGTGTAATTGGTTGCTTAACTAGCCCAAAGCCTGTAGGATTCCGGCCCATAATTGTATCCTGGCCGTTCAAATCAAGTATCAAAGAGATAAAACAAAGGAAAGCCTAGGCGGTAGTCAATAAAAATAAAATGATGGCCCTTTCCTCTTAAAACCTCCTTTTCAAATTAAAACTCAACAGCAGGACTTGACATATAAATGTTTACTATAAAATAATTTTTATAAAAAATAATTTTTTTAATGTTTAATAATATTATAAAAAATAAATTTAAAAATATTTTTTTAATATTTAGCTATGCCATAAAAAATAACTTGAAAAATAACTTATTAATGTTTTAATATTTTTTTCCAAATTTATCGGACATATTTAGAACATTAAACCTAACTATTTGACCACTTACAATTAAAAAAAAAAGAGATACAAAAAGTATAATGGTGGAAAAAAAGAATATGTTATATCATATATTTATATATAGTTTATTTAAAAAAATATAATTATACATAATATTATAAATGGTTTTTCATCAATTGTTGTAAACATGACTCTTCAAAGTATCAAGTTCGAGCTCAATAGTGGTTCTCAATTAAGAGTATCGAACATTAAATAACTTCTTTTTTATTTTCTAGTGAATGATACCTAAAATCATTCAAGTGATATTGAACTCCAAAAAAAAAAAAAAGATTTCTTTTCAAATACTGTAATTAATATTGTCAATATAATATTTACATAAAATAAAAATAAAACATATTACTATATTTATCTAATTTAGACATTTTAGATGCTTATTGCATACAATTAATATCTTATTTTATACCTTATAGAATTTATAGACCATTAGGTCTTGATAATCCATCACCTACAACATGTGAATTGTGTACACTTCATTCCTAGCCAGCTAAAACATATATAAACTTCAAATTAAAAGTTATAGCTTCTAAAATATTTTGTGTTGTTTTCTTTTTTAACCTCAAGACTTTTCTTAAATTTTAACAAGAACATTTGTAGAAAGATATCAATACAATATAAATGTGAAAACAATAATGATAAACTTTTTCTTCTTAAAGTTGTTAATTGATTTATAAAAATATTAATAATGTTCTTAAACCTTAAAATATGGATAAAATCTTTGATTATTCATTATATCTACAGGAACCATATCCTTTGAATCTTTGATAAGGTGTTTGTAAAACTTAAAATCTCCCTTTAATACAATTCTAAAGTGATGATGGATAGTTTCAATAGACCTGTAGTAAACACCACTAATAAAATAAAATTTTGGGTTTCAGCCTATAATTTGTAAGAACACAATCACTTGCTCCCTAATAGACACATTTTAAGTTGATCATAATAGGTCATGACTTGTGAGGAGGTCACACAAATGATAAAATATAATTGGTTCCATATAAATTTGTTTGATACAGTTCTATTACCTTGATTCAATATGCTTTTTATATAGAATTCTCTTTGATCATCTACATTTATATGTGGTTCTCTTAGTATATAAATTCTATTTCTTTCTTGTTCAATTACCCCTTCAGCTAGTACGGATACAATTTCTCCCATATATGCTCGTGAATAGACTTGCTATCTATAACAAGCAATTGGATTTTTTTTCAAAAACAAACAAGTAATTTTCATATGTAAAAAATCAAATCTGGAATTTCTAGAATTCAAATATCTAGAAAATTTGTAGATTCTTAGAACATAATTCCATAATTCATTCAATTATATAAAAAAAAATGCAAAGATGTGGGAATATATAACATTTTTTCTTGATGTAATTAATTAATGTATAAAAATATTAGTATTGTTCTTATACCTTAAAATAAGGATAAAATCTTCAATTATTCATTATACATTTGATTGATTCAAGTTTCACCAGGTTTGAAACTGTCAAAATTGATTTTTAAGCTGAACTGGTCAACCGCTTGCTCATACTAAGTGAATCAGTTGACCGTTGTTCATCCATGATGAACACTTGAGAATTTCACAGGAACTAGTCTGCCACTCTAGTCATCAGAGGCATTCCAACGACTATAGTTTCTTTTGGAAATATATATATATATATATATATATATATATATATATATATATATATATATATATATATATATAACTCTCTTTTATGCAAAATTAAAGTGACATTTTAAACATACATGATATAGAAGTTATTCCAAAAGAAAAATCAACTAGAAATCACCAATCCTTACATACTCTAAGTTGTGCTAAATTAAATCTTTATATTCTAGCACAAGAGTATATAGTCTTGCACTTATTACACTTACACATCTTCAATCATCTTAAGTGTTATTGAGTGAGTTATATATATTATATTTTTCAATTATACAATCTACTCTTTGAGAGAGTAAATCTTGTTGTAAACAAATCATAATTATAAATACTTGAGAGTTTGGATAAACTCATGGCATTGGTGAGGTATTGTCACCAAGGGAAAAATCTTGAAGAGAGAACATCTTCAAGTGGTGTAATTGTTTGGTGTAGATTCATTAGAGGCATTGTATCTTTCACTTGGATTAATAAAAAAAAGTACAATACTCAAGTACAGTTGGTACTTAAGTTATAGATGTATGCTTGCCGAATCACGTTAAAAACCTAGTTTGCAATTTTTCTTCTCTTATCTCTTTACTTTAAGCACTTTAATTGTATTGTTGATTATTGTGTTACGTGTGCTTAGTGTGTTTATTTGCATTATTTGATATAATTAGTGGAACACTTAATTCACCCCCTTTAGGTGTTATTGTTGCCTTAATCTTAGAACAACAATCCTTACAGCTAGAACAAACACAAGTGCACCCATATATGTTGCATGAATAGACTTACAATCCATAACAAGCAAGTGAGATTTTTTGAAAAACAAACAAGTAATTTCCATATCTATAAAATCTGGAATTTCTAGAATTCAAAAATCTAAAAACATTACAGATTTTTAAAATCCAATTCCATAATTCCTTCAATTATATATATATATATATATATATATATATATATTTGTATTTTTCTTATATATTCAAATAAGGATAAAATCTTTAATTATTTATTATATCTATAAGAACCGTATCCTCTAAGTCTTTAAAAATATGTTTGTATAACTTAAGAACTGTATTTAATACAATTCTAAAGTAATGATGGATAGTTTCAATAAACCTACAGTAAATATAACTAACAAAACAAAATCTTGAGTTTTAGCCTATATATTGAATAATCAAAGATTTTATCCGTATTTGCATGAATAGACTTACTATCTAGAACAAACAAATAGAATGTTTTGAAAAACAAACAAGTAATTTCCATATCTATAAAATTTGGAATTTCTAGAATTCAAAAAACTCAAAACAATTGCACAGTTTTAAAATGTAATTCCATAATTCCTTTAATTATATAAAAAAAATGTAGAGATGTGAGCATATATAACATAACAAGAAATTAGGTAAGCAAACAATCTTTTCTTCATCCAACAAAATCAGAGTTCTTAGGGTTTCAAGATAAAGTACCTGTAGGCAATCTCTAGCCTCCTAAATTTGAATGCGTAATACAACTTTCTAAGATAAAAAAATATTAACCGACAAGATTATTATAGAAAGTTTTAATGTGATAATCAATAAAACTCTTAAAATAGAAAATATGTTAATAAGTTTGATCCATAAAGTTGAAATTGAAGAAACAAAACCCTAAAAATAGAAGAAATATATAGAGAAAACAATTAGTTGCAATTTAATTTGGCTACGAAGCAAGTTGTTTTTGTTAGAAATAGTAGTGGTTGATGTTTAATGGAAGTGAAGAAAAGTAAGAAAGAAAGGTGTATTCCTTTGCCAAAAAGAGAAAAATAATTTTCTAGTAAAAAGATTTATTTTTTTTAAGTTGGTTGAAAACCACTTTTTATTTTTCAACTTTTATAAAGTTTACCAAATATAAGAAAATTTGGAATGTGAAACAAACAAGGATAAATACGATTCTCTCTATTTAGAATGCAGAGAAAGAAAAAAAAATAAAAAAAATAAAGAAGTATCATCAAATCTGGTTTGCCTTTTGTACCTTGGCTTTGTTAGTTGTTTCGCATTTGGTAGCCGATATTGTTGTGTTAATAGAAGATAACTTTAAGAATGAAGGTGGTTAAGACAGAGATACTCTTGTTGAGTTCTACACTCCTTGGTGACTAGTTCTTAAGTACTCTTTTCAATCATCCTAATTTTGATTAAGATAAGATTAATTTTGATTCGTTGATCCATAAATCTTTTATGATTTCCTAATTTTGATTATAAACAATTTCAAAATTAATTAAAGAGACGTGTAAGACTTGAATAGTGAGTGATTTTTTTATTTGAATTTTGAAATCTTAGGTGATATAATAAAGACATTGAAGAAGAATGGAAATCAATATACATTGAAAAAATCTTATAGTCAAATTAGTATAAGCTTATGGATTTTGTTGGGGAGTAGAGCTAGATGTTTAGATTGCTTTTTTAGTTTTAACTAGATTATTACTTGTACTATGCTAAAAGTCAGATTATTATTATTTTTACTTTAAAAAATATCTAGATGTTGTTAATGTGTTTCTTAGCAATTGTTTTTTTTTTTTTTTAACTATATGAGGATTGACTTAATGTGACCTGATCGACATGACATGTCAAAAGACAATATGGACAATCGATAAAAATATAGTTTGACTAAAAAAAAATCAAGCAATATCTTTTTTTTAAAAAAATATTGAAACGATAACATATTAGATCGACTTGGATGAACTCGAGTTAACTTGCCAAATCCGTTACCCAAGTCATGAGACTTTGATAACCTATAGAAATCAAATAATAAAAAACTATTAAACCCAATTCTCAATCAACGCAATGCTGAAAGATGAAATTAAAAATAAAATTCAACTAAAAAATGAAACAATTAAACCTGGGTTAACTTACTAACCCTAGGTCATAAGACCAAGATAACTTTACAGAAAACAAATCAAAACAAATTATAAAGTTCATGACAAAATGGTTAGAATTTCGAATCAATTTCTTTTGAGAAGGTCTATATTGTATATAGGGTAGGTTGCTAGTTATACAAGGAAACCATAGTGAATTTAGGAAGCTATACATGGTAAGTTAAATCTCCTTTTCTATTTATAAAAGTATATACAACCTATATAGTAAGCTATTAACAAGATATAATTCATGGCTTTCTATTGACATCCCCTCAAATTGATGTGGGCTATCGTTAAACATCAATTTATCTGAAAGAAAATTATATCATTGTTAAGAGAGAGCCTTAGTAAAGATATCTGCTACTTGAAGATTGCTAAATACATGAGGAAGAAAGATAGTCTGAGCTTCAACATTGATATGTTTATTGCATTCGTGGAAGATGGGATTAGCTGAAATATGAATGGCACTAGTATTATCCACATGCAGAGAAATAAGACTACTTGGAGAGAAGCCAAGTTCAACCAATACCCTTGGAGCCAATGTGTCTCATTGAAAGCTTGGTACATTACCCTATATTTAGATTCAGTAAAAGACTTAGAAACATGATTTTGTTTCTTGCTTTTTCAAGAAATAAGAGTTGGACCATGAAACATACACCAACCCAAAGTAGAACGTTGAGTGTCACTATAACCATCATAATTAGCATAATTATATGCTAAAAGATCTAGTGAAGTACTTGCGGGATAGAAAAGTCCCTGTAAAGCTGTACTATGAACATAGTGAATGATTTGTCGAACTATAGCCGTATGAAGGTGCCGAGGAGAAGTCATAAATTGACTAACTTGTTTGACTGCATAGGAAATAGCAAGTCTGGTAATTGTAAGATAGACCAAGCTTCCAACCAGCATTCAATAAGCTACGAGGTCTAATAACAAGTCACCTTTTTCTTTGTGTAGCTTGAGATTTAGTTCCATAAGAGTATTAAAAGTAGCAGTCACCAAATCCTAGGCATACTTGTGTTGTGACAGTAAAATACCAGGTGAACTAGCAATAATTTCCAGACTAAAAAAATATATATAAGAGATCCTAGATCCTTCATGTGAAAAGAGTCTTATAGATATTATTTTAATTGGGAGATCAGAACCGAATCAATACCTGCGATGATTATATCGTCAACATACATCAAAAGAATGACAACCCCAATCTTAGTTTTGTGAAGAAACAATAATGCATTATACTTACTTTTAAGAAAAGCAAACTTGAGTAAGGTAGAAGTAAATTTCCCATACCATGTATGGGGAGCTTGTTTAAGACCGTACAAGAAACGACATAACTTACACACTACAGAAGTAGGGGTAGAAAGTAAACCTATAGGAGGAAGCATATAAACATCTTCCTTGAGATCCTTATGAAGAAAGGCGTTCTTCACATTCATTTGGTGTAAGCCCTAATTTCAATAAGCAGTATTAGCCAACATTGTGCGAATGGTTGTCATTTTGGCCATTGGAGAAAACATTTCCTCGTAATTTACTCTATATTCTTGATTATTTTCGAGAGCTACTAAACAAGCTTTATACCTATCCAAACTACAATTAGACTTAACCTTAATAGAAAAGACCCACTTACATCTAAGTAGATTCACACTCGTCGGACAATCCACCACATCCCAAGTTTTATTAGCCTCAAGAGCACATAGTTCCTTTTGTATGGCCTGTTGCCAACATTTTTCTTTGACTGCCAGTGAGTAACCAGTAGGAATAACAAAAGAAAATAGAGTGGCTGACAATGTAGAAGTAGTAGTACTTGTCATATGTGATGAGAATCCATAATAGTCAGGAGGACTAGGTACTCTAGAGGAATGACGCAAATGAGTAGGTGGCAAGACAGGAGTAGAGGGGGGCAATATTAGAGGTATCCATCAGTATACCATATTTGGTTTGAACCTTTCAACATGAGTATTAGGAGCACTAAACTTGTTACCAAAAAAAGGTAAAAAAAATAACAGAAGACTCTGCTGAGGAAGACATAGGAAAAAACCATTAATTTTCAAATAAGAGCACATTTTGTGAAACATGAATTCGATTAGAGTTTGAATCATAGCATAAATATCCCTTTTGTGTGATATTATATCCTAAGAAGACACAATGAATGGATTGGGTATAAAGCTTGTTTCTGTTTTGTAAGGGAAGATGCATAAAACATATACACCCAAAGATGTGAAGATTTGTATAGGTATGATTGTAATGATAAAGCCTAAAATATAGAGATTCAATATCTAATGCTTGGGAAGGGAGTTTATTTATAAGCAAGGTTACCACGGTAAGTGCTTCTACCCAAAATGTAGGAGGAACCAAAGACTCAATGAGCATGGTTTGGACAATATCTAAAAGATGAAGATTCTTGCGTTCAACTACTTAACAAGCATGGTTTAGAAAAGAACATTGAAAGATAATACCTTCAGATTGCAAGAAAGATTGGAACTCATGAGACATATATTCCCTACCCAAGTTGGACCGAAGAATTTTAACATAAGTTGAAGATTAAGTGTCAATAAGAGCCAATAATAGTTTAAACATATGATAAACTTCTAATTTGTTTTGCAAGAAATACACCTATGTTTATTTGTTGTAGTCATTGATAAATGTTACGAAATATTTGTATTGTGCATGAGAAATAACAAGACTAATTCCCTAGACATCGCCATGAATTATCTCAAAACTGAAAATGCACTCACAATCATTTCTTGCACCATTTCTCAAGTTAGAAAAGGTGTTGCATGCTGTGAATCAACAATAGAAGTTGCAGCAGTAGCAACAAATATAACTGGCTGTAAGTCACCAGTGACAACAACATGATAGGCTTTGTTGGAGTATGAAGGTCAAATAGTATAGTCTTTAATAATATACCCTTACTGCTTGCAGTAATTATAGAATTTCTGAGGATAATTAGGGGCAATATGACCATATTTCTTCCAATTATAGCACTATATAGTACTCATGTCATGACCTTTCCCCTTGCCATGAGCAGTATAGGCAACCAAGATAATATTAGAAACAATAAATAACTGATCCATAATATTTTGAGTATTGAGACGTTGTTCTTCACGCAAGATTTCTCCATATCATGCTTCCAAAGCCATAACAAGATTTCTATTTAATAGAGAAACACAAATAACTTCAAAGTTAGGCCTCGATTTCATTAGAAATTGATCTCTTTGGCTGGTTTTGTGTATGTATTATATTGTTGCCAATCTTGCCTCCAATCCTACTATAGAGATCGTGGTTGTAACAAGATCAAAATAATCATTCCAAAAAATCAGAAAACCATAGTAGTAGTCTTGAACTGATAAATCCCCTTGAGTATAGTTAGCAATGGCTAACTCAAGTTAGAAGCGTCTAACATTGTTGTCTTGCTTATAGACTTGCTTTAGATAATTCCATATAGCCTTTGTAGACCTATGGGGATGCAGAGGAAGAATCAGATGTAGCTTCATAGAACCAAGAATCCTGTACATGATTTGATTATCTTTGGCCTCTCAAGTTGCCTTCTCGGCCACATAATCTTCGACATTAGATCCCCTTTGCTACTGCCATCTATATGTCCTCACAGCTCTTTACCTTTGAGAAAGGTCTCCAATTGAAACTCTCAAACAACATAATTTTTTCCAGTGAATATGACACAAACATTATCTGACTTCTCCATAAGTACTAAGACTACGATTGAGAAAACTATGATTAAGAGTTCTTAGAAAAACAGCTCTGATATCATGACAGAATGGTTAGAATTCTGAATCATTTTGTTTTCAGAAGTTCTACATTATATATAAGGCATGCTGCAAGTTATATAAGGAAACCATAGTGAATTTAGAAAGCTATACATGGTAAGCTAAATCTCCTTTCCTATTTATAAGAGTATATATAACCTATATGGTAAGCTATTAACAAGGCATAATATATGGCTTTCTATTGATAGTTTAATTCTCAATCAACTTAATTTTGGAATAATAAAATAAAAAAAATCAATTAAAAAGGACACCAAAACCACTTGAGTCAACCGACTAAACTTGTGATTTAGGTTATAAAATCAGGATAAACATATAGAAAGCAAATCGAATCAAATTATGAAATCTAATTCTCAATCAATCCAATAGTGAAGGATAAGATTGAAAAAAATCAACTAAAAAAGGATAAAAAAACCTCGAGTCAACCGGTCTAATCCGCGACCCAAATTATGAGATTGTCATAACCGCATAGAAAGAAAATAAATAAAAAACAATTATGCATCTCAATTTCCTACCAACCCAATGTTGAAGGATTAAATTGAAAAAAAAATTAAATAAACAAAAGAATAAAAAAATATGAATTAGATCAACCTGATATAACTCCTTAGAAGATAAATAAAAAAAGTTGTAAATTCTAATTCTCAATCAATCCAATATTGAAGGATAAAAATGAAAAAAAAATCAATTAAAAAAAAGATAAAAAACCCAAGTCAATTTCGTTAACTTGTAAAACCCACGACTCAGGTTATGAGACCGTGATAACTCCTTAGAAAGCAAATGAAAAAAAATATATGAAGTCCAATTCTCATTCAACCCAATGTTGAAGAATGAAATCGAAAAAGAAAATAATTAAAAAAATAACAAAAAAATGACCCGAGTCAATTCGACTAACCCGTAAAAATCACGACCGAGATCATGAGACCATGATAACTCTATAGAAGACAAATTGGAACAAATTTTGAAGTTTAATACCTAGTATAACCAATGTTGGAGGATGTAATTGAAAAAACAAAAAACTAAGTTTGAAATTAAAAAAAATCATAAAAATCTTGAGAACTGAAGTGAAAAAGGCCTTGACATTTCACTAGTCATTGCTACAGTGAAATGCCAAAACCTTTTAGAATATATGTTATTTGTTTTAGCTTACGTTTTGACCTGCTCTGTTTAAAATTTAGTTCCCATTAATTTTTTTACCAATACAGAAAATTGATTCTCGTATTCCAATACAGATTGTTTGGAAAATTAAACTTTCATTAAGATTTATATGTAAATTTTTAGAGTATCTTTGGAGTAATTATTAATAGTTATAGGAGAGACAAATACAAGGAGATATAGAAACATGAGTTTAAAAAATTGTTTTTGAGTATAGGTATAAATAAATTTAAGCATAAGTGTAAAAAAATTATTTTATATAAAAAAAATAGAGACAAGAAGATAGAAAATAAAAGAGTTAGATATTTATTTTTGAGTTTAGAAATAAATAAATTTAAGCATATGTGAAAATTATATAATTTTTTATGAATCTGGTTATGATTTTATCTTTTATTTTTTTATTTGTCTCTTGTTAAAGTGAGTGTACTCTTTCCATTAATATTATAGAAAGAACTAAAAGGTTTGGTGGTTTTACTATGTAGAATACACTATGTTTCCCATCATATTTTTACTATGGATTGAAGTAGTGTATTTTTTTCATCATCAAACTTTTTTCTTCTTCGATTGAATCTTTTTGTGACCAAATTAATATCCAATTTCTTATAATTTGTTATAGAAAGATGAACAAAGTGTAAAACACGATAAATTTACATGTATGTTAAGAAGCTCATATGAAAAAAGTTTGCATTGGTCCCTATACTTTCCCTTTTTTTCTTGACATAGTCCCTCTATTTTTTTAAAATTATGTCTTTTGTCCTATACTTCAGTTTACTTATTTCTCATATCCTAACTTGACAAAGAGAGATAAAATCACTAAGAAACAATGTAAAAGAGAGAAAGTCATTGGTAGATAACATTTCAACCATGAAAAAAATTGTTTTTCGTGCCAACCATATGTAGAAAGTTCCAATGAGTTTTCTTCTTCTTTAATTTAGCCAAAAAAATAGATTGTGAGTCGAGAGATGAATTTTTCTTTTCATTTGATTTTGTGTTTTTAGACTAATTTTGATTTGATTTGTTGGTTTATTGACTTCATAATGATATTTATTCGATGTTTTTGGTGAAAATAAGTCCAAAATTATATTTTTGAGTGAAAAAAATACCTACCTGATGTTTCAACCACTTATCCGGTGGTCGAAAATCTAGCTGAAAAACAATGTGTCATACCTTTGTTTGTTTTTCAAACAAATATGAGTAGACCACATGTCATCCACCTTTATTGCCGGTTAAAACAAAGAGCAAGATGCTAAATGGATGGGCTTGGCCTTGTAGGCCCGCGCCATGGCCTTTGCTTTTAATGGGATAGGCACGCTAGGCCACCCTAGCGCCTAACTCTTTTTAACCTTTGATTTTTTATTTGATTAAAAATTAATTAAATACATTAATTAAATGTATATGTGGGATACCTGATATAGCAAGTATTTAATTTTAATTAAGATTAATTAAAATGAATAAATAAAATAATTTTTTTGTGATTTTTTTAATAAAATATCATTTAAGTTTTACTTGGTGTGCACATAAGATTGCAAATTTTATTTCCTGTATGTGTTTTTTTTGTGCTACCCTGAATAATTTTTTTCTTTGATTTTATTCAATTGATTTCCAATGCGTGTTTATTTTTATTATCATTTGATTAAATAAAAATCTGATTTTAAGAAACAAAGTTATCAACGATCAAGTTTCAATATCATATATTTTGATTTACATCTATTTCTAAATTTTTCATTTTATTTATTTAGTTATTGCTTGGTTTTTAAATAAGATTATAACATTATTTTCTAATTTTAGTAGGCATTGTTTTTGCCCAACCCTATGAAATATTTTTTTTCCCTTGAATTTTATTCTATGGCTTTTATGAGCTTGACCGTGTTTTTATTATTATTTGATTTTAAAAAAAATTAATTTCACGAAACAAATTTTTAAATGCAGCTCGGTTCATGACTCATGTTGTAGAATTAAATATCTTATTATATATCTATCTCTTAATATTTCAGTCTAGTCTTTGGTTTCTATATCTATCTCTCAATATTTCAGTCTAGTCTTTAGATCTAGTTAACAATTTGTTCTGTATTTATTGATGATTTTAGATTTATTTAAATTAAATGTATACATCAACCTTTTAATTTATAATTATCTTTTTTTAAATTCAAAATATACATTGAAAATGCATACACATTTAAATTTTTGCGTTAATTTTTTTTTATATCTAATCCATAACTAAACATCGATCAAATAGCTAGTTACATCACTAAAATTGATTTTGGTATTTGAAACATCGTATTCATTATTGTTGGTGAACGTTTTTGCTTCAAATCTTATCTCAAAAATGCTTGCCAACTGTATGTCATACACACTAGACCGAGTTATTCACTGTCGGGAGAGAAGAACCTGGAGCTCACAACTGAAGGCATGAGGTGGAAATAATGGTGTGCCTTTTGACTTTAGGGCTCCTAGAAAGAATCATTCTTTCTTCTTTTCCCATTGGAAAGAGAAGGAATCCTATAAAGCGAAATAAAAGGGAAACTGTGTTGTGGCATTAGTCAAGTTAACCTCTCTTCAAGGGATACGTAGTTGTTTTCCCGTAGAAAAGAGAGGGAATCCTATGAAGGGAAACCGTTTGGCAGTATGAACCCTAGAAGAGAGAATACTGCCAAACGGTTTCCCTTTTGTTTCACTTTATGTATATGATATCTAAAGTTGGAAGTCTGGATTCCATCTCCCTAAAGTAACAATACAATGAAAAGATGGTTTTTATTAGAAGAAAGGAACCTGGGAATATGAAGGAGACAACTAGCAAAGAAAGGGAGTCATTGCCTTGAAACAAGCTGGCTAAAAGGAATACTTTGTCGAAGAAGATGAGAAGTAATACGCTCTCTGTTACGGGCAGCATTTTCTAGTGGACACGAAGCCCTATCCCTGAGAAGCAAAGAAATTTGGTGTGATATTCTTTTAAAGAGTTTGTTGCAGAAATGGGATCGAACCAGAACTTTAGAGAGCTCCAATGGCTTCTTCAAATGATCAAATCCGAAAGCTTCAATCCTCAAAGCATTTCTTTCTACCTTTCTCACCGAACTTCAGGCTGTTACCAAGAAACAGAAAACTCTGTCAACATAAACATTTCAGAGGACAGCCTTTCATACTTCTCTAACATCCTCTCAGACCTAGGCACAGCCAAAAACATTCAATCATCTTTAACGAACCTGGAGTTTCATCGTGTAGAGTGGGGATTAGAACAGCTAGTATACCTTGGAATATTGCTTCAGAATAGCTCAACCATCAAGCAACTTGTGTTTCGGCTGAATAGATTCAATATAGAGTGCTTATCTGAGCTTTGTGATGTCTTGAAGAGAAATAGAGTGATAAAAGAAATTATGATTTCTGAATCAGGTATAGGTCCAGTTGGGGCTGGCCTTATAGCTTCTGCTCTTCAGCTAAACGAGAGCTTGGAGGAGTTGCAGATATGGGAAGACTCAATTGGTTGGAAAGGTGCTGAGGAGCTCTCAAAGATGATTGAAGTGAACTCAACACTTAAACTTCTGACAATTTTCGATTCACACCCTATAACAGCGGCTTCACTTATATCAGCTGTTTTAGCAAGAAATAGGGCAATGGAGGTTCATGTCTGGAGTGGAGAAAATGGAGAAAGAAGTTCCAAGGTAGTGGAGTTTGTACCTGACAACAGCACACTTCGAATTTACAGGCTACACCTTTCAGGTGCTGTCAGGGTTGCTTGCTCTCTAGGATGGAACTCCACAGTGAAGTCACTTGACATGACTGGAGTCCGGCTGAAATCACGGTGGGCTAAGGAGTTTCGATGGGTTTTGGAACAAAATCGGAGCCTTAAGGAGGTAAGTTTGTCAAAAACCAGCCTTAAGGACAAAGGGGTTGTGTATGTTGCTGCTGGACTCTTCAAGAATCAGTGTTTGGAAAGCTTGTATCTTGATGGAAACTGGTTCAGTGGAATAGGTGTAGAGCATTTGCTATGCCCTCTGAGCAGGTTCTCGGCCTTGCAATACCAAGCCAACATTACTCTCAAGTCTGTGACCTTTGGAGGAGGGAAAACAAAGATTGGAAGGGATGGGCTCGCATCAATCATGCAGATGCTGACAACAAATGAGAGTGTGATTAAGTTGGGAATATATGATGATGAGAGCTTGGGAGCAGATGATTTTGTCAAAATCTTCAAGAGCTTAGAGAGGAATGCGACTTTGAGATATTTGTCATTGCAAGGTTGTAGAGGGGTTCGAGGAGATGTGGTACTCGATACAATAATGCAGACATTGCAGGTAAATCCTTGGATTGAAGACATGGATCTTGCGAGAACACCACTGCAGAATTCAGGGAAGGCTGATGGAATTTATCAAAGGTTAGGCCAGAATGGAAAGACTGAACTAGAAACAGATACAGATTTGTTCAAGGACATGCCACTCACTGAGCCAAAAAGCTGCAGGGTTTTCTTCTGTGGGCAAGAATATGCAGGTAAAGATCTGAGCCTTGAAATTACAATGTCCACATTGGTTTAGAGAACTGCATGTGTTCGTTTAACCCATATTTTACTAGAACTTGAAAGCAGAGTTTCTATTTGCAGGCAAGACTGCCCTTTGTAATTCAATATCTCAGAACTTCTCCTCCTCGAAGCTTCCCTACATAGACCAGGTTAGAAATCTAGTGAACCCAGTTGAACAGGCTGTTAGAGCAAGCGGAATGAAGATAAAGACTTTTAGAGATGAAGGCACAAAGATATCAATATGGAATCTTGGTGGTCAGCATGATTTTTACTCCCTCCATGATCTCATGTTTCCAGGGCATGGGAGTGCATCATTCTTCCTGATCATATCCAGTTTATTCAGAAAGCCTAACAACCGAGAGCCAAAGACACCAGCAGAGATAGAAGAGGACCTGCAATATTGGCTCAGGTTCATTGTTTCCAACTCAAGAAGAGCACTCCAGCAATGCATGCTGCCCAATGTAACTATAGTTCTTACACATTTTGATAAAATCAATCAACCGTCACAAAACTTGCAGCTTGCAGTGAATTCAATTCAAAGAGTAAGAGACAAGTTTCGAGGGTTTATCGACTTCTATCCCACTGTATTCACAGTTGATGCGAGATCCTCTGCATCGGTCAGTAAACTCACTCATCATCTTCGGAAGACAAGCAAGACAATTCTCCAAAGAGTGCCCAGAGTTTATCAACTTTGCAATGACCTGATTCAAATTTTATCAGACTGGAGAGCGGAGAATTACAACAAGCTTGCAATGAAGTGGAAAGAATTTGATGAGCTATGCCAAGTGAAGGTTCCACCACTGAGAATTCGATCAAGACATGATAATAAAGGGAAGGTGGAAATGAGGAGGAAGGCTGTTGCTATTTGCCTTCATCATATGGGTGAGGTGATATATTTTGACGAACTAGGCTTCCTGATCCTAGACTGTGATTGGTTCTGTAGTGATGTGCTTGGCCAACTAGTAAAATTAGATGTTAGAAAGCAAAGCTCCATGGAGAACGGATTCGTTAGCAGAAATGAAGTGGAGAAGATTCTGAGAGGAAGTTTGCAAAGTCAAATTCCTGGAATGAGTTCAAAAGTACTTGAAAACATAGAGGCCAGTGACCTTGTGATGATGATGCTGAAACTAGAACTATGTTATGAACAAAACCCATCAGATCCAAACTCCCTGCTACTTATCCCCTCAATTCTTGAAGAAGGCAGAGGGAAACCCCAGAGATGGCAGTTAAGCACAGCTGACTGCGTTTATGCCGGGCGGCATCTTGAGTGTGATGATTCAAGCCACACATTTCTCACACCAGGCTTCTTTCCTCGTTTACAGGCAATCTCTCTTTCTTTTCTGGCCCCTCTAATTTTATTTTATTGTTGCTTATGCTTTCATATAAGCTTTACACTGCATAGATATAGAGAATTCAATGCTACAAACTACAGACTCGTATTTTTCAGAATGAACTTTACTGGTGTTCTAATTATACAAGTATCATAATTTAAAAACTAAAGAAAATAAAGGACTCGTGTGAAGAGCAAGGGCATTTCATGGAGAATCAAACAACTTTAACCATAAAACTTTGAGTTGATGCTTCCTTGTCATCCTGCTTCTCTTCAACATATACCTTAAAGTACCAGAAAAAAAAAATACATTCTGCAGCTAGCTTTAAGTATCCAAGTAAGTTTATGTTAATTGCCATGTGAGAATAAACCCTAACAGGTGCTCCTTGTAGTCTTAAATGTTGCTTACTGGTTGAGCAGTTCTGTGATGTTTGAATGCTAGCCATAGCGTGGGATTATGAATGATACACATACCCGTACCATGAGATCCTTGTTTGATTGGCAAAGTCAATGAGCTGCAATCTCTCTAATTTTCATTTGTTTGCAAATCCAGGTTCATCTTCATAACAGAATCATGGCACTAAAGAACCAACATGGAGCAACTTACAGTCTGGAGAAGTACCTTATCTCAATAAATATCAATGGGATCTTCATTAGGGTGGAACTTGGAGGACATTTAGGACACTACATTGATGTTCTTGCTTGCTCCACCAAGAACTTGACAGAAACCATTAGACTCACTCAGCAACTAATAATTCCAGCAATCCAGAGTTTCTGTAATGGATTCACCTTGACTGAAAACATCATGAGGCCTGAATGTGTGCAAAACTTGACACCCCCGAGGTATAGGAAAACCCAACATGTGTCTCTGCAGCAATTGAAGCAGGCACTGCTCTCAGTACCTGCAGAAAGCATGTATGATTATCAACACACTTGGGATCCAGTTTCGGACTCTGGAAGACCTGTTCTTAGACCTGGATTTGATTTGGCTCGGGACCTCCTGTCAGATGATGACTTCAGGGAAGTATTGCACCGTAGATATAATGACCTGTATAACCTTGCTGTGGAGTTGGATGTCCCGCCAGATAATCCAGATGGAGGAGATCACACAGGCAATGAACCTGAGAAAGTTGATCCAAGCTTTGCTGGAATCGCAAAGGGGGTAGAACAAGTGTTGCAGAGACTCAAGATCATTGAACAAGAGATAAAAGATTTGAAGCAGGAGATACAAGGACTGAAATACTATGAACACAGGCTCCTCATTGAACTTCATCGCAAAGTGAATTACCTTGTGAACTACAATATCCAAGTTGAAGAAAGGAAAGTGCCTAACATGTTCTTTTTTGTTAGAACAGAAAACTACTCGAGAAGATTGATCACCAACATGATTTCTGGAATGACTGCACTTCGGCTGCACATGTTATGTGAATTCAGGGGAGAAATGCATGTTGTTGAAGATCAGATTGGTTGTGAAATGATGCAGGTTGATAACATGGCAGTAAAGAGTTTGGCTCCATACATGAAGAAATTCATGAAATTGTTAACATTTGCTCTCAAGATAGGAGCCCATCTGGCAGCTGGAATGGGAGAGATGATACCAGATTTGAGCAGAGAAGTTTCCCATCTGTCCGGCTCTTCCGTTATGTACGGGGCAGCAGGAACAGTTGCTGCTGGAGCTGTAGGGGCTGCAGCTCTGGGGCGAATACAAGGAAGTAGGAATAGAAGCAGGGCTGCAGAAAGCTCAAGAAACATTCAACAAGACGTGAAGGCAGCACAGCAGTGGGTGGTGGATTTTTTAAGGGACCGTAGGTGCTCGACTGGAAAGGATATTGCCGAGAAGTTTGGATTGTGGAGGGTTAGATACAGGGATGATGGGCAGATAGCATGGATCTGTAGGAGGCATATGGCCATAAGGTGCAATGAAATAATTGAAGTACCTATTTGAAATTTGTTCAGAAGCCTGAAAGATTGGAAATGCAGTTTCTCATTCTTGTTTTTCTTCATCATCCATGCATGCTATGTTGTCTTGTTGAGTAAATTCCAGTTTATAGAAATTCTCTAATAAAATATTGGTTATTTAATGGTTATCCAGGCATGGGAAGAAATCACTTTGAAGCAACTATTCCTTCTATCTACCTTTTCATTTTAATATATTTCAAAACTATCGTCCATTACTAAAAATATCAAACTATCAATTACTTAGTTTCACTGTTATACCTCAGATTATAACTTACACTAACTCTTTCAATCCAATTTCTCTGATTAAAACTATTTTATGCTTTTTTTAACGCATTTCTTAATTTAAAAAATTTAAGTTCAAATAAATTTTTTTATGCATTAACTATATGTGCAAATAAATAAATAGTCATTAATAATACCTAAAAATAAAACTTGAAAAATTAAGAGACAAATATAAATCAAAATATTTAATCTCGAAAAATGAGATATTTTTCCGGTTGTGTTTGCTAAATTTATTTTTTAATTTTTTTTATTTCAGCAAAAGATGATAGAAATAGAGACACAAATTAATTTGATCGAATAAAATAAAAAAGGAAAAATAACATCATGCAAAACTGCACATATTAGATATATTATCTGAAAATAAGTTTTTTTTTATTTTCAAAAATAAAATTTATCCATACAAAGGATAAAAAAAATTATAGATAAATCAGAATAAATCTTTAAATTTAAATGCATAACTAAAATGATAATCATCATTTAAAAGAGACTTTCCAAATAAAATGAAAGAGAGAAGGGATACTAATTTCAATATAAATTTAAAAAATTAGAGAAAAAACTATACAAAAATCATTAATTAAAAAAAAAACAGCAAAGGCCAGGCACTTCAGAGCTCGCGCGACTGGACCCTTCATTTTTTTTTGTTTGCAACTAGGACAAACAACATGTCATACGCCCCAAATTGTTTTGAAAAAAATATCAGACAACGCATCATCTGATTTGTCCAGATTCCGGTCACTATGGTGGTCGAAAAATCAGGGCTTAAGTTTTTTTTTAATAAAAAAACCCATTTTCCAACCCATGTTTTACCCAAAACACCTATAAAACACTGTATGAATCATAAACCTATTTATGGCCTCAAAAACCTAAAAAATTTCTCCAAAAACTGATATCAACCGGAAACCAAAAATCAACATGAACTCGGATTTGTTTTTTCATCAACTTCAAAGGTAAAAAAAAAAAAGGCACCTAATATAAACTCTCATCATCAAATAGAACCATTTGACATAAATATCGTTTGTTTTGGTAGCCTAAATCGATGTCAATGACGCTTTTTTCTCTCTATCGCTGAAATCTAGCAACCTCTCTCTCCTCTCTCAACTAGGGACTATGCTAAACGTTTTCCTAAAGTTTCCTGGCATATGTTATATGTTGGCATAAAATTTCATGTTAATCGGAGTTCAAGAAAGCCTTGCAATATAGGTCAGGATAGATTGTACGAGTTTTATTATTTACTTCCTTTTAACTTGTAGACTTCCTATCTAACAAGGATCATTTCTCTACAAGAATATGAGTTCAAGAAGGCCTTTCCTAGTTCTACAAGGATATTTAATAGGCTGCAACATAATTTTCAAGTGTGACAAAGATTCATTAATGTTCCAAAATCTTTTTCTTATAAGGATTTCATATTCATCATAGCTAGCTACACAAGGAAAAAAAAATCGATGATATTTAATGATAATTAACTTATCTTAGAAAGTTTTTTAATCTTATAAAGAAGGTTAAAGGAAGGCAATAAGAGTTCTATGTTTTGAGATGATTATTTAAAATTACAATTAATTATTCTAGACAAACAAGAAAACCAAAAGGGAGACAACTTAAGCAATCAATTCCCTAACTTGTCTTGGATATCTAAAGGTAGCAGCAAAGACCCTAGTGTTTCTAGGATGAGAATTTCATTCACAATATTATTTAAACTAGAAAAAATATCTATGTTAGGTTATTTTATTTAATTAGTGCAACAACTTTATTTTATGTGTCAAATTAATTATGTTTATTATTTTTTTAATATTTGAACTTAGCTAACATACTTTGGGTTTATTATAAGTAGATAAATATTAACCCATAAGTTTTGGGCCTATTAGAGTTATTAGTTGAACTATTATATAAAGTTTCTATAGCTGAAATTTTCACCAAGCATGGATTTATAAAATAAACTTATGTTTGCTTCAGAAGAAAACCCGACTTATCAAGGCATAACTTACTTTATGGCGTCAATTCATGAATTCCAATATCTCTAGTTCTTACTTACAAGTTAACTTTGAGTCAAGATTCTCAAACATGATTTTTAGATTTCTTGAAAAAATATTATCTTGACCACGGGATAAATAAATACACATCATATTATTAATTTTATTAATTTTTTTTTAATACGTTTAAAAAGTCAATAAAATAAATCATTTTAAAAAAATAATATTGTTGCCAGCATATTATATAATTTGGAAGAAAAGCCTGTCTAGTTTCCTTGGGGTGGCCACACTAGCATGGTCTTTGACCATGGGGTATGGAGATGATGAAGAAGACAATCAGTGTGAATGTGATTGATATTTTTTAACCCAATTGTGCAAGCCGAAAGCAAAATCATGGATGCTTTAGCCCTTATTTGACTTGATCACCATGTATGTGACTTTGGGACCAATATGATTAGCTTATGATTTGGTGAGAATCAATTTCATAATAATTACGAGCTGAAGCAACATGGAGTACAGTGAAAATAGAAGGGGAAATGTTCATGTATACATACCATCAGCAGTTGTTATGAAACAAAGCTAATAAAGCTTACAAATTCATGATTTCCCCTTCTGCTAAACATATCTCAACGTACAGAAGGAAACAACACACTACATGATACATTATTATACTTCACTATTATATTAGTATTAGTCACCATGCTAAAGCCTAAAATCACCTGTGTGTTTTCCTCTGAACTAGGAGAACTCAAAGCTCAGAAGAAAGCCCGACTCCCATAAAACACACGGGAACTTGTGTTCTTTGATGCCTGCATTTTCTGATCGGAGCTTGAACTTCCTGAACTGGTTGGTCCACTATCAGTGTCCAAAGGAAGCTTCATCTTGGCCAGTGACTCTGTGAATTGTTGCATGCTTTTCATGTACATGTCTACTATGTCTTGCTGAACCACTTTGGACTCCGGCTCAATGTTGACTGTAATAACAGGTTTTGCATTTTTCTCATTCGATGCTCCACCAGAGCAATCAGTCTCACCATCTCCGGCATTTGCACTCTCTCTCTCTTTATGGACCGAGACATGCTCCTGATTTGGTGTTTTTGAAGCCGCTGGGCTGTCAGAGGTTTCTGAACTTGCAGCAGCGGAAGGTGAAGAAACACCATTAGTTGACACACTGCTTGGAGGAGAATCAAGCTTTGGAACTTGAGTTGGATCAGAAGTGGCGGCTGAAATGCTTTCCATAACATGAACTCCGATTTCTGAACCGAGATTATTTTCAGCATTAGAAATGGCCAAGCTCTCAGAGGCTTCAGAATCCAGGCTAGAACATGAAATTCCAAAATACTCTGAGATCATCATCTGGTTTTCATTCACAACCTTTGGATCCGGGAACTCAATCTTATCAAGTTCGCAAGGGAGTGATTCCTGTATCTCAGAATCCTGGATGGTTCCATTTGTAGCTAAAGCGGTGGGCATTGCTGGAATTTCCATTACCTCTGGTGAAGCTCCAACGTATGATAGAGACAATTGAACAAACCCTGCTGGAGAGTGGAACAAATCAGTTGAAGAAAGAGAAAACTCTTTCTCCAAATTCCTGTTATTGATTAGAACTTCAGACAACGGAACCAGAGCAAACCCTAACAGCTGATCCTCCAGATAATTCTTCACCCTACTCATCATGAATATCTCACATTTAAGGGAGGAATCAATAGTCTTAACATTGAGCTGCAGACGGTCGTTGAAGACAGGATTCCTCCCACCACCATTGATGATTTTGGTGGAGAATGTGTACTCAGGATCACTAGTCAAGCAAAACTTAGCATAAACATCTTGCTTGTGGTAAATGCATATGTTTTGGATGTCCCTAGCCTGGTGTACGTAAACCTCAACTATACCAATGAAGTCTTCTGGATGGCCAGCCACAGCCTCATGTTTGGGGAACTCAATTCCCTTGGATAAGTTGCCAGTACTCTGAACAGAACAATCAGATTTCTGCTTCTCTGGCTCAAAGACAACAGAGGTCTTGAATGGTGACACAACAGATTGAGGGGAATCCATAACTGCTTGAACAATAGACCTGGAAAGGCACAAAAATAATCAAAACTCAAACTTAAAATTAGAAAACAGAAGACCTATATTTGAAAAGACCGTAGATACTATGATTTTTAGTACTCTACATCCTGCAATAACAATCAATTCCAAAACTTATATCCCAAAATAAGAGATAATTGATATATTAAAACACCTTTTCTAACACCAAATCTGACCTAAAACAAAACACAAGTTCCCAAAATTCAGAGGCAAATGACAAAAGCAGGCCTTTCGCATGAACCAATTAGACCCAAGACAAGATACAGCCAACTATCAAAACTCAGAAGCAAGGCAAACAGCTGAAGCCCCTAGCTTGAGCTGATGTGAACATAAAAATTCTCAAACCCAAAAGACAACCCTAAACTTCAACAGGAACAACTTCAGAACCCCAAACCCAACCTTAAAATTAACAAAATCTAAGTCGATTTAACTTATAATCATCAAAACCCATAAACCAAAAAGCCCCCACAAATGAGACCTTGCACATGGACTACAAAAAAAAAACAGAAACCCCACTAAGAACCAATAAACAAACCTAGAAACCAAAATCCAGAAAGAGCAGCAGTCAGTCCCAACTCTCAAAGACCCAAAAGCCAAAAACCGTGAAAAATGAGAATTTGCAGTGGAACTACTGCTATCTTGACTCCCTGAACTGAAAGTAATAAAGACCAATCAACAGTTATGCCACATAACCAGATTCCAATAAAGCTATCAACGTTTTCCACACGAAACTGGAATCCAAGAGAGTGAAACAGGGAAAGCAAGAAAAAAGCTCTCCCATTCAAAGCCAAAACAAGCCATGACAAACTAAAAGCCAAAGATAGCACAGTTACCTAGGTTCATCACCGCAAAATTCGAAAACAAAACCCACTAAACGAAACCCATCTGAAAAAGCCCGAGAAAGTAAGAAAAGAAACTAACAAGAAAATCAAATAAAAAACCCACCTTTTGCTTTAGCAACAAAGTCAAAATGAAGTGAGGGTGCAACGCAAGATATGGCCAAAACCCAGTTGATAATTCGAGGAGGTGCTTTTGGTTTTGCTGTTCAAGTGAAAGCTGGTGCTAATAATAAGCTAGGGATAAAATCTAGTACTATGATATTACTCTCTCTTTTCTTTTGGATGCTGATACATAAAGTACAAGGAAAAAAAAAACTCCAACAAAATACAATCTCCTTCTCAAACAGAAATTAACAATGCATCTCGCCGGGCTGCCCTTGCAGTTGGAGTTGTATATATATATATATGTGCCATCTTATCTGATCAGTAGTAGTAGTAATATCAATACAGTCTCTCTCTCTCTCTTTTTACTTTTAAGATTTTAGAGATAATATTTAATAAGATTTTATAACTACGTTAGATAACACATATAGAAAAAGTGATTAATAAAGGTTGGGTTTAGTTTTTATAAAAAATAATAATTAAATTGAATTTTTTAAAAATTAAACTTGATTCAAACCTAATTAGTTTTGATTCAATTATTTTAGAACAAAAATCAATTTAAACTGACCGGTTCTGATTTGGTTTGTTTTTTAATTTGGCTCTGTTTTTTCTAGTTTGGCTCGGTTTTTTTGGTTTGGGTTTGGTTCTGTTTGGTTTTTTCAATTTCAGTCATATAAAATTAAAATCAAATCAAACCGGTTGATTTTTAAAAAATTCCAATTGGTTTAATTAATTTGTTTTACAGTTTTATTTTTTCAGTTATTTTTTTTTATTTTTTTGATTTAATTAATTTTTCAGTTTTTTTTTTCATTCCTTAACGATATCCGAGAATGGATTTATGATCTTAAAAAAGAAAAATACGGGTAGAATACACTGTAATTAGTACGCTGTAGAGAGACATCGCCCCACGCGTTGGCAAGAAAGGACCAATGACAAGAGAGATGAGTGCGTTTGTTTAGGTAGGGACAGATTCACACAAGTACACACAAGCCTTTTTACTGTTCCAACTGTTCACTTCTGTCATCTTGTCAGTCTGCGCTTTTTTTTCTCTCTCTCCCTTTTTGACTTTTTTGCTCTCATGACAACGGTCTATCCTTCATGCCTGATTCTATAATAATTATTAATTCGGATACGACATCATTATTTTCTGAAGAGTTTAACGTCATGTTTAAATAGCTTTGTTGCTTTCATTATTCCCTGAATTTGAATTTAGGATTATTAATTAGAAGATTTTATTAAGTTATTTGTAATAGGTTAGGATGGTGATTGTATTTTTTTTTAAAAAAAAAATTTATTTGAAATATATTAAAATAATATTTTTTTATTTTTAAAAAATTATTTTTAACAATGCATCAAAATAATTTAAAAACACTAAAAAAATATTAATTTAAAATAAAAAAAATAAAAAAATTTAAATGTTTTCAAATATATTTCAAAAATACAAAAAGAAATAGGGATATTGATACAGGTGTATGTTATTAATATTATTTTTTTAAAAAAAGTTGATTAACATACAATTCATTCTCGATTATATTATCAAATAATTTGAATATCCTCGCCTTTAAAGTTTAATATCATTACTATAATTAAAAGATTATTTGATTTCATTATAGCTTTACCGTGCAACTAAAAAAAAGGATATATCTCATACTTTAGATTTATTAACAATTTTTTTATTTCCTTGAATTTTAGAAACCTCGTAATAGTTTTATTTTGTGACTTTTTTAATCTCCATACGTAAAGTGCATTTTCGTTGATTTTTGGTCCTTCACCATCTTAATGGAGAGAGAATGGCATAATTAAGAAGAGAGGAGGCAATGGAAATGGCATTATTTCCTTATTTTTCTAACATTATTTTTGTAAGAGAAATAATATATAACTATGCAACACATTTCATTTTCATTTAAAAAGTCAACACATTTCATTTTCATTTTCATTTAAAAAGTCACCATAAAACAACTCAAGCTTTTCCTTTCAGGAATAAATAATCTAATTATTTAAAGAAACTAGAGACTCTATCACAAGTACAAAAAAATATGTTCATAGTTCAATATTTTATTATCTCTTCTTTCTTTTTTCTTTTCTTTTTCTCATATCTTTTTTAATTCTTGCCCCTTAAAGAGATGTAATATGAAAGATTAAAGCGAAATGATGTATCAAAGTAAAAAAAAAACATGCTATAAATTTCATGAATTGAATTTGATGGTTTTTAACCCTAAACCCCAACAATTTTAAGGATAGATTGATCTAGTGTAAATCTTAGATGAACAAGATAAAATAATAGAACGATCACATATGCACCTACGCTTTGATTAAAGCACACAAGACATATTAACACATCAATTTATAAGAAAATTAAAATCTCAGCTCATGAATATACTTTAAAACCCAAAAATAAGCCTTAAAGCAATTAATCAAACATGATTGTACTGACATACCAAAACTCTTAAGAACATAAAAGAAAGAAAATGGAAATACAAAACAAATATTTAGCCATACAATCCATAAAAAAAATCAAAAGGCATTGTATTATTAATTCTAACATCTATTTTTAATTGATATTGTCATGAACCCAACATTTCATCAAGAACAACATATAATCATATTTTGTTGAGAAATAAAAATAATCAAAATCAATTTTTCCACTAAACTAGACATCTTAAACATGCTAAAATGCCTTTTAAACAACATTACTAACATCAAGTTTCAGCCTTAAAAAAAAACTAGTGCATTTAATGTTATCTTAAAAACACACATGTAGGTTTAAGATAACATTAGTTTAAACATGAATAAATGCATTTAAACATAAGTTCTAGCAACTAAAACATAAATAGAGTATAGACAATAAACAATCATACAAGAGTTTAAAAGGCATTAAAAAAGGAGGGGGTGTGCCCATTGAGCTACACATCCTCATTAGAGATAGGTGTATACCTTGTAGATGCAATGATGTTTCTGTCCTTTTTGTCTTTTTTTATAGCTCCTTGTTTCTTCTACCTCTGTTTCCTACTCCTCTGATTATTGATTTCGTGTGCCTTTCCTTTTTTCCTTTTTTGAACACTATTCTTTGAATTCTTCACTCGATAACTCTATAAACCCTGGATAAAATGTTAAATGGGTAAAGTAAATATTTAGATTATAGGGATGATGATAGATTTATGAATTTGAAACAAAATGTTTATGTACTAATGTTAAAAAATAAAAATAAAAAATTGGTTGGAAAATAAAAAATATAGAAACACGAATAAAAAACTAAGTTGGAGTGATGTATGAGGAAAGACAAGTATTGGTATATGATTTAATGAAATTTGAAATAAATTATGTTAAATTCAGTAAAAATAGGTGGTGGAATTTGAGAAATATTACCCGGCAAACATAAAAGGTATAACGTGAACTTGTAACCCAAAAATTGCTGAACTGGTGCTAAATATAAAACATGTTTATAAATTTAGGGTGAAAATATTTAGAAAAATATTTTAGAAATTTTCAAATAAATTAATGTATGGTTTACGCGCGAATGACCTTGACCACTAATGCAACTATATTATTTGATAGTTTTCCCTACACTTATCTAGTATTTTGTTCATGTTTTATGTATAAAATGCCTTGATAATCTTTATTTTATGTTTTTAAGGCACTTTTAGTTGTGAGATTCAAAAAGGAGTAAATTAAAGATAAAATTAAGATCATGTTCCAACCCGTGTCAAACATTGACAAATTTGACATTTGATCGATGTTTTATGCAGAACTTGAGTTGTAAAGGTTGAAATGAAGTGATTCTAGTGGCAATAGAAAGCTAAAATCCATACCTTTCTATACATCTACGGCAAGAAAATAAAAAAGAAAGAGGATAGAAATTTCAACCTCCAAAGACAAGTCTCGCATTTTGTCAGTTTTGACCTTCAGTCCATTCTGAACTCGAATATCTTGAGTTAGAAAAGTCCATTTGATGCAAACTTATTTTTTTTTTATATTCCTGACTCAAATACCTATCAACCTACCAAATTTCAACATAAATAACTCATATGAGGGAGATATAATTTTTCTAAGACAATCTATAAATTCTGTTAGCAAACAGGTTTTGTGAAGAAACAAGTACAACTTGCTTAAATGTAGATTGTTTACTTTGGAAAGGACTATTTATATATTTTTTGGAAGAATACAAATGGATTGGAGCGATGTTAGGATTAGGCTTTCCTATCAAATACAAAGAAAGAGAAAAAAGAAAGAGAGCAGGCGGCCAGAAAAAAGAACACAACTCCACCTTTTCTCCTATACCTGAAATTATATTCTCCTATGTTCTATTCATTAGTTTTTCAATAGACATGCAAGGCTAAGTTATTTTTCTTGGTTGAAAGGATACAGAAACCTTTAGATTTCAAAAAAACTATGAAATCTATTATATCTATTCTTTTCAAGTTTATATAATGAATATAAATGTTTTCCTATACTTATTTCCTATGATTATTTAGTTTGAATGTTAGAGCGGACTCTAAATTATTATTCTAAACCAATTTACTACTAAGTTTGCTATCAAAACCAGAGTTGTTATATTTGAACTTGTGAAGCAACTCAGTTTAATAATTATGATGGATCTATGTTGTTAATTGTTGCGATATCGTGGTCATACAAATTAATTACCGTAGCTTAAATAAACAATATAGTATAGAGCAAGTAAGGAGTCGATCCCACGAGGAAGGTTTAGTTCAGATTTTTATGTTATACGATATGCAATTGAAAGGGAATTGAGGTTATCTAGGCTATAATAGAATAAAACAATTAAGCTAAATTAAATAAATCAGAAAACTATCAAGAGAACAAACCTTGATTTCAAGTAGACATCCACATACGGAAATCAGAACCGATCTTTGAAACAATACATCAATTTATATTCTAAATATTAATCTTTCCTTAACATTGGTTAGTTAACAGATTCACCAGTATAACTAACCCTAACCATCAAACAACCACAGTGTCCGCACTAATAATTTAATTCAATGACAACCTTAAGAACGAGATAAGTTGATTAATCTAGACAACATAATTGTCCGCAGTCCATGTTTAATTTGATTGAATGTTTTCCCTAAGATTAATAACATAGATCCTGCTACGATTATTAAACTTAGTTGCTTCACAAGTTTATATACCATAACTCCAGTTTTGATAGCAAACTTACCACTAGATTGTTTATAATAATAACTTAGAGTCCGCTCCAGTAATTAAAATAAATAATTATAGGAAATAAGCATAGGAAAACAAACATATTTATCATACAAACTGAAAAGAAAAGGTAAACGAGATTTGTCTTTGAAGGCTGTGATTTCCATGCTATTTCTCTTTTTATTTTTCTTTCCAGTATATGTATAGAAAGGTATGGATGTTATCTTTCTAATGCCACTAGAATCACTTCGTTTCAACCTCTAAAGCTCAAGCTCTGCATAAAACATTGATCGAAAGTCAAATCTGCTAATTATCTCCAATTTACTTCTTTTTTCAGTCTTACATCCAAAAGTGCCTTCAAAACATAAAAGAAAGTATATCAAGACATTTTATATAGAAAACATAGGCAAAATACTAGGTAAATACGGGTAAAACTATCGAATAATATGGTTGTATCAAATACCCCCACACTTAGCTCTTGCTCATTCTCGAGAAAGGATAGATAAAATCAAACTTAAACTAAATAAATAAAATACTATGACTAATCTCTGAATCTCCCATTAATATCCAAAAGTACATGCATTATAAACAAGAATACAATCAAGAAGGATAAAGAATATAATTTTTCATGAATTTATTTACATGCGAACTTCAAAACTCATTTAATCATTGGGATTTAAATGAAATCTAAGTCATGCCAAAGTGATAGGTCCTCTAATTGATATACACTCCAACACTCATGTGTTTAGGATTTATGTGTTTAAATCTCTCAAATTCAATCAATGAATATGTTCTAGCATAAACTTGCTCTTCAATCTCATCTTCATTACTAAAATATTACAAGCAATGCATAAATGAAAATGTCTTACTTTTTGGTTGTAATGAGGCTAAGGTTAAGGTGAGGTAAAAGAAAGGAAAAGAAAATGCCAAAGGAAGTAGAACATTCTAAAAAAAATATGATTTTTTTAAACAAGATATCCCATCAAAGCATAATTTTGCATCTTTAAGCACCAATACTTAACTTCTTTTGATTTCAAGCTCCATCAACATAAAATTTTAAGAATACAATGGAGCACTTTTTTTTTTCTTTCACCTTTGGCAACTTTGCCCATTCTTTTCATCTAGCATCACTTTTTTTTTCTTTTCACATAATTTCCAACCATAATCCCACGTGATATCAACAAGTATATGTTCTACTAATCCTTGACCAGGGGAAAAGGAAAACATATAAAAAGTTAAGGCTTACACATGGGTAAAGCAAAGAAAAGATAAACAAGCTCAAATGGGGCTCACGAAGGATAATATTCTTTAGATTGGCTTTTTGGCTCAAATGGTTAAAGTTCCTAATGCCTTTATCATTTTCATGTATATATGTAACGTGAATGTAATCTCAACAAGATATAAAGCAAGTTCTAGAGATACATATCATTGAAAGAATGCACAGTCAAAGAATATAATTTTGAAGGCTCTAAAGCTTGCATTGGTACAACACTATAAAGTCAACATGATATATTTTCAAATTCAATCCCTAGACTAATTAAACTTTAAAACTTTTATGCACACTCATTCATTCGATTTATATTTGCATCTATCTCAACTAATTCTTATACATAATACTCATATTCTCATAAACCAATGGGAGTTCAAAAGATAAAACTTAAACTTATTTTTTTTGTTTTTTGTCCAAAATTCTCTCAATACCCCCACACTTTAAACACAACAGTGTCCTCAATGTTGAAATAAAAGAAAAGGAATATAGGAGAATGACAAAAATAAAGTAAAATGTGAAAAATAAAAGACAAGGGAAAAAAAAAAAGCAAATCTGATTTTTTTTATTGAGTTGCCTCCCAATAAGCACTTTTGTTTTATATCATTGGCTCGACATGTCACATACTCATGCCTCATAGATTGGTTCAGCTAACTCCATAGAAGCAGTGAGTTCTATCGTCCAACCTTCATAGAAAATTTTCAATCGATGTCCATTGACCTTGAGCACTTTGTTTGTTTCTAAACTTGTAATTTCAATTGCACCATAAGGAAAAACATTAGAAATAACAAAGGGTCTTAACCAATGAGAGCGCAACTTTCCAGGAAAAAGTTTCAAACGTGAATGATAAAGAAGGACTTTGTCTCCAACATGAAACTCTTTTCTTGTAATCATTCGGTTATGAAAACTCTTGATCCTTTCTTTGTAAATCCTTGCATTCTTATAGGCATCATTCCGTATCTCTTCCAACTCTTGCAATTGCAACTTTCTTGCAATCCCAGCGGTATCATAATCCAAGTTACATTGTTTAATAGCCCAAAAAGCTTTGTGTTCAAGCTCTACTGGTAGATGACATTCCTATAGGTGATTTGTAAGCAGTCCTATAAGCCCAAAGTGCATCACCAAGTCGTAAACTCCAATCTCGCTGGTTAGGTTGCATTGTCTTCTCCAAAATGGACTTGATTTCTCGATTTCAAATTTCAGCTTGGCCATTCGTTTGAGGATGGTAGGCTATGGAAGTCCGATGAGTCACATGGTATTTGTGTAATAATGCTTTCATTGAACGATTACAAAAATGAGTGTCACGATCGCTAATAATAACTTTAGGGATTCCAAACCTGTCAAATATATGAGTCCTGACAAAATCTAAAACAATCTTAGTATCATTAGTTCATGTGGCTTTCGCCTTAATCCATTTGGACATATAATCAACATCAAGAAGGATATAAAGATTACTGAAAAAAAAAGGAAATGGACCCATAAAATCAATACCCCAAACATAAAAAATTTCGCTTACAAGATTATTTGTTAAAGGCATTTGGTTTTTATCAGTGATATTACCTGTTCTTTGGCATTTTTCATATGATTTGCAAAAGTCATATACATCCTTAAAAATAGAAGGCCAATAGAGACCACTTTCAAGTACCTTGTGGGTCGTTCTTTTTGCTCTAAAATTCCCATCACAAGAATGAGAATGACAAAAAGTGAGAATGGAATGGAATTCATCTTGTGGTACACATCTTCTAACTACTTGATCAGCACAAAATTTCCACAGATAAGGAGTGTCCCAAAAATAACATTTAGCATCAGCTTGTAACTTGTCTTTTTGGGATTTAGACAAACTTGGAGGGAATTCTTTAATGACTAAATAGTTTACCAAATTAGTATACCATGGTCTTATAGAGAAATGTAACACATATAATTGTTCATCGGAGAATGTCTCTTTTATTGTTTCGGTTTGTATATCCTTTGTCCTCAGTCGGCTCAGGTGATCAGCCATATGGTTTTCGACACCCTTTTTGTCTTTGATCTCAAGATCAAATTCTTGTAAAAGTAAGATCCACCTAATCAATCTTGGTTTGGACTCCTTTTTCATTAAAAGATACCTCAAAGTTGCGTGGTCAGTAAAAACAACAACTTTTGTACCAAGTAAATATGACCTAAATTTTTCTAATGAAACACCACTACAAAAAGTTCCTTTTCAATTGTATGGTGATTGCATACAAAAAGAGCTCATATGAGGGAGATATGATTTTTCTAAGACAACCTATAAATTCTGTCAACAGACAGGTTTTATGAAGAAACAAGTCCAATTTGCTTAAATGTAAATTGTTTACTTTGGAAAGGACTATTTTTATATTTTTTGAAAGAATACAAAGGGATGGGAGGGACTTGGGGATTATGGTTTCTTATCAAATAAAAAGGAAAAGAGAAAAAAAAAAGAGACGTCCAGAAAGAAGAACATAACTCCACCCTTTTCTCCTATACCTGAAATTATGTTCTCATATATTCTATTAATTAATTTTCAATAAATATGCAAGGCTAAGTTATTTTTCTTGGTTGAAAGGATATATAAACCTTCAAATTTCAAAAAAACTGTGAGATCTATTGTATCTTTTGTTTTTAGTTTATATGATGCTTATAAATGTTTTCCTATGTTTATTTCTTATATTGTTTAGTTTGATTGTTAGAACGGCCTTTAAATTATTATTCTAAACCAATCTACTGCTAAGTTTGCTATCAAAACCAGAGTTGTGATATTTAAACTTGTGAAGTGACTAGGTTTAATAATTATAGCAGATCTACGTTGTTAATCTTAGGGAAAACATTCAACTAAACTGATAATATATTATAGACAGTTATGTCATCTAAGATTTATCAACTTATCTACTTCTTAAAGCTATCATTGAATTAAATTACTAGTATAGACACTATGGTTGTTTAATGGTTAGGATTAGTTATACTACGGATCAGTTAAGTGACTAATGTTAAGAAAAGATAGATATTCAGAATATAAATTGATGTATCATTTTAGTGATCAGTTTTGATTTTTGTAGGTAGATGTTTACTTGAGACCAAGGTTTTTCTCTTTGATAAGTTTCAGATTTATTTAATTTAGTTTGATTGTTTTATTCTATTTAGCATGGCATAACCCATATAACCTTTAAACCCCTCAACTGAATCGTCTAGCATAAAGACCTGAACTATATCTTTCTCGTGGGATCGACCCCTTACTTGCTCTATACTATCTTATTTGTTTAAGCTCGGGTAATTAATTTGTGTAACCGCGACATCGCAACAACCGCCGGTATAAGCATTGCATGGTTTTAACCCAAAAAGGGAAACATATAAGGAGAACTTGTATATTAATATGGATGAAAGTTGCAATGAATTATCTTGAAAATACTAATGATTTAAGTAGATAAAATAGTACAAAAATTGGATTTAGGCATTAAAATTATCTATTGTCCACTTTTACATTGTCAAGTATAAATTTTAATCTGACTGTTGAATTGAGCTAAGATTTTGCATGGAGTCATTTGACATATGTTTTTACTTTGGGTTAAAATGTTAGGGAAACCAGAGTTTAGGAAGACCCTACGAGAGTGTTAAAAATTATAATAAAATATAGAAAAAAATAAAACATGGATAAGTGAGGGATAAAAAAGTCATTTAACTAAAATCCACCCCTCTTCCTCCTTTATATATGGTAGAAGCTACTAGAAAAGTGGAGAAAGATATAAAAAAATAAAGTTAAAAAGAGAGAAAAAGCTTAGTTAACATTAAAAATCCCTAAGAGAAAACACTAAAAGAGTTAGATTAGAGTGTTTTAAAGTGTTATAGGAAAGATTTATAGTTGAAACTCTAAAACTTAAAGGGCTTTCAAAGCTTGGGAGTTACGATTTTAAGATTTAAGAGAAAAGTGAAGAGAGAGGGGGAGCAATCTAAGCTTTCTTTGCAAACTCCTTTTTTACTTGTTGTCTTTAAGAGGTAAGAAACATAATTTCATGATTGATTTATGTTCTTATTGTGTTTTAAAGATTGATGAGTTATGTTTTGATTATGAAAAGTTGAGTTGAGCATGTTGAGTTGTTTAAATTGGTGATTTTGTTTTGGAAATGTATAATTGGGTATGAAAAAGGAATGGGTCATATGGAATTAATACAAAATTTGAGAAAAATTCATACCCTATTTATTTATAAATTTCAACTATACTAGATTAAGAAGGGTTTGAATTTGTTGGTTCAAATTAGCATGGAATTTGTGTTTACACATGTTGTATCATGTAATTAATGAGTGGGTGTGAGATAAATTTGCATGAAAATCAAAGAAAAACTTATGACCTTATTCAATGCTAAGTCTCAGCTTAGGTGAGGAAAAGAAAATTGAGATTTGTTGAGTTAGTTGTTGTGATATGATTTGTTAAATGAATTTTTTTTTTTGTGTTAAATGATATTGTTTTGGAATGGATATAGAAGAAAGTTAAACAAATTGGCATGATAGGTGATGCTAATGTAAAGGTGTTAGTAAGGGTAAATTGGTGTGATAGCATAAATGAATGAGATATGTAGTAAAATGTGGGTGGTAATGAATAAAGTTGATATTGAGAAATGAAAATTTGATTTAATAAAGACATATTTTATGTAGTGGAGAATTTATTGGTTATATTATACAAAATATGAGAGATTGTTTAAGTTATATAAAAATCCATAAGAAGTTATATGAGAATTAATAATGGGAAGATGCGGTTGAAATATATGTTGGGAAGATTTGTACACATGTATTTATAGTTGTACAAATATGATTTATATGCCAAAGTATGATTGGAAGTGAAAATAGATATGGGTTATAATTGGAAGAACTAATACGTTAGCATGTTAAAAGAATTTGATGTCAATAAGTAAAGTCTATAATAATTGGGCTTGAAAACATATTCATGTTGGTACCTTTCTTTTAGGATAAGGAGGGGGAACCCAGAGTCGAATCATCTGCAATTGGAGGAGCTTGATCTATTGAAGGAAGAAGTAGGTGTTTAACAACTTATTTGAATTTTAAAGTCATTAAATTATATTATTACAAATACTTTGTTTGGTTGATGTGTATTGAATGTTTGAAGTGTAATGCAAAGAAATGAATACTATTACAAATCTAATCATTGGAATAATTGACATCTATGAGGGGCTGACTGGACTATTGAAAACTAAATGAGTTGGCCAGAATAAATGGCATCCATAAGGGGATGACTGGACTATTGGCAACCAAATAGGTTGGCCAAAATAAATGGCATCTATAAGGGTATAGCCAGATTATTAGCGACCAAATGGGTTGACCAGAATAAATAGCATCCATGATGACCAAATTTTCAGCAACCAAATTGGTTGGCCTGAATAAATGGCATTCATAAGGGGATGGCTAAATTTTTGGAAACCAAATGGGCTTACTGGAATTATGGTCAACCTTTAGGAGGAGGCCGATAATTGGTGACAGTTGCGTAGGATAGTTAGAAATATTGAATAATGGATTAGAAAGGAAAAATAATAATATATGAACTAAGGTGTTAAATGACTAAAATGCATGAGTGAAAAATAAAGTGGTTATTTAGTTAGCAAAGTTATTGGTTAAGTTACTAATTTAAAATATTATATGTGAATTGAGCATTTTCAGGAAAGAGTAAATGTAAATTGTGGACTTAAAATTATACTTTAAGAAGTGATCTTCGTATGCGAAGGTGATGAATGTTAAAAAAATGCTAACTTTCCATTATATATGGAAATTGATGTCAACCTACCTTTGAGATGGAGGTTGATGCCAGCCTGCCGATGAGAGGAGCCTGAGGCCAACCTACCATTGAGATAAAGGTTGATGTCAACTTGTCAGCAGGTAAGGTGTGGAAATAAATGTCAACCTGTCATTATGAATAGGGTTGAGGAAATGTGGACTTGCATTACTCAGGAAGATAGGAAAAGATTTTGAATTATATAAAATTGATACGGAAGGAGATGGTTAGAAATTGTATAGTCTGTTATGGTTTGAGATGAATCGGCCGACCGGTTTGCAATTTCCAACTAGCTGACCGGTTGAACAGTAATTGTCCGGGCTAAATGAACGATAACTTTTGGAGTTTTTAGTGCAGATTGTTTTTTAGTTTCAAAGAGGGATAAACTATCTTTGATTTGATTCTTAAAACATATAAAAACAAAGAATTTTGAGAAAAATCATGATTCTTGGGCGGACTAGTTGACCGGTTCACACAACTGTCTTAACTAGCTGACCGATTGAGCTAGAACATCAACAATAAAGTTGATGCCCAAGCATTATACAATAAAAAAAATAAAAACATTAAGTTTATAGTCTTATTTTCTTAAATACTTTTTATAGAAAGATTAAAGATGTTACAAAAGTATCATGGATACTCAACTATTAATATATAGTCCTTAGTAAGGACAAACCGGGGGAAGGATGTGAATATAGAGTAAATTAAGAATAAGTGAGATTATAATGAAATTTGAATAAAAATGGTTGTAATGCAACTGCATATGTCAAGGATTTATTGAATATGTCTAATAAATATTTGTATCTGAATTGTGAAGTTGTGATTAATCAACTTATTATTGTATTGTTATACGTGTTGCAAGTCCAATGGATACCATTGAACGAAGTTTTTTTAAATCAAAAGTAAGGATCACTTTTGTATTATTGTTGTGTATTATTGTATTGTTATATGTATTGTATTATTGTATCTCAACTTGATGATCACTTCAAGGATCATTCCACAAAAATTAATATGAAGATATGAAACGGTTAATAAGGTTGTGTATTGTATTTAAATAAATTATTTATATTTATTAAGTAATACATAACAAGTGAGATGATGATGGTTAATAATAAGTATTAATAAAGGAATGGATTTCATCTATAGTGGATGAAAAAGTATTATGTTGAAGTTTGTCATGGAATTTGTACAAGCAAGTTAATGATGTTGAGTTGCTAATATAGATTGATAAATACTAATCATTATGACTACTTGAATGCCAATTAAATTTTATAATCTTGCACATGTCTCAGGAAATTATCTTGGATGGTATCAGCTCTTCATAAAGGATTAACAAGTTATTTAGTTTATTTGACAGATAGTTCTTTGTGATGGAGAAGAAGAAATTTGAAATTAAGATATCCGTATGTAATATCAAAAGTGATGGAAAATGTACTAATGGGTAAAAATAAATGGTACATCCTTGTACAAGATGTTAAAAAACATACAAAATGCGCGACGTTATAAACTCAATACGAGATTAGGACATAAACGTGCCATTGAAAGACTTGAATCTTGTAGAGGGGATGTAATTCTATAATTGGGAACAAACCACACTTGATTTGGAGGTTTGTAATTCCACATTTATTGATTGAAAGATTGGCCCTCGATTAACGTGAATTTGCAAACATAGAAGAGGTTGACTAGGGATAAGATGTTGGCAAGTTCATCGATCCAAATGAGGTGTAATGCTTAATAAGGATAGATGATCTTTATAGTGAAAGTATTTTTTAGTTGATTAGTGCCAATTAAAGCCACTGAGATGGTCAGAGATGCCACATTCATTCATCTAAAAATGGCTCTCAATCAGCCTTTCGGCTGAAGGAAAAGAAGACATAATGACTAAACGACATGTCATTCCTTTTCTTCATTAAAGTCTAAATGACACGTCGTTTGTTTAAACCTAAAACATTAAGGGTTTTAAATAGGATTTTAAGAAATTTTAATTTAGTCCATGTTCTTCCAATTTCAGTGTATGTATCATTTATCAATCCAAACACTTTTCAGTCTCTGCAACTGCATCCTTAGAAACATTGATTAAGATCCTTTAGAATTTGTGTGCCTTTTGCAATTTAGTCATTGGTTTCCAGATTATGGAATTTGATCCCTATTTTCATCAAACTTTTAATTTATCTCAAATTGACCTCTAGTTTGATCAATCTTAGTTCCTAGATCTATGCGCCTTTTTCACCTTGGCCTTTGGTTTTGAAGTTTTGCAAATAAGTCCTTAATTAACCTTCAAACTTCATATTTCTTTCAATTAAATCTCTAATTGCACCAATTTGGCTCTTTAAAGTTTTAATTGGGTCATTTTTCTTCTGACTATTACAAATTAACCTGAATTAGGCCTCCAAACTTAATTCTTTTTCAATCGAGTCCTTGATTAAATACACAAAACCTATTAGGAGTTTAATTAGGTCCTTAAACTTAATTAATTCTTTCAATTTTTTCCAAATTGACTTTCAAACTTATTTTTCTACTTCAATTAAGTCATTAATTAAGTTAATCAAACTTTTTAGAAGTTTAATGAAGTCCTTAAGCTTAATTAATTCTTTCAATTTTTATCAAGTTTGGATGTCAACCTCAATTTTCTTTCCATTAAGTCTTTCTTCAGCTCATTTTGTCAAACTATCATAATCTGACTATTCTTCCCAAGGGTATTTTGATTTGTTACATCTCAAGGGCGTATCTCTCCGTGCCCCAAAAATAATACACTCACACACACACACATATTGTTTTGAATTATCATTATTATCATTATTATTTGGATTTTTGAATAATATGTAGTTTTTATAAAAGAACTTTATGGAACCTAAATTTAGGTTATGATAGTTAATGTGCTTCTTAAAGCTTTAACAATCATCAATTGAATGACCCATAACTCATACATGTTTGGCATCTTTGTCATATCATTTAGGGAATGGCAGCTAAATGAGTTTGACTGGTTGATGTACTATTTGATAAGTATTCATATGATGTTGATATATATTGATAAACAGAACTAGAAAGAAAGATTATGGTTCATAATGCTCTCTTTCACAATTTGTACTGTAACAACCCAACATTTCCAATGCAATTTAAAACCTTTACTTTAAGATTTTCATGTAAAATGTGATAATTTTTTTATATGACATCAATATGTCTTTAACTTGTCTCAACATGTAACATTTATGCCCATCCTATCATGCTTTATAATCCTTATATGTCATTTTACATGCATGTTTACCTAGTAAAGACTTGGTAATTAATTAAAATGAGTCTTATTCTATTTTCATAAAATTTTAGTAAAGTTTTCCATACACAAATTCTATTCAAAAAATTTTCCAACTTAATCTCTCATATAAAACTAATTTCACACAACATGGTCTCCAACTCACCATCCAAACATACATCTTAGTTATAAAATAGTTAGTCTCAAGTACACCGCCAGCCAATTTTAATTAGGTTCACTTCTTTAACACAACATATGATATGCAATTTGTTTCAGCAAAGATTATTCAACATTCAACCATCATTAATCTTCCCAGCACCAAAAGCAACAACATAACCTCTCACATCAGTTCATCACCACCACTTGCTCCCCCAATCACTCACCATGAACACTTTCAACTGAAACAATTTCATTTTAACTAGACAACACCATCTAAAAATTAGATCATCCTTCTTCACAAGCCACCAAATTAGCCTCAAACAAAGACCATCTGCCTCCTAGCTAAACCATTATAGCCTACACATTCACTACACCTACCATAAACCATCAACCTTTGTAAAACTCCATTTCCTACCAACATCACCATAACCACCTTACAACCAAACCTATAGCAGACTCCCATCTCACCAAATACACAAACTAGATCTACCACCAATATGACCATCTCGTAGCTTTGCTGTACACTAGTTGTAATCCATCACTTTTGGTCCATACATAACAACTTTAAACTCACGTAAAAACAACCATCCCTAACCTAAGATTCACCACAAATTCCCTAAACAATATCCCTAAAAATTAAAACCTCTATTACCTAAAAAAATAAAATTTTCTGTGTTATTTTTTTAGTTCAGTAGCGCGGTATCAAATGTGTGCCCAACCCAACTATTGTCAATCTACTAGTGTGTGTGCCATACACGTTGCCACTACTAAGTTTAGTTCCAATGCTTTTCAATCAAAGCTAGTTATTCTTAACGTTATTTTTTTTATTTCCCATACATTATCTTTGATCAATTATTAATTTCCCCATATAAGAAATTTATGATTGGATGTTTCAACAAATTTAAATTCACCGGTGGACTTGTTTGAACTTGCATTTGAATTTATTTATTTATGGTGAGAATGTATTTAAATTTGTTTAAGGATATGTTTGAATTTGATGAGGATGTGTTGAATTTGTGTATGGACCTATTTGATTTTAAATTAATAATTATCATAATTGAGCTTGTATGACTTCTATTGTGGGTTGATGTTTATATCATTAATATTAATAGGTCTTTTAAGAATAAAGGTTTTAGATTTTTATCGTGTGACAATTTATTTAGCTTTGCTCCCGCAAGTCTTTTTTTAGGTGAAATTGTATGATAAGTAGGGCATTTGTATACTTTATAGACAAGTTTTTCATGATTTTCCAGTTGTCTTTAGATAATAGGTCTACCCATATTCTCTTTTTTAAGAAGTAAATGTGATTGACTTCTAATGCTTGTTGAATATGATTCTTAAAGATAACATAATTATTAGTATCATGTCTTCATGAGTCATGCCACTTACAATATTTCCTACACATGATGTCTAGGAATGGAGGAGCCGCCAAAACAATTTGTATGCCGCTAGAAGCTACTATTTAGCCACTAGGAAATGTCATACAAATAGCTAGAAGCATGACCAACACCTATGCGCTGACGCATACAACCCACACGTCAACAACGTTTTCTATTTAATAATATTTATTACCAATTAAAATACCACTTTGCCCCTCAACCTATTATAACAAAAAAAAAACTAGGGTGAAAATATGAAAAAGCCCCTGGGCGATGGGTTATAGTCTTTTTTATTTCACTATGCCTTTTAAACTAAAAGGTCCAAACAACCCTTATATTCGAGTTCAATTTTTTTTACTCTCAAGAGTAGTATAATCATTTTACTATGCGTAAAGTATAAAAAAACTCTAGTACCCCCCAATAGTCAATTCAAATGTTTTTGGTTGGAACAAGGATGAAATTAAAAAAATATTTAAATCTAACATATTTGCCAATGCAAAATAAATAACAATAAAAAAAGACTAAATTAGATATAAAAATAAAATGAAATTAAATATTGAGGGATGAAATTAAAAAATAAAATAAATTAAGAAAATAATTAAAAATAAAACAAATAGCAATCAGAAGAATTGGTACCAAATTTGACAATTAAAAAAAAATTAAAGGTGGATGAATTGAAAAAAAATATCAAATCTATAAATAATTTCATATAAAACTAATATTAATAAAAGGAATAAGGACTAGATCCGAATGAAAAACAAATTAAAAGGTTGTTTTGAAATTTTAGAGGGCTAGGCATGGAAGCCAAGGAAGAGAGATAAAAAAAGAAAAAAAAGAAAAGAAAAGGTCATTGGTGTCAAATCAGAGATGTGTTAACCATATATGATGTCTAGGAATGGAGGAGCTGCCAAAACAATTTGTATGCCGCCATAGAAACCACTATTTAATCACTAGAAAATGTCATCCAAATAGTTAGAAGTATGACCAATACCCATGTGCTGACACATACAACCCACGCGTCAACAATGTTTTCTATTTAATAATATTTATTACCAATTAAAATACCACTTTGCCACTCAACCTATTATAACAAAAGAAAACTAGGGTGAAAATATGAAAAAGCCCCTGGGCGATGGGTTATAGTCTTTTTTATTTTACTATGCCTTTTAAACTAAAAGGTTCAAATAACCCTTATATTCGAGTTCAATTTTTTTTACTCTCAAGAGTAGTATAGTCATTTTACTATGCGTAAAGTATAAAAAAACTCTAGTACCCCCAATAGTCAATTCAAATGTTTTTGGTTGGAACAAGGATGAAATAAATAAAATATTTAAATCTAAAATATTTGCCAATGCAAAATAAATAACAATAAAAAAAGACTAAATTAGACATAAAAATAAAATGAAATTAAATGTTGAGGGATGAAATTGAAAAATAAAATAAATTAAGAAAATAATTAAAAATAAAACAAATAGCAATTAGAAGAATTGGTACCAAATTTGACAATTAAAAAAATTAAAGGTGGATGAAATTGAAAAACAAATATCAAATCTATAAATAATTTCATATAAAACTAATATTAATAAAAGGAATAAGGACTAGATCTGAATGAAAAACAAATTAAAAGGTTGTTTTGAAATTTTGGAGGGCTAGACATGGAAGCCAAGGAAGAAAGATAAAAGAAAAGAAAAGGTCATTTTTGTCAAATCAGAGATGTGTTAACCATACATGATGTCTAGGAATGGAGGAGCTGTCAAAACAATTTGTATGCTGACATAGAACCACTATTTAGTCACTAGGAAATGTCATCCAAATAGTTAGAAGTATGACCAACACCCATATGCTGACACATACAACCCACGCGTCAACAATATTTTCTATTTAATAATATTTATTACCAATTAAAATACAATGTTGCCTCTCGGTCTATTATAACAAAAAAACTAGGATGAAAATATATAAAAACCTCTAGGCGATGGGTTATAGTCTTTTTTATTTTACTATGCCTTTTAAACTAAAAGGTCCAAAAAACTCTTATATTCGAGTTTAATTTTTTTTGCTCTTAAGAGTAGTATAGTCATTTTACTATGCATAAAGTATAAAAAACCTTAGTACCCCGAATAGTTAAATCAGATTCTTTTTGTTAGAAGAAGGATGAAATAAAAAAAACAATTTAAATTTAAAATATTAGCCAATGCAAAATAAATAGCAATAAAAAAAATAAGGACTAGATTAGACATAAAAATAAAATAAAATTAAATATTGAGGGATGAAATTGAAAAAGAAATTAAATTAAGAAAATGATTAAAAACAAAACAAATAGCAATCAAAAGAATTTATACCAAATTTGACATATATAAAAAAATTAAAGGTGGATGAAATTGAAAAAATATTAAATCTATAAATAATTTCATATAAAAAAATATTAATAAAAAGAATAAGTACTAGATTCAAATGAAAAACAAATTAAAAGGTTGTCTTGAAATTTTAGAGGATAGGTGTGGAAACCTAGGAAGAGAGATAAAAAAAAAAGTCATTGGTGCCAAATCAGAACTGTGTTAACCATCTATGATGTCTAAAGAATGGAAGAGTCATCAAAACAATTTGTATGCTGTCATAGAAGCCACTATTTAGTCACCAAAAAATATCATACAAACAGCTAGAAGTATGACAAACCCATGTGTTAACACGTATAACTCACGCGTCAATAACATTTCCTATTTAATAATATTTTTTATCAATTAAAATACCACTTTGCCATTAAGCCTATCATAACAAAAAGTTAATTAGAGTGAAAATGTGGAAAAGTCCATTGACGATGGGTTATAGTTTTTTTTTATTTATTATTTTACAATGTTTTCTATTTAAGTGTATAAATAACCTGTATCACCTTTTTATGATAGACATACAATTTATTCAATATGAAATACCTTATAGTTTCCACAATATAAATTATATTATATTGTTTTATACTAGTGATTTACTAAAGTCCCAACCACATGTTCAAGTTTGTGACAATTGTCCTTTGTTATTGTCTTTCGAACCCAGATCAATAGATCACCGTTGACATGAAAAACTTGTGAGATTGTAAATTTGAATTTCTAAAAAAATATCGGGAGGGTTGTAAATAAAAACGCAATGTAAACTATGTTGGGAATTTCTTTCCTTTCTTCGAAATCATATTAGTGACATTTCTCTCTTTGTAATTTAGAAGATAAAAGGTATGTACCAGGAAAATCTTTTTAGTGACATTAGCCTTGGTGACTGCGCTTTACTACAGGTGCTGGACTATTTTCTTGATAAAAAATTAATAATATTTAGGTGTTAAAATGAGGTGAAAAAATATATAAAAAAGGTCATATTAAACCTTTAACCAAGCTAATTAGGGTTGAGTTAATTTAAGATATCTCGTTAAACTCGCAATCTAGATTATATAATTACAAAAGTCCAGAAAAAATAAAAAAATTTATAAAGCCCTTTAAAAAAAACTCTAGCTAATTTATCAAACCCGTTACCCGAATTATTAGACACAGAGCACCTAATCTGGAAAAACCATGAAATCCAATTCCCAATTAATGAATTATTGAAGCATGAAATTGAAAAAAAAATAATTATACAAAAGAATTTTTAAAAAATAGAAATTAAAAGAATGAGGATCAAAATTAAAATATAAAATAAATTATATATCTAATTAAAGGGTGAAATTAAAAAAATAATTAGTAAAAGGATGAAAAAAATTAAAAAAATAAAGATAAAAATTGACATAAAAAATAAAAAAATATTGTAATTAAAGAGTGAGATTAAGAAGAGTAATAACTTTTAAAGAAAAAAAATAGAAGTCAAAATAATAAGGACGAAATAATACCACTACTGTGATACACGCCGCACATACAAGAAAAGGCACGATGACAATTCCAACCAGACATTGAAAGGGCATGATGGCATACACCGTCCAAAAAGTGCTGATGCTTCCCACAAGCCCCCAGGTGCGCCACAAGAATGCCCATTTTTTTTTTTTTAATTTAGTCAAATACAAAATTGTCCATGAGCTTACTTTATAATTACCAAAAAAACATAGTGAAAACCGAAAACACCCCTCGACCTTAGGCTTAAATTTTTTGACTTTAAGAGCATTTTCATCGTTTTACTATGTATTTCAATTGTTTATTATTTTTTTTATATTTTCACAGATACCAAATTACCCCTCAACTTAAATTAAAAAAACCAAAAAACCATTGTGAAAATATAAAAAAACCCCTTCACACCATATTAAAATTTTTTTTAATGATATTTTGATCGTTTTACTGTGCTGAGAAAAGACTTAATTACTCTTGATCAATTTAAAAATAAAAAAATAAGTCATATAAAAAAACTTCAATACTCTTAGTGTAAAACTTTTATGGTGTAAAAGCAAAATAAATCATTACGCTATTTAAGTGAATAATATAAAGGTCTCCATAACCATAGTGTTTTCCATATATCAATTAGCCATGAAGAATTGACGGATGCTTGATTAATCAAAATTACTAAAAAAGTAAAATAATTTATAGAATTAAGGAGAATTCCCACTTTATTAGTTGCCAAAATTGTCCCTCTAACTGGAAGCACTATGCATACTTATTTTTTATATGGGCCCTGTGCCATTCTCATCCGAAGGTGTCTCTGTGCCTTTATTATTCAAACAAAAAGTTGTCTTGCAAATTGGTGGGGATATCAAAGGCCAATAATGGTGAGATCCTCAATTCTTCTAGCTTTTCAATTCAAATGACTTGAAGAGGGGCCACCATTCAATGATCCTTAACTATTCTTTGAAAATCATATCATCAATCCATGCAAAGTAGACTTTTGAGATCATCTAACCAATAAGTTTACTGTTTTTTTTTTCCCCGTGACGCTTGGAAATAAAAGGTTACCCCACCATGATAGAGATGGACATGAAGCTCTCCGTCCCCCCCCCCCCCTCCAAAGTTGATAGAGATGGATGAGACCGTTCTATGTATATTTTTCATGTATATATATAATTTACTATTATACTTTTAGGTTACCCTTGCTCCTATTACTCTTTTCTCTTCTACGCGTTTTGATTCCATAATTCGTAAATTAAGGAAAGAAAAAAAACTATGCATAGGGTAGGGTGTGCTTTGTTGTCTAAAGTTATGTAATTTTATTTGGTAGAGAACATTAATTTGACTTTTATCAACTCCACAACCTACAACACTAATCTATTCTAATGTATTGAGAACTCCTAATTATAAATAGGATTGAACCTTCTAGTTGATAACATAGACTTTTATTATTGTGATATATCATCTATTTTAGTTGATTATGACTCTTGAATGACTGGTCGATCATCTCATCTAGTCATTTGAATTTTCTTAAACGTGGTTGATTGCACTCTTTACAATCGATTTCAACCTTTCCTCTCCTAACAATCACTATTCTTGTCAAACTAAAATGTGAATATTTATTATTGGTATAAAAAAATTCCCTTATATTTCTTTAATCTTAGGATAAAAATAGAAGTATTACCTTCTGACACAATCAAAGGATTGATGTCTTATCCCAAGTATAGGAGTGTCAAAGTAATAAATAATCCAGCAAGACCGGGATCGAACCACAGGGAGGTGAACAATATAAAATTATAAACAATAAATGAAAAGGAGTTGAAGAGAACTTTTGAGATGTTATATTGATGTAAGGATTAAACAAGGATAAAACAATTGTCAAGGTTAGAGGATCCACTAATGGTATTTCAAATAAGTATAGTATAAACTTTTTTTATTACTCAATTGGAAACCACACACAAAGGAGGTTCTAATCGAATTATAAATTATTAATATAATTATATTAATTATCTTATTTGAATAATGCCAATACTTGTAAATGTGGTCAGGTATTCATGATGATAACTTATGTTAACAATAAATCAAGTTCCAAGTATTTGTTGTACCAAGGGTTGGACAACATAAATCTAGATTAACCATTTAACAAGAAAGGTATTAAAAGTGAGTAAGATAACAAATACAAAACATGTTAGTATCAAACATAAAAGTTCTTGTTTAGTTTATATTATAATTATTCTTACACCATTAGTGTACCCTTTTTACCTTGACAAAATTAACTTAGCTAAACATCATGAAGAAGAAAAACATAAATAAACAATATAATAACTTAAACATGATATAAGTTAACTAAGTGTAGTAAAGGAAATGAAAAGCATAAATAAGAGATTAATATAACATAAAATAAAACTTGAACATTACAAAATACAATGAGAGAAAGTAAGAAAATGATATTGATTTGAAAATCAAGATGTCTAAATGTATGGAAAATGCCTCCTTTTATAGGCTAAAATTCAGAACAATTGATTTGATGACTAATTATTGAGTGGGTGGCCACCTCTTGACTTGGTGACAAACATTATCTTCTTGTCTGAACAAAACATAATTGCTAACGTTAGAATTTGAACATATAGTCTTCATGAAAGTTCTGGGCATTTGTCTCAGCTTTCCAACAAAATAAGAATGAGCTCATTTGGACTTCTAAAACTCGAGATATGGGCTGAATACTGAACAGTTTCTAGGCTGCATGACAGATTCCGACTTCTCATTTGTTGCTATAATTTGAACTTGAAAATGACTGTTTTGAATCTTAGACTCTCATGAAAGTTTTAGGCCTATGTCTTAGCTTTCCATCCATATAAACCAGACTTAAATCCATGTTCTACAGCTCTAGTTATGATCCAATAACCGAATGATGTTCCAGTTTGAATTGAAGCAGCATCTCTTCTTTATGCTTAGCCCTCTCTTTGTCTTCTCAATTTCAATAATTAAACACTTCAATCAATTCTTTAAATTGTGAGATATGTCTGCATTCAAAATGAACATTTACCATAAATTAAAGATATCTTATGTTATCAAATTTGTTATTATAAAACATGCTAAGTTAGAGAATTTAATGATACTTTAAGTGCAATATGATGATATAAACCTTAATGAAAATACACTTTTGAGTATTAATCACCTTCTTATATTATTACTAAAATAAATCAAAGGAAACAACCATTAATGATGTGCCTAAATGAGTACAATTTTACCAAAATGTCTATCATACTTTAAATTTCTAAGAAGTCATCCAATCAATTTATTTTAAATGAGGGTGTTTTGGCTTTTAGGCACGATATTTTGATTCTATTTATTATAATGCTTGCTAGGTTGTAGTTCTTTAATTAATATATAACTCTCCATCTTCTTCATAAATCTCCAATTCTTTAAGAACAATTCCCTGAGAAAGATAAAATTTATTTGTTTTAAGCATTATAAAAACATTATCCTTCAAGAAAATTATGTGAAGATCAATATATAAAGTAAATCTATCCCAACTTGGCCCAATATTGCTATGCAAACTATACTAGCTAGTTGTATAAGATGCAACAATACTTTGGCGAAGAATAGAAATGTTATGAGATGTTTTAACATAGAGTTTGTATTATTTCACTCATAACTACACCCTTGCTTTATATCAGCAATAATTGACCGATTGATAATCCTCACAAGGATGATATTAAGGTAATAAAATAAAATATTATATCTTGATCCAAATTAAATTAAGTCATTGGCTTCTATGTTGTTTCCTCTCACTAAAAAAAATTATACCAGGAAACATTTCTATAAGGTTTTTGGCCACTACATGTCATGGTGCTAGGATCTCATTTTATTCATCCTTATCTGTATGTTCAATCGATTTCTATGAATCATACCACTTAGAGTATTTTTCCCATTGATTTGATATGTAGCAAGGATTGTATGGTTGCCAATGATCTTGCCCCCCTACATATTAGTTTGTTGAAGATTCCTTTATCTCTTTTGACATAAAAAGATATTTTAGGTATTTTAACACAACAATTTCAAATGGTCACCTTTCTTTAAGCTTTGTGACCAATATGAGTTACTGCTAGATTTTCAAGCTCCTTATCAAAGTCTACGTCATTCATTTAATAATTCTTAAGATGTCATTTAGAGAGCTAATTGGGTAAGTTCTTCTAAATAGCTTATTTTCTACTCATTTTGCTAAGACTTTATAATAAGCAATGTCATTTGTAAGAGTGTAGATTTCTTAGTGTTTAGTTTCTATAAATCTCTTCTTAATTTTCCATTGCATCCCTTCTAGAATGAGTTTAATGCACTTTTGCTCTGTTATATCTATAGTGCACTTGGTTCTTAGAGTCTTGAAACGGAGAGCATAACTCTCTATACACATTCTTAGATCCTAGACTATTCTGGTTAACTCATCCAATGTAATTACTGGTTCTGTTTTATAGAAATGCTCATGAAAATGAGTCTCTATATTTTCCTAACTATTAATAGAGTTGGGTGATAACGTAATGTACCAACGACATGATATTTTTATTATTGATGAAACAAATAATCTTAACTTTATAAAAGGATTTGTTACATTATAGACACCTTGGTCAATGAATATAGCAATGTGCTTCATTATAGATTAATTGTCTTTCCTATAAAATAATTTTAAATTAGCAATTTTTATATCTTTGGAAATTGGATGCAACTTATCAACCTACTCTGGATATGGATGATTATATGGAGACCTAGTTGTTTGTCTAATTTCTAACTCTATTTTCCTCAAATGTTGGCTACTTCAACCCTGTCTATCCTTTCCCTAGCTTATGATTATAGTAAAGGCTTGTTGCTCAAGAGGATTAGTGTTTTCCTATTACAAAATAACTCATATAATATTAAATGACCTTATATTAGGTTGTTGTGGTTGGTAATAAGGTTGTTAGGCCATGTGATTGGCTTACGATTGTCTATATACTTATGGACAAACTAGTGTATCAAAGGCAACTATAACTAGGCTTGAATATGATAATTATAGCTCTTGATATATTATAATACCCTATATAAAGTATTATGGATCTAAACACCCGTATTAGAGTACTTATGACTATAAAACTTACCAGGACTTGACCCCAAGTTCAATGTGTTCTCTATCCTTATCTAGTTGACCCACATATTAATGTTAAAGAGAATAAACTATTGATAAAAAGGTGCCACTTTAATATTAGCCATGGTTAGCTGGTTGGTATTCATCATAGCTAGTTGTGACCACCTAATAATGCTTTCAAGCTCATAGAAAATGTTACATATAAGGTTGTGTTTTAGGCATATATACATCTATATACCTTTCTATGATTAGTGTGATGTCGTCATTGTGAATGGTGAGAATGTGAGAGACTAAATTAAGACATTAATATATTGTCCATATGTGGTTTTATATTGTAGACGCGAGTTAGATGATAAAAAATCATCTCGTGGCACATTTAACACTAGTTGCCCCGTATGGATCTGTGATGATGAAGGAATATCATATTCTTATCAACCATGAAATTGATCCCTATATGTTATATGTACCGATTGTTTATAAGGTGTTGCAATAATAAGCTTACCTATATTTTCTTATGGTATAACTATTGATTAATTGAACAAGTATTTGATCCTATCTCATTAGATGTGCCAATATGTTAATTAATTAGATATTTATAGATCAATTAAACTACATGTTCTTAATTTATACATTCTAATAAGGAGAATCTTTAATATGAAACTAAATCCTAATAAGAGATAGGTAGTAACCATGCAAAGTCAAATGAAATGTGGGCGTTCCAAGATTTCAGAACTTAGAAAAAGGTATATCCATCTTAAGTAGCACCACGCCATAAGAAGAAGGATTATATATATATATATATATATATATATATATATATATATATATAAAGGAATTAAAAACAAGATGTTAAACAAATAAACCAACTAAATGAAAATTGTAAGTACCAAAAGAAAGATAACTTGAATAAATTGAAGATATATAACTGTATATATGTGTCTGACCACCTCTTCGAGTAATTGAATGACATACTTATAATGATATAGTGTTAAAGTTTTGCATATGCATTTAATTCTAATACTATATAGATTGTTTCTACTAGATAAGTTGTTTATAAATTGAATTCTAATATAATCTAAACTATAACTATGCGAATCCTAACTAATCTTTAACACTAATTAGTTTTGTTCATGATTGATTATAGTCAATCTTCTCCTCGGTGGTGTGAGCAATCATTGTTTTTATAAACAAATATATGGATGCATATTTAATACAAAAATACTCACATTGAGGATTTATTAAATCAAACACCTATTAGGCTAATAATTCATGTTTTATCATACAACGGTTTTTGTAGAGAATGTCAGCAAATCTCGACTCTTCTTGAAATCATGCCATGGATAACTTGCCAAAACAAAAAAAAAGTACTGAGAAATTTGGAAATTTCTTGGCCTCTCTAGTGTTGGTTTAAGCCATGCCTTTGAATTTTGAACGTTAAGCTTTGTCATCCACTTGCACAATACCATCGAGGAAAGTTTTAGAACGTTCCAGGTTCCTTTGGCACCAATCCTCCACTTGTTTGATAAATGGCAAAATTATGGTTTCGATCAACAATTAAAGTACATAAAATATTGCACACATTTAGTGAAGTTCAAATAATTGTCATTTCAGTTTTTTATGTATACACTATTTAGTTATAAAAATAATAATATAAAAGTGTTGTTAATATGTTATTTAGCTAAAAAATATATAAATTTTGAATTCAAACCTTGTATAAAATCAATTAAAAATTATATGAGCTAATTATTTTTTAAAAAAGTTATTAACAAAAACTAAAACTAAGTCTTGAAGTTATAAATATATATTGAATAAGCTATTCGATCTTATGCTATAGTGGATTCTTCAATTTTTTTTATTTAATCATTCAAAAATATTTTTTTATAAGAAAAGTAATAATTAAAATTCCATTGAAACAAACTAATTTGCTATTAGAGTTTTTTCTTTCCTTGATAATATTTTAAATTTCTACCAAAGAATATAACGTTTTTGTTATATATCATTCATCTAATAAAAAATAAAAACAATCAGAACACATACCAAAAAAATCTAAATGATTTAAAATAAGGATGAAAAAAACCTTTCTAATTAAAACTCCAACTTATTAACAAGCTAATTTTTTTAAAAATATTTTTTTACCATAATTGTTTTTATAGATAATATCTTAGCCTAATCCAAAAACCAAGTTTTAATTGAAAAAATAACATTATAATAATTTTATCTCTAGTGTATTAAAAACATAAGAATAACACAACGTTTAAGTATTATCAAGGACAACTTTTTGGTAATATCATTAAATTATATTGTTTTTATTTTTTCAAATTTAGCCCTTGTTTTTTTTAATTTTTATATATTTTATTTGAGATAATTTTTCAAATTGGATTTTTTTATATATATAATTTCATCCTCCTTAAGTTTTTTTTCATTTTAAATTTGATTCTCCTTCTTTTGATAGCTATGTTTTTACTCTGAAAATATTTTTAGATTGATTTTTTTCTCGATTTCATACTTCAACATTATATTAGTTGGAAATTGAGTTTCTTGATTGAGCCCAAGTCTAGAATTTAATGAATTGTGAGTTTTATACATTAACCCAGATTTAGAAGGTTTGCCTGCATTTGCTTTTTTTTTTTTCTTTTTTAAACTTTATTTTTTCAGTTTTGTCCTTCAATATTTATTCAATTGGAGATTGAGCTTTACTATTTTTATTTTTATTTTTTTGCTTTCTATAGAATTTTTCACTATGTTTGAAAATGATCTGGGTTATCTTGGTTCTTATTTGTCATTCTTTGTTGAATTTATTTTGGTGAATTTTATAAACTGATATTTGCTTTCCCAACTTCATCCTTCAACATTAGATTGATTGAGAATTATATTTTCAATTTCATCCTTAAGGTTGAAGTTTTTTGATATTGGGCTTTATGAATTTCTTCAATTTTGCTTTTTATTTGTTATGTTTCATCCTTCAATATTAAGTTATTTTGGAATTGAGTTTCATAATATTTTTGTTATACCTTCTATTGGGTTATCTCATTCGCATGATCTAGGTAGCAGTGTTTGGTTAGCTTGCTCAATTTGCTAGTTTTTCTTTGTCTTTTTTAGATTAACTTTTTTTTTCAATTTCATTCATCTAAATTTGATTTGTTTAGAATTGGACTTTGAATTTTTTTTTTTTTGCTTTTTCGTTGGCTTATCCTGGTCGCATAACTTGGCTTGCATATTTGACATGCTTATTTAAGTTGGCTCAAGTCATTTGTTTTTACTTTTTCTTTTTTTCTACATTTGATTGGTTAGAATTTTATCTTCATTATCTTTTTTGTTTCGATGATTGTTCTTTTTGGCAACTTTCCATGATTCTTTTTGTTTAAATTGGTTCATTAAACATTGTTGTCTATTCTTTTATTATCTGATTAGATTATACCTATTATTTTTACTTAGTCAGATGTATGTCTCGAGTTATATATTTTTTCACTTCTTTAAAATATATCTGTGTCGCTTGAACATATTTTTTAACCTATACAAAAAGAAATGTTACAGCCCGCAACACAGTGCAGGTCACAAATCTAGTTATAAACTAAAATAGAGGGAAACAATTCGTAAAAAGAATGAAAGTAAAAGGACACATGGTTATTTTCTCTTAAAACTATTATGATGTTAAATCTAGTTCATAAGAAGACATTTATTAGAGTTGCCATATTGTCTCATAATGAAATGGCATTTCTCATTAATCCCACATGTAAAAGTATTTTAAACTTTCTCTTAAATAGACTTTTTAGATATATAATATATAACACTACTGTTGGTGTCTGCATTATGTCATGGACCATTGGTCTGATCGATATTAAAATGCTAGTTGTGAATGGGTATAGAGTTTTTAGTTTTTTTTAATATGCTATAGCGTTTTCTTTTAACACTATCGTGCAAAGAACCGGTGCACACAAAGACATAAATTTTTTATGGTTTATATGAGGGAAGCAGTTAAATACACATTGCACTATTGTTTCAACAAAAAAGTTGTCTTGTTTAAGCTAGTGATTGTTGGTAAAAAGGAAACTATTTTGAAAGATCTCTCAAAGGTTTTGTAAATGTCATTTTGTTGGTTTAGATTAGTGAAGATCTTTTAACGATTTATAAAAAGAAAATTTATTTAAGATAAAAGTTTATCAAGATCTTCTCTGTAATTATCTAATTAATTTAGTTAATATAAGAGATAAGTTTAGATAGAGAAGGAAAAAAAATCCTAAGATAACTTTATCAGTGTTGTTGTAAAACACATTGGCAGTCTGTTACTAACATAACATACTAGGAAACTTGAAGATTATCCTTATTCTTATCACATAAGACATGTATATAAGGAAGGTTAAGTCTGAAGAAAAGTGTGCTTTAGAGGAGAGTTTCAGAACGTAAAAGCATCAATAATATTGAAGCAAATGAGCCAACTAGCTAAAGAGTTTACATAAAGTTACGCAGCACATACTCTTGACACATGAAGAGTATGTACGAAATTCTTGAGCCGAATTGGTCCCTAAAGAGTTGGAGAGCCTGCAGACTCCTAGGGATAGTTCCTGTGTGAACTGTTAGCAACTGGATGTTCTAGTTAGGATGACAATAATTTGAATATCATCAGGTGTAGTGGCAAGCTACTACAGTAGGAGATATAATGTGGTCCTCTATCTCAAGTAAGGTAGTATAGACAGAAAGGGTTTGTGGTCAGAGATATTAATTAGTACTTAAAAGTGTATTTTTATCAAGGTTTTATATTATCATTTTGCACTTGAAGTTCAAATAAACCCATTCTTTTTGGGTTAGAAAGCTTAAACAAATATCTACAATTTTTATAAAGATTATTTGTTTATCAATGACATCTGTCAAGCCACCAAATCAATAGTTAGCCACAATATTAATAGTTTTATATTTTAGCCTATAAAAGAAGACATTTGTCATATATTTAGACATCTTGATTTTCAAATAAAGATCCATGCTTTTGCTTTTTTTATTTGTATTTTTATAATACTCAAACTTTATTTCATGTTTTATTATGCTTATCAATTTCTTTACTATACTTAGTTAATTTATATCATAATTATGTTCTTATCTTGTTTATTTATGTTTTTGTTCTTAATAATGTTTAGTTAAGTTTATTTTTGTCAAAGTAAAAAAATTACACTAATAGTATAAGAATAAGTATAGTACAAACATTATAGGGACTTTAATATTTAAATTCAAGAAAGTTTGTTATTACCATGTGTTACAATTGTTATGCTAATCAATCTTAATATTCTTATTGTTAAATTATGAGTTTTGATTCATGGTGTACAATTGTTAGCACCACAAATACTTGATTATTTCGTAGCCTACTGCAGGGAGAATCAATGTGTTTATTTATGAAAAGATCTTGATTTGTTGTTGACATAAATTAGCACCATGAATACTTGATAACATTTACAAGTGTACTAGACGTTACTCAAATAAAGTAATTAGACATAATTAATATGATCATATTAATAACTTAAATAAGTTATTAATGATAAATTATCCGATTAGGGCCTCCTTTGTAAGTGGCTTCCAGTTTAGTAATAGAAAGAGTTTGGAATATATTTATTTGAAATATCATTAGGATCCTCTAACCATGAAAATTATTTTATCTTTGTTAAATATTTACATTAATATCATATCTTTTAGACATCTTTAACTCTATTTTTTAATTATATAAATCAACTCTGATCTTGTTGATTTATTTATTATTTTGACATTTTTATACTAGAAAAAAAATACTAATTATTTGATAGTATCATCAACCTTGATAAGAAAGAGCCCCTTGGCCACTGTTTTGGACACAATGTTGAACAACATAGGCAAGAGTCTGAAAATAGTAAAGAGGATGGTAGACTGAAAGGTGCAAAAGCAATTGAAATTTGGCACCATAAAAGGGATAAAGTGACAAAAAAAAAAAAGAATATTGAAGACAAACAAAGAGGAAGGGGTGAAACACTAGAAAAAAGATATGTTTGGGAAGAGAAATAGGTAATAATTAGGATCAAGAAAAGATAGGCAAGCAACAACAATAAAAATAAAGACAGAGAAAATAAGAAGAACGTTGGAGGATAATCAACATGCACAACAAAAATAAAAAAAATAAAAAAGAAGAAGCTAAAAGCATACTTATAATAAGAGGAATCGTGTAGGAAAGGTTGAACAAAAAATCAAGGCAGAAGGAAATTAGAAAGAGACATTCCTAATTAAAAAGAAAAAAGAAACATGTAATGAAAAAAAGCAACATGTGAGAATTAATGGTAAAAAGCGTGAAAAATAGATTAGAAAGTCATGTAAAAATTCTTACAATTATATCCAAAGCTGTTGAGCAATTAAAGATGACCACACACAAAAAAAAAAAAGAAAAAAAGAAAGAAATTCTGGCAATATCTTCATCTCACAATCAATCAATTTGAAAGTCCAAACAATGAGACAAGAAATTGGATGAAAGCATACCTATTGTACGAGTACGCATAAATGCAAAGCAGAACCATAACTTTTGCACAATTCACATCGAATCAGCTTGAATAGATGTTCCAAACAAATAAAAAAGAAACTGAAAAAGATTATCATGTCACAATTAAATAAATTGATGGGCTTCCAAAACAATCGGTGGGGAGGGAGAATATAATACCTTTCGAAGACTAATCAAAAAGCACCGTACAACCTCAGCTATATATATATATATATATATATATATATATATATATATATATCAAAAAAAAAAAAAACAATAGCTAAAGGGTATAGCTAATTCAAAGATAGTATAAGTAGCAACATCAAGAGCAATGAAAAAAAAGTATGAGAAATAGAGAAGTTGAATGAAAACAAATAAGAGGCATAGGGGGAAGCAAATTCATCTTGTAAATAGAAAATTTCCAAAAAAAAAAAAAGGGTAATAAATGTTAACAGTAAAGAAGATGAAGATTTTAAAGTAAAAGTAGGATGAAAAGACAAAGCCAACCTATAATTGAAGAAGATAGCAAGATGTAATAGAGAAGCTCAATATAAACATGGAGTCTAGTGAAAACCTATGGGAAAAAGAAAAATGATGAGCTTAGTAATTAAAACTAGAGAGGAAGCATCACTGAACAAAGAACCTCGAAAAACAAAAAAACAAAAAGAGAGACAGAGAGAGAGAAGAAGAAGTTTAGTCTTTAATGTGGAACCTTGGTTGATAGTGTATATATAGTTAATTTCTACATGATATTGATTTGATTCATTTATACACACACACAAGTATTTTTATTTTTATTTTTAATGTTAATTTATATTTTCTTAATGAATCTAAATTAAAGATAAAATTTTTTGTTATAAATTTTTTTTGTAAAACAAATTATAAAGTGGTTATAACAATGAGAATTTTTATTGAGTCAAAGCACTGTTCCTAAAATGATCATAGTTAATACTCTATTAAGATTATATATTAATTAGAGTCGTTGACACTGATGTATATTATGTTATTTTTTTTATGAAATAAAGCAGCTATTCTTATAAGTTGAGGTATTAGTCATATTTGAAATTAATATGTAGGTGCTTATTAAATAATAAGTATAATGAACTAACCCGTATGAAGATTTTATATAGAGTGATTATCTATGTCTATGAAAAGACTCAAATGGTAGTTGTGTAATTGATTATTAGACTTGAGATCATTAATTAACTTATATAAAAAAATGCTATGTTTTGATCATAACTATAAATTATCATAATAAAAAATAATAAATGGTCAAATATTAGGTTTATCATAAATTATATGAAAGTATTTTAGTGATTAAGAGATGATATATCACCCTAAGTAAATTATAAAAAATATTTCACATGTTTGCAAATAGTATTGATTGTGAAATCCTTGAATAAGAAAAAAATAAGATTCTAAAAAGATTTCATTTTTATTTGAAAACTCAATGACTATAGTGTTGTGAACACATATAATTTGAAAAAACAAACATGTTTTATGCTCAAATATCTAAATAAAAATATTATGAAATATTAATAGTTATATTGAGAAATTAATCATTGAAAAATTAAATCAAACAACATATAACGTTTTTAATATTTGATCATGACACGTTGCTAGATGTTGCACTTAATAAAAAAAATTGAATTAATAAAAATTCAAATTATTTAATCTTGTCTTATTTATGTCAATTATTTATATTTAGACCAATATATTAGAAACATAATATGTTAAACACATTAACAATTATTGGCAAGAAGTTAAATTGAAATGATTAATCAAATGCAACTTGACTATTAACATGTTTAAAAAATTGAAGGCTATAATATAATTAAAGGAGGGCATTATAATTATGGACTAAAAGAGTTTATGAGATTACATTTAGTGATTTGTGTTGATTACTATTAGATGTTATACAATTAGATAACTTATAGTATGCGCAATAACATAACCTTGAAGAGTTAATTAAATATTAAAACAAATAATTAATCATCAAGTAATTTTTACACAAACTTAAAAAAATAATTAAAAAAACAATATTGAGATAAAAAAATAAAAACAATGTTGTACTTAAAGTGTGAAATTAAAAAAGAATAATAACTTTTACAAAAGCAATAAGAAAAATATTACAAATCAAAACAATGAGGATCAAATTGAAGAACATAATACCATCGATTTGAATTAAAGAATAAAATTAAAACCACTAAAACTTTTACAAGATTGCAAAGAAAAAAAAAATAAAAATCCAAAAAATGAGGATCATATTGAAGAATATAACATTTGGTAAGATTGAATGATGAATTGAAAACAAATAAAACTTCTATAAAAGGACCAAGGTAAAAAAGAATTGAAATAAAAAGAATAATAACTGAAGTTGAAATATGAACAACTAAGAGGGCCAAACAACAATTTTTTAGGGATAAGAGAGAGAGAGAGAGAGAGAGAGAGAAAAAAAGTTCATTGGCTCAAAATTATCCACTAACAAAGACAAACATCACATCAATAGGAGGAAGATATGGTGATGCTTCCAACAACATAGCGGAATGGAGTTTTTGAATGTCAAGAGGCGTTGCACGTATTGCCTAAAGGACACAGGTGCCTCCCACACACTCTCAAGTGTTGTACACATATGCTTACTCCTTTTTTGTTTTTTTATTTAACCAAATACAAAATTTTCCATGAGTTAACTTTGTAATTACAAAAAAAAAACATAATGAAAAGCTGAAGACATCCCTTAACCCGATACTCATTTTTTATTATTATTTTAAGGTATTTTTGTTTTTTCATTGTACATTTTAATTGTTTATTATTTTTATATTTATGCAAATACCAAAGTACATCTTCACTTAAATTATAATAGCTACAAAACCATTGTGAAAATACAAAAATATCCTTTGATGTCAATTTTAGTTTTCTTTCTTCCAAAGACATTTTAAGTTATTTCATTGTACAATGAAGATGAAAAAAATACTTATTTTCTTATAATTCTTATTCATCTCAAGTTCGTTATATTCATATATATTGCCTTTATCTTTGATATTTTCTCTCTATGGTTTGGTCATAAGTTTTATATTTTTTGGTAAGGTTTATTTATCCTTTCAAAACCTATTCAACCACTCCTCTAGACCTAGCTCTTGGTCTTTTATTTGGTAGAAGTTCTTTTTTTTTTTTTTGGTGAAATATTTGGTATAAGATCTTTGAACTGTTGAATAGGACTTACTATTTGAAGAAACGATCATGACCAACAAATCTAAAGCATTTTGGTTTGATGGCTACAACTACCTTTATTGGAGTTATAGAGATATATTTTTTTCCCCACAAGATCTTTGGGATATGAGATATAGTTAACAATGGTTTTAATATTCTTATTCTAACACCTAAATTAAAAATGTAGTAAAGGGTTTAATCCCAAAACAAACATTGATCTCAAGAATATGAGTAAAGAGTTATTTATATCTAAAAGAAAATCGTCTCATCCATACTATATCCTTTCAAATGAAAAATTATTTTTATTTTGTATTTTTAAAAAATCTATCTTTTTAAAAGCTATAAAATATTCTAATATCTTTTTATTTATTTTATGATCTTCTTATCCTTTTTAGTAAATAATTTAATATCAATCTCTAAAAATAAGATTATTGTTTTAGATTATTGAAGATTAAAAGCTATAAAATATTCTAATATTTTTTTTATTTTTTTTATGATCTTCTTATCCTTTTTAGTAAATAATTTAATATCAATCTCTAGAAATAAGATTATTGTTTTAGATTATTCTTTAAAAATAAAAGACCCGTCAATCTATTTATTAAAATCCAAGTTTTAAAGGCTTTGCATTTTATTTCTTAACCTAAACTTCATGTGCTCATATGTTTTGAAACCTAAAAGTAGGCATTTTATTTCTTCTCTTACAATCTAAACATAGGCTATCAAATGAAGCTAGATGATAATAAGTTTTCCTTATCCATGACTGTGCATGTACATTTCTACATTGAACTAACAAACTGACTTACAAATTGAAGAACTAAACCATTGTGCAAACTTCTTTCCATGCAAATAAAACATGAGCTGAGTAAGGTAGGTGCATTTTTGTTTCATGCTTTGCAGACTTAAGACTGCATATATCTCACTACTAAAAAATAGAGCTATTAGCATCAAATTTTAGTAATAGATATTTCAGTAGCTAATTTAATAACATATTTGCAACAAATTATATATATATATATATATATATATATATATATATATATATATATATATATATATACATACATACATACACTATTTTTTTAATATCAACAACAAACTTAACAATGGAAAATCCGTTGCTGAAGGCAACATAAAATTTGCAACTAATTATCTATTGCTGATTGAAAAAATAATTATTTAAATCTTAGTCTAAAACTAAAATTATACAGACTATTGATTAGCTTTGACATTATAAGATCTCAATCATTGATTAGCTTAAAAGAAAAATTATAAACTTGCACTCTCTCCCCCTCAAAAACATAAACACAACAAAGAAAAAAATAGCCCACTAGAAAATTAACTTGTAGCCTCTTCATCTCCTTCATCCCTAACATCCATAACTCTAGAAAACTAATTAACTTGCACTCTCTCTTCATCGATCTGAATTTCATTTGTCCATAACTTTTCTTTTCATCTTCTTCTTATTCGTCGTTTCTAACATCCCTAACTTTTATCCTTATCTTCTTCTCCTTCATCTTAACAGATTCAATCTTCCTTTATAAACCACAAAAAACACAGACCCATGGCAACATCCCACTAGACTCATCATTATTACCATCGAACATCATAATTTATCCCCTCTCTTTGTATATGGGTTGGGTTTTGCACTCTTCTCTTCAATAATTCAGGTAATTTTAGGATTTATTGTTTTCTCTATTGCAATTTAGCTTACACTAAAAGGTTTTTACTTAACTTTCTCAATCTCATGTATTCTTCTCTCATGTAGATTCCATCTCGCTCGTCTATAACTCAAGAACATAGGTAACAAAAAAATTTTTATTGATACTTTGAAAACTGATTTTAGGTTGTTCATTCGATAAAATTAAGGGTTTATGAAATGTTTTTACCATGATCTATAACCTAATTATGCATGTTTAATTGAAATATTAATAAAACCCTCAATTTAATTTGTAGGGTTACTGTTCACAATTTGTATGATAATATCTTTTGTAGGCTTAGGACTATCTTTTTTCTTTCCTTATTCAATGCAAGTTTGTATAAAAATATTAACTGAATGATTTTCTTTCATTAAATATGATATTAAGTTTCTTTTTTTATGGAAATTATAGGACCAAAATCAAGCCTAGGAAGCCAATATAAGTGTTCCTGAAAATGGCCATGACATTGTAGGTGCATGATCTTATAATATATCAATTAACTATAAATTTATGTTCATAGAATAGTTAATTATTGTTAAATATTTATTGATGTGAAGGTGACTGTATATCTTAAGGATATAGTATCTAGCATATTGTTATCAAATTGCCTCGTGGAGTTGGACAAATAATTAAGAGTTTGTTTAAATTATTTTATATTAGGTACATGTCTTAAATTCAATTTCTATATTTGGACAATGTTATGATATTTGACTAGAGATTTATGTGGTATATATATTTTATTTTAAAGGATTGTTTAAGTACTAGTAGTTAAGGAAGTATGCTTATTTCTATGACTTTCTGAGTCAAATTTTGAAGCCAACATTTAAAAGAATTTATTAAATTTCTTTAAGTATACCGAGTTGATTTTAGGGGCACGTTTTTAAAATTGACTTAAAAGGAATTTAGTTTTGATCAACAAGTAACTTGATTCAAGTTCTACCTACTTAGAAGTATTATGTATCGTTGATGAAATTTTTTTTATTTATATATGATACACAGTTGGGGTTAATTGAAATGTGTAAGAAATACCTAAAAAATATATCCTAGTAATTAATGAAGTTGTTTTGATAATTTATTACATAACATTTTACTTTTAGATTAAGAAAAATATTAAATTAAATAACATTCTAAAATGTTTGTTTCTAAAATGCTTATTGGTGTTATCATATAGATTAATTGGATAATCAATCATGGATGTATCATCATCTTCATCCTGAATATATTATCGGTGTTAGAAGATTTATCAAATTTGCATTTTCAATTTATAAAAATGTATCTAGGGAAAAATTAGATGTCCTTATGTGAGGTGCAAAAATCAAAAGTTTTTAAAGGAAGATAATGTTTGTAAGCACCTATTGACAAAAGGTTTTACCTTGTTATGAAAATTGGGTTGTATATAGGGAGCCTTATATCGTAGAACCAATATTGGTTGGACTTCATCGATTAGGATTAGTCATGTTGTGAATTATGTTTTTCTAGAAAATCCATATAGGAATTTGGTTATGAATGCAATGGAGATTGGTGATGCATATTCTAATGATAATGTTTCTAGTCTTGTCGTAACAAAAGAACTTCCAAATTTGGAGGCAACTAATTTTTATAAACTTTTGAAAGCTGCGGAGGAGCCTTTGTGAGATGGGTGTACCAAACAATCCAAATTATCTGCTTGTGTATAATTGCTTAATATGAAGTCCACTTTAAATTTGACTCAGGCTACCTTCAACAAATTTATTGATTTTACAAAAGTTGCATGCCTAATTATGAAAATTTGATATCAAATTTTTACGATGCTAAGAAATTTATGTGGCCACTTGGACTTGGTTATGAGAAATATGATGTGTATCCTAATTATTATATGTTATACTATGGGGCAAATGCAATGAAAACAAATTGTGACTTTTGTGGAAGTTCACGATACAAACCTAGAAATCCAACTAGTAAAGGTTCCAATAAAGCAGAGAAGTAACTCCGATAATTTCCCTTGACACCAAGGCTTCAAAGACTATTCATGTCGTCATATCATGCCCAAGATATGACATGACATCATTGACACGACCAAAAGATTGATGTCTTCTCCCAAGTGCAGGAGTGTCGAAGTAATAAATAACCCGGCAAGACCGGGGTCGAACCACAGGAAGGTATTGTATAAATTATAAAGAATAACAACAAGAAGAAGAAGAAGAAGAAGAAGTTAAAGAGAGCTTTGAGATGTGATATTGATGTAAGGATTAAACAAGGATAAAATAATTGTCAAGGTTAGAGGATCCACTAATGGTATTTCAAATAAATATGGTATAAACTCTTATTACCCAACTGGAAACCACACACATAGGAGGTTCCAATCGGATTATAAATTGTTAACATGATTACATTAGTTATCTTATTCGAATAATGCTAATACTTGTAAATGTTGTCAGGCATTCATGACTATAACTTATATTAACAACAAATCAAGTTCCTTTCATAGCACAAGTGTCAGTTATACCATACGGTTTGGGCTATGAAAGTGCCAAGTATTTGTTGTACCAAGGGTTATACAACATAAATCTAGATTAACCATTTAACAAGCAAAGTATTAAAAGTGAACAAGATAGCAAATATAAAACATGTTAGTATCAAACATTAAGGTCCATGTTGAGTTTTTATTATACTTATTCTTACACCATTAGTGTAACTTTTTCACCTTGACATGATAAACTTAGCTAAACATAATGAAAGAGAGAAACATAAATAAACAAGGAAAGAAAATGAAAAGCATAAGCAAGAGATTAATATAAGCAAAACTTAAGCATTACAAAATATAAAGAGAGAGCAAGAGCATGATCTTGATCTAAACACCAAGATGCCTAAATACATGGCAAATGCCTCCTTTTATAGGCCAAAATTCGGAACTATTGATTTTTGACTAATTGTTGAGTAGGTGGACACATCTTGACATGGTAACAGTCCTTATCTTATTGTCTGCCAAAAACATCATTGATAACGTCATAATTTAAACAGACTTAAATCATGAATGTTCTAGGAAATTGTCTCAGCTTTCCAGGAAAAAAGAGTTGAGGTCATTTGGACTTCTAGAACTCGAGATATGGGCTGAACAGTAAACAGTGTCTGGGCTGTAGGACAGATTCAGACTTCTCCGTTGTTTCTATAATTTGGACTTAAAAACAGCCTTTTTAAATCTTGGACTCCCATGAAAGTTTTAGACTTATGTATTAGCTTTCTATCCATATAAGGCAGACCTAAATCCAAAATCTACAGCTCCAGATATAACCCAATGACCGAACAGTGTTCCAGTTTGGATTGAACTAACATCTCTTTTCTAAGTTTGACCCTTTCTTTGTTCTTTCAATTTCCATACTTAAACTCATCAATCAATCCTTTCATTTATGTGATAGACCTGCATTTAAGATGAATATTTACCATAAATTAAAGGTATCTTATGGTCTCAAACTTGTTATTATAAAACATGTTTTAGTTAAGGAGTTATTGCTACTTCAACTGCAAAATGATGATATAAAACCATGATAAAAATGCACTTTTAAGTACTAATCACACCCCCCAACCAGCTTATTACTAGTCCCTAGTAATCAAAGCATTAAAATAGAAAAATAATTTGCAAATTCTACAAAGCAAGGCATTCATCATTCAACTTCCATTAATCTATTCAGATAAACAAAATTTCATTAAATTTATATATCTGCTCAATGCCTCTTAAACAAGATATTAATAAACCTTTCTTTTTATGTGCTTCATATATCAACACATAGTTATGGGGCTTTACTTGGAAGAAAACAAAATTTTTGTTCTAATGTTTAAGGTTAACTTGGGTTGGGATTATTATCTTTTTCTTCTCTTTTTTTTTCCTTCTTTTTTTTTTTTTTAATATATATACATATAACTTAAAACACAATGCATCCTTAACCCATGTAATGAGCTTTCGGCTAATGACTCCCAGACCGGTTGGTCTTAGGGCATTAGGTGTTGAGACACCCCTATGAGCTTAGTAACTCGAGTTGCAGATACTGATATGTAGATAGTGTAATGTTTGATTCCCTTAAGCTTTTCTCCTTAACCCATGTAACAAGCTTTGGGCCAATACCTTCCAAGTCAGTTGACTTTAGGGTATTAGGTGTTAAAACACCCCTTCGGGCTTAATTGCTTAGGTTAGGGAAGCTACGAAACCAAACTTATCTACGTTTTTATTGTCATCAATATTATCAATTTGTTAGTTTTTTTTTTTTTGCAAATTATATACTATCCCTTTCCCTTAGTTGTTACCTTTAACAAAAGAACATAAATAATGTAATAATCCAATGTTCAACCCACAATCATATGTTAAAGTGTGTGTGAAAATGAAGATTTAATAATACTTGTTAAATGAGTATATGAGCAGAATCAAGTGATAACAATGCGAGAGTTTGTAACCTGAATATTTCAAGAAGTATTATGATAGACCTTGTTATGAATATTGCAAATAACCATTGGAAAGTATTTACTAAGATGTGTCTTAGGAGTCACTAAAATTCCTCCTTACTCTGTCATCCTAGTAATAACAGTTTTGTCAAATGGTTTTATAAAAAATAAAAGCAGTTAGTTGGTTAGTTTTTTTTTTGTCAACTACTACTACCCTCTCCCCCCAACCAAAACGAGACATTGTCCTTAATGTCATAAGGTAGAAAGATAAAGTTTAGAAGACATCACCTAAAACAATGAATATTGACAAACCTGAAACACACTTGAACAAATATAAGAGATAACAAAAAAAATAATATTATGCTATTAATAAAACCAAAAGACACAAGGATTCATAAATGAAGGCTCAAATCCAATTTAAGCTTTTTACGGCTTTCCTTAATTGACCAATTTATGCGACTCATGGAGGGATCAATTACAGGTATGAAAGATTGTAGTTGGTCAATCAATTGTTCAACAGTAGCAGCAAAGATTATGATTTATCATGCCGAAGATGTTAGAAATTCTTGTTCCACAGCTTGATCAAGAAAAGACAACAAATTATCATAAAAATCATTAACATTTAACAGACCTATAGGTTTATGGTGAATGTGCAGTTGGGCCCAAGAGAAAATATGAAAGATCTCTTTCATTGTGCCTAGACCACCTGGTAAGGCAATGAAGGCGTCAATATGGTTAAACATTGCATTCAATCGATCAGACATTGTGGAGACCTGTAGTTTTTCTCCAATTGTTTTTTCAATGATATCCCCTTTTGCTAAAGCTTTGGGGATGATCCCCAAAACTTGACTACCTCCTAAAAATGCATCTATTGACACACCCCCATTAACTCAAGGCTACCTCCTCCATACACTAAATGAATCTTTCTCTCAGGTAGTACCTGACCAAGATGATTTGCTGATTCTAAAAACTCTTTTTCTTTCCCAGGACTGGATCCACCGAAAACACAAATATTTCTTATGTGATGACTTGAGGAACTTACCATTTCTACACACTTCTATATTTGTTGAATGTATGGGTTGAGTAGAAATAAAGGGAAGGAATAGAAGATTTTATAGATGAGAAATTAAAAATGCAATCATGCCACCTATATGTAGGCCAGCTGGAGTCTCTCTCTCTCTCTCTATATTTATTTATTTATTTATTTTGAAAAAAAACATGTGTATGTACAGGTAGTTGTGATTGTGGCTCACATCTTCCCTTGGTTTTACGTCCAAGAATGGCTTAAACGCCCTCTATGGGTCGGGGATAGGCTTCCCATCCAGTTTTCTTAAAAACTGGCAAACATGGTCTTTTTTAGTCAGATTCCCAAGACTATAAAGAGCATATTCTTTATGGAAATGGGATCATAAGTCCTGAAATGCATAAGGCACAGCTCCACCAGGATATGTCTCAAAAGTCAATAGAAGATTATCTAAAGATTCCTTATGTTTTGAAATAAATCCTGACTTTTGATAATTTTCACAAGCTTTGCAGAACACGTGTGTCTTTGAACATGGTGGGCCAATAAAATCCACATTGTAAGATTTTTGCAGTCATCTTTTTTGAAGAGAAATGACTCCCATATGCCTCAGAATGACAAAGTTTAATAACACTACTTACCTCATTGTTAGGAATGCATCTTTGAAATATTGGATCAGGATAATATTTGAATAAGTAAGGGTCATTCCAATAAAAGTTGTGCACGTCGCTCAAAAACGTTCTTTTGTCTTCGGTACTCTAGTGAGCTGGCAAAAATCCTGAAGCAAGAAAATTGATATTTTTAGCAAACCAAGGCATTGAACTAAGAGAAAGTAAGGATTCGTTAGGAAAGTAATCATCGATTGGTGTGATGTCGGATGTCGAATTTGTTGTCACTCTTGACAAAAGATCTGCATCAACATTTTCGGTGCCTTTTTCATCCGTGATTTCTTCTTGAGAATAAATCATTTGCAATTCTTCAGATTCATCAAACTCAGTTTTGCTCAAAGTAGATTCAAATTGATCATGAACTAATTCTTCAATAACATCTACTTCTTGTAAATCATTATCATCTCCAGGTTGCTAGAAAATGTTGAAAATATTCATCTCCAATGTCATGTTTCCAAATGATAGCTTCATCAGTCCATTCCTACAATTAATCAATGAATTAGAAGTTGTAAGAAACAGACGTACTAAAATAACAGGAAATGAATTACATGCTTCAATAAGTTGTGTATCCAAGACAATAAAATCCACAGGATAAATGAATTTATCGACTTGTACTAACACATCTTCAATTATTCCTCTAGGCACTTTTACATATGTATCGGCAAGTAAAAGAGTTACAGAAGTTGGTTTTAACTGACCTAGATTGAGACTTTGAAAAACCGAATATGGAAGTAAATTCACACTAGCTCCAAGATCAAGTAAAGCTCTTTCAATTTTATGTTCTCCAATAAAGCATGAAATTGTATGACAACCAGGGTCTTTATATTTCAAAGCATTATTGTTATGAAGAATGACACTTACTTGTTCGGCTAAAAAGACTTTCTTTTTCACATTCAGTTTTCTCTTTATAGTGCACAGATCTTTCAAAAATTTATCATAAGAAGGAACTTGTTTAATAGCATCTAACAAAGGTATTTGATCCTTACCTGTTTGAAAGTTTCAAAGATTTTAGAGTTGTGATTGACTTTCCTTTGTTTGGTCATGGCATGAGGAAATGACAGTGCTAGCGAAGAATCAGTCTTTTCTTTATAGTGTTCAGATTCAACCCTTTCCTTACCCTCAGAGATTGACTCATCATCTTTCTCACAAGGTTCAAGAATGAGTTTTTCAATAACCTTACCACTGCGAAGAATAGTGACTGATTTGACTTGATCCATGCGTTGGCTTCCAGAACTACTTGCATTCACATTGTATTGCCCCTTTAGATTTTGCTGTGTTGAGATGGAAACTTACATTTTTCTTGAAAACTGAGAGCAGATGTCAATTTTGCAAGAGTATCTTTAAAATCTGTTATACTTTAAGCAAGTTGAGTGTTGATTGTCTCCTGCTTTTCAATGAATGTATGCAATGTTTTTTCAAGATTTCTTCTAGGAGGTGCATATCCATGAGAATTTTGAAAATTATGGTGAGCTTGAAACGGTGGCTGTGAAGTTTGTGCATTATTATTATCACTCTTCCAATTGAAATTTGGGTGATTTCTCCAACCAGGGTTGTATGTTTGCGAGTATGGGTTATGATTGGGCCTTTGAAAACTGTTTAAAGCATGGGCTTGTTCATGGAGACATTCCTTAAAAGAAGGCAAAGTTGGACAATCATTGGTTGAATGTTTATTAGTTTCACAGATTTGACACACAATGTCTTAAACAGATTTTAGTTGACCACTCCTTTTTTAATTCTAGTGCCTCGACTTTTCTAGCTAAAGATGTAAACTTGGCTTCGAAGTCATGATCTTCCCTAAAGTTGTACATACCTCTACTAGATGTATGAGGTTGGGTTTTATTTGGTGCCTCATAAGTGCTTGTAGTGTCCTAATTTTGAGCATTTTCAGCTAGCAAGTCTAGGTACTCCATTGCTTCATTAAGGTCTTTATCTTTAAAAGTTCCATTGCACATCAATTCAACCATTTGCCTATCTCTAGGAGTTAACCCTTCATAAAAATATGAAACCAATCTCCATATTTGAAAACCATAATGAGGGCAAGTATTAAGCAAGTCTCGATACCTATCCCAACATTGGTAAAATGTTTCTCCTGATTTTTTAGTGCAGGTGATGATTTGTCTTTGAAAGAGTTTGTTCTGTGAAACGGAAAAAACTTCTTTAAAAATTATTGTTGCATTTCATCCCAAGCACGAATAGGTCCTGGTCTCAAATTTTGTAACCATGTTTTAGCTTTATCTTTTAATGAAAAAGGAAAAAGCTTTAACCTGATGGTGTTCATGCTACAATTTGAGTCATTATAGGTGTTACAGACCTCCTCAAATTCCTTTAAATGCAAGTATGGATTTTCTAAATCTAAGCCATGAAAAGAAGGTAAAAGTTGAAGAATGCCTAACTTAAAATTAAAATGAGATGCATCATGAGGAAAAACTATGCATGAGGGTGCACTTGTTCTTGTGGGATTCATATGGTCTCTAAGTGTTCTCACATGATTATTCTCATTATAAAGCGATTGAATATCTTCTTTGGCCATATTTTCTGAAAATAATGAGGATACCCTACAAAATCTACCACTTAATGTATGTGACCAAACTCTCATGCACGTGTAGGAAGAGAATAAAAGGAAGAAGAAAGCAAAAGAAAAAAGAAACAAAACAAAACAAACAAAGTTAGATACACGAAAAGTGAAAAGAGAAAATAAAATTAATATTATAATTTATACAAGAATTTACCTCCCCAGCAACGGCGCCAAAAACTTGACACGACTAAAAGATTGATGTCTTCTCCCAAGTGCAGGAGTGTCGAAGTAATAAATAACCCGGCAAGACCGGGGTCGAACCATATGGAGGTTAATTATATAAATTATAAAGAATAATAGCAACAACAACAACAAGTTAAAGAGAGCTTTGAGATGTGATATTGATGTAAGGATTAAACAAGGATAAAATAATTGTCAAGGTTAGAGGATCTATAATGGTATTTCAAACAAGTATAGTATAAACTTTTATTACTCAACTAGAAACCACACATAAAGAAGGTTCCAATCGGATTATAAATTGTTAACATGATTACATTAGTTATCTTATTCGAATAATGCTAATACTTGTAAATGTTGTCAGCCATTCATGATTATAACTTATGTTAACAAAAAATCAAGTTCCTTTCATAGCATAGTTGTCGGTTATACCATACGATTTGGGCTATGAAAGTGCCAAGTATTTGTTGTACCAAGGGTTATACAACATAAATCTAGATTAACCATTTAACAAGCAAAGTATTAAAAGTGAACAAGATTACAAATATAAAACATGTTAGTATCAAACATTAAGGTCCATGTTAAGTTTATATTATACTTATTCTTACACCATTAGTGTAACCTTTTCACCTTGACATGATAAACTTAGCTAAACATAATGAAAGAGAGAAACATAAATAAACAAGAAAAGAAAATAAAAAGTATAAGCAAGAGATTAATATAAGCAAAACTTAAGCATTACAAAATATAAAAGGAGAGCAAGAGCATGATCTTGATCTGAACACCAAGTGCCTAAATACATGGCAAATGCCTCTTTTTATAGGTCAAAATTTGGAACTATTGATTTGTTGACTAATTATTGAGTAGGTGACCACATCTTGACTTTATAACAATCCTTATCTTCTTGTCGGCCAAAAACGTCATTGATAACGTCATAATTTAAACAGACTTAAATCATGAATGTTCTAGGAAATTGTTTCAGCTTTCCAGAAAAAAAAATGTTGTGGTCATTTAGACTTCTAGAACTCGAGATATGGGCTGAACATTGAACATTGTCTAGGCTGCAGGACAGATTTGGACTTCTCCGTTGTTTCTACAATTTGGACTTAAAAACGGCCTTTTTAAATCTTGGACTCCCATGAAAGTTTTAGGCTTATGTCTTAGCTTTCCATCCTTATGAGACAGACCTAAATCCAAGATCTACAGCTTCAGATATGACCCAATGATCGAACAGTGTTCCGGTTTGGACTAAAACAACATCTCTTTTCTAAGTTTGGCCCTTTCTTTGTCCTTTCAATTTCCGTACTTAAACTCATCAATCAATCCTTTCATTTATGTGGTAGGCCTGCATTTAAGATGAACATTTACCGTAAATTAAAGGTATCTTATGGTATCAGACTTGTTATTATAAAACATGTTTTAGTTAAGGAGTTATTGATACTTTAAGTACAAAATGATGATATAAAACCATGATAAAAATGCACTTTTAAGTACTAATCAATCATTTTCATGAAATATGATGTGTGTCCTAATTATTGTAAGTTGTACAATGGGGTAGATGTAATGAAAAAAATTGTGATTTTTATGAAAGTTCACCATACGAACCTAGAAATCCGATTAGTAAAGGTTTCAATAAAGTGGAGAAGCAACTTCGATATTTTCCCTTGACACCAAGGCTTTAGAGACTATTCATGTCTCCATATCATGCCAAAGATATGACATGGCATCATTTTCATAAGTCTCTAAAGGAGTTTCCATTTAAGCTTTGTGTTAGATCTGAGAAATATTTAGTTAGGGTTATGCACTGATGGGTTTTGTCCATTTGATATGTCTTCAAATGCATACTCTTGTTGGCTAGTAATTGTGACTATTTATAATTCGTCTCCATGGAAGTGCATGACTAGACCATTCATGTTTTTGACAATGATGATTCTTAGGCCAAAGAATCTGGGGAAAAAGCTTGATGTTTTCTTAAGACCTTTGATTGATGAGTTAAATAATTTATGGTCTGTTGGTGTTGAAACCTATGATGTATATAGAAAGGAAAATTTTCAATTAAGAGCAGCTTTGATGTAGACCATTAGTGACTTTCCACCATATAGAATGTTATCGGGTTGAAGTACTGATGACAATTTGTCTTGTCCTTATTGTATGGAGCATAACAAGGTCTTTAGATTAAAAAATGGAGGGAAAACTATATTTTTTTTATTGTCATCGATGATTCCTACCCATGAATCACTTATATAGATGTCAATTAGATAAGTTTTGAAATGAGTAATTGAAAGGCTCTCTTATTTACATCTGGTTTGGAAATGTTAAATGAAGTATCCAAGTTTATTGAGGGACATAATGGAAGTTCCTCACATAATGATAAAATTCTTGACTTTGGTGTTAAACATAATTGGGTGAAGAAGAGCATTTTATGGGAGCTTCTAAATTGGCATACAAATTTGATTCATTATAATCTTGATGTCATGCACATTAAGAAAAATTTCTTTGACAACATTTTTTATAGAGTAATGGATTGTCATAATAGAAGCAAGGATAATTTAAAGGTTAGGTTGGATATTCAGTTGTATTGTAAGAAGCTAAATTTACATTTGCAACAAGATACAAGTGGTCAAGTTTACAAACCTAAAGGCACTTATTATTTACACAAGAAACAACAGTAACAACAAGTTTTGTCATGGATGAAGGAATTGTCATTTCCTAATAGTTATGCTTCAAACATTTCACGATGTGTGAAAGAGGCATAATGTAAGGTTTCAGGGATGAAGAGTCATGAATGTCTTGTCTTCATTCAAAGACTTCTTCCAACTACTTTCCAACCTTACTTACCTAAGCCACTGTTGGAGGCATTAATTGAACTGTCCATATTTTTTCGAGATATTTGTACTATAAATTTAAATGTCCAACATATGGAGTTAATGCATATGAATATAATTGAAATAATTTGCAAACTTGAAAGGATTTTTCCTCCATCCTTCTTTGACTCCATGGAACACTTGACGATACATATACCTTATGAGGCAAAAGTTGGTAGACTTGTTCAATATTAATGGATGTATCCATTTGAACGGTATGTTTTTATACTATGTCAATTTTATTCCCTTTTTATTTTTAAAAAATAAACTAACTGACAAAAATGATATAGGTATATGTTATATTTAAAGAAGAAAGCGACCAATAAAGTTAAAGTTAATGATTCCATATGTGAAGCATACTTGATTGATGAAATTACCAATTTTGCATCTTATTCTTTTGGTGATGACATGCAAACAATTTGGAATCGAGTTCCATGAAATGATGATGGTTGCCTTAAAAGTCTAGATGGACAACTTTCTATTTTTTCCTATCTAGGGAGAAAATTATATAGAAGACAATTGTCACATGCTGAAATGCAAATTGCGTATAACTATACGATATTCAATTGTCAAGAATTGAAGTCTTATTTAGAGTAGGTATGAAATATTATTTTGTACTTAATTTATAATAATTTATTATTAACTTTAATATTTTAAAATTTTAAAATTTTAAGCAATGTCGTCAAGAGCTAAAGTCACAACAATCACATGCGAGTGATATTGAAATTAAAAAATTATGTGAAGAGATCTTTCCAAATTGGTTAAAAAATAATGTAAGTATTTTTATAAAAATAATTTATATTTTAGCTCAATTAGTAACTTTTAAAAAATTACTAATTTTTTTTAAAACAATATTTCTTATGGAGTTAATTATTATGCTAGGTGGAATACCAATCTAACGGAATTGAAAATCAACTCTTTGGACTTGCCATGGGCCCTTCAACTTTAGTGAAATGTTATAATGGGTATTATATGAATGGTTTTAAATTTCGTACTCAAAGTTATGACCGATTTAAAAAGATGTTGAATAGTGGAGTTTGTGTGAAAGGAAGTTGCTATGATGATAATGAACGTGATTATTATGGAATGCTTAAAGAAGTTATTCGGGTAAAATATTTGGGGAATAAGTGCAAGTTATTTATATTTAAATGAATTGGTATGATACAAAATGAGGGATTAGAGTGCATCGTTCAAATGGTTTGGTTGAAATCAAGCATACATCTCGACTACATGGAAATGAAGATTTTGTGTTAGCACAACAATGTTAACAAGTCTACTATACGTATCCACTTGATAATAAATCCTCGGGATGATGGACGGTTATTAAGACAACTACTAGAAGTCGTTATAATGTTGACATGGGTGAATTTATTGAAGATACCAACAATGTGAAATCATTTGACGTTGATCAATCAGATGAGATTTTTCAACCATGTTGTGTCCTTCCTACTCATACACTTGATGATCCAAATATACTTGTTGAATCATCTTATTATGAAGAAATCAGTCAACATGAATTGCTTTAACTTGACGCAAATTGAGGAAAAGAAGATCAAAGGGTTGTGGAAGAAGAGAATGATGATGGTGGTGATGATAATGGTGACGACAACGACATGATTTTGTGTGATGATGATGACATGGTTAGAAGTGATGATAATAATGAGTAGCACCAATTAATAATATTTTTTAGTACATGTAATGAATTATTTTATTAGATGTGTGGATGATTTCATATTATTTTCTCATATTACTAAATAATGCTTATTAGATAAATAAAGAGGACCTTTTACATGACATGTTTTGAAGCCTTATGATGATATATAATGAACCAAATCATACTTATTTCTCTGAAGCTTTTCTGGATAAGTTTTGACAAGTTTAGGCTTTCAATGTCATTTTTGTGTTATTTGATTCAAGTGGGTGTTAGGGACCAGATGTGAAACTAGAAAAACTTAAGGATTTCCATTGACAGAGGTTGCAAGTTCTGGTCAAAGCCAATCCGGATTAGATATATCATTTTCATTGGCCTTTGAGACCATTCCTAATAAACTTGAAGCCCAGGTTCGTTCTTCTTCCGTTTCTGTTTTCTGTAGTACAAGGCATGGTTAATCTGAAAATTATTGAACTATGCTTGCTGTTTATTTCAGAGTTCATATCTAAGCAGGATAGCAGCTAAGTTGAGGGAAATAAAGAAAAGTTATAACTCTACAATTTCAGATCAAGGTAGAGAGACATGATTGCCACACCACTAATTACTTCATGCTGTTTTTGTTTTTTATGCTTAGCTTCTATCCATGTCTGTTTCTTCCATTATATATATATATATATATATACACACACACACACACACACATATATCAAGAACAAAGGAAACAATTTTGCCTTTCTTATTTGCTATAATTGTGGAGCTTGGCTGGTTTTCTGCTGGTGATAGACATAACAAAATGATAGTTTATAGCAAAGCTATTGAGTGTTCATTTTCGAACATATTGAGTTTTCAAACTGATTTAATCAAAATTTGTGATCAGGACAGCATTTAGAATTACGTTTTTCTTATTCAACATTCAGATTAAGCCATAACCTAGCCTAATTTGGTGTTGTAACTTGGAAACACAGAACCGAAATGGAACATACATAGAGGACATGTACTCTTCTACCTCATGTTTTTCTTTTTTTTGTATCATCTTCTTTTCAAAGATGCCGGAATGTGTAAGGGCGAAATGCAGTTTATTTGGTTTTCATGGTTGCGTCTTTGACTAGTGTAGTGATGGCTTGAATGTAGACTTTTGTTTAGCCTTTGTTGTTCCTATCAAAACATGATGAAACCTTGGGAGGCAAAAATTGGAAGCAAAAATTGATGTATGATTGCTATTCTTTTGAGGCAAACGGGTGTTTTACTTCCAGCCTTCCCTTTAAAGACTGCAGATGTTCTGCTTCGGTCTAATAACCGAAACTCCAATATAGTTGTGGAATTACGATAATTCTCTACTGTTTTTGGCCTTTCGGAGTTGCAATTCTCATCTGCACCAAAGATTAATCTTGTGCTTTTGTGAATACTCTCAAAGTTGATGGTGGAAAAAGCAACAGGATGTGTTTTGGGTCACACTTTCTCTAGTTGCCGAGACTTCCTCTGTTTTCACAGGCCTTGTTGTTGTAACTTCATAAGCATGTTCCATCATTGACTTTCATTTGTTTGCTATCCTTTTCAAAACGTATGATTTTGCCAGTTTGGAGTTGTGCTTTCGACCTCGATCATCATTTGTCTAAGACAATTAGAGAGCTTGGTTGCTTTCAGTTGTGTACAGTCCATTTATCAGTACTGTCAGCAATGATACAACAGTCTAGTTGACTTGTTTCTTCATTCTCTTCTCTGTTCCCTCTCCATTCAGTTTTTATGCATTATGTCTTTTTTCCGAGTAATTTTGGGAAGTTCTGACTTGCTGAAAGTGGTGGTAGTGGTTAAAGACACCATCTGTTTGGAGATAAATCTGCTATAAATCTGCGTTTATTCTCTGGATTGCTGGTGACTAGGTTTATTCTTTCTTCATAAATTATTGCATGATGAGCTCCTTTAGCAAATTGTATTCTGCCAAAAAGAAAATACAATAATTATTGTGGGAATAATGTGGGATACCTTTGCATGAATATCAAACCTGTCAAAGCAATGAAGAAGACCTGGGATGAATGAGCTTTTTCCATAATATTTATTATTGTTGATAATGCATATATTTTTTCTGGTTTTTAGCATGCCTCGACGAGAATCCATATTAGATTCTAGAAGTGATAGGTTCATTTCATCCGGATTAGTTCAAACTCCATCCAGGTCTAATAACAAAGGATCCACATTTCATCAACCTGCGTATCATAACTCAAAGGAGTATTGCATACCTACTTTGAGGAGTACACATCCTCCTCAACATGGTTACGAGAGGGTTGATGCATATCAATATTGTGAGGGCTTTCGCTTCCAAGATTTGCTTCAAACTCAAGGAGGTTTCTCTTGAGATAACCAACTTGTTTATGGAGGACATAATTCATATAGGAGTTATGAGAGAGTTTATGGTGATGATGGTGATATTGATGATGATGCGAATATTAGAGATAAAGATGATGGAGATGGTAGTAATGAGAGAGTATGTGATGAGGATCAAGATGGCGTCCCATCAAACCACGGTTCAACCTCTTCTCCGTACAATTATGATAGAAGGGTTTTGACACACCAATGGATCCAATTACAAGAAAAAAAAGAGCTTTGTTTGTATGGAACAACAAAGTTGAAACTTTTAAAAACTAACTTATTAAAGTTATATTTTCGAGTATGAAAAAAATTACTTATTATTGTATAATTATTTGTTTAATAAAAGTTTGTTATTATATTTTTTCAGGTTCAATAACACATCATATAGACGTTCAATCAAAGATATTTTGAGGTTCAATTTTAAGGGAACATGACACTCTTGGAAAAAAGTAAATTTAATGTGTAGAGATGAACTCTTTAAAGAGTTTAAGGTATCAACCAACACTAGCCATATTCTTTTCAATTTTAATAACTTTAATTTAGCATTATAAAAATTCTCAACTGAGTTACTCTTGTTTTTAATTGTTGTTTGTTGTTTAATTGCTTCATTTAGATTCATGATATTATATACCAAAAACTTATCTAACATGAATTTATTAAATGTAAGCTAAGTTTTGGAACTTACCCTAATATTGGTGAATGGTTTCACAATATCTAGCATGAGAGCTTATGGTTTGTTCATGACATACAGTTGAAGTTAATTAATTGAAAAATTTGTGCCCAACAAATGGTAATGAGAGCAAGTGTACTAATGAAGAGTGATGTTGCAGCATCTTCATTTGCTGCCTCTGATTCAACTTAAACTCCAGCCCCTCCATGTTAAAATTGTCCTTCTAAAAAATCAATATAACACGACATTTTAATAAAATCAATAGACTTCTTGACACTCTTACCTCTGCAGGAGCACTGTAAGCCAAGTTTTGGAGCTGACCATAATATTTTAATTTTTTTAGTTATTACAATCATGGTGTCTCTTGTTTGGTTCCAACACATAATCTTGCAAATTCTCATCAAGATAACACAATATGAGTAATCATTTTCATACTTTGAAATGTTATGAACTCTTTTTACTTGTTATATATTATTTGGTAGAAAAAATATACCTTTCCTGAGAAAGATGAATCGATTGTTCGTAATATTTAAGAAGATAAAACTAGTATTGTTTTAAATCAACAATTGACACGAGCTCGCAAGAAAGCCATATCAAATAAAAACACTACAAATATTATAGATTGTCTTGATAAAGGTTCTGCTTGGATAAACAATGACGACTAGAATCAAATAATCAAAGATGTTTGGTCCACCCCTGAATTTCAAAGGAGATCGGAATCTGCAAGGAGGAATCAGTTAACCAAAACATATGGCAAAATAAGTACTCATTCTAGAGAAACAATGTCATTTGCATCATATCGAGCTAATATGGTAAGGATTTTTTTTTTGCTTAAGATATTGAATTAAAATTTTTATATTTATCTTTTATAATATTTATTAATCTTGAAAGCAAGAGCAAGCTGGTGGAAAAGAATCTCCATGGGATGATATCTTTTCAGCTTTACATCAAAGTACTAAGCAGACAACAAGTTTAAAAAAGTGGTTATATGTATTTTTATTTATTTATTTATATAACTTAAATATTATTTAACATTCAAATGAATTTATCATTTCATGTATTTTATTTGTAGGAAAATTATAAGAAGGAGATGATTTCAAAGTATGGAACTAATTAGGAAAACCATCCTTCATTTGAAGAGCAGTTTGGTGTGTGGTTTCAGGAGGAGTTACAAAGGGTAGGATATATGGTGCACCTCATATGCTAAAATCTATAGTTAATACAAGTTCTTCATCACATTTCTACTCGGTGGAATCATCATATCCTAGTTCATCTTATCGGGTATTGCAAAAGGAGATAAAAAAAAAAAAGGCGGAGATAAAGAAAAAAGATGATTTTATTTTTGAAATGAAATGGCAGATGGATTCCATGAAAGAATATTTTATGAACAATCTTGGATACCATGGTGGGACATCAAATATTAGCCAATGTATGCCGGCACCTATGGCCCCATTAATACCGTCACATATGGCTCCCTAGATAATGACACCTATGGGTCCCACATCTCCATAAATTTATCAACCTACACCTCGATCACCATATCCTGATTCATCTTATGTCAATCCACAATATCATGGTTCGTCTCCACAACAAGCACTATAATTGTATCTTTTTATTGTATGTTGACTTATTTGTATTAATGCAAGTTTAACTAAAATTTTTAATTATAATGTGAATTTTATTTTTATTCTATTTATTATTGGTGATAAAGTAATTTTAAATATTAATTTATGTTGTTTATATATATTCTACAACTTTTAAAATATCCGTAAATAATTAATTAAAAAATTAAAAGTAATTTGGATAAAATAATATAAATTAATTTAATAAAAATCATATAATCAACAATGAATTTTCCGTTATTGATATTCATTGTTGATAAACAAAACCAGCATCCGTTGCTAATTTGTGAGCATCGGATTATACGCTGCTAATTTGTAAGTAATGAAACAAATCTGCATTTAATATTTTTTGTTGCTGATTTTAGCAATGGATTATAGTTTTATTTGCAATGGAATAGATAGTTGATAATTCCTACATTTTTACAGCTTGCAGAGAAGGAAAGACTTTGCTGGAAAAAAAAAAAAACTCGTGATTTGCCTACATTCTTTGGCCACGGGAAACGCAGACATTAAACTAAGCAAAAATGAAACCTACAACCACCGAAGGGTGAGTTTCCAGTAAAGATCATTCACGGCATTCATGGCGAAAGGTGAAATTCCAGTGAGCTAACTCTTAGTATACATTTTTTTTCACCTATGTTTCTCTTAGATAGAATTGAATTAAAAGTTTTAAAAAGCCAGATCTTCACGGTACAGAAACACATTTTCTTCTGGATTAAACATTGAACTCTCATGTTTTTAGCAAACTAAGAACCTATAATTCCTCTGCTCTGTTTTGCAGATCATGAAGATGCAAGTTTGGAGATAGTTTTTCTTTTTTTAGAAAAAAAAAAAAGCGAAAAACAACTAACTATATGCGCCTGACTTGCAAGAATTTATAAAAGCAGAATGAAAATGCAGAGAAGACCAGTTTTTAGCCACTGACAGGTTTGTGTGTTAGTAGACTTCATGTTACGCAATGCACACTCCAAAAATGTCCCGGTATGCTATGAGAAAGCCTTAGGTTTCCCTTCATGTTTTCTGTTTCTCTTTTCTTTTTTTATTCATACACGAGGAACAAGATGAACTGCATTTCTTTATTTCTTAACAGAAGAATGCAGGTTAAAAGGGCCAGGAACATAAAATACTGCTACTACATGCAAACGTTTTATTGGAAGAACAAAAAAATTAAGACTTGTGCAATGAAATTGCTTTTAAAAATACATGGCTAATTCAGCCTTTATAAACTATCTTTCATACAAAGAAATCTCAAGCAAAGTGACTGGGTCCTAGGGAACTTACGAGAGTTTTTTCAAACCTTACGAGCATGAAGTTAGGCACACTCACTCTAATGACTTTGATGGTGGAAAAGGAGTGAGAGATGAATAGCATCCATGTTTGCTGGTAACTGAAACAGAAATACTAAGCATGGCTTCATGCTAATGGTGGCGTAAAATCCCATGCTAGGAGGTGCTACCAGTTCGATAAGGGAAAAACATTTTCTGAATGAAATAAAGTCTACAACTAGATTATTACAAATATGAAATATTAAGATCAATATTATAAAGTATATTCTTTATATTTATGAGAAATAGTTATAATCTTGATGTATTTGTTGTTGTTTTGGACAAGTTTCTCATGAAGGAACAACTCAAGTTAGAAATCTAAAATAAATACTCTCGTATTTGATTTTGAGATGTTCAAGAAGGATCCTTACGAGAGCATAAAAAAGATGAGCACAAGGTTTATGACCATTAAAGTGAATGGTTTATAAAAACATTAGAAGAAACATCAAACAACCTGACATGGTGAGCAAGATGTTGAGGTCTTTACCGAGACCTTGGGATCTTAGAGTGATGGCCATTAAAGAATCAAATATTTTGAAGATACTTAGCTTATAGGGTTTCTTATTTTTTATGAGTTCAAGGTTACCAAAGGTGATGTTGACATCAGTAAGAAAGGCATTGCGCTCAAACTTTACAAAACGATGATAATCAAGATGATGATGAAGATGTCGCTAATATTGTGAGGAAATTCAAAAGGGTTTTCTAGAAGAGAAATTTCCTAGAAGGTGTAACTACTGAGATAATAAAGCATGAGACTAGCAAAATGGGCCAAATTATTTGCTATGAATGCAAGAAACCCAGGCGTATCAAAAGACATTGTCCAACTTTATATGGACATGCCATAGGAAGCTTGGAGATGTAAACATGCATTTGATTTCAAAGCTTACAGTAAAAGATTAGGAATATATATATATATATATATATATATATATATATATATATATATATATATATATATATATATCTTCCTAGCCTCCTCCTACTCTTCCACTCTTTCTTTTCCCTTCCTATTCATTTTTAATGACGAAGTCACTAACAGAATTAGACTGATGATACAATTTGTCCGTGAATATCATGATGGAAAACTTTTGTCGAGATATTCTGACGACATTACAAACAGTATTACAATAAGATTCAAAAACACAAATTATATAGTGACATGAAATTTATGCCGAAAGAATTGTTGATAGAGTTACCATCAAAATAATTTAATTTATGACCTAATGCTCGACCTTCCTCCCCCCTCCCACATTTCTACTTCTTCCTTGTAAGAGTTCTCTGCAACAAAACAGCCACCCTTACCTTCCTTAATCTCAACACACAACCTAATCTCCCATAACTTTTTGAGCCATAACAACACTCAATTTGTCAGCATCTGTATTTTAATTTAAATTTTATTGAGGATTCTGTACCTTAAAGGCGCGTTCGGGAATACGATTAAAACCGCATTCCCTCAAAATTCAAAAAAAAAAATTCTTTTTGCTAAAATGATTTTTTTTATGTTTTCAGATCATTTTGATGTGCTGATTTAAAAAAAAAAATTAAAAAAAACTATCATTAATTTTGAAGCATTTCTAAGCGAAAAACACTTTAAATCGCAACCGCTACCACAATCTCAAACAAGCTCTTAAAATAAGCAAATCTATCTTTTTTTTTAGTTGAACACAATTTTAAAATGTTATTTTTTATTACATATTTTTGTAGTATATGTATTTTTTTGGGTGTTTACTTGTTTTATAGTTTTTTTTTATCAAACAAACTTGTTGTATGGATTTATGATTTGTAAATGTTATGGTTTGTTTTAGATTTTGTAAAATTTTATTTGTTTATAAATTGTTGAAACTTATGTCGAATTACCGACTTAGGTGTTTTGTGATGAAATAAATAATGATTTATTTAATGGGTTCAATTTTATATTTTATTAATTTTATTGATGAGTTGTAATTTCATGGTAAATGTGTATAAATTTGCATTTATATAGATAATTGATAATGAATTAAAAAAATATTAAAGTAGATTGAATAAGTTTGAGCTAAACTAATATTTTTACAAATTTAGTTAGCTTACGTAGTTAATAATACATGTTGTTATCATTAATTTATATAAATTTGATAGAAGCAATGAATGAAAGATGTATTGAGATTAATTCTAAGAATTATAGAGGATAAATTTTATAATAGAGTTTAAAATTTTATTAATTCCGATAAAAAAAAATAACATGGGCTGAAAACTAGATGAGTGCTGGGTTTTTCAAGCTGGCGACTGTTACCCTATGGCTTTGATTCGTGGGAAAGAACCAAGGCATGAAAACTGGATTCGATGCTTCAAGGTTGTATCCTGCATGAAAGAGAGCACATACCACGTGATGTTACCTCGGGAGAGAGTCGATTATGGACGGAACTTGGGGCCAAAGTTCGCTGGGTGATCAGCTATTCCCAGCGTGTTTTAAGCTTAGAGGCCTACTGAATTTAGAGCAAAACGGAGTCGTTTTGTCTCTTAAGCGTAGTCTTGTTCTTCCTCCTTTTAACAAAAGCACACGCGGTTTCATTTAATGTGAAAGGATATTATTTTTTCTGCTTTAAGGCGTTTGTAGATAGAAAGCGGTTTCTTTAAAATTACTTTATAAATTTTTTCCTGTTTATTTATTATTAGCTAACAAAAAAAATATTTTCTAGTTAAAGAAAAATTTAGCCTGATTTTTAGAAAAGTATTTTTTTTTATTTTGAGCAGAAAATACTTTTTAAAAATTGTAAAATATTTAGAAATATCATATTATTTGCTAATTATATCAAATTTGGTCCTCAAACTTTTGATTGCTATATATATTTTGTTTTGAATATATTTTTTTTCAATTTCATCCTTTAAAATTTAATTTTTATATTAATTTTGGTCCTTATTTTTATAATTGTTATTTGTTTTTTCCTTATCATTTTTTAATTGAAATTTTTTATCTATTAAATTTGATCCTCGTTCTTTTGATTGTTACTTATTTTATTTGAAATAGTTTATGAAATGGTAATTATTATTTTAATTTCTTCATCTTTTAATTTTTTTATTTGTTAGATTTGATGTCTATTATTTTGATTATTTAAGATAATTTATGAAATTATATTTTTTTTTAATTTCATTCTCATTCAACCTTTTAATTTGTAAGATTTTTTTCTTATTATTTTAATAAACTTGAAAAAATAAAAAATTAATAAGTTATTTTTCGGTTTATTTTCCATAACATAACCAAACACTGAAAAATATTTTTCAACTTATTTTCCATTACATTATCAAACATCGAAAAATAATTCACTTTCTAAAACAAAAACACTTTCCAATAAACAAATGAGAATTGAAATCTAAAGTTTTTAAATTTAAGTTAGAAATATTGTCGTTTTCTAACCACTAATTTCACATTAAACCCTTCCATTCTTGCATCTTTTCTCCTTTTGTCCATGGTCTTCAAATTATTTCATTTTCAGTTAATTTTGGTCTTTTTAACTTAATTTGTTTCATTTTCCCCCTCATCAAATTGGAATGGACCCTTTAATTCTACTTCTTCTTACATTTTAGTCCTTTTCCCTGGCATTCAATTCTTAGGTCAATTGCAATTAATTTGTTATTTTTTTGTTATATACAAGCCTTTTTTAGCGATATAAAAGATTGAAATTATTTTTTATACATTTTCATTTTAGTATGTTTCATAAATCTAATTTTTATTATAAATCTAATGTAAAGATTTCTTTTTAGGGTTTCTTATTTTTTATGAGTTGAAGGTTACCAAAGGTGATGTTGACATCAATAAGATACTAAAGGATGAGACTAGCAAAATGGGTCAAGTTATTTGCTATGAATGCAAGAAACCCAGACGTGTCAGAAGCGATTGTCCATTGCTCGATAAAAAAAATGAAATGTAAAGATAAGAAGTATTTGAAAGCCATGTGCTAACATCAAGATTACTGATGAACTCATCTGTGGACTTGGTAACTGTTTGTTACTGTGTTTTGGAAATATTTTTTAAAAAATTTAAATTGTTTTATTTTTTTATTTTAAATTAATATGTTTTTTTTATATTTTCAGATCATTTAGATGTATTGATATTAAAAATAATTTTTAAAATTAAAAAAATATTATTATAATATGTTTTGAAATAAAAAATATTTTAAAAAATAATTATTACTATACTTTTAAATATCTTACAGCGGTGAATGTACGGTTGGTAATCAAGTATTTTTTTACAGGGCGTGAATACAAGTTGCTACTTTTGCTTTGAAAAATCAACATCAAATGGGACTCCCTGAATTTATTAGATGTAGCAACCTTACAGCGTCTGGAGCATCACTGTACATCCTCCATTAATGTGGTTTTGGAGCTGGATTGGGGTCATCTTATCCAAACCTCATTAATGGGGATTTCAAGGTGGCCGGGAGGACAACATCATCCAGATTTGGTGTTTTTGTGTGTCACGATAAGCACAACTGATGCTTGGCATCTACTTGCTGTGCCTGTTGTGTGTTGACATCTTGAATTGGTGACATCTAGTAGGTCCCACTAGGAACTAACGTCATCAAAGATCTCTCATATCACTTTCTCCGTTAGCCTTCACGCGTTTTGTTGTAGTTTGTGGCTTCTGGGAAAATGCCGGAATCAAATGGAGATGCGAAGCGTTTTTACAAGTACAGTAAAGTAATATTATAAAAAATTATTAATATTTTTTACATGATTAGGATTTATTGGGAGGCTAAGTTTTCTTTGGATGATTTAGGATTTTATTATAAATATATATCATATGTAATTTTATTTTACTTATTGCTGTAAATGTAAGCACATTATCAAACCACGTTGATGTGTTTAGAGAAATAATTATAATTATAATTTATTTGTTGTGGTTTTGAACAAGCTTCTCGTGAAGTAACAACTCAAAAGTTAGAAATCTAATTAAAATAAATACTCTCATATTTGATTTTGAGATGGATCCTTGTGAGCATAAAAAAAGATGAGCACAAGGTTTTACGACCATTGTGGATGGTTTATAAAAACATTAGAAGAAACATCAAACATAGCGAGCAAGAAATTGAGGTCTTTACCGAGACCTTGGGATCTTGGAGTGATGGCCATTAAAGAATGAAATAATCTTGAAGATACTTGGCATATAGGGCTACCAAAGTTGGTGTTGGCATCAGTAAGAAAGGCATTGCGCTCAAACTTTACAAAATGATGATAATCAAGATGATGATGAAGATGTTGCTCATATTGTGAGGAAATACAAAAGGGTTTTCTAGAAGGTGTGACTACAGAGATAATAAAGCATGAGACTAGCTAGCAAAATGGGCCAAATTATTTGCTATGAATGCAAGAAACCCAGGCGTGTCAAAAGAGATATATTGCCCTTTGCTCGATAAAAAAAGAGAAATGAAGAGATAACAAGTATTTGAAAGCCATTCTGGAGGAACTTTTCCCGAGCAAAAGTGATGATTAATCGAACTCGACGAGATAACCAGTCTTTGTCTTATGGAATAATATGATAGCTTTGATGCTAATGTTTCATGCTAATGAGGTATTTGGATATTGGTTTTCTCGTAAAAACTCTTGATATAAGAGGTAATTTCGGTAACTCCTTTTACTATTTAATAAAAGTCAAATTAATTTATGATAGGAATAGTAAGCTAGGTTATCTTTGATGGTGGACTGATGGGGTAAAAAGTTGCACGATCCACCAAGACCATGCTCGAGAAGCTTATCAAAAAGTTTATCGATCGGGGATGAGGTAGTGGCAACACGCATGGAGCAAAAGCTAAGAGGGTTTTTTTTTTTAATTTTCTTGATTTCCCATTCCAAGTAATTTTTACTCGATTCTTATGAATTCTAAAATTGATATTGACCCAGTTTTGGGTTTGGTTTCGAAGGTTGGGTGTGAATATTTTCCATATGATTTTAATTTGTTTTTGAGATCGCTTACTCATTCTATGAATTTTTTAAAATAATTTTTAAATTAGTATGGATTTTGATTTCATATTATATATATTGCAATTTATCAATTTGTTTTTATTTTATTCTAGTTTTAATTATATAAATTAAAAAATACAAAAATTGAAACCTTGTTTTCTTGTTGCGCCATCGAGATCTAATAACACTATTTTTTTTTTCAAATATGATTTTTTCATGTATTGTCTACTTGTTTGTCAAACTTTTGTGAGTCATACATAAATTATGCATGAAAAAATAAATACAAGTATTTTTCTCCACCAGGATCTGGTTCTTGTTAGAATCTAGCAAGCCCTTAATTACAAGGTTAGAAAACTTCTCACACTTGTAAATATTAATGGGATTTTGAAACTTGTAATAATGGTTGTCCTGAGGAGGCCAACAAGGGGGTCATTGACACCTATGCATAAGTAAGTCCATAAGAACATCTAGGTCTGGGTCTACTGAGCTCAAATAGATGGTTAGGAAGGCGCCCTTTAGTTCCAATATGGTGAGGTTAAACAAAGAGTACTGGGGACCCTCTAGAATATAGAGACGGAAGAGAGGGCTGCAAGGGCCTTGTAAAAACTAATTGACAATTATAAGGTTAATCAAACAACTTAAGGATTAGTTAGAGGAAACTTGTCTTAGGATAGTCATCATGATCTAGATTACAAATATTAATGCCTAGCTAAGAAGAGGGTACATGGCCAAAATTCTTCTCCAGTTAGAAAGGATTAGCAGGCAACCTGAAAAGGCTTGTATAAGGGGTAAAATATAATTATGCCTATTTTACTAGTTTTGCATGTAAAGCATGGGTATGAGTTACCCCTAACTAGTTGTCATAATCTATTTTTGTGTTATTTTTTAAATTTATTTTTTCTCTTTCAAAAATCAAAAAATATATTTGAACTAAAAACAAAAAAATCCAAAATAATAATAACAGTGAGAAGAGAATGTCGGAGCGCCTTGAAAATAGCTAGAAATTAGTTGAGGAGGTTCAAAAATACAAAGATTGAAATTTAACAGTATATTTTTGATAGATGAAAAGCCTTGTTGATAAAGAAAATCTAATTTGATGAAAAATATTCAAAATCATATGTTTATAGGCTCAATTAAATGTTATTGGAGGTTTGATTGAATTTATAGAGGGTTTGATTGCAAGAAAAATTGATTTTTAAGTCAATTTGGGCTTTAATTGGAAAAAATTAAAGTTCAAGAGTAAGAATTGATTTGGTTAAATCAGGGGTTTAATTGCATAAATATTAAAGTTTGATAGCCAATTAAGGACTTGATTGAAAACATCCTAAACCAAGGACCAAAATAGAAAAGACGCATAAATCTAGGGTTTGAATTGAAGTTTTTCAAGGGTAAAATTGAACAAAATTGAAGCCAATTAGGGGTTAAATTAAACAAAATTGAAAGTTTGAAGCCAATTAGGGGTTAAATTAAACAAAATTGAAAGTTTGAGGCCAATTAGAGGTATCACAAATTAAAGGACTAACGCATAATTAGCAGAAAAGATATTATTCATCTTCTTCTCCAGCGAGGCTGGTTAAGTGGCCACATTCCCAAGGCATTTGATGCCTCATTTCTTCACCAAATTAGACGAAACATACACACAAACGATCTCGTTTCTTTACCAGCCTCCCCTCTCATTTCTACTGCTAGTCGAACCTCTCTCCTCTCTCTCTTTTTATCCACTGCGGCCTTCAGCCGCTAAAACCTTCACCATCGTCTACCACCACAGCAACACCACTAAGAACCACCACTAACATCACTATGATTCGCCAGCACCGCCACCGCTAGAGAACCAAAGGAGAAGAACATAAAAACAGAGGGAAGGAGCTGAGAAAACTGAAAGTAGTAGGGAAGAAGGAAAAAACAAAAACCGAAAGCAACCACCATCTGCCACCACAGCAACACCACCGAGAGCCGCCAGCACCGCCAACGCCATCAGGTCAACTTCCTTCTTCTTCTTCTTCGTCTTCACTGCCTCCACTATTCTGCAAGTGAACAGTGGAGAGCATCTTCAATGTTTATTGGGCCGGCTAGGTACAATCCAGCCCAAAATAACTAGGACAGGTCCGGCTTAATCCAAAAAAATTTCAAAAATATTCTTTCAAAAAATTTATGATTTTCCCACGTATTTTTCTATCAATTTTGATTAATATCAGTTTATATTTTTATACTGTAAAGATACAAATCCAGTATTTAAAATACCTGGTTTTCTCCGAAATGTTACAGAAAATTATAAAACAAAAAAAAGTGTTTTTGTTTTCATGCATTACGGCCAAGTTTCTCAAAACTTATAACAAAATTTTCATATCATATTTTCATGCAAAAAAAAAAATGTATTAGCATGCATTGTTGGCTTTAATAACCAGTTTATTAAAATCATGAGAACTAGACCAATATTTCAAAAAACACCCAAAAAAATATTTTGTTTTCTTTTTATATCTAGGATTACGAATTTATACGTAAAATGTATTCCCGATATTAAAAATATAGTTTTTTTATATAGATATTAGAACAATTAGGTTTTTACCCGATAAGATAAGGATCTCTTTACCGAGAAAGACTTTTCTTAAACCTTAGACAAACCAATAATTAGAAAATATGACAAGACCTTAGTTTTTTATCAGATAATTAAACAATGCAGCTTACCTTAGGTAAGATGTATTTGGGGTACTAATACCTTCCCTTTACGCAATCAGTCCCCGTACCCGATCTCTGAGACCAGTTAGGGTTTCTAGTAACCAAAATACTAGGTGGCAACTCCCTTTCCCACTTTCCACTGATAGAAGATAAGAAATCCCTGTCTACCTCATTTTTCCGATTACCTCAAACCTACATGATGAAGTGGATTATCGTCGTGATGTCGCACACGTGCAACACTAGTTTTGCATTCATGATTTTATTTTACTATAACATTTATACAAGTTAAATATACCTAAATGGGTTGGCAACCTATACTACTTTTAAGAAATACACAACTTGGGGAAGATTAATCCCCTAGAGTATTTAGATATTACTATCAGTTGATGAGATGTGTTAGTTAGACATATGAACTAGTTTGATTTTACATATTCTCTTATTAGGGCAAAAGTCTCATGAAATTATTTTTTCATGGTAAGACAGACCATAAAAAAAAGTAGAGGGGAGAGTGATACATAATGAAGTATAGGGTAGCAGCCCCCCTAGATAGGGCTTAGAAGATATGAGGATGTTTTACTTTTTTAAGGACTCTAAAGGTTTATAAAACTCAAGACTAGGCCTATCAAAGGTAGAGAAGTTATTGTGTGAGTACTTTTAATGGTGCAAAGATCAATATAACATTAACCTTTTGTCTAAAAGGCACACACCATGTAAGAAAACATAGTGGTTATGTAAGAAACCTTACCTTATGTTCATGTATGTCTTGTATAGTAATTTGTAATTGTTCCTGATGTATTATACACCTTAATATTGAGGTAGGTGGGCCTAAAACCAAGAAGCAATCAAAGGAAATATCTACCTTAAGGAAGAGATAATTGAGGGACTTATAGAATGAGTCCAATTCTTTATCCCTACAAGAGGTTGCTACTCAACTTCAAAAGGAAAAGGCTATAAAGGGTTGGTAAAACTCAAGATCAGGATTATTATATGAAAAAAAAAAAAGCAATTGTATAAGTATTTTTAATAGTGAAAATTTTAATAGAACATTAACCTTTTATCTAAAATGCACACACCTTAAAGGACAATGTAACAGGTATGTAGGAAACCTTACCTTATGTTTTTCATTTTAATTTGTATTTGTTTATTATATATTGTACATCTTTGTATTGAGATTCGAGGGCCTAGACCTAATAAGAAAATGTGGAAAAGATCTACTTTGAGGAAGATACAATTGAGAAACTCATCATATGAGCACAATTCTTTGTCCCTATATGGTGATATTTCACCATTTGATTTGAGAAAAATGTCCATTTATGTCTTTATAGATAATAAAGTTGTATTTGGGTAAAGTTGTTTTTTTTCTTAGATAGAAAAGGCCTTATATTCAAGCAAGTTTGTTTTTTATGCTCAGATGGAGATTGATTTGTACATAAGGAAAATAGTTTTTTTCTTTCCAGGGATAAGGAATCATATAGAGACTCTTATAGATTTTTCATGGGGAATGTATTTGCAATTAATAAAGGAGAGCTCTATAATGAAATCAATTAAGGCCTATATCTTTCTTCGAATGATGAATTTGACCACCTCTCTTATAATGAATCAATTAAGGTCATAAATATAGTTCATTGAAAAAGAGTCATGCATGTTTACTTGTTGAAAAAGATGCATTAGAAAAGAAAATATGCATTGTTATTGATAGTGACAAGGTTAACCAACATGAAGAGGAAAATAAGGCTTGAAAAGAAAAAATGGACAAATTGAATGCCACACTAGCAAAGTTCACTTAAGGTTATAAGATTTTAGATACCATGCTTGCAAGTCAATGATGTGCCTTTTGACAAAAAAAGATTTAGGGTATCAACCAAAAAATAACCAAAAATATTTAAAGAACTACATTATTAAAGCCAAACAATCATATGATCTGAACAAAACATGTCATTGTTATAGAAGCATTGGTTATTTGATTTACACATGTCCTATGAAGAACGAAAAAATTGGTAACATGATTTGGGTTCCAAAAGGAACCACCACTAACCAAAAGGGACCCAAGAAGGTATGGGTATCACTACAAGATTTCACAGTTTTACCGACGGCAATATTCCGTTGGTATATGATTCATAGTTCGTCGGTAATATTTTTACCGACGCCTTCATCGACGGAAACATGCCGTCGGTTTTCCTTTCTTCGGTAATGCCTCATTCCGTCACTAAATTAGTCGGTAAAAAATATAATTGCCAATGGTTTTACAGACGGAACTTGCGCGCCAAAAAAAAATTCTCGCTTGAAATATACCAACGGATTTATTCCGTTGGTGAGTGTGAACTACCGACAGAATATTTCCGTCGGTCAAGGCGTCGGTGATTGTGAAATTTGCACCATGCTTCTGTGAAATGCTGACAGATTAATTCCATCAGTAAATTCGTCGCTAAAATGATTGACATTTCCCGCTCTCTGTCAAATGCCGACGAATACAGTCCGTCGGTAAAACCCTCTGTGATTATTTTTAAATATTTTTTTTAGAAATTATTTAGAATTAATAATATAAAATTATATAAATTAATAGTACAAAAAACTAATTATGCAAATAAAATTTTTATTCAACATCAAAAACAAAACAAAAATTAAAGTTAAATAATATTCATTACAAACTGAATGTGTTTTTAAAAAATATTAAATTAACTATTAAAGTTAAATAATATTAATTACAAATTAACATAATGGTAGAGCCAGAGAAGGAGGAGGATGGTTGTTATACGGCCAAAAAGGAGGAGGCGCATATGTATCACCACTCTGTGATGCCATGTTTAGGACCATTTGGCGAAGTTGTTCATGATTCGCTTTGAGTTGTGTATACTCTGCCGTTAGGTGGTCGTATTTTTTGGTGAACTGAGCCATGTGTTGTTGCAAGGCCACGAACTCCTTAGACTGGGTGTTCGATACTGATTAGGAGCTCCCAACGGTTGAGACACTACGGGCCGCCCGCAAGTTCTCGACCGTAGTGTTAGAAAGCCCGTACATCTGATTTTTATCGGGTCCACCAGATGATCCAACCTCCATCCACAAATCCAAATCGAAATTCAGATGGGTTGAAGCATCATCCCCATATCTCTCCCTCAATCGGCTATTATAGGTCTCCTGAAAATGAAAAAAGTAATCATCATATTCAATTCAATAAAAATAATAACTTACAAAATAAAATGGTTGAACAAACATACCACAAAGTGTTGAGTACGATTGTCAACGAACTGTTGTGCCCCCTTTTGATGGTTTTGACTCTGCACGTGCGTCTCAACAAACAGCTCCATCGGGCTCGGCTCACGTCTAAAAAACGTAGCCTATAATGAAAAAAATTAATTTACAACAAAATAATTTAACAATATATTTCATTTAAATTAATCTTACCATCCATTTTGCAAGTGCAGCAAATGGAACGGAGCTGCCGGTGTGCGTTGTCACCGAGCCATGAATTGGCCGATTCTGGTTGCCAGCATCGAACTGTGAGCGTCGTGTGAACCGCTCAAACATCATATGCTCAAGATAGTGTGGCCATATATCTGTCGGGATGTATATCGGCTTGAAATCCCTCCAAACCGCCACGTCGTTCCAGACTTGGAGACCCTTATCTCTCGCAGTTTGTTTTGCCTTTTTCTTGTGATTCATACCAAAAATCATGCAAACTACTTCCATAGCGAGAAATTAGATTTTGAAACATAAATTTTTTTCTAAAAAAATCTTGTATTGTTTTCGATGTTACCTAGTTGTCGCGTGATTTTCCCACACCCTCCTCACAACTTTGTCATGCGCCTTGTCCTAGGTGAATTTGTGCTGGTATAAATAATTAGGTAAATAAAAATAATAATTTATTTACAATTATATTAATAATTTATTAGAAATAAGCTGGAAATTATAAATTAACACCAACCTCAAATCTGTCAAACTTTGCATCGATTTGAGGTATCCATTCAGGATGTCTGGATACCTGACTCCATTAAAATAATGGAATCTCCATCGATGATTTAAATGCCGATGATATTACTCGGGCGGCCTCAATGTTTGTGAACTTGAAAATAAATTAAATTAATGAAATATTGATTAGTTGTTCATAAATTATTTTATAATTAAAAAAAACTAAAACCTTAACAAACTTACATTGAAAGGTCATCCTTCCACTGTGACTCGTACTTGTGGGTGAATTGATTCCGCTGCAAAGGCACGCCGCCTCTACGCTGTGAAACCGCGCTGGAAGAGGCAGCATCGGTTGACGGCATAGGTGCCTCCTCTTGAGAGGCACCTAAGGATATGTCATCCTCGCTGCTAGAAGAACTAGCTACGACCATACGTGAACGACGAGCTGTGGATTTCGTTCTACACATCTACATAATTTTATACGAATAATTATATAATTAAATTCGATTGCTAAAAAAAATTCGACAACACCTCCCCTATACTGGAGACTACCCAAATCCACAAACCTGCAAATATTGACAATAGGCACAACCAATTGACCCCATCTATACTAATATTGTATATAACATAACATCTATACAAATAACATCTACACTAATTACAAGGTAAATTCAACATTAACAATTACAATTCAACAAATTATTCAATTATTATGGCAACACAACAATAAAATATATTCAATAAATTAAAAAAAAAACTCTAGACTAACAATTAAAATTAATGGAAATAATTAAACACAAATCATGCAATAATAGAGTAAAATTACTAAGTATTCCAACATATTCAATTACTAATTACAAGATAAATTAAACATTAACAATTACAAATCAACAAATTATTCAATTATTATGGCAACACAACAATAACATATATTCAATAAATTAAAAAAAAAAACTCTAGACTAACAATTAAAATTAATGGAAATAATTAAACACAAATCATGCAATAATAGAGTAAAATTACTAATTATTCCATCATATTCAATTACTAATTCTAAGGTAAATTCAACATTAACAATAGCAATTTAACCAATTATTCAATTATTATGGCAACACAACAATCAAATATATTCAATAAATTAAAAAAATATATATAGACTTTAGGAATGAAATATGCTTACCTTAATAATGTGTTTATTTCAAGAATTTATATACATTATAAAAATACACCAAAACAAAACACATAACAAAAATAACAATAGCTAAAACAAAAAACAAATACAAAAATAAAATATTTAAGAAATGAAGAAGAGGAAGTATGTACCTTTTAATTTGCTAAAGATTGAACTAAAGATTTCAAGCCAAAAAAACACAAAAATCTTGAAGGAAATGAAAGGAAAAAACAAAACATTGAAATGAAGCATGCAAAAAAATGAATTGAAAGGACAGTCTCTTGGATTTATAACGCAGTTTTACCGACGGATTCACCGACGGACTTATAAAATTAATATTGATTTAAATTATTATGTCGGTGAAGCTCTGAAAAGCCGTCGGTAACTTTTGAATTTTGCACCATCTTTTTTAATTACCCTCCATATTTTCGTTGTCCGTCGGTAATTTAGTTGGCAAAATGACGCGATCAAAGATGCATTTAATACACCGCCCTTTGGAATTCGCACAGTTCGTCGGTGATGTTGTCGGTAATATTGACCCACCGACAACATACCAACGGACTTAAATCCGTCTGCACATTCGTCGATGAGAGTGGCATTTTCCAATAATTATTTTCCAACTCTCCGTGAAATGCCGACAGACCTTAGATCGTCAACATGGACGTCGGTGATTGTGGCATTTCCAGTAATTATTTTTCAACTCTCTATGAGATGCCAACGGACCTTAGGCCATCGGTATAGACGTCAGTGATTGTGGTATTTTCCAGTAATTATTTTCCAACTCTCTGTGAAATGTCGTCGGTATGGACGTCGGTGATAGTTCATGTAAAGAAAGATTATATTTGTGTTACCTATTTACCTTCTTGCAAACACTTAAATGATAAACTGTCCATTGCACAAAACAATAACAACAGTGCTTAAACAATACATAAACTTATAAAATAAATATTTTGTGTTACAAAATATATCATCCATAATATATATTACATGAAAAAATGTTTTACACAGGGCTTCATTCTGATAATTAGTCAGAATTTTCTTCTTCTTCATCGTCAATTGAATAATCATCACCTTCATTGCAATCTTCAATATGGATATCATCGTCTTCATTGATATTTGCTTGTCCGCTAGAGATCAAAGCAACATTCAACTCCTCTGCGTCAACATCAACAAGATTATCATCGAAAACACGAAAATTTGAATTTTCTTCCAAGTCAATCAATGAAGCAACTCGATATGGTTCAACCAACTCACTAACTTAAAAGACTTCATCTTGCACACTTGTGTCTTCGTTCTCATCCTGAACAAGCTCGACACGGCCCCTGGGTTTTGTTTTTAAAATGGACAACCAATCCACTCTTGATTGATCCTTTTTAAAGGAAGGGGTGTATGTGTAATAAACTTTTGACATTGCTTTGTAAAAACAAAGACATCGTTTACGTTGCGGAGTCTAGCTTTTGAGTTGATTTCGACCATAACATAGTGCGGATCAACTCTGATTCCTCTATCAGTCGTGTCCTACCAATAGCATTTGAATAAAAACACTCTATTATACTCTCTATGATATTGCAGTTCGACGACCTTTTCTAATCTACCATAGTAGTCAACTTCTAACTCACTACTAGTCGATCCCTTAACACAAACACCGTTGTTGTATGTCTTTCTTCCATGCCCGTATTCTTCAGTATGGAACACATATCCATTGACAAAATACCCGTTGTAGCACTTAACTTTTCTTTTAGGGCCCAGGCTTAGTGAAGACAATGACTTAGCAGCACTCCTTCTCATTTGATAAACCTTATATGTAATGTACATCATTGAACAATATATATTTTTCTCGTAATGACATGCATACAGTAATTTTGCAAGTGAGGATGAGTTTGCGATAGTACTTACATGTGTTCTGAACCACGTGGCAAATTGTTCATCTTGTAATTAAAAGATCTAGGATTCAGTCAACTGTGAGTTATTGGACAACAAATATTATTGATGTTGCCTGCAAGTGATAATGACAGTATGATATGTTCGAGGTATATAATCTCAAGTATATATATTATTGACAAAGTTTAATTAGTATTACACATATATATACTTACTGAATAAAAGGTCTCAGCTCATCATAGTTAAATAGAACATAATTGTGTGCTTGTTTGAACTCTATTTCCAACAAATATCTTCCTCTTACGGCATTTTTAGCTGTGGGTCGTCCAGGATTGGAGAATATTGACAAGTTCTCACTGGAAGGCAATTCACCGCCATCATCATGCCAGGGAACGCAATTGATTCTCGTTCTCAGATGAGGTTTGAAATAGTAAGAGATAAATATTGAGATCTCCTCAACAATATAGGCCTCACATATCGAAGCCTCAACATGCGCCTTGTTCTTAACCTTTTTCTTGAGATTAAATAAGTACCTGCATTGAATTAATCAAATATTTTCAATTAAAAAAACAAAGAAAATACTTTTATATATGAATTACATTGCAACTGTAATATCTAACCGTTCGAATGGGTACATCCATCTATACTGGACCGGTCCTCCAACTTTTGCCTTGAATGGTAGATGTATGGGGAGATGCTCCATTGAGTCAAAAAATGATGGAGGGAATATCATCTCAAGTTTGCATAGTGTCTCGACGATATTCGTTTCAAGCCTCAAAATGTGACCAACATTCAACTTGCTGGAACATATATCTCTACAGAAATGACTGATCTCCGTGAGTGCATCTTATTTCCCTTTTGGCAACAAATCATGAAAAGCTAATGGGATGAGTGTTTGCATAAACACGTGGCAGTCATTACTCTTCATTCCATACAATCTGCATTCCTCCGTATTAACCAGCCTTGATATGTTTGAGGCATGTCCATCGAGAAAACACAGACTCTTAAGCCATTTGTAGACTAGTAGTTGTGTGTTTTTCTCTAACACGAAGCTTGCTCTTGGTTTTGCGACCCATGACTCATCACAAACCAACTCTATATTTTTACGGTTACAGAACAAAGCTACATCCAATCTAGCATTGATGTTGTCCTTTGTCTTCCTCTTCACATCCATGACGGTGTTGAAAATGTTCTCAAACATGTTCTTTTCAATGTGCATGACGTCAAGGTTATGGCGGAGCAGATTGGTCTTCCAATAAGAAAGCTCCCAAAAGATACTTCGCTTTACCCAATTATGGGTCAAACCAAAACCAAGAAACTTTTGCTTACTTGATTGAAGACCAAACATAATGTCACCATACTCTGATACAACATCATGCAATTCTTCACTAGAAAGACGTGGGGATGCAACATCCTTTTCAACTCTGCCAGAAAGCATTCTATAAGCTGGAAAATCATTGATAGTCCACATCAAAGCCGCCCTATAAGGAAATTTTATTTCCTCGATATATCATAAGTTAAAGCTCCGGAGGACCACAACTGCGCCAACTCATCAATCAACGGTCGAAGACAAACATCTATATTCTAGCTCGGGCTGCTTGGACCGGGTATGACAGTAGATAAAAACATGAACTTCGGCCTCATACACATTCCCGGTGGCAAGTTATAAACCGTGAGTATGACTGGCCAACAAGAATAAGAGCAGCAAATGACTCGAATGGGTTGAATCCGTCTGTACACAACCCAAGACACACGTTCTTGATTCAACTAAAAAGTAAGGATGCATATTGTTAAAATGTTTCCAGGCTTCGCCGTTAGAAGGATGCATCATCACTCCATCAATCGTATTATGTGATTGGTGCCATATCATGTGCTCAGCAGTCCTTGGTGACATGAATAACCTCTACAGTCTAGGTGTGATTGGGAAGTATCTAAGTTCTGGGTTTGTAACGGGAATGCCCACATGTCATGCACTCGGTCAGCTCAGCATTTTCAAGGTAGTATAACATACAGAAGTTAGGGCACATGTCAATTTTCTGGTATACTAAACCAAGGGGTTTCATCATGGACTTCGCAGCATAGAAGTTCTCTTTCAGGCTTTTCCCTTCAAGTAAAATGCTTCTCGCCCATTCAATAATTTTATCATACCCAGCCTCACTCTACCTATGATCTGACTTGATGGTGAACACCTGTGCTATGACCGATAATTTATCATGGTTCGTGCAGCAATCCCATAATAGTTCATCAGAATCTTTCAACAAATCAAAAAACCTAGTTGCATCTGCATTAGGTTCTTCTTCTATGATTGGACATTGACTGACATTACCTTAATTCATTCTCATTGCATCCATAACCATATTCCTATAAGGATTAGTGTTGTCATTTACCGCTTCATGCACGTTGCTTGCACTAGAAGTTGACCCAATCACCCTTTCTTCCATTCTCTTCTTACTAACAAATACTTCTCCGTGTGCATACTAACACCGGTAATTCTCCATAAACCCTTTGTGTAGAAGATGCATCATTACAACATCTGGATACAGATACTTTTATTTTGACACTTCCTGCATAGACACCTAATACCGCCTCCGGTAAAATTTCTGGGAATAGATGTTGCGAAATTAATAAAACCCTGAACCCCGTTACAATAATCCATCATCTGCAATCCTTGGAGTGAATCTCGATACATCCATGAACGATCATCTATGACTTCTATCGAACCTCTATAAAATTATGATGACAACATGTATTAATTAACTATGTTAGGTAAATAAATTTGCAAAAATATTGATTTACCTCAAAATTATCCAACAAACCATTTACAACTTCTCATAAATATTAAATATTCATTATCAATTATCAATGTCCATACAAATTAATACACATAAATTTATGGAAATTACAATTCCACAATACCATTGATAAAAATTAAAACGGACCCGTTAAACAAGCTATTAATTATTTCAAAACAACACATGTAATTCGGTAATTTAATAAAGTTTCAACAATTTACAAACAAATACAATTTTAGAAAATCTAAAACAAACCATAACAAGTATAAAATTATACATTCATATACTACAAGTTTGTTTGAGAAATAACAATAAAACATGTACATGTACTAACAAAATACATATACTAAAAAAACAATAAAATTGTCATTTAAATGTTAAAATTTTAAAAGATAGAATTACTTACAAAAACTGATAAAATCTGTCGGTAAATCAGAACACGGATGCTGTGACCACAAAACTTCAAGAAATATGACTTGTTGTGCTGAGAAGAGGGAGATTTTTTTTTTTTTTAGGGGGGGCTGGTTGTTTGTAGTAGGGGAGAGTTGGGATTGGAAAGAAGAAGGAGAAATACGGGAGGAAAGAGTCGGCAGAGTGGGCATATATTAACTTTTACAAACGGATTCACCGACCAACTTATTCTGTCTGTGATTTCGTCAGCCATTCTGACGATAAACAAGGCATGTCACTGTACGGAAATTTTGCTTTAAATCCCTCGGTGATTTCATCGGCATGTTAAACGGTGAATCGGTCACGTCACCGTATGAATCTGCCATTTTGAATCCCTCGGTGATTCCGTTGGTAAAATCACCCGCAAAAACCTCCAAGTCAGCCAATCACCTTTTTTTTAATTCTGCATATTTCATCCGTCATTCCGTCGGTAAATACCAACCGAATGTGTCCATCGGTATATACCGGCGGAATGACGGACAAAAAAAATTTCGTCGGTAATTGTGACCTCAAATTACCGACAGAAGTAGGCCGTCGGTAATTCCGTTGGTATTAAGTGAATTTCTGGTAGTGTATCAAAAACCTCATCTTGATTTTATATGTGTAGGAATCAAGGGAATATAGCGAATAGTTCTTGGATAGTGTTTGCTCAAGACACATGACCAAAGATGATTCATTGTTTTCAAGTATAAGCAAGATTAATGGTGGAAAAGTCACATTTGGAGATAACACAAAAGAAAAAGATCATGTTTGATAAAGAGTTGGCAATATTGGAGGTAAGTCTTCTCCCTCAAAAGAAAAGGTGTTTCTTGTTAATAATCTAAAACATAATTTGCTAAGTATTAGTTAATTGTGTGATAAAGGATACAAGATCATGTTTGATCATGCATATTGCTTAATCCTTGAAAATGATAAAGTTTTACTTGTTGGTAATAGAAAAGAAAATGTTTATAAGATTAAAATTAATAAATGCATGAGGATAGAAAGTAGCCTTGTTTCTAGCATTAACAATAGTTTCTTTTGGCATAGATGATTAGATCATATAAACATAGACATTCTTTCTAAACTTGTTAAAAATGAGCTTGTTAAAGGGCTCCTTCATATTATATTAAAAAAAGAAGAAGTTATGTGATGTTTGCCAAATGGGTAAACAAATGAAAACATCTTTTAAGAGAAAGAACCATATTTTTACCAAAAGACATTTAGAATTGCTACACATAGATCTATTTTGACCAACTAAAGCTAAAAGCATAAGCAGTAATAGATATATGTTTGTGATTGTGGATGACTTTATAAGATATACATGGATTTTGTTTTTAAAATCAAAAGATGAAACTATTTATGAATTTGTAAAATTTTCAAAGAAATTTGAAAGTTGAAAGAGTTTTTCTATCATAAACATAAGGAGTGATCATGGTAGTGAATTTATAACATACAACATCATACTATTATGTTATACAAAATAACAATTTCAAAGAAAGGTTGATAAAATTATTACTGGTTGCTTCTATAAGTTTTGTTCACTAGAATTTTGGATTGATGATAGGAAAAACATCAAAGCTCATTCGTTTATTCATATTATTAAACTACAAGGTATTGATGTTATGCATAGAAGCATATTTATGTCGACATATGGATTTAAACTACCAAAGAATGATATCATGTGTGTAAACATGTTTGCTATAATATTAAATTTTTCATGAAAAAAAAAACATCATTCAATACTTGTTGCTTCTTGTTAAATGTTGTGTCAATTGTTTACTGGAGGTACATCATAATTATCGTTACCTTATACAATTTTAAAGTTAAGCTGTTGTAATGTCCTTCGGTTAACAAAGAAATTTTACATTGTAAGTGCAAGTTGTTATCACTGTTCATCACCCTCTATTTATGGTATTCTTATAACAACAACATGCTTTAAATCTAACAAATTAAATACATAATTTATAGTTAAAGTTCAACAATAACACAAACATTACTTAAATTATTCAAACCAATAGATGATTAACAATTACAGTGAGCATTAAGTATTAAATGAAGGGTTAATTTCCAACTGTCCAGTTTTACAATATTGAACGTATCTCTCAATCCGACCATTGGATCGGACTGAACTTTTATGTGGGGTATTAGAACATACTTTTTTTTTTTTATCTTTGGTTACACTTTGAGGTCGATCAGAGTTCAGAAAAGTCTTGAAAATAAAGACACAATATCGAGTCAGTGCAATAAATTGAAATTTAGGAGGGATAAGTTATGGTATAATAGTAATTGACCTATAAAACCTAATATAACTATGCTTGCTGCTACTATTCACGTGGAACAGTAGTTAAAAAGAGAGGAGGAGAGCTTTTGTCTTGCCTCTCTTCAAAAATCATTTGAGAAATCTTTTCAAATTATGAGATTGAAGCTTGCAAATAGGTTTGTGAAGAGAGAAACACATATAGGCTGAAACTAGGAAGCTTGGTTGGAGGAGATGAACTTGAAAGACAAGTATGAGTGATGAGGAGGAGGAATAATTGAAGAAGAAATTAGTACGAACTCTTCAATTTGAACTCAAAATTATTAATTAAAGTGTTTTTCCTTACTCTTCCTCCTTGATTTATAGTTAGTAAAGGATAATTGAAAAACCCTCAATGTTGTGATTCTAGGGTTCTTGAAAATATATAAGAAATGAGAGTTTCTTTGAACATGGAGTAATGATAATGGATGTTATGATGCATAAAAACACTTAATGTACTTGTCAAATTTATCTCATGTAATTAAAATTTGGACAGTCTTAATAGCCAACTTCTAGTCGAAATTACTATTTATAAACGATGTAATTTGGAGTTGGTATTGAGTGGAAGAGAATTCCCTAAGACCTAGAGCAAATAGAAAGAAGCAGGCATCTGACTTGATCACCCAATCTATATAAATGTTGTAGATATGAATGTTATCTTTTAAATGAAACTAGTCTTGACTTATTTAGAGTTGTATAACTCCAAATGTGAGAAAAACACTGGGTAAAGGTCCAAATTGATTTAGTGCTAGACAGATTTTGCATGCTACTATAATTGTTAAGTTTGAGCCTTAAGACGATGTAATTTGGAGTTGGTGTCTTATAGCAGTTGTAGGCATAGTTATAAAACCCGGACCGGCCCGGTGGGTCGACCCGGGGCTGGACCGGTCCGGGTTTCTCAAAAGACCAGTGAATGTAAAAAAATGGTCAGACCTGATCGACCTGGCGGGTCGACCCATGACCTGGTTGACCCGGGCAAACCCGGGTGAGACCCAGCATATATATACATCTAATCTTTACTCATAGTAAAAGTCATTCGAGCAGAAGAACATTTAACTCTGCCCTATTTTTTGTTCGAGCAGAAGAAGAAATATCGTGATTGAGGTGAATATTTCTCTTTCTCCATCCAAATCTCCCTTGTCCCTTAGGTTAATAACAATATCGTGATGGTTTTATTGTTGGCTTCTTCTGTCTTGCTTCAGCTAGTTGTGTTAGGAGCTTGCTTTTCTGGTTCAGTTTGCTAGTCGGGTTTGCTTAGAGGCCTTCTCTCTCAAAACAAGTTAAGGTATGCTCTGCTGTTATGAAAATAAATAATTTCTCCCATTCAGTGTATCCTCTCAAAATTCTGGCAATCTTGGTGCCAAGATTCCAATTTATCTGTCAATAATTTATTTTGAGAAGACAGCTTTAGGCCCTAATTGTTAGCTTTATCTGCTGTTATAATATTTCTCTTAGCAATTGTTCCTAACTATTAGCTTTAGTTCTTTACTGAGACGAGAGGATTTGAGATCTTTTTTTTATTCAAGTGGCAAGCCTTTACTTATAGTTGTAGTTAAAAGTGTTCCATGTTATAACTTACTGTAAAACATTGTTGTTAAGAGAACATTGCTGCTATAATAATTTCCAAGGTAATTATAGTAGCTACAAAGATTGTGAAGTGATCTGTTGTAGCAGCAAGAATTTAACTGCATTTTGTAACAAAAACCATTCTTTACCACAACGGTTGATCGGGTGGAGTCGAACCAAATCATATTTTATTATCCTTGTTTTTAATATCTTTAATTTATGTTAAAGATTTGTTTATTTGAAGACAAATGCACATTCTAATCTATTGATGCTAATTAATTATGCTAGTACATATATTAATGTGATATTTTCTTGATAATTATGCTAACATTTATGTTAATGTGATATTTTATGTCAAAACAACTATATTAATGTGTGTCTTGGTGTTTTATCCGGGTTGACCCGGGTGGATCCGAGTTGACCCACAAGACCCGTGACCTAGTCACTTTACCAGGTCAATGATCGGGTCAGGTTTTATAACTATGGTTGTAGGTATGGATGTTATCGTTTAGATGGAACTAGTCTTGACTTATTTGGAGTTGTATAACCCTAGCTATGAGAAAAACAGTGAGTAAAGATTCAGATCGATATGGTACTGGATAGATTTTGGGTGTTACTGTAATTGTTAATTATGAGTCTTAAAACGATGTAATTTGGAGCTGGTGTCTTTATAAAAGTTGTAGGTATAAATGTTATCTCTTACATGGAACTAGGCTTGACTTATTAAGAGTTTTATAACTCCATATGTGAGAAAAACACTAAGTAAAGGTCCAGACTGACATAGTATTGGACATATTTTGGGTGCTACTGTAATTGTTAATTATGAGTCTTAAAACGATGGAATTTGGAGCTAGTGTCTTTATAACAGTTGTAGGTAAGGATGTTATCTTTCAAATGCAGCCAGTCTTGACTAAGTTTAAGTTGTATAACTCTAGATATGATAAAAACACTGAGTAAAGGTCTAGATTGATATAGTACTGGATATATTTCTTATGCTACTGTAATGAGTGAGTTTAGACATGTAGATGAAAAATTAGGTATTATGTCATGCATACAAATTATAGCCCTATGTATTAGCTTTCCATAGAGACAAACCACACTTGCAAATGAGTTATGAAACTTTAGTTATGATTCAAATACCAAACATTATTCGGAGTTGGGTGGACTCAACCAACTAGGACTAATCAAGCTCTAATCTTTACTTAGAATTTGTTATCGATTAAAGGTTCTAACACTGGGAATGATGTAGTAAAAATTGATGAAATGAACACTTAATGTTAATACCCATGTTTTGGCCTATAGAAATTTAAATGGGAGAATCCTTAAGAATGTACATGTTGAACTTGATTGTGTACTACTTGTCAACATTATGATGAACTTGATGAGGTTATGGAAAAGAATATGATCCTTGAACATGTTTAGTAGTACTTTGGAATTGGAATATGTAGAACACTTTATTCCATGCGATAATAAATGAGAATTTAATGTTGCCACATGAAGAACAAAAAAATATGCTTGTTAGGAGAATGAAATAGGCTTTGACCACCTTAAGAGAGGATAGTAAAGAAAGACCCTCGTGAAGATAGTAATGAGTGATGGTTCCTTTTTAACAATGTTTAATGAATGTGTGATATTGTCATGGAATATAAACATTACATGTTTCATTTGCTTCATAAACTTTGGAAATGAATTTGGTTGTGGTCTATGTCCAAAACTAGGTTGAAGTATAGTCTTTAGGAAGAGAACTTGGTATTGACCATATGCATGAATTTAGGGAAAAGAAATGTCAGAATGGCTTAGTTTTTTTGTTGATGTTAAATGTTAGAACGACTTAGTTTTCGTTGATGATTTTCAGTATCAGAATGACTTAGTTTTTATTGATGATTTTCAGTGCCAGGTTGACTTAGTTTTTGTTGATGATTTTCAATGTTAGAATGGCTTAGTTTTGTTGACAATTTCAGTGTCATAATGATATAATTTCTGCAGATGACCTTTATTAAAATTAGGGACGAATGTTCTATTACAATATTATTACTGTATAATTGTACAAACACACGAGATGTTTGAATAAATATATGTGTGTTCTGGTATATGTGTGGAAATGGTCTTTGACATTACCTAAATAAAAATATACTGAGTAATGGTCATTTTGTGTTTCAAAAAGCACGACCGGGATCGGATCTTCAACCGGGTGATGACACACTACTAGAGGTGCAGGTAGGTGGTTTCCACCTTTAACTAATTATTATTAAATCCTCAAAGTATTTATATATAATGTTACTACCTAATTTCAATATATTAAAATTACTCATAAAATGCAATGAATAATGATGTGATTAGCTTGAGCTAATGGTATCCCTATTGGATAATCCGAGTTAAATGATGTGTTGAGCTTCAGCTAATAGTATCCATATTGGATAACCAGGGTTCAATGATATGATTAGCTTCGGCTAATGGTATCCATTATTGGATAACCGGTATTCATTGATGAGATTAGCTTCGGCAAATGGTTCCTTATTGGATAACTGAGACTGATTGATGAGATTAACTTCGACTAATGGTATCTATATTGGATAACCAGGAATGAATTATGAGATTAACTTTGGCTAATGGTATCTATGTTGGATAGCCAAGAATAAGCATTGAAGATTACCTTTGGCTAATGATATCCATGTTAGATAGCCGAGAGTAAAGAAGGAGGTTAACTCAGGTTAATGGAGTCCATGCTAGGATTACCGGTAATGAGTGTTGTGAATCATCTCATTTGAAAGCATTTACTAATATGATGAAATAAAGAGTATGATATATTATTCACAATCAAAATTAATGTTTAAAAAACTATATACAAAATTGATCATAGTTAGGAATGAATAGAGATATGCATAGAAGAATTCTATATGTATAAGGATTCTTAGACCATAATACATATCATCAGTTATTTGTTGAACTTTGCTCAAATAAAATAATGCGGCATAAGGTTATATGAAGATGTGGAGTAAAATATTAAAGATAGACTTAGTAGGAAGATATTAATAACCGAATTTGTTGGCAATCAGATCGGTTTGCCAGAATTATTGGCATCCGCAAGGAGATAACCGAATTATACTTAGTGGTCATAGTATCGGTGATAAAAAAAATGAGATAGGAATGATACTTAGTGGCCGCAATGTTGGTGACTAAGGATAAAAAAAGAATGATACTTAATTACCATAGTATTAGTGACTAAGGACAAGATAAAAAATTGATAGTTGACGATTAATTTCCAATATCTATGAACATGGCAATTTTTGATGTTTAGTTGCCCAAAAGAATAAGGACTAAGAAAGCAAAGTATGATTTGGTTAATTATAAGATGATGATGTAGGTTCTCCTTTCTCTATGCTTCTATTTAAGTTGATAAGTCCTTTAAATTAAATCATGGGCAACAAAAGTTACTTCCTAATTGTCCCTAATAAAAAGGGAATTCATGCGGTTGTCTTTGTTTTTAATGGAGACCATTGTGTTGTTATTTCAATGAGTATATACCATGGTGTTGTTATTTCCAAATAATGGAAACCATTGAAACTATTCTCGATTGTATAATGAAAACCATTATGTAAGACCATTAACTGATTCTTAAAAATGTATATGACAGGGGGGGTTGATTGGCAACTTAAGACATAATATCATTTGATGTACTACAAAGTCAAAGCAAATGTAAATGGGGTGATAATATAATAAATGGTTGTGATACCTAGAAAATAGAAAATATGGTAATCTTACAAACAACTTATGTTAAGCGGTGATGGTGATGAGTAAACATAAGATTAATACGTGTGGTTACTTCAAGGACTGTACCCAAAGAAATCAGTAACTAAGGAAATTAAATATTAATTATTGATTGGGGAATCAAAAATTAAGAAAATGAGTTGCTACGTGGTGATGTATATTTAGCAACCTTAGATTTGAATGCATTACGTAATTCATCATAAAGGCAATGTTAAAAGTGACAAATATGAGCTTAGACGCCATAGCAGCTAGTGCGTTATTCAATATGTATATGATGTAATCGATGCTAAAAGAATTCTGGATAAACATATTGTTCTCCTTCCGTATGAAAAACCATGTACATGTATTTTATGGCTAGATGTTAAATTTGTAATATTATTTTATTTGAATGATGAGCACAAGTATTGTCATATGAGTTAAGGTATTATTGAATTTGAGTTGAATGTTTTGAGCAAGATTGTTAAAAGTGCTAATAGACATAATGATTCTTTTCCCTCGTAAAACAAATCATGAGCATAAGTCTTCTTGATGACTAATAACTCTTATAATGTTATATATATTGCAGGTCTATGTCATGAAATGGATCAACACTGATTGTCTCATTTTACTATTTATAATTTTGTTAGGTACTTATTTGTATTTCCTATGAATACTTAAAATTGTGTTAATAACTTTACCTTGAAATGTACTAAATGGTATGGTTGTATTTCTAGCATTTGGTTATTGCATCTATGTTGTTGTGTGTGTGTGTGTGTGTGTGTGTGTGTGTGTGTGTGTGTATCCATCACACGTATGTTTTATGTAAATAAATAAAAAAAAGAATATAAGATGAATTGTGAGAAGCGAAGTGAAAGAATCAAATGGAAAAACAATTGAACTGGAGAGTGGCTAAAAGCTACTGCGTGTATGTAATAGAGGTATTGCGTGTATGTAATCTAGAAAGCACAAAACAAGATCAGGTTGGGACACAATGGCCTTCCACGACAAAACCTACTAGACGCGGTAACCAGTTCCTTGTCAAACACGTTACAGATTAGTTCACATGTTGCGGTCAGATACCAAAATCATTTAGTATTTTCTCAAAGCCTCCAATTACATTCATTAATTTGGTTCACAAAAGCAAGTAACAACTTTTGTCATGTTATCAAATTTTTCGATTCAATAACTTTAGCTTTATTTATGAAATCACATGCATAAGATGTTGACAAACTATCAGATTATGTTTTATAGCTAACTTCACAGCTGCCCCACTCTGGTCTTGTCTTTGCTTAATTTCCTATTAATAGGTGTCTCGCAAATATTTTGGGAACTTAGCACAGTTAAAAAAAGATTTTAGTAGAATAACACAGGTAAAAAAAATATTTAGAATTCTAGCACAATTAATTGAGTTGCATCAGCAACACTTGTGGACGGGCCTGGAGTATCACCCCAACTCGAGGACGGGTCTGTAATATTCATGTAGGTGTGGAAATAACCAATATCACCCTAGCTCATAGATGGACCTAAAATGCTCGTGAACAGGTCTAGGACACTCGTGGACTGGTCTGGGATGCTTATGGAGAGATCAACACTCCCATGATAAGCAATTTCATCTTCCGCTAATGCTACTTCAAGATACTCAGCCTCCCCAACCTCTTGAAGTCCACCACAACATAAATTGAGCATAGTATTGGCCATAATACGTCTAATCTTATTGACACGTTCATGGATAGTCGTTGTTGCTTTTTGAGCCTCATATACCAAGTAATTAATCTATATACATACATTAAAAACCAATTAGTAGTCATTCTCCGTGAAAAAATTATTCTGGTATTTCATAAATATTGTATGTAAAACAATATTGCAAACCAAACAATTTTTTCTCGGATATCGGGGAGCCTAATGCATCAGATTGCTTGGACACCTTAGGAAACATGACCAAGTAGGTATAATGAAATGGAGTGTAATGGACAAATAACATCTTATGTAGGTATCTATATCAATCATCGTATGCCACTCCTCAAAAACATGATCTCTCTAGCATCCAGAGATCTGAGTAAGATGCATGAATCACCAACCAATTCCCCTCGCACTTACCCATGTGACTAATATGTGCAACTTGTTAAGGGACATATCTGATGTAGCAGTTAGGAATTCATAGCTTCCTCCATTATAAGTGATACGATTATCAATATTGAAAATGATATTACCATGGAAGCATAATATTTTTAAATTATCAGACATTCCGTCAAACAACATAGCAAAATACAATTCTAATTTATTAACATCTTAGGGTTAATCAAAGTGCATAATTTATCAACAAATCCATAACGGTAATATAATCGGCTAAAATCTAAATCCATCAAATTAATTGATGAAATTCTACATTCATCAATGAGATTTATGCATTTCATAACTAGTATTATTATGTTATATATAATTTGGTATAATCCATAATTTAACCTAAACCAACACTAATTATGTTAATTCACAATCAACAACAACCCAAAATCATTGATTATTAATAACCTAATTATCAACTTAAATTGTATCTAATTAACCTAATCCCTAATTCAAAATCCTAAAATTCAATAAAATCAAATTAACACACATTAAGTATAAATTACATCAAATTGATATAGGGGAAGTGTTCAATATACCTCTAAATATAGAATGTGGGTGGTGATGGTGACTGGTGGTGGCTTTTTATGGCTAAAAAAAGAAAGACCCATCATGGTGTGGAGAGAGAGAGAGAGAGAGAGAGAGAGAGAGAGAGAGAGAGATGGCCACTAATATGTGGCTAGAGAGAGAGCAATAGGTGATGTAGTGTTGTTGTGGGTATTTCTAGCGATGGGGAGAGAGAGAGAGAGAGAGAGAGAGAGAGGTTGCAGATGGTGGTGAGAAGGAAGGGGCTGGTGGCTGTGAGGAGAGAGGGAGAGAGAGGAGGAAAGAAAGATAGAAAGGGGAAGAAAAGGGTCTATGGGTTTAAATTTTAAGTGAAGTTGCAAATGTCATTTCCAACTCGCATGTCACATATGAAAATTGTGAAATATGAGACGCACATGGTATCTGCAACTCGCGTGTCGCATATGGCATATGCGACTAATTAAATTATGCTAGATTCCAAATTATTTTCTCTGTTATGTTACTTTACCAAAAAAATTTAACTATGCTAAAAAAGCAAAAAAAAGATCACTTTTTTCATTTTTTTTTCCCATTATAACTAGGTAGTTGTCTACCTATGCAGGATACGCTTTGCGTGCACCTAGTTTGATTGTGTCAACATGTCTTCCCCCTTGAATACCGAGAACATGCATAGTCATATACCCACTTTATTAGAAATTTATAATTGATTCATAAAAAAAATCATGTTGGTATTTGTAAAGAAGGTTCAAGATTCAAATTTTAGAGCCATCATTTAGAATAAATTATTGTTATCAATATAAATATCTCTTTTCCTTTAAGGAGATAAAAGCTTTTTATTATTCTAATAACATAATCTGCAATAAAAGGACAATTACCTCGTGAACAAGCAAGATTGTGAATTTGTATTTAGAAAACTAGAGATATTAAGTCCAAATAAATAAGGATCAATGTATTAATCCTGAAAACAATGATGGTTTTAAAAAGGCATACATAAAAGTACTAAATTTAGCAATAAAAGCTACATTAAGATATAAATTCAAGAATTTACATGAGTCATACAAATCATAAAGACCATGATGAACTTAAACTCTTACTAATTAAAAGATTATTAAGTTTCAATCGAGTGTGTAAACATGGAAGTTTGTAGATATAAGAATCCATCAATAAACATGGGAGGTTTATTTCAATCTAAACTACAAAGTTTATATCAAGCAATAAATCTTGAAGATTATGAAGAATTCATATCTAACATAGAACTTGTAAAAAACTAAAGAAAAGAAAAGTTAAATTGCATGGTAAAGAAAGTAATTAAATAAAGCAATATGTAAATTGTGTAAAAGGTAAATTATGTGATAAGTAAATGGAAAGAACTATAAAGCATAAAGTTGTAAAGAAAATAGTAATTTAGACAAAAATAAAACATTTGGAAGAAAAAAAACTTATAGAAAGTAAATATTAGTGACTATACTCAGTAGCTAATCGATTGGTTACACATGAAACTTACTTTCTTCATGTAAAAGTATATTTATTATTAATAAAGGTTTTATCTTTTTAAAAATCAATTATGTTTAATTAATGAGCCAAGAGAGAGATAAAGTTCTTGAAAAAAAGATTTTACAAAGGAAATTATAAAGTGGTTATAATTATAAGATTCTTATTACATCAAAGCATTATTTCTAAATATTCATGGTCAGTTCTCTATAACTAATGGACATCAATTAGAGTCATGAAGACTATTACATATTATGTTCTTTCCTTTATAAAAGAAAACAGTTATTCTCAAAAGCTGAGTTATAAGGGATATCTAGAAATAATTTATAGGTGCTTATCAAATGATATATACACTAAATTCACCTACATGAGGATTTTATATGAAGATATCATTTGTGTTTATGGAAAGACTCACGTAAAAATTATTTAAGTGATCTTTAGATTTGACATCATAAGTTATCTTATATAAAAAATGTTATGACTTGATCCTAACTATAAGTTCTCTTAATCGAGGGTAAGAAAATGAGTAGATATTGGATATAACACGAACTAAATAAATGTATCTAAATAAACAAGAGAGGATTCATCATCTAGACAAATTAAAAAAAATATTTTGGATGACCTAACACAAACTCATTTTATTGTATGAGAAAAATGTTAATATAGCCATAGACATTATACAAGTACAACCAAAGAAGTTGATTTCTTTGTGGTGACATCAAAACATAGAGAAAAGAAAAGCATTTCTTGATTTCATCAAAAAATAGTTTGTTCTCTTTTATCAAATATTACATATCATGCTATTTTAGTTTAACCAAAATAGAAAGCATTCATGATTTTTGTACCATGTTAGAGAAAAATCATTTCAAGAAATTGAGTTTTTTTATATAAAAAAAAATGTTGTCATTCTTTCTTATTGTAAAAAGATAATCTTTTAAGGGCTTTGTCTTTATCAACCTTAATGCCTCTTTGATAGACAATAAATTTTCAATGTAAACATCAAATGCACATTTCAAAGGATTAATTTTGAATCCATATAGTTGTATTCTTTTGAATGACACTCATAAATCTTTAACAATAGATGAGTTGGTTGTAAGCTTGACAACCATATCATCAATTTATATTTTTATAAATATGCTAATAATATCATAAAATATTAATTTCATATCCCTTTGATAAGTTGCTTTATCATTTTTAAGGCCAAATGCATCACAATCCACTCAAAGATGCCAAATGATCTTGAATATTGAAAAACAATCTTTTAAACATCTTCTTTAGCAATATATTTTTTATTATTACACCTAGAACATCTATCAATAAATTTTGGCAAATCATTGTCAATAATAAAATCTATAAGCATATCAACTACAAGCACAAGATATTAATATTTAGGTGTTGCAGTATTTAGATTTTAGAAATCTATACATACTCTCACTTTTTCATTTTTTTATTATTGTAAAAAATATTCAATAATCATTATACATATCTTGTTATTCGTATGAAACTAGCTCTAAACAATCTTTTAATGTCCTACTTAATACGAACAACCACATTAGTAGTCATTGTGTGCATTGGTTGTTTGAACCCTTTTTTGATAGGCAAAAGATGTTCAAAAAGACTCCTTGCCATACTAAGCATTTCATTGTAGTCTCAAGCACAATCCTTAAATTTAAATAAAAATGAATAATGTATTTCTTATAATCATGTTCAAATGAGTTGTTTTTCAACATTGGTTAAGGATATGGACTTATTTAAATTCATTTCTTTAAAAGGATTTTACACCTTAACTTTCTCACGATCCACCTTTAATGACACCACTGGAAATTCACTAACCAATTATAGTGGTGAAGGATATTTTTTGTAAAGAAATCCAACCAAACAAATCTTGTTCTAAAAAGTATAGTCTATGACCTTATTAGTGGCCTTTAAATAGGTTACAAGACCTAAAGGATCCATTACATCATTATTATCCTAACCAATTTCCTATTTTACGTTCTAACCTAGCAAAACAATATTTCAATTTGTGTATTTTATAGAAAGTTTTAGAGACAATGAAATTTATAGGTTGTCCTAAACTATCCCAACTAGCAAACTTAATTGTACTGATATCCTAATCATATAGCCATATATCGGTCATATAAGGGATATCCATAAAGTTTTCTCATCAACATTAATCACTTTTATGGTACTATTTGGATTTCAAAATATTAGTTCTTGATGTAGATGAGAAGGTATACACATTTAGCATGAATCCCATCTTAACGAAGTATAACATTATATCTAGGTCTAACTTTGACAATGAATTTAAGAGTTATTTGAGTTTACTTGGTTCCTATAAACAGTTGAATTCACAATAGACCCATTATCTTGGTGGTGCCTCTTATAAAATCTATTATGAAGACTTTAAAAAGAAGTATATTGGCTTTGATTTTCCAATTTCATTGAGTAACCATAGAGGAAGAATATTAAAAACAACCTCATCATCAACAAACACTTTAGAAATAGAAACATCATTGAAATATGTAATAATGTGCAATGTTTTAACATGCTTACTCATATTTTTTCTTGATTGCGTGAACATATTATTGCGTTTTTTTTTTTGTAGATTCAACCATAATTTCATGATTTTTAACATCCTTGTTCAAATTGCCAAGTGTTATTAAAGCATCCTTATCATTACTAGGTTTTTTATTATCATTGTATAGAAAGATGATTGATAAAGTTTGACCTTAAAAGGGTTAGGAAGGATGAACACCATATTGACCAAAGAAAGTTCTTCTTCACCTGATTTTGGGTAAGAAGGGATATCCAACTTATCTCTTATTGATCTCCTCAAACCCTCATTAATTATTTCATTTTTGTTGGAAAATCAATTCCTGACTTCTCTTTCTTAATGAGTTTATCCATCTTCAGCTACTTAATTATTATCCTGATCATGGAATTGTAATAAGATATTTTCAAGGTAATATCCTAATATGTGTCCATTTATTGAGAATTGTATTCCCATATAACTAATTATTTACATATATTAGGATGGATGATCTTTCTTTTCTTTGTACTCAGGAAAACTATAGTCCTGATAGTTGGCTACTTCTATTTTTGTATTTGGGTAGTCATGTGTTATAATTGTTTGATCAATTTAGCCAATTGCACTTTAAGAGTGCGGCCTTGAGAGGTGTATAACTATGTCTTTAGCTTAGGCTTTGTGCTTTATATTACCATCATATAACCTACCTCTATAATCATAAAATCTATATCTTAATTGCTGTCGTTAAGCTTTGGCCATTGTATAATAGAATTGGTATAAAAAAAGTCACTATGAGATTATTTAGACATTGGATTTGCTCTAGTGTATTTTTTAAGATATGATCTAGCCTCACTCCTTTTAACCAAACTACTAAGCTTCTACACCCTCGTATATTATGTTTTGGTTAATCGAGCTTTGAGCCTATCTTAACTATTAAACTTATACATCCTCATATATTATGTTTTGGTAAATCGACCTTGAGATCTTCTTCTTTTTTAGATCTAAAAGATGATTATGGTCGGCCAATGGTTGATCAATTGTAATGGTCAATTTTTCTTTGAGTTAATGTGTATGACAATAGTAGTTTGAAGGTTTGCAAATGAGTGAATAACTTTAGTATTCTAGAACCTAAATCCCCCCCCCCCCCCCGAGATAAGAATGTTTTATAATTAGGACACTTATGTTCAAGTATAATTGGCTATTTTAGGATTATTATTTTTTAGTTTTAACTTTTATTATGGTTTATTAGCCATGTTCTTTTAAAAATTATAAATATAAATAGATCCTTCAAATTTATTGAAGTTATGATCGTAGTTTCTTTTATAAGGGATCCTCATCCACTTGCATTTTTTTCAACAAACTTTTAGCCTTCTAAATCTAATTCCAAACAATCACAATATTATTGTTAGTAGGTTTTTAAGAATAATACCATTTATAGTAAATTGGTCTAGTGATGGGGTTGTCAATAAGCTTCATTTGCCCCTCATGTATATTAGTTAGTCAAATTCTCATCTGCTTGGCCAATATCAAAATAATATTTTATGAAAAATGACTTATTACTAGCTTTGACTTATTTATGTAATTTACACATACTTCTGTTGTCTTAACCTTTTTTAAAGAGGTGTATTCAAATGGTTGTTTATCTTGAGTTTGACTATGCAAATAGACTCAACATCAATTCCATCATCAAAGTCTTCATAATCAATTTTTTCACATGATAGGTACCATGAAAAGGTGTTTTTTATTCTTGGGCATTCAATGTTTATTTAAACCTAGATACTGATACGATCAAGACTAGACCAAAAGATCCATTGCAAGGTTTAACTAGACCAATTATAATATTAAAAGAAAAGAAGCTCAAATATACATTCAATGAGCTTATTCAAAATATTTAGGCCCATGTGGATTTCAAGATGGCAACATCAATAAGTGAAGATTAGATCTTATTCAATTTAAATAATACATGAGAGGGGCCTAATCCATCTACTTCATAAGCTAATTAATTTTGGCAGTTAGAGGTTTATTTTTTCTAGTGCATAATTTTATTCTAACAAACATAATTTTTTATCCAACAATTGGATCAAGATGAAATTTTACCAAAAGTTTCCCAAGTCTTATTCTATATTGGCTTAAAATTTTAAGGTCATCTCTCTTCATGAAGGCCTTGCAATAAGGTCTAGAAGCTATTGTAAGGGAATTTTATTGGTTTCCTAGTATATTTAGGATACATTTTCCTATTTTATTTAAAACTCTTTTATTATTTTTCTACCATTGTTTAGGATATTTCTATCTATTATAAATAGGGTTATTTAGCTTGTATTTAGGTTTTTTTTTATACAGCCTTTGATTTCAACAATTATTATTATGTGTATAAGGCTTTGCTTATACTTTTTTTGTTTTCATTGAATTACTCTGACTTGTTGAAGAATTAACCAAGTTTCATAACATCTTTTATACTTCTTGTCTTAATCTCTTTATAAATATGTTTTGGTGTCTCGATACAAGTTATTGTTGTGTCAAACTCAATTACAAGCCTAAATTTAGCTTTTTTAGGAAGAATTGATTTAATTATGGGTTTTAGGATCTTATATCTATGGGGTTCACATCAGTTGGTATTAAAACAAGGCTCTAAATTAGATTATATCCTTTTATCTTCAAGTTTTCACATACTTCATTGTTGTCGAGTTCTTTATCTTCTCTAAAACCTAATTGCAACATCAAGTTATATATATATAAAAAGGAAATTACTTGTGATCTTGATTAAAAAAAGTCTTAAAAAAAGAACAAAGAAAATTACAAGAAATTTTTTAGGTTTGAAAAACTTGATTCAAATAAACATAAAGTTCAACCACTTGCTTTAAATCTAAAAAGAATCTTGATTCTTGGGGTTTGTTGGAGATAAATCTTGATTTAGGATATTTTAGGTTTGCCTGGTTGGGATATCTTGAAAATTATAAAAGGGTAGTTTTTGCATCATTGCTTCTTCTTTTTATATAGAAAAATGCAAATGCTATAGTTATTTTGAGTCGTTAAATCTTTTTTCATTATCCTCTTAGTCTTTGTAGTCTTTTATCTTTGTATTGTTCATATTTCGTATGAATTCATATTAATATTCGTGTTTTCATATACATAATTTTGTATTGATAATTTTCAGTCTTTATTACTTCTTGAGTCTTTACATTATTTGATTGCTCCATAAAGATATTAATCTTTGATTTGTTGTGAATTGGTTTCTTAAAAAGCTAAAATCTTGAGAATTGAGCAGTAAAAGGTGAAAGTGAGCATATTAGAGTGTAAAGCTGAAAATTTATATTAAACATGAGAGAAGCAATGAGTAGGATGGATGGTTTGAGAACTGAAGTGGCAAGTATTTGAGATGGGCCAGACCATAAAGGTTTGGAAGGAATAAGGTATGTGAGATGAGGTAATTCACATTTTAAAAAATCTATAGCTAAAAATACAGATAACAAGTCCAATGATTTTAGTGATAACAATGGTGGTAGGTTATGGCCATATAAAAACCAAAGGCCTAGTGAAGTTTAGCCACTTGAGCAATTCGGTCATAGGAGAGTCAATATGGAGGAAGGATTTCAAGATGGTTTAGATATAGATTTAGGCAATATTAAGATGAATATTTTGGATTTTCAATGCAAAAATGATTTAGAAAAAAAATGAAGTTGATTTTTTATTGTCACAATTACTTTGAGGTGAAAATTAATCTTGTTGTTATTGAGTTTATTGACTATGCTATTATTTGGTGGGATCAACTTGTCTTAGAAAAGAGAAGGAAAGAGGAGAGACCTATATAGACTTATGATGGAACTATATCAAAGATTGTAGAGTTTGTCTCAAGTTTTTGAGAGAGTGGAGGATTACCACAAGAAAATAGGGATTGTCATGATTAAAGCTAATGTTATAGTGGATAGAGAAGTTATAATAGTAATGTTCTTGAATGGATTGAATAAAGAGATAGCTAATGTGATTGAGTTGTAACATTATGTTGAGTTTGAAGATATGATTCATATGGCTACCAAAATAGGGAGGCAGCTGAAGAGAAAGGGCAATACAACTAAAGAAGGTAATTCAAATTCCTTTTCATTTTAAAGGCCAAATTATAGGAGAAAGAGAGGGGGGCTTCCATATCAATTTTGAATACTATGGGCAACGAAGCTAAATCATCCAAGGCTTTGAGAAAAGATTCAGCCACTAAAACAAAAGGTAAAGTTGAGATCCCATTTAATTATAACTATGATATTAAATGTTTCAAGTGTTTAGGGAGTGAAAATATAGCTTCATAATGTCCAAACAAAAAGATTATGGCTATGAGAGAGAATGAGGATATTGAATATAAAAGTGACAAATCCAATAAGGATGAGAAGCCACCATTTAAGGACTATAGTGATGTTGAGTATCCAGTTGAAATTTGGAGAACACTTAATGTTTAGATTAAAGAGGATGATGTAGAGTGATAAAGGAAGAACATATTCCATACTACATGTCATATAAATAATAAGGTATGTAATATGATTATTGATTATGGGAGTTGGGTTATGTTACTAATACTATACTTGTTAGAAAATTAAATTTGAACACTATTAAACATGAAAAGCCTTATAGACTTCAATGGTTGAATGATTATGAAGAAATAAAAGTTACTAAGCAAGTTTTGGTTTATTTTTTGGTTTGGAAAATATAAGGATGAAGTATTGTGTGATGTTATGCCTATGCATACTACTTTTATTGTTGGGAAAACCTTAGCAATTTAATAGAAAAAACAAGTATGATAGGTTTAAGAACAGTATACTCTTAAAAAGGATGGGAAGACAATTGTACTTATACCATTATCCCTTAGATAAGTGTAAAAAGACCAATTGAAATTGAAAGGAGAAGGTAAAGCCAAAGAAAAAGAGTAACCATGAAAGGATGTACGGAAGAGCAAAGATAAAGTGAGCTAACAGAGAAGAATGTTAGATTCGGCTATAATAGGAGTTAATAAGGATTCAACTAAGAGATGATAGAAGAATGGAAGGGTGAGAAAAGAAAAGAGTTTGTAAAAAAAAAACATGTTAATTTTTATGCAAGTGGGGGTGAGATTAAAAATGTTTATTTTTCTAACATGCCTATAATTTTATTAGTGTATAAGTGATGGTGTTTCTTTATTAATGGCATATTTTAAAACTAATGACCATGATCATTGGCTTTCTAATATATGTTTCTTTATTACTGGACTTTAAAAACATCTTTTCTAATGAAATTCGTAGTGGGTTGCCAACTATTAGGAAAATTAAGCACTAAATTGATTTTGTAACTGGAGCATCTATATCTAATCGAACAACCTATAAAAGTAATCATAATAAGACAAGGAACTTCAAAGGCAAGTGGAAGAATTAATAACAAAAAGGTACGTAAGAAAAAGTATGAGTCCATATTCTAGTATTGTTAGTACCAAAAAAGAATAGGACTTGGAGGATATGTATTGATTGTCATGCCATTAACATTATTACAGTAAAATATAGAAACTCAATTCCCAGACTTAATGATATTTTAGATGAATTGTATGGGTCTTGTATGTTTTTTAAGATTGATTTGAAAAGTGGATATCATCAAATATAAATGAAAGAGGGAGGTGAATGAAAAATTACTTTTAAAATTAAATATGATTTGTATAAGTGGTTAGTTATACCTTTTAAACTAACTAATGCACCTAGTACTATCATGAGATTAATGAGTCATGCTTTGCGTAATTTTATAGGTAAGTTTATTGTTGTTTATTTTGATGATATTTTTATTTAAAGCAAGAATTTAGAGGAGCATGTTGAACATTTAAGGAATGTATTGGTTGCTTTGTGAAAAGATTGTTTATATGTTAATTTGAAAAAAGTGTGACTTGTGCATGGAAAAGATTGAATTTCTTGAATATTTATTCAAAGAAAAGAGATTATGTGTACTGAATTGTTCTATGAAGCTAATGGGTGTGGATTAATGGCACACTTTGGGGTGCTAAGACTTTAAATATTTTATTAGCCTAAGATGAAAAAAGATGTGCGAAGAATTTTTTATAGATGTATAACATGTAGACAAGCTAAGTCTAAAATTTTACCGTATAGTTTATATTCTTCTTTTCTAGTGCTTAAGAAACCTTGGGTTGATATATCTATGGGTTTTGTACTAGATTTGCCTAGGTCAAAAAGGGTAGGGATTCTATTTTTGTAGTTATGGATAAGTTTTCTATGATAGAACATTTTATATCTTATCATAAAATTGATGATGCCACTAACATAATAAATTTATTCTCTAGGGAAATTATTCCACTCTATGGAGTACATAGGAGTATTGTGTATGAACATGATGTTAAATTTCTTAGTTGTTTTTAGAAGGTTTTGCAGGGAAAATTAGAAGAAGAAAAATTGTTATTTTTTAATACTTTTCATCCATAAATAGATATCATACTGAAGCAGTTGTTAGGGCTTTAATTACATTGTAAAGAATTATCATTCAAAAGAATTTGAAAAACAAGGAAGTTTGTCTGTCATTTATTGAATTTACTTATAATAAGAGTGTGCATTCTATTACTGATTATTCTTCTTTTGAAATTGTATATGGCTTTAAACCTTGGACTCCTTTGGATTTGTTTCCTTTACTTATTGATGAAAGGGGGTAGTAAAGTGTAAACCCCGAGGAAAAATAAAGGTTGTTTAGATTGCAAACTAACTACATGAGAAATAAAAGTGAAGAAATTCATGCATATGGTTAAATAAAAACGAAAATTCAGAAATTTTTGGATATAAGTTTATGGACGAAATATTTCGAGACAATATAAATCAACCCGAAAATGTTGAGGGTTGGCTTAAATTAAAGAAAGTAAGATAAACTAAAAAGAAGTGGGGGCAAAACGAATACTTTTAAAGAAAATAGGGTTTAAATGCAAATAAGAATAATTATAGAGCATAAATACTACTCTTCTTATCAAAAATAGATCTGCAACTATCGTGAAGAAAGAAGAGAGGGAGTTTTGGTATCTATTTCTACAAATCAAGAGAGAAACACCAAAATTTCAAGAACCCATCCAAGATTAATGGTTTATAGATGGAATAAACACTTGTGGGCAAGTGATTAACAAGGAAATTGAACAAGAAGAGAAGATGGAGGGCTGGCTATCATTAGATAAGAAAGGAGGAAGTTGAAAATCTTCAACTGGTTGAAGATCAAAACCTTAATTCATATCGGGTAAGGTGTTCTAAACATGATCTTATAAGTCATTTTAAATTCGATAAGGAATTGATGCCTTGATGTGAATTATAGATTAGGGTTCTTAGACTTAAATTTGGAGGAAAAGTATTTGTTGTAAAAATTAAGTTAATTCATGTGTGGAATGTGATTTGGGGAAGTGAAACCATGATAATTTACCTAGAAAATATAGTTTGGGAAATTTATGTGTGAAGGGAAGGGGGGGTGACGAATCTGGACAGACTCATCTCCTGACTTTCAGTAAGATTTTGGATAGGAGGATGAGGGAGAACCAGTGTCCTTTATAGAAATTATAGTTTTGGATGTTAGCTAACTAAGGAAATTGATCTTGCTCAATTTAGAGCTGTAGAACTCTAGTTATGGGTTATCAACCGGGACTGGGTCATGACAGACCCTATAGAGCAGTAAGTCTGATTTTTGATGAGAAATTATGACTATCTTAGGGGCAGAACTGGGTTCTCCTTCCTCAGGGGACTTGTAGCCCCATGTCTTAGTTTTCCAACGAGACCAATCTTGCTTGCAACGAAGTTCTATAACTCTAGATATAGTTAAAAATCTGAAGAGAGGTCGGACAGTAACAGTTCAAAAATGAGACAGTAACAGTTCAATATCTTGACAGTAAGTTCAAGACAGTAATAGTTCAATGTCTAGACAGTAATAGTTTAAAAAAAATGAGACAGTAACAGTTCAATGTCTAGACAGTAACAGTTCAAAAATGAGACAGTAACAGTCCAAATGTTTGTTAATGAGTGATTTTGACTATCTTAGAGGCAGAACTGGGTTCTTCCCAAAACATAGAACTTGTAGCCTCATGTCTTACCTTTCCAACGCCATAAATTTCACTTGAATTGGAGTTTTATAACTCCAGATATAGTTAAAAATCTGAGGAGAGGTCAGACAGTAACAGTTCAAAAATGGACAGTAACAGTTGGACAGTAACAGTCCAAGCGTCTGTTAATGAGTGATTTTGACTACCTTAGAGGCAGAACTAGGTTCTTCCCAAAACATAGAACTTGTAGCCTCATGTCTTACCTTTCCAATGCCACAAATTTCACTTGAATTGGAGTTCTATAACTCCAGATATAGTTAAACATCTGAGGAGAGGTCAGACAGTAACAGTTCAAAAATGGACAGTAACAGTTGGACAGTAACAGTCCAAGCGTTTGTTAATGAGCGATTTTGACTACCTTAGAGGCAGAACTGGGTTCTTCCCAAAATATAGAACTTGTAGCCTCATGTCTTACCTTTCCAACGCCATAAATTTCACTTGAATTGGAGTTTTATAACTCCAGATATAGTTAAAACTCTGAGGAGAGGTCAGACAGTAACAGTTCAAAAATGGACAGTAACAGTTGGACAGTAACAGTCCAAGCGTCTGTTAATGAGTGATTTTGACTACCTTAGAGGCAGAACTGGGTTATTCCCAAAACATAGAACTTGTAGCCTCATGTCTTAGCTTTCCAACTCCACAAATTTCACTTGAATTGGATTCTATAACTCTAGATATAGTTAAAAATCTGAGGAGAGGTCAGACAATAACAGTTCAAAAATGGACAGTAACAGTTGGACAATAACAGTCCAAACATTTGTTAATGAGCAATTTTGACTACCTTAGAGGCAGAACTGGGTTCTTCCCAAAATATAGAACTTGTAGCCTCATGTCTTACCTTTCCAACGCCACAAATTTCACTTGAATCGGAGTTCTATAACTTCAGATATAGTTAAAAATCTGAGGAGAGGTCAGACAGTAACAGTTCAAAAATGGACAGTAACAGTTGGACAGTAACAGTCCAAGCGTTTGTTAATGAGTGATTTTGACTATCTTAGAGGCAGAACTGGGTTCTTCCCAAAACATAGAACTTGTAGCCTCATGTCTTACCTTTCCAACGCCACAAATTTCGCTTGAATCGGAGTTTTGTAACTCCAGATATAGTTAAAAATCTGAGGAGAGGTCAGACAGTAACAGTTCAAAAATGGACAGTAACAGTTGGACAGTAACAATCCAAGCGTTTGTTAATGAGCAATTTTGACTACCTTAGAGACAGAACTGGGTTCTTCCCAAAACATAGAACTTGTAGCCTCATGTCTCACCTTTCCAACGCCATAAATTTTGCTTGAATCGGAGTTCTGTAACTCTAGATATAGTTAAAAATCTGAGGAGAGGTCAGACAGTAACAATTCAAAGACGAAGCAGTAACAGTTGGACAGTGAAAGTCCAAATATAAAGAAAGGAATGATAACTAGGATTGGACAAAGAATGACAGTAATAATGAGTGAAATGAGAAAAACATAAAGTACTAAGAAATGACTGAAAGAAAGACTTATTGGTTGTTGATATGGTTATTATAAAACATATCCTTGAGTGAGGAAAATTTATGAAATAAACCTGTGATTTGCAGGAGAGACCACAGACGTGGTGCAACAGCAGCAGCAGGGGAGCACGAGTAGAGCTTCTATTGCAGGTAGGTGATTCACACCTATGCTTCCTAGTTAAATTCCATGATTTAATATATTTTGATGTGAAATGTGAATTACTGAATGTATGTGTATTCAAGGTGAAAAGTTGTTATGTGAATTGCCAAGTGATGAAATTATCACTGAAAAAGAAAAATATGAGAAGTGTGATTTGAGGCATAAACTAGCATACATTAAGTGTATGTTAGGATCCCGGGTAAGGGGATCACCATGTATTGTCTAGCATACATTGAGTGTATGTTAGGATCTCGGGTAAGGGGATCACCCTGTATTGGCTAGCATACATTTAGTGTATGTTAGGATCCCGGGTAAGGGGATCGTCATGAATGGACTAACATACATTTAGTGTATGGTAGGATCCCGGGTAAGGGGATCTCCACGTATTGGCTAACATACATTCAGTGTATGTTAGGATCCCGGGTAAGGGGATCACCATGGAATGGCCAGCACACATTCAGTGTATGTTAGGATTCCGGGTAAAGGGATCGCCTTATATCGACTCCTATGGGGTGGTGATGACGATACCAGTGAAATTGGTATCGGGAATGTGATAAGCAAAAGTAATCACGTTGATGTCTGGAATGAAGGTTGATAGTGGTAAAGGGAACGATTATCAATAGTTGAATAAGGAAGAGATTTTAAATAAATAAAAAAACTAGAAGGGAGAAGTAAATGAAATATGAATGCATGTTGCCCTGTTGAAATTATTAGATATTCATATTGTTATATTTATGGAAATATTCACCTCGCAATAATATGTATGTATGTATATCTTAGATCATCGCATGCACGACAGGAGTAGATCTTAGCTTATGTTTCCTTTTTGAAGTCTAGGTTCTAGGGAGTATACCTTTGTATTTTGTAAACATGAAAATGGTCGTATAACTTAATTTGTATAATAAATGTTTAAACTTGATTGGATGAATTTAACGTTGTAGTTTATATAACCATATTTCATGTCTATGCATTTATATTTATTTAAATTATCCATCCATAATGATATTTTTGTTATATCATGCATATCATAAATATTATGGTTGATAGGTGTGAGTATAATTGTGGAATTGAAACCCAGGTTGATTGGGTCAGGAATTAAGTTATAAGATGCGAACTATTAAAAGGGTAAACAGGTTACATGTCGGTAAATTGGGACCTTCCAGTATAGGGGGGACTCCGTCGAAATTTCAGGTAGATGTTAACACGAAGACCGTGAATATGTATATAAAAAAAAAATTTAATTACTCTGTTTTTCTATTGACATGAGATTGTGGTTTTATCCCAGAAATGGGGATGTTACATAAAGGCTCTGTGTGACAATGTAAGGCGGTATATATATATATTGATGCAACCATATTATTCAATAGTTTCACCCATATTTAATTAGTGTTTTGCCTATGTTTTATATATAAAATACCTTGATATTCTTTGTTTTATGTTTTGAAGGCACTTTTGGATGAAAGATGCAAAAATGAGTAAATTGGAGATAATTGGCAGATTTAACCTTCAGTCGATGTTTTGTGCAGAGCGTAAGCTCTAGAGGTTGAAATGAAGTGATTCTAGTGGCATTAGAAAGCTAACATCCATACCTTTCTAGAAATCTAAGGAAAGAAAATAAAATAAGGAAGAGTATGGAAATCGCAGCCTTCAAAGTCAAATCTCGCAATCTGCCAGTTGACCTTCGGCCATTCCAACTTGAATATCTGGAGCTACAGAATTCCAATTGATGAAAACTCAATTTTGTTGGATTCAGAACTCAAAGTTCTATCAACGCTCCAAATTTCAGCCAAACATGATGTCATATGAGGGAGATATGATTTTTCAAAGATGACATCTGAATTCTGCCAGCAAACAGGTTTCGTGAAGAAACGAGTCCACATTACGTTCCGAAGCATCTAAACCGATATCCAAGTTTTTATTTCAGCAATTTAGCTCCTCTAAGTCAAAGCTTGAAGATTTCATGCAAGGCTATTTCTCCTTTTTTAGAAAAATAGTTATTGAAGTACTTAAATGTAAATAGTCTACTTAATGGAGGACTATTTTGTAAAATAGAGACCTAGGGTTTCCTAGGATATAAATAGAATGAGAGAAGAGAAGGGGAGCAGCCAGCCAAGAAGAGAAAAAAGCCCCCTTCCTCTAAGAAACCCTAAATTATGCATTCTTCTTTCTTTTTGATTAGTTGTTCAACAAACATGCAAGGCTAAACACTTTTTCTTGGTTGCAAGGACACGGAAACCTTCGGATTTCAAGAACTGTGAGATTTATTTTACCTTTTCTTTTTAATTTATATGATGAATATGTTTGTTCTCCTATTTTTATTTTTCCTATGATTGTTTATTTTAATTGCTAGAGCGGACTCTAAGTTATTATTGTAGACAATCTATTGCTAAGTTTGATATCAAAACCGGAGTTGTGGTATAAGAATTTGTGAAGCAACTGAGTTTAATAATTGTGGCGGATCTACGTTATTAATCTTAGGGAGAACATTCAATCAAATCAAACATAGACTGCGGACAGTTATTAATCAACTTATCTAGTTCTTAAGGCTGTCATTAAATTAAATTACTAGTGCGGACACTGTGGTTGTTTGATGGTTAGGGTTAGTTATACGGCGGATCCGTTAACTAACCAATGTTAAGAAGAGATAAATATTCAGAATATAAATTGATGTTTCGTTTCCATGATCAGTTCTGATTTCTGTAGGTGGATGTGTGCTTGTGACCAAGGTTTGTTCTCTTGATAATTTTCTGTTTTCTTTTGCTTTAGCCTAGATAACGTCCAAACCCCCCCTCCCAAATTGCATATCATCTAGCATAAAAATCTAACTTGAATCTTCCTCGTGGGATCGACCCCTTACTTGCTCTATACTATCTTGTGTATTTTAAGCTAGGGTAATTAATTTGTGCGACCGCGACATCGCAACAAATTTTGGCGCCGTTGCTGGGGAGGTAATTTTAGTTGATTCTTGTGCTTGTACTGTAATTTTTATTTGCTGTGATTCAAAAAAAAATAAACAAAAAAAAAGAGAGACAGAATTTTTGCTTGCAACGGTACTGTTTACTTGCGGCAGCTGTACGGTTCAAAACAGAGTTTTTGGTAGAATTAGGTATTGGCCTTCTGTTTTCTAAAGGAAAACGACGTTCTGAACAGGACTAGTGATGAATCACTAGCCCCACCCTATTGAGGCCAAATTCCGCTGTTTTATAGTGTTTTTAGGCAGTTTTAGTTTTCTACCGTAGGATTTTCGTACAATTTGCATTGTTTTCGATCTCTTGTGTGGTTACTTTCTTTTGGGTTTTCTTAGCCATTTATGCCTGTGACCCATTCTACTAATCAAATTCAAGTTCAGGTTGATCTTGAAATAGAAAGTACTTTACGCAGGTTAAGAAAGGAAGCTCGCCTCAACACTATGGCTATTGCACGACAACAAACACTCAAGGAGCTTGCTGCTCCTAACATGGAAAATCAGCCATTATGCATAAACATCGATAATAATGTAAACTTTGAGCTCAAATCTGGTTTTATACATTTGCTACCAACTTTCAATGGTCTTGCAGGAGAAGATCCTCATACTCATCTCAAGGAATTCCATATGGTTTGCGTTGGCATGAAACTGAATGGAGTTGATGAAGAACAGGTTAAGTTGAAAGCTTTCCCTTTCTCTTTAAAAGGGGCAGCAAAGGCATGGTTTTTCTCTATTCTCCCAAGTTCCATTGGAACTTGGAATGCCATGAAGAAGATTTTCCTTGAAAAATATTTCCCAGCATCTCGAGTTGCCAACATAAGGAAAGAAATATGTGGCATTCGACAATCTCATGGAGAGACATTTTCCGAGTATTGGGAAAGATTTGAGCAACTGTGCATTCAATGCCCTCATCATCAAATACCCAATCAGCTGCTCATTCAATATTTCTATGAAGGATTGATGCCTACTAACCGTAGTATCATTGATGCTGCAAGTGGAGGGGCATTGGTAGATAAGACACCCGAGGCTGCACACCAATTGATCTCAAACATGGCAGCCAACTCGAAATAGTTTGGCACTCGTGGAGACTTCGCAAACAAACGAGTAAATGAGGTAAGTATTTCCAACCTTGAAAAAAAAGTTAATGATCTTACTTCTCTTGTGCGTTCTTTGGCTTGTGGAAATGTACAGCAGGTGAAAGTTTGTAGCATATGTTCCTTACAAGGACATGCTTCAGATATGTGCCCAACAATGCAAGAAGATTACATTGAACAAGCTAATGCAGTTGATGGAGCATTCAATGGACAACCTCAGCGTAAGTATGATCCTTTTTCCCACACCTACAATCCTAGATGGAGAGATCATCCAAACTTATGTTATGGGAACCCACCTCAACAAGGCAATTAAGGCCAACAGTTCCATCCCCATGGATTTCAATCCCAACAGAATTATCAAGCGAGACAGCCCCCTCTATTCACAAACTCCAATGTTATGGGGTCATCATCCAATGATGATCTTCGTGAGATGATGAAAACTTTGGCTTCTAACACTGTGACCTTGCAACAAAATGTCATGTCTTTTCAACAAGAAACAAGGTCAAGTATTCACAACTTGGAGAAGCAAATGGGGCAAGTAGCTTCAAGTGTGGGGAAATTGGAAGCATAAATGAATGGAAAATTGTCCTCCCAAGCATTGAATCTAATAGAGAATGTTAGTGTGATCATGCTACGAAGTGGGAAAGAACTTGAAGAGAAAAGGTCAAAACAAATTGAGATGGAGGAAGAAGAAGAGATAGAAACCGAATTGAGTACAAAGAAGGAACATCCTCCTCCTCTACAAACTGAAACATCGACCAACACTCCAAAGGTAACTCCTCACTCAATGAATTCCAGTTTTAAAACAATTCCACCCTTTCCTGTGAGTTCTTGTAGGTCAAAGAAAGAGGACAAAGAAAAAGAGATTTTAGAGGTTTTCAAGAAAGTAAAACTCAACATTCCTTTGCTTGATGTTATCAAGCAAATTCCTAAGTATGCCAAATTCTTGAAGGAGTTGTGTACCACCAAGAGAGCTTTCAAACTGAAAGGTAATGAAATGGTAAGTATGGGTGAAGTTGTATCTACTGTTGTTCAAAAGAATATGCCTTTGAAGCAAAAAGACCCAAGTGCGTTTACTATCCCATGTGTTATTGGTAATGCTAGTTTCAAAAGGGCCTTGTGCGATTTAGGTGCATCTATTAGTGTTATGCCCAAACATGTTTATGATTCTCTTAGTCTTGAGCTTTTGAATAAAACTAGCATTGTAATACAACTTGCGGATCATAGTTTTGTTTACCCACTTGGTGTGATAGAAGATGTCCTAGTCAAGATTGATAGTTTGGTCATTCCATGCGATTTTTGTATTCTTGATATGGAACATGATTCTTGTGATTCATCAAACAGCACTCCTATATTGTTTGGGAGACCATTCTTGAAAACTGCCAATACAAAGATTGATTGTGATAAGGATACTTTGTCTATGGAAGTAGGAGATGAAAAGATTGAATTTAATTTTCATGATGCAATGAAATATCCTTATAGCAATGTTTATTCTATCACATGCTATGACCAAGTTGATAAGTGTGTGCAGCAAGCTTTTGATTTTGATTGTGAGGATGAATTAAGCGTAGCTTTGAGCTATGGCTATGATTTTACCAAGATAGAAAAGATTGAGAGGCATATATATGTTCCCCGAAACATGCATGACTCAGCATTGGATTTGCAAGCTTTGCAAATTGTCCTCCATGATACAGGAGTCATTTACCTCATCACAGACAGTGAATGGGTGGCGCCTATCCTTTTGGTGCCTAAAAAGATTGGAATTACGTTGGAAGAAATACAAAATGATGCTTATGAGCATGCAAGGATTTACAAAGAAAAGACTAAGAGTCTCCATGACCGAATGATTACAATTGAAATTACAAGTTTAGAAACCAACAAAGTACTCAAGGTCAATGGGCATCGCTTGAAACCTTTCTATGAAGGTTGGATGGCAGAACTCATCGCTTCTGCGGAGTTAGCTGAACCAATCTATGAAGAATGAGCCTGCAACATGTCGAGCCAATGACATAAAACAAAAGCGCTTACTGGGAGGCAACCCAGTACAAAAAAAAAAAACAGATTTGCTTTTTTTTCCCTTATCTTTTATTTTTCGCATTTTACTTTATTTTTGTCATTCTCCTATATTCCTTTTCTTTTATTTCAACATTGAGGACAATGTTGTGTTTTAAGTGTGGGGGTATTGGGAGAATGTTGGTTTTCTTATTTTGATTTTCTTTGTTGTTCCAAAAAAAAAAACAAATTTCTATGTTTGATCTTTTGAACTCCTATTGTTTTATGAGAATGTGAGTGTTATATATGAGAATTAATTGAGATAGATGAAGATATAAATCAAATGAAGGAGTATGCATGCAAATTTTAAGGTTTAATTGGTTTAAGGATTGACTTTGAGAATATGCCATGTTGACTTTATAGTATTATACCAATGCAAGCTTTTGAGCCTTCAACATTATATTCTTTTATTGTGCCTTCTTTCAATGATATGTATCTTTAGAACTTGCTTCATATCTTGTTGAGATTACATTTGCATTACATATATACATGAAGATGATAAAGGCATTAGGAAGTTTAACCACTAGAGCAAAAAAAAAAAGCCAACCTAAAGCATATTATCCTTAGTGAGCCCCTTTTGAACTTGTTTATCTTTTCTTTGATTTATCTATGTATAAGCCTTAACTTTTTATATGTTTTCCTTTTCCCCTGGCCAAGGATTAGTAGAGCATATACTTATGATATCTCATGGAATTATGGTTGGAAATTATGTGAAAAGAAAGAAGAAGTGATGCTTGATGAAAAGATAGGCAAAGTTGCCAAAGGTAAAAAAAAAAAAAAAAAGGAAAGAAAAAGAAAAGAAAAAAAGAAAAAGAAAAAGAAAAAAGTGTTCCTTTATGTTCTTAAGATTTTATGTTGAAAAAGCTTGAAATCAAAAGAAGCATTGGTGATTAAAGATGGAAAATTTATGTGCTTTAATAGAATATCTTGTTTGAAATATCATTTTTCAGAATGCTCTACTTTCTTTGGTTTGAACCTTTTCTTTTACTCTCTTTTACCTCACCTTAACCTCTGCCCCATTACAACTAAAAAATAAGACCTTTTGATTCATGCATTGTTTGTAATATGTTAGTAATGGAGATGAGATTGAAGAGCAAGCTTATGGTAGAACATATTCATTGATTGAATTTGAGAGATTTAAACACATAAGCCCTAAACACATGAGTGTTGGAGTGTATATCAATGAGAGGACCTATCACTTTGGCATGGCATAGATTTCATTTAAATCTCAACGATTAATTAAATTTTGAAGTTTGCATGTAAATAAATTCATGAAAATTTATACTCTTTATCCTTCTTAATTGTGTTCTTGTTTATAATGCATATATTCTTGGATATTGATGGGAGATTAGAAGATTAGTCATAGTGATTTCATTTAATTTAACTTCAATTTGATTTTACCTATCCTTTCTCGAGGACGAACAAGAGCTAAGTGTGGGGGTATTTAATGCAACCATATTATTCAATAGTTTCACCCACATTTAACTAGTGTTTTGCCTATGTTTTATATATATAATGCCTTGATATTCTTTGTTTTATGTTTTGAAGGCACTTTTGGATGAAAGATGCAAAAAGGAGTAAATTGGAGATAATTGGCAGATTTGACCTTCAGTCGATGTTTTGTGCAGAGCGTGAGCTCTAGAGGTTGAAATGAAGTGATTCTAGTGGCATTAAAAAGCTAACATCCATACCTTTCTAGACATTTAAGGAAAGAAAATAAAATAAAGAAGAGCATGGAAATCGCAGCCTTCAAAGTCAAATCTCGCAATCTGCCAGTGTTGACCTTCGGCCATTCCAACTTGAATATCTGGAGCTACAGAATTCCAATTGATGCAAACTCAATTTTGTTGGATTCAGAACTCAAATTTCTATCAACGCTCAACATTTCAGCCAAACACGATGTCATATGAGGGAGATATGATTTTTCAAAGATGACATCTGAATTCTGCCAGCAAACAGGTTTCGTGAAGAAACGAGTCCACATTATGTTCCGAAGCATCTAAACCGATATCCAAGTTTTTATTTCAGCAATTTAGCTCCTCTAAGTCAAAGCTTGAAGATTTCATGCAAGGCTATTTCTCCTTTTTTAGGAAAATAGTTATTGAAGTACTTAAATGTAAACAATCTACTTAATGGAGGACTATTTTGTAAAATAGAGACCTAGGGTTTCCTAGGATATAAATAGAATGAGAGAAGAGAAGGGGAGTAGCCAGCCAAGAAGAGAAAAATGCCCCCTTCCTCTAAGAAACCCTAAATTATGCATTCTTCTTTCTTTTTGATTAGTTGTTCAACAAACATGCAAGGCTAAACACTTTTTCTTGGTTGCAAGGACACGGAAACCTTCGGATTTCAAGAACTGTGAGATTTATTTTACCTTTTCTTTTCAATTTATATGATGAATATGTTTGTTCTCCTATGCTTATTTTTCCTATGATTGTTTATTTTAATTGCTAGAGCGGACTCTAAATTATTATTGTAGACAATCTATTGCTAAGTTTGATATCAAAACCGGAGTTGTGGTATAAGAATTTGTGAAGCAACTGAGTTTAATAATTGTGGCGGATCTACGTTATTAATCTTAGAGAGAACATTCAATCAAATCAAACATAGACTGCGGACAGTTATGTTTTCTTGATTAATCAACTTATCTAGTTCTTAAGGCTGCCATTAAATTAAATTACTTGTGCGGACACTGTGGTTGTTTGATGGTTAGGGTTAGTTATACGGCGGATCCGTTAACTAACCAATGTTCAGAAGAGATAAATATTCAGAATATAAATTGATGTTTTGTTTCCATGATCAGTTCTGATTTCTGTAGGTGGATGTGTGCTTGTGACCAGGGTTTGTTCTCTTGATAATTTTCTGATTTTATTAAATTTCGTTTGATAGTTTTCTGTTTTCTTTTGCTTTAGCCTAGATAACGTCCAAACCCCCCCAAATTGCATATCATCTAGCATAAAAATCTGACTTGAATCTTCCTCGTGGGATCGACTCCTTACTTGCTCTATACTATCTTGTGTGTTTTAAGATAGGGTAAGTAATATATATGCGACTCGATATATATATATATATATATATATATATATATATAATGAGTAATATGCATTCAAATCTAATAAAGGGCGAAAGAGGATTATTTTGAACCAAGTGATTGGGTTTGTATGCATATACAAAAGGAGAGACTTTCTCAATAAAGAAGATCTAAGTTGATGTTAGGAGGAGATGGATCATTCAAAATCCTTGAAAGAATTAATGACAATGTTTATAACGTGGATCTACCAAGTAATTATGGTGCTAATGTTACTTTCAATATTTCTTATCTTTTTTTGTTTGATGTAGGAGACGATTTGTGGATGAATCCTTTTAAAGAGAAAGGGGATGATATGATCAAGACTATACCAAAAGATTCATTGCAAGTCCCAATTGGGGTCAATTACAAACTCAAAGGCAAAGAAGCTTAAAGATGTATTCAATGAGTTTATTCAAAATATTTAGGTCAAGGTGGATTTCAAGGAGGCAACATCAACAAGTAAAAATCAAACCGTAGTCAATTTAATTCATGCACAAGAAGATCCTTATCAATAAACTTTATAGACTAATTAATTTTGGCAGTTAAAAGTTTATTTTTTCTAATGCATAGTTGTAGCCTAACAAGAATAGTTTTTAATACAGCCATTGGATTGGGCTAAAATTTTATCAAAAGTTTTCAGAGGTCTTGTTGTATAATGGATTAATATTTCAAAGCCATCGATCATTAGGAAGGCCTTAAGATAAGGTCCAAAAGCTACTGTGCAGGAACTGTATTAAAACTTTTTTATTATTTTCCAACATTATTTAGAATGTTTTTACCTATTATAAATAGGTTTATTTAGCTTGTATTTAGGTTTTTTTTAAACGGAATTTGATTTCAGTAATTACTATTGTGTGTAAGAGGTTTTGCTCATATTTCTTGGTATTTCAATGAACTACTATGACTTATTGAAGAATTAGTCAAGCTTCATGTCTTCTTTTATACTTCTCATTTGTGTTTCTTTATAGGCATTGTGTGGAAATTTGGTTACTTATAGTTTTGGTGTCTTCGTATAGATTATTATTATGTCAAACTAAATAACAAGTCTGAATTTAGCTTATTGGAAAGAATTAATTTGATTGTGAAATTTTAGATCTTTATATCTACAAGGTTTGTATCAGAAACCTTATTAGTAAAGGCTCGTTCATCTTTGAACTTCTACCTAATAAGTTTTTTTTGTATCGGCCAATTCATCCTTTCAAAATCATTTGGATATAGTTAGCTTTCGGTATATATGCAGAATACTTTAGTGTTTTTTTCATGAACCACTGAAAATAAGCATTGACTGATTCTTCAGGTTGGTAGACAAGATTAGTCAAATCTATAAAAGTCATCTCTAGCTCTATATGACAGAAACTTTTAATGAAATTCTTTTCCATACTTGTTCATGATTGTATGGATTTTGGTGGTAGATTAAAATACCATTGAAAATTTGTTTTAGCTAATAAAGATCCAAGAGTCATAACCTCATATTTGATTCTTGGTCAACGTCTTTATATTGGTCTAAGAAATTTATGCAAGTGGTCTAGGTAGTTATGGTTAAACAAAACTAGAGGAGGTGGAAGCAAATCGAGCTGTTGAGGATTGGTTTTTCCCTCAGCAATTGGTGATTTTCTCCATTCGATCAAACACATACTGCATCATTTTGTTAAAAGTAGTAATGTTGCAAAGAAATTATCAATGGTGGAAGCTCCACTTACAATTGCACTAAGCCCTAATACGTTAAATTCCTAACAAAAGTAATTGATTGAGAACTCCTTAGGATAGAGGTACGGATATGGCCCTGAGTTGTTAAGGGTATAACAATAACGAGTTGATCTGTCTCATAAGTATTTGGTCAACTTGAGTATCAAAAGCTAGAAGCTACTGAGGAGCTACCTAGACGCGTATGTTTTCAACTAAGATGGTTCGTCCAGAGAGAGGAATGGTTGTTGATCTTGATCCTTTATTTTATTTTACCTAACATTAAGAGCATGTTTAGGATTGTAATAATGTTGTTTTTTAAAATGTATTTCATTTGAAAATATATAAAAATAATATTTTTTATTATTTTAATATTTTATTTTGGATATAAATACATTAAAGCAATTCAAAAATATAAAAATAATTAATTTAAAATAAAAAAATTATAATATTTTAATAGTATGGTTGTATTGCAAAGACAAACTCCGTCTAAAAATTATAGGGTCGTCTGTTACTATAGGAAAAATTGGGTGGAATAATTTCGTCTTCTAGATGGAGACAAAATCCAAGTCATGTGTTTATATTATATAAATCTAAACTGGGCCATATGTTTAGTTTTAGGTCTATGCCAAAAATTCTAACAACATGACTACACGTAATACAAAAATTATGAAAACAAACAAAAAGTTAGGTGCTAATCTTAAGCACATTTTGGTTTAAATTTACTATTTGTTATGGTAGATTGGAGTTTACTTTGATGCTTTTAATGGAGACACACTAATGAACACCTGGGAGCTGGATAAAAATATTTGACTATTATTTTTTTTATTTTTTTTATTTTTGATAGCCCGTGGTGTCCGGTTCAGTTTACGTGCATCACGACTAATCCCCGGATCCACTGAATACCCTGCAAGCCCAATGAGCAAGTAAAGCACCGCAAGGATGACAGGTATACAAAAAAGGATCGAATTCGAGTGCAGAGGAAGGGAACAAGTCCCTTCCCCTGCTAGGCCACGACGTCATTAATAATACAAGGGTTGAGGGGTGCATTGCTCAATGTTCATATGTTTGGAGTAAAATTGACAAAATCAAAAGGTTTGGGAGTCAATTGATAATAGAATAATAACATGTTAGAAGTGCCAGCCTGATGACAGTAAGACGAAAAAAATAATAATAAAAGAAAAGGTGCCAACCTGTTGATAGGAAGACAAAAACATCTTAGTATGCTGAAACTAAAATCTTTGCTTGCGATCAATGTTCGATTCTCGTGTACTAATTATCTAGCTGGCTACTTCTTTTTAAATCCTGCACCATGACATTTATTTATCTGCGGCGGCAAACAATACGAAGGTGCTTCCTCTGCATGTAGAGCATCTCACCAATAATAAATGTCCTGTGCTTATGTAATCTCATACGCAGTCAATATTCTTACATTAAAAAGAAAAAAAAAACAATGTGAAAACGACAGAAATCCATGGTCAAATATTGCTGGGACAAAACCGCGGGCATTGCTATACCACGAAATAAGCTCATGAGACAAGAACAATATTTTACAAATTGGACAATGATCGTATGATATCATATCAGTTTAGCAACAAACAGTTGAGTATCAGACGCTAATAAGTTAGTATTTTGTGTCTCATTTGAGGTGCGTGAGGGAGCTGGGAAGGTTCTGTCTCAACTCTCAAGTTGGTGAGGAAAACTCCACGGCCAGCACATGGTGTGTGAAACACGACAGTTGACATAACGCCCATGATTGATATTCCATGACATAGAAACTGATGTCGTGATAATACCAAGTTTCTGGGTTGCTGGAGCCACGTTTAGGCTAGAAATATACAGATGGAGCGCACTCAAAGCCGCGGATTGAGTCCTCGAAAAAGTCTTTCATGGAGAGGGATTTTGTAAATGTTTGTTGATAAATTTAAAAGTTATAATGTTCATGCATCTATATGTTACATGCCACGCATAAATAAAATAATAAGCTCAATATTAATACTGATCAATTTTGAGAAGTAGCTTTTTATGGTTAAATAAGCTCAATATGATTATTTTATTAGTAATTTCATTAGATATGAGGGTATTTAGTAGTGTGATAGTTGTTAAGGATCATGATCCAACCATAAAAATTAAATGTTCAGTTTCCTTTAAAGTGTGGGTCCCATTTAAATTAAGGTCTAACCACAGTTTCATGTGAAGCATTATGCTCTTGTTTTTCCTAATGTTATATCTCATTTTATTCTCTCCTCACTGATAACTTTTACAAGAAAAAAAAAGAGGTATTCATTGTAAAAATAAAAAACAAATCAAAATACCCTCATCCTATTCCATTAAAGTTGTCTATCGTTTCTCTTCTTTTTTAGTATGTAGACCAAAATCCTAAGGTTAGACCTCAAACTTATTCTCTCTCCACGAATAACTTTTACAAGAAAAAAGAGAAATAACCATTGTAAAAAAAATACCAAAATACCATCATCTTCTTTCAAAAACCCTCATCTTCACCATTTCTTTTCTTCTATAATGTGTAGATCAAAATCATGAGGTTAGACCTTAGTTTATTCTCTCCCCACCAACCACATTTGTAAAAAAAGATAAAAGAAAGAACCGTTGTTAAAAAAAAACTAAAATACCCTTATCTTCTTTCAAGAACCCTCTTTTTCTTCCATCAGATATATCTATCTTTTCTCTTTTTCTCTAGGGTGAAGACAAACCCATCAATTCCATTATCACTTATCTCAATAGATCTTTATAAGTAAACATCATGAAGTAATTTTACCCTTCAATTTTGTTTATTTCAGATGTTTTGTTCTTGTTTCTCATGTTGAATTCACCTTCTTTGCTATCTCTTCAAAGATCTATTACATATTTAGGTTTATATCATATTTACATGTGTGTTAGTGGTGTTGTGTTTTTTCTTTCAACTTTTATTTTATATGATGGCAAGAATGAAAATTGCTCCTTATTGGTTTTTGTTGTAAAGCAAGAAAAAGAACAACTCAAATAGTGAATATAAACAGCGGATAAGAGGTTTTCAAGCAAGTAATCAATTTTTTTCTTCATGAATCCTTAACTCATAGTTATATTTTTAATCAATTCAAACATAGGGTATTGTTGATTTCTTAGTTTACTTAAGGTTTTTAGACTAGTTTACTTTAGATCTCATGTTCTAACAATGATGTTCCTTTTTTATTTTTATTTTTATTTTTATTTTTTATCAAAATGTAAGTATATTTAAAAGATCAAAATAAAATAAACTGGGGGACCAGCAGGTTCATGTACAAAGATATATAAAAGGAAACAAGCTCCCTGATAAAATAATTACATCAAGCTCATCTAAAAAGGAGCTACAAACCAAAAAAGGAGGTAGGCATTGGTGACATGGGGAACCTAATCAGAGAGGAGGTGCCCAACCTAATCAAATAAAATAACCAAAAAGGCATAATAGAGTAACAGTACTACCTAGTAACCAGCCAAGACTACTTTAGACAACAACCCGCAGCCTTCACCATACATAAGGAGAGAACTACGATAAAAGCATAGCATATAACCTTGCCAGCATAAGCGAACAACAACCAAAGAATAGAGCACAGTATTGGGCAGAAGCAACAACTGTCATCATCCATCAGCATACTTAGTGTGGCCTACAAATAACCAGCAGAGAGAAACATATAATCCAAGGCACCATCAACATCCATTACAACATGCATCAAGTCAGGCAGCAAGCAAACCAAATGTTAATCAACTTGGATCAGATCAATGTGGTTTTGATCATAGAAGTGAAGGTAGTATAAAATAGCTTTCTAGTGGTAATTTTAGACAACATTCCCCTACTTGTTATATGCTTCTTTCAAGCTATTTTGGGCAAATTATTTTGTTTATTATTGATGTTTCTTTTTTTTTTCCTCACGCTATAGTATACTTAGTTGTCTTTAGCTTAATGTTTTTTAATTTGTTGTGTTATTTTGTGTACCTTTTCCGTAATTATTAGGGATAGTGTCTCTTGATTTATAACAAAACTAAACTACCTCTCCTCTATTAAAAATCTTAAATCTTAAGTGTTTTTAATAAAAATGGAATTCTTGTATTAGCACGTAAAAACTAATGAAACTAGGATCAAGAACATGGGCTATTATAATGAATTATTTGTATTCTTAACACTTCTTAATTAAATTGAAATTATTATGTAAATCAACAAAATATTTTATCCATACTATCTCTTTATTAGGCCTCGTATTCAATATTATAACTATTGTTAACAGCAATCCTTACATATCTTTATTTGAAAACAGGTAGACTTCTTTTTTCTACTATATTTGAAAGAAATTTAATGTGCCATACTATGCACTAATTCCATTGTTTTAATTCACAAATTCTAAATTATACAATACAATCAAACATGTTTACTCTTCTAGTTAATGATTAGATTACACTTACGACATTAAATGCTTAATTGTATGTTTTAAAATAGGTTATCGAACAAAGAAATTGAAGGTTCTAAAAGTGAAGATAAAGCTTCTTAGACTAAATAAGTGTTGTATACTTTCTATGACATTTACATCAAAACTATTGAGAAGGGCACAAGGCCAAATACTTATTTTGACAGAACTGGTTGGAAATTTATGCTTATTGCCTTCGAAGAGTAGGCTGACCATGCTTTGACCAAGGCACAATTGAAGAATAAATGGGATGATATCAAAAGGTATTGGAGAATATGGAAAAAGTTAATTTCTAGAAACTAAAGTTTGTTAGAGTAGTGAATTAGGAACTATTTTTGCAATTGATAAGTGGTGGAAAGCAAAACTCGAGGTTATTTGTTAGGATCTTTATCTTTTCAATTTCATTTATCTTATTAAAGCATTTCATTAACTCATTAAGTTTAATTAATTATATTTAATTTTTTCTTATGTAGGAAATCAGAGGAGCAAACAAGTTTAGGCATGTTGAACTATGTGTTTTGGCTCTCTCTTTAGGAATGGTGCATGATAAAGATGGCAGGGATGATGGAGTGAGCAATGCTAATGATGTTGATATTAATCTGGAGGAAATAAGTGATGATTCAGAAGAGGATGATATTTCTAATTTGTTGATGATATGAGTAATATGATAGTTGGATTCAACGTTGCAAACAACAATAACAACCATAGTGGTGGCAAGAAAAACAACAACACCATATTCTATAGTTCAAGGTGAAAACAAAAAGGGTTTTAGAATGGAAGCATAGTTATTTTCATGCTTAGATCGACTAGTTGATAGCGTTTTGATAAAGAATAATTGTCCCTCCACTGATAATAATAAGAAATGGTGTAACATTGAAGAGAGGTATTGGATGAGAACTTTAGGTGAGAATAGTAACCTTTGAAAGTTAGTTTTGTAGTTTCAACAACTAATATTCAACTATGTTTATATATGAATCCATTCCTATATAAAATATTGTATTGCAAATGTATTTGCAATGTCACTTTCAAAATTAATATTTGACATTCATAAGTAAACAATTGAAAGTTAATTAGAGCTTGTTGTGTAGACATAAACAAGTAACATTTTTTTTATTTTTTTATTTATCAATTACCAGTTTTTGAAACTATCATTATAGTTAAGGAATAATACAAGTCAAATGCATCCATTTTGTTTGTCTAACAATGGTTAAACAATTTTACTACAAGTGAAAAGTAACCAGTGTAACTATTGTCTTTTAAGAAATACAAGTTCAAGGTACATTGTATATAAATGTAACAAGATATCAAGCTACATTGTATATAAATGTAACAAGATAGGTATTTTCTTGTGATAATTGGATAGTGAATGCAATGAGATAAGAAAAGTGATAGTGTTTTGCAGGTACAAAAAGCCCATTTAAGTTCTAATATAGGATATAAAGGAAATAATGATTAACTAAGTGAAGGATATAACAAACTATGCTAGACATAAATAATTGTGTTTGTGTATTTCATATAATGTTAAACAAACCTTGATGCTAATAGAAAAGTAATATAGATTTTTATCTGTTATTTCTATTTTCATTACTGGTAAAATAATTAGTTCATTATTAAACCTTTTATTATCTCTATTTCTTGAATTCCTTGCTATACAACAATCTTTTTATGAAGCCATAGTCAACAATAGAAAAATGCAAATTAAAAATACAAAATAAATTTAAGATGATGATGTGAAACATTATGACCCATATTATTAATTATGGAGTTATTAAAAAAATAAAAATAAAAAACACATCTCACAACTTCAAAACATAAGTAAACAATTATGTTCAATTATTATCATAATTCTAATAAACTTTTCCACAAAACAATAAATTAGTTTCTTGTTAGTTATTTTCCCTATTTAAATTTTTTGTAGAACTAATAGTCTCTTATAATTTATTCTACTCATAAATACAAGAAATTATTTCTCATTATAGATATGGATGCCGAATGGTTTAATGCTTTTTTTTTTTTATGGAGATTATGATAATGTAATAAATCATTTTGTTGATTATGTTAATTATGGTGGTGGTGGCGGTAGCATTGGTTGTGTTAAAGAATAATATAAATTATATCATAGGACCTCACCTAACAGCTTAAGCTATTGAGTTGCGATGGTTTTCTGACATGATATCAAAGCCTTAATGACCAAACGATCACGAGTTCGAATCTCACCATCCTCATTTATTTGATAAAAATTAAGCATAAGGTAATGTAGGCCTGTGCAAGTTTCAAGCCCAAAGGGCTTTCACTTGAGGGGCTGTGTTAGAGAATAATATAAATCATATTATAGGACCTCACCTAACACTTTAAGCTATTGGGTTAAGATGGTTCTTTGATAGATTGTGTTGGTGATGGTAGCAATAAAAAGGATGATGATAATAACGATGATGAAAATGCTTTTGATCATCATAAATTAGTATTATGTAGAATTAAATATCACTGAATGAACTATAATAATTATATATAAAAAGAACTTTGTATGATTTCAAACAACACAAATATGCACTGGTTAAATGAAATTTTACATGGACATTGAGTAATATATGTAAACATATTTAGGATCGATGCAATGATATTTTAAAGTCTATTCTTTGATTTAGAAAGCCAACGAAGGTTAAAAGCTTCAAGAAAGATGAGAGCTATTGAAAAGGTTGGCATGTTTCTGTATACATCAACATTAGATGCTTCAAATAGGGAAGTTTAGAAAAGATTTCAACATCCAGGAGAAACTATTAGTAGATATTTTAATGAAGTTCTGAGAATAGTTTCTTCTCTGGCAATAAATGTTATAAAACCAAAAGATTTTGAGTTTGTAAACATACCACTTAAAATTGCGATGAATCCAAGTTAGATACTTCATTTCAAGGTAACTCTAATATACTTCTTTATCATTAATAATTTGGATAGTTTTTTTCCAAATTACTTAGAAATTAATGCTTCATGCTTCTTGTTTTTCATGTAGAATTGTATAGAAGTTATCAATTGCACACATGTGTGTGCTTGTGTATCTATAAAAAATCAAATATCATTTATTAGCATAAAAGGTGTGCCGACTCAAAAAGTAATGGTAGCATGTAGTTTTGACATGCAATTCATGTTTGTTTAGGCTAGATAGGAAGGTAGTGCAAATGATACGCGAATTTCCCTTAAGGCAATTGGCAATTCTAATATGAAATTTCCAAACTAACTAGAAGATAATAACAAACAAACAATTTAATTTAATTCTATAAGGAAAAATTAATGTTATTGTAACTATTAGGGAATAAATTATAAAGTCATTATGTGTTATCACAGTGAAGTACTATTTATTTGATTATGAATATCCAAATGAGTATGAATTTTTAGGTCTATATAAAGGTAAAAGATATCACTTGCCAGAATTTCATCGATGAGGACAACCACGAAGTAAGGAAGAAGTATTCAATCATGCTTACTCATAATACGTTATGTGATAAAACATACATTTGGAGTGTGAAAAAAAAAGTAGAGAATTTAGCAGAATATATTTGCATTTCCTTACAAAACACAAGTTTAGATTGTAGTGGCATCAATGACAATACATACATAACTATATTAGAAGGAAGTCACAGGAAGATATGGAATTTATAAAATTTGATCACCATTTCAATTTTATTCCTGATGATTTTTTAACTGATGTGGTTCCGTATTCACAAACCCATGGAAACTAGAGGCCTTGTATGGATTATGTTCTTGATGGGATTGTAGCAAGTTTAATAGGAAAATAAAAGTGGGATTGTAATTTGCATTGTTGTATTTACTATGTATTAATAATCCAATATACATTAATATAATTGCAAAATAAGAAATTAATACATGTTTTTTTTATCATTTTATTAGCAACATCAATTTCAACCATAGTTTCAACCAAACATTTTTAATATATTTTTTTATTAAACAACAATTTCAACCATATTTTTAACCAAACATATATTTTAATCAAACTAACTACAACTAAAATTAATTTTTCTAAACCTAATTTTTTCAAATTACAACCATAAAAGCTACTACAAAACTAAATTCACTTTAAATGTGTGTTTAGTATTATGATAGTTTTTATGGTTGCGGTTTTAAAAAATAGATTTAAGAAAAATAATTTTAGTTGCGGTTTTAAAAAATATGTTTAATTAAAATTGTTATGAGATGGATTTTTGTATGCAAAATAAATGAAAAACAAATATATTTCAAAGAGAAAGAGAGAGATGGAAAAATGATATGTTTTTTGGTGTTTTTGTTACAATATATATAAAGGTATTGTGGTCATTTCATCATATTTGAAACTTGCCTTTGATGTAGGTTCCAAACATAAATTTTACAAAACTTGATAATATTGAAAAAAACTCTAATTGAATAATTAATGCAATTAGAATTGTATAACTAAATAATAACCTATGATAAATAGGAAACTAACCATTTAGAATATTGATTTTTAATGTGTTATTATACATTGATTATCATAGAAACTTCTAGAATAAATTGTCACCAAAATGCAAAGCATTAACACTAAAATCTCGATCACATTCGATGTTTAATTATTTTTTATTTATTTAAGATATAATTGTTTTTAATAAGACTTAAGCAATAATTTCTCTTTAATATCAATGATATATGAATTATGATGCCCAAAAGACCTAATGCTCTAAATAAATACTTATTTGATGAAGCTATTAGGCTAGAGGCTCAACAACTAAGATCAAATAACAACATATCTAGTCAAATTGGTTGGGCCAGAGGCCCAATTAAAATAAAAAAGGAAGACCAAATAGTTGGGCTAGTCTTCAATCCCAAAAAAAAAAAAAAGAAGATCGGACAACAAGGAGAGAGAAAAAGACCAGCTCGTTAATTGAAATAAAAGAAAAAATAAAAAAAATAAGAAAAAGGAAAGATAAGTCATTGAAGCAACATTGTGATTTCAATGATGTAACATGTTGTACTATGAGAAAGCTCTCATCAAGACAAATCCAATAACATCAAAGAATGTCATCGTCAGAGATAGGACGATCTCAAATACACCACCATAACTTAATGGGGCTCGCTTATATATAGGCATCTATAATACACTCGCCAACCAATTATTCTTTTTTTCCTTCAATTCAGTTCTCAGTTTTATTTGAATGGACATCATGCAAGGTTGGGAGGGAAGAAGAAATGAAAAACGATAAAATATTATCATGCACGTACTATTGTTGCCCAAGCACTTAACACATCTAAGTTGGCACAAGTTATGAGTTCATGCCTTATCAACACAACATCGCGCAACCATTCATTGATGTTACATGAAGCACACCTAATTCTCTATCGTAAAAGTAATGAAAGTCATGGGCACACACCTTATTAGTACGACGCCACACAACCACTTACTTGTGTTACACAACACATACATAATTCTCTATGATAGAGATATTAGTGTGGGCGTCAACATGTCTCACCGATAACTACTATGATGTTACTTTATCTCACCAATTAATAGTGTGATGCAACAATCAATGACTCAATTTATATGTTGCCTACGCGGTAAAAGTAATTATTCTTCATGATTACTCTCGCATGATATATCTGTAAATCCACTCTCCTCAGGTCAATTTCATGTAACCAAAGTGTATAAATATCCGATCTTACCAAGTAACAATAACAAGCCACAATATAACACCACACACAACAAATACAACATGCACTCTTTTATGTTTTCATTTTTTTTGTTATATATTATTCAGTTCTCATAGTTCACTAATTTAAATATTGGAGAGTTTTCTCTCCTAATAAAAAAAGACTCGTTGTTGAAGGGTTCGTGAAACACCAATACAATCCAACTAAAAAAACAAAAATCTTCTAAAATCCTTTGCACTAGTAGTCATGGAAAGGCTAATTTTAATTTGAGGTTTTTCCAAACTTTATCATTTTTCGTTCTTTATTTCTCTGTGCTTTATCCATGTGACCTAATAGGAGTCCTCACGGTTGTTAACTTTCTTGAATTTATATCGAAGAAAAAAAGAAAAAAGAACGTCGTGCTTTCTGCTTTCGGGGGCAAGAGAAGGTAAATAAATCCTTTACGGGGACAGCGAGAACCTATGTTTTGTCATTCCATGCTGATTAAAATGAAATAAATACCATACGTGCTGGCAAGTCACCGTCTCCTAAAATAGGAGAACCATTCTACGCGTTTTGCTCCCCTCAATTCGCCACCCAATCATATCATGACAAGTGGACTGTTGCCAGATTGTTAGTGCTCATGGTATGGACCCCATTCTAGCTGTCTTCCAACCAGCACTCATCACCTTCTACCAGTGTCTCGAGCCATCCCGATTCCATCACTGAGTGGGCAGATAGGCTCTCTAGTCCAACTCAATTGTTAATATATATATATATATATTAACACATTAAAATTATTAACGCGAAAACAAACTTTCTAAATATATTATTAGGAAAAAATAAAGAAAAAAAAGAAAATTACATAATTGAAAATCAAAATTCAAGTTAGAAGAATAATTATTGGCAAGTGAATTTCAATTTAGAAAAAGAGAGAGATATGATTTAAGGACATTATATTCATCGATCCTTCTCCGTGTGATTTTTAAGAATTTTCTTCCCTTATATATTCATATTTTCTTGTCATGCTGTTTTGTTATTTTTGGACATAAAATGTCTGTTATACTATTAAAGGAAAAGTTAATTTTAAAAATATAAAAATCAGATTTTTTTTTAAATAACCGAATCTAAGAAAAAAAATACTAAAAAAACTAAAAAATTCAGAAAGACAAAAACTTTGAACATTTCAAAAAATTTAAAATAATTAGTAGAAAATATAGAAAAAACATCTTTTTAACCTTTAGATTTTATTGGGTACTTTTATTTTTTTTCTTTTTTCTTTTTATTGTTATTATGTTTTATAAGTTTTTTCCCTAAAGTTTTCAAGTTTCTTTAATTTTTTATAGTTAAGTTTCACCCCCTTTTTTTATGTTTTTATAGTTTGAGGGGTATTTTATAAAAACAAATAATAAGAAAAAAAGTATATGGGAGGAAATAATAAATATATAAGGATGAACATGTCTAAGAATATTATCCAATATATAAAAATAAATCGGTCAATTACTAATGAAGAACTAAAACAATTAAATAAAAAAAAGGTTAGAACAGTATGGTTCACCGTAACACAAATGAAACTCCCTCACTAATCCTTTTATCTCGGGACATTATTGTCATTGTACAGACATACATGAAGCTTTTATTAAGGCCCCGTTTGTTTGTAGGAAAATAATTTTTTTTTTGAAAGTGAATTCCGGGAAAGTGAATTATTTTTCGATGTTTGGTAGTGTAATGAAAAATAAGTTGGAAAACACTTTCCAGTGTTTGGTTATGTCATGGAAAATAACTTATTAATGTTTTATTTTTCTTAAATTTATTAAAATAATGAGAAACAAATCTTACAAATTAAAAAGTTAAATGAGAATGAAATTGAAAAAAAATATAATTTCATAAATTATATTAAATAAGATAAATAATAATCAAAATAATAGAGATCAAATCTAAAAAATAAAAAAAATAAAAGATGAAGAAATTAAAATAATAGTAATTAACATTTCATAAATTATTTCAAATAAAATAAGTAACAATCAAAAGAATGAGAACCAAATTTGATACATAAAAAATTTCAATAAAAAAATGATAAGGAAAAAGCAAATAACAATTATAAAAATGAGTACTAAAGTTAATATAAAAATTAAATTTTAAGAGATGAAATTAAAAAATAAATATTCAAAACAAAATATATATATAGCAATTAAAAGTTTGAGGACCAAATTTGATATAATCAGCAAATAATATGACATTTCTAAATTTTTAACAACTTCTAGAAAGTGTTTCCGTCCAAATTTTCTAGGAAAACGCTTTTCTGGAAATCAAGCTAAATTTTTCTTTGACTGGAAAGTGTTTTCCGTTGACCAACTTTCCTAATGGCAAACAAACACAGGAAAGTTTGAAAAGTGATTTCCCAAAAAATGAATTCCAAAAACAAATATAGCCTAAAATAACAAGTACCGACAACAGAAACCTCTCTTAGCTCATCATCCAGTCAAATAATTTAATAACCTTAAGCCAGCTGCTCTCACCGTCAAGATAACAAAATTCAAAATGCAAGTTAGATTAGGTAGTGTTTAGCTTACGGGATTGCAGTTTTTTCTTAAAATTTAAATAAGTAATTTTAAAAAAATAAACTGTTTAGTTAAAATTATTGTGAGATAAACAAATTATTTTAGTTTTTATAAAATTAATGTTTTAAATATAATTATATGTGGGGTTCAATTTAAAAATATAAATTATTTGACTAATTAAATAATTTTTTTTATAATTAAATAAAAAAATAAAAATTATCGCAATAATAAACAGTTTAACGTTTCATTAATACACATTGCATATTTTTAGACAAATAAGTTCAATAACACAATAAATTATAAATTAGTCTCTTGGTTTTTATTTTAATAATAAATTAAATAGTTTTTCTAATTCTAAAAATTAATCAATTATATAGCATTATTTTTGTTTATATTTAAAATAAAAATAAACGTTTCAAAATTCAGATGGTAGCCTAAAATTTAGATGAGTATCAATAGAAAAAAAAAAGAAGAGAGAATTTAGTTTGCAACTTTGCATTAAAAGCTAATAAACCTCTCTCTATAATATTATCATAAGATAAAATCGGCTATAGAAATAGAAAATAACCAAACTTCTTGATGATATGTATAAAAAACATATAATTATTTTTTAAGGTCAACTAATAGTAAATACAATAATTTATTAAAAGGATAAACCTTCAAGCGTTATTTGACTCTAGTGAAAGAGAGTTATATATTTTTTAATGTAAATATTGATGGCAGCATAATAATTGAGTATAAAATGTTTATTAATTTGTAAAAACACTTTAAAATATTTTTTTTATTTTTTATTAAAATCATTAAAAATATTAAAAAATTATCAATTTAATATATATTTTTAAAATAAATACATGTTTCCTCGAAACCTAGCGGCTCTTGTTGACAATCCATGTTATAACGTCGATCAAACACGCAGCAATAACAAATAAGAACACTAAAAAAAGAGGAAAGAAAAGGCTCGATACATTAACAAATCTGTTAAAAGCCTGTCTGAAAAGGTTCCACACCTCCCCTCTCTCTCTCTCACCCTCCCCGGGAAATCTGTCGCATTTCTCGAAAAAACTTGGCCGGAGTTTTGCTTAAGCTCCTCCAACAAGTCGCCGGCTAGATTTTCCGGCAATGTGTAACTTACGCTCGTTCTTCACTCCTCTACTAGCTGTGCTACTACTTCAGTCATTGGTGGTTGTTGTCTCTGCTCAGGGATCTGCTAGTACCTGGAAAACACTCACCGGTCTGTCTTTGCTTTTCTCTCACTACCACGCACTCAGATTTCTCTCTCCCTCTAGATTTTGTGTTTGTTTGCTAGGAAAATGCATGTGATGCTCGATTTTCTATTTTAGAATTACAGCTTAGTAGCTAGTTGCGTTTGTAGGGAAGTTTGCTTTCCGTCTTTGAAGATTTGGCCTTAAATAAATATTGAAAATATATAAGAGATGCAATATTTTACTTTTTTTTTTTTTTTTTACATTTGATTTATGATAAATGAGTAATTAGTAGAATTTGTGATAATTTTATTTATGGTATCCTAGATCGTTAAACACCGTTTTAAATAAGCTTTAGTTAAGAAAATAGCAAGGAACAACATGGTTACTATTTCTAGAATAAGATCACTTGTTTGTATTGGGCCTTGAAGATTACTTTAAATTCAAAGAGTAAAATTGATTTCTTTTTCGGAAGCTGATTTTGATTTCATCATGGGCTTATGCAAAATGAATCCTTGAATTTCTTTCTTTTCTTGGAGAAATCACATCATGTCATTTATGGAAAATCTTCAATTTATATGAAATTCCTACCAGTTCAGTTCATTATACAAAAAAAAAGAAAAAAGTGCATGCATTTCTTTTTCATGAATTACAGGCTTTTGGATATTGGTGTTGTGGGTGGTTTTTCATTTTTATTTTTACTGTTCCCCACACTCTAAGTTCTGATAAGTCAATTGTTTTATGTGATAGTTAATTTGCTTGAACCTGGCTTTCCAAAAACCGGAGGTTTCTATAAATCTGAGTTTGTTGAGAAAATTGACAAAAAAAAAAAAAATGTTGGTCAGTAAAATTCTTTCAAGAAAAATGGCTACTCATAAGATTTTTGGTGCTTTCCAAAATATTTCTATTATGAATACCCAAAAAATGTTGAACTTGCAACTTAACTAATTCTTATATGCTCACAAAATAATTTGATGTGATTTGTGTTGCAATAACAATTTTTGGTTAGTGAACTTGCAATCTGTGTTGCAGTAAATTTGCATGGATAAAAATATGACCCTATAACACATTTGAGTAGAGTCAATCGACCTTGTAATGAAAAAAGCTCACTAATTAATTTCATTCTGCAGGAAATCGCCCTTTAGTCATAGCACGTGGCGGGTTTTCAGGATTATTTCCTGATTCTAGCTCAGTTGCTTTCCAGTTTGCAATGCTTACAAGTTTGCCGGATGTTGTCCTATGGTGTGATGTGCAGTTAACTAAAGATGGTGTGGGGATTTGTGCCCCTGATCTCAGGCTTGACAATTCTACTAGCATTGCACGAGTTATGCAAAATAAGGATAAGTTGTACCTAGTTAATGGAATTCCTACCCAAGGATGGTTCACAGTGGATTTCACTCTTAATGAATTGTCACTTGTATCCTGTGAGTTGGGCTAAGACTTCAACAACTTGCTTCATATGGTTATTGGTCATTTTTTGGTAGCCTGTTTATTTCTATACTTCTTGTAAAGTATTATTATTACATGAAGTGATCATTTGAAATATCCAGATTTTCTTATTGTTGATTGCTAAAAATTTGCATGAATCAAGTGAATCAGCTGCCATTTCCTTCTTTTCATTTTTTGTTGAAATTAGCTATGAAACAAAGGTGCGAGTCAAATTCAAGACCATACCCCTTTTTATTTGCATAAGAATAACACAAAAGTACAAGCTGTTTATTCTCCATTCTTATTATATATTGTTGTTGTTATAGTCCTTCTGTTTGTGAAGTTTGCTTGATGTATAAGTGATCGTTAGTAATGGTCAAGCATGAAAGACAGTTAATAACATCAGGTCATTTAGAGACACTGAGAGTTTTATTGCAGATAGGATACTTCAATCAAATATTTGAAGAAAAAACCAATGGGGGGTGTTTTGTTTTTGGATTTGGATATCTCATTGTTGATCTTCAGATTTTACTGTTAGGGACCTGCTCATTAGTCTCTGAAGGAGATTTTATCAAAGTTGATCTTCATGAGATTGACTTCGAAAATTTTCTTAGCATACCAGTCTGTGTGGATCAACTGTTTCTTAACCTCTCAATTCCTGCCTTGAACTTCTGATTCTGACATTGTTTTTCCTTGACAGTGACTCAGGGAATCTATTCTCGGAGTCCAAGCTTTGATGACAGTTATCCCATCCAAACTGTTGAGGATGTGGCTAACTTAAAACCACCAGGCTTATGGTTGAATATTCAGGTAGAGAAGCAATCTTACACCAGTACCTTCTATGAACTTATTAACATGAAGCCTTCTTTACTGCTGTTTCTGTTCTTCCCTTCCCTTTAATTCAGTGGAACGTGCACTACCATCTATTATTTCAACCAAATCTTTTTGTTCTGATACTTTTGCAGCATGATGCATTCTTCACACAGCGCAATTTGAGTATGAGAAACTACGTACTGTCTCTATCCAGAAGGGTTGTCATTAATCATCTCTCATCACCAGAAGCGGGTTTCTTGAGAAGTATTGTTAAGAGATTTAACCTAAATATAACAAAACTGGTCTTTCGGTTTCTGGAACCAAATGTCATCGAGCCATCAACAAATGAGACATATGGTTCTCTCTCAAAGAACTTTACTTTCATCAAGACATTTGCATCTGGAATTCTTATCCCTAAGTCATACATATGGCCTTTAGATGCAAGTAATTACTTACAACCTCAGACTTCTATCGTCTCGGATGCACACAAGGCAGGGCTAGAGGTTTTTGTATCAGATTTTTATAATGACGCCCAACTGAGTTACAATTACAGTTATGATCCTGTAACTGAGTATCTCAGTTTTGTTGACAATGGTGAATTCTCTGTTGATGGCGTGCTCTCTGACTTTCCAGTAACTCCTTCTGCGACTATTGGTAAGCTGTAATCCTTCTCTTTAAGCATCATGGATCTGAACAAACCGTGAACTATTGGTTCAATCTAGTGTTTTTCAACTTAAATAACTGGACATTTGGCAGTAATTTCTTTATGGGAGCAGTTGTTAGCTTGCCTTCCATCATTTAACTTTCAACTGTTGCTACTTCTAGCTTCTCATGTCAGAACATGCTTGATACTTGATTCCTTATCACTGCATGATTCAAATTTTGGTCGAACTTAAAAGGTTTAGTACTGTGACTGCTGTTATCATTGACTCATAGAACCATTGAGACAATTTCTCTTCTTATCCTAGCTGTAATCTTTCGGTTGGAGTTAAAGATTATAATGCTTAAGTTCTGTCTGGATATTTCTCCTAATCCGGAGAATAAATATTTTGAGATTCTGATTCTCCTTCTGTATTGCAGATTGTTTTTCTGGTCTGGGCAAGAATGCTACACCTCAAGGTGCAAAATTATTTTCTGATTCTTTTTATATGAGATTTAACTTCAAAGGATATTGCATTTTTTGAACATTAGTACTTACCTCTTCCGTCCTCCTTTTCTCATGGTTCAGTGAACCTTTCGGTCATCTCAAAAAATGGTGCAAGTGGAGACTACCCTGGCTGCACTGATTTGGCTTACCAGAATGCTATTTTAGATGGTGCTGATGTTATTGATTGTCCTGTTCAAATATCAAAAGACGGGATACCATTTTGCTTAGGCTCTATAAATCTTTATGATAGTACAACAGTTGCCCTATCAAGTTACAGCAATCGTTCACAGAATATTCCACAGATTAAGGCAGGCAGTGGGATATTCACCTTTAGCTTAACATGGAGTGAGATTCAGAACTTACGTCGTAAGTTCAAACTGGTTGGCTTTTACTGCTTTGCGTTTTCAATCTTCTGTTGCACCCCCTTCCCAATAAAACATGATTTTTTTTATAATTTTTTATTCTTTTAGTGTGGGAAAAAGTTTGGCCTATGAACAGACAATTACGTGGAGGAGCATTACTCAATCCTCACATTCTATTAAAATAGAATGCTCAGTACTGGATCACAAAGTTAAAATAATTTAGGACATTGAGGAAGAGAAATAAAGAGTGGCCAGCCAAAAAAACACATCCATCTAGGGCTCAAAGGAAATGATGTCTTGGTCGTGGGAGTCACAAGACAAGATCTCATAACCAGCTATTCCCACCACTTGAGATTTGAGAATAAATACATGAAAAGAATTACAGAGATTACAATTCTTGGAACAATACTAAACGCAAATGTCCTTTGCCTGGCACCATTCTTTGATTTTGCTCTCTTTACATTTTGAAAGGTAGAATTTTGTGAGAAAAGGAACAGAAATATTCCTCTGCTCTTTTTTTTTTTTTACTCCTGCCCAACTCTAAATTCTGCTTTGTAATCTAGTTGTTGTTTGAATTCCATTTTATGTTTCTTTGTGGATGTATGATTGTCCAAATGTTTTCATTGAAGATAATGATTTTGTATTGATCTTTTTCTTTTTTCATTGTAGCGGTGCTGTCCAATCCATATTCAAAATATGAGTTGTCACGGAATCCCAAATTCAGAAATGCAGGGAATTTTCTAACATTGTCTGATTTCTTAGCATTGGCAAAGAACACTAGCTCGCTTTCTGGTGTCTTGATTAGCATTGAGGTGGGTTTTTGCTAAGCTCACATTACTCGTACATGATCCTTTGTTTGAATCATCTGATTCCTGCTATAGCATTTGCTGCATATTTACTCTGAACTTGCATAAACTGCTTGCACTTAATATTCCTTTGATTGTTTGTGAAAATTTTACATTTTTCCTGTTGGATTTAAAGCATGTTATCAAAATCAAATTTATCATCACACTAAGCCTTATTAGTAAACAAAAGCAGTGCTTAATTGGTTAGTTCTGTCAGTGGAACATATTATCTCTTCTATGTTTCTTCCCCAACTTGGAAACCATTTCACACATGGTGTTAGTTTCCATGGTTGATGGAACTTAATGGACCATCATATTCAATGGTTGCTCATTTCAGATATCTCATCTGCTAGCAATATGCATTTTCATTTCTTTTGTAGCAATAAAGATGACATTGGTTCCTGTGGTTGCATTAACCGCATCCTTTGGCATAACTTCCTGCCATGCTTCTAGTCTCATGAGTGCTCACATGCTTAGTACAGACCTTTGAGCTATAATTGCACGCCTGGGGATTTCTCTCATTGAATAATAGAATAAGGTCTTCAACAGCAGCCAAAAATAAGAAGAATATGTGATTATTATTTTTGTCCACATTTCATGCAGCTCAATAGAAAAAATGAAGGTTGTTCCCACCCTGACTGATGTTGTTGTCTGTTCTGTTCATTTCAGAATGCAGCCTATCTTATACAGGAAGAGGGATTAGCCGTTACTGACAAAGTACTTGATGTCTTGAGCAAAGCTGGTTATGATGATCCAACTTCCAAGAAAGTTATGATTGAGTCCACCAACAGCTCAGTTCTAATGAAATTTAGGGACAAAAAAATTTATGAGCTTGTGTACCGGATTGAAGAAGATATTCAAGATGCTGAAGATGCAGCACTGAAGGACATCAAAGACTTTGCTAATTCTGTGGTCATCAGCAAGATCTCTGTCTTTCCTAAAAGTTCTTCATTCCTCACTGGTGTGACAAATGTTGTGCCAAAGCTGCAATCGCATGGGCTCTCAGTTTATGTGGAAACTTTCAGCAATGAGTTTGTATCTCAGGCATGGGACTTCTTCTCAGATTCAACAGTTGAAATTAACTCCTACGTCATGGGAGTCAACAACATCAGCGGTGTTATCACAGAATTCCCTCTGACTTCTGCCAGATACAAGAGTAAGTGACTGATGTTTCTAGTTTATATGCAACAATACAGAGTGAATCCTGGACGAAGTTGTATGTTCTGGACAAATTATTCCTTAGATGATCTTGTTCTCATGAAAATGTCAGTTTAATTTCATGCGGTGCTAGGCTGAGAAAAATAGGTTCGCATATTACATGTTATGTGTAGAAATCAGGTTAGGATCATACAATATGACTTGAGAGTATATTTAACAACCATTATTTGTGTTAGTCTCATTTCAGGTTTTAGGGAAATTCCATAATAAATTTATCCACCAGACATGTAGTGATATCTGTTTGCCATTTAGTAACACATTGCTCCATTTTATTGCAGGGAACCGATGCTTGGGCTATAATGTTTTACCTCCTTACATGAGCCCTGCTCAGCCTGGCGGTCTCATGCAGCTAATCCCACCTTTTGCCTTGCCCCCAGCTGAGCCTCCAAACCCAGTGTTAGCTCCATCTGATGTTGTGGAGGGACCCTTGCCCTCTCATACAGCAAGTCCCCCCAAAGTTCCAGGTGGTGGAGCTACAGCAGTACCACCAGGAGCTCCAAATGGGCTGCCCAAGATTGGTGCGTGCATCTTCCTGTCCAATTTGGCTATGCTCATCACCATTCTTCTGCTGCTTTAAAACTTTAACATGATCACTCTATTCAAGATCATTATGTGCTTTGTCATTTCCAATCTCTTTGGGGAAAGATGAAGCACCTTGGAGCTTTTTGTTGAACGACTGTTCAAAGCTAATCTTTTGTGTTCTTTCCCCTCTCATTTGGGTTTATTTATTGGACGGCTGTGAAGCTTTCTTTTTGATGTAGCATTGTAGGCATTTTCTTCCTTAAATCCCTACGTATTGTGAAAAAAAAAACAAATTCCTTAGAGGACACGGAAGATGTAATGGTGAATTGACTGCCTGTTTCATGGTTGTAAGATATTATTATTCTTTGATGGTAAAGTATATGATTTAATAAATAAAGAGTAATGTCAATCTATTTTTTCTCATTGAAATGTCTTATTTAATTATTTTCATTTGTTGATCTAATAAATAAAGTGATCATCGATTGATAATTAATTCTTTAATTAATATGCTATCAATTTTTCATTCTTTTTCCAACAAAGGAAAATTATAATTCGATACTTGATCAAAGAGTTCATAACTTGACTTCAATATGTTAAGAAAAAAAAAAAAAAGAGTAATGTAAAAACTAGAAACCGAAAAAAACACAGAAAAGAAAGCATGTAAATTATAATTACAAGAAATACTAAAAGGTGCGATGATTTCACTGTAACGTGCTCTTTCTAGTTCACCGTGGATTATATTTGCAGCTTTGCATGTGGGGTCCTTTTCTTTTGATTTATGGTCTTTTCTATTCGTATATTCTCGGGAATTCAAGGTTTTAGTCGGATTTTTAACTTGATTAGAGGCCAATAAAATTTGAATTTGTAGCGTAAATACACAATTAGAAGAGAAATAACCCAGCTAAAAAAAATGTAGCTCATTTGAAATTTAGGTGAATATTTTCACTTTTATTCACATATTCTCCATTAACTCCTCATTATTCCTTTCGTTTTAACATTTTATATTTTGATTCAAAACTATTTTTTTCATGCTTCAGTCATGGGGTTTGCAATAAGTGAGAAATCAAAGTAAAATAAGAGACATGAAAGAAAGTTACCGGTTACTAACATCTTGACAATAAAAAAATTGATTTTTACGTCAATAAGTTTTATTTGACGAGAAAAGCTTTATTAATGTGTTTCTTACCCTTTATCTTGTTAGAAAAAATAGATAAGATTTTTGAATTTTTTCTATATCCTGAATGATGTTTTGGTTTTTTGACAAATAAAGGGTTGAACCACCTTTCAACACTACAAATTGATTCCATTCACAAAGCAAAGAATTCATCAGGTTTAAAACTATCAAAACTAAAATTATGCGTGAACTAGTTGGTCGTTTGATGATACCAAATATTATTTAATGAGTTATAAATATCATAATTTTTAATTATATTATCTACTTTTTAAAATAGTGTTATTACATTTTAAATAATTATAAATCTTCAAGAGTTTAGAAGAAAAACTCTTGGTTATTGATAAGATGCACCACCAAAAAAAAATTCTTGAAGGTAATATTTTTTCAATTGATGAAAAAAAAAAAGTCTCTAACTTAGATTAGTTAATAATATAATACTCAAGATCGATGCGTGAGGTGTAGATGTGAGTTTACTGAACCACCGCCGACAATGCGACTATAACTGCTGATATGCAACATACTCTAGAAAGCACAGCGGATCTGCGACAGCGGATTTGCTATAACTCATCTGCGAAAATGAATATCATATATAATCACAGAAAACTCATATTCGCTCACCGATTGGAGTGGATTCGGGACATAATAGCAAAAGGGCATCAACCATTTGGAAAGAAATAAATGAGAGCTGGGAACTAGTGAAGCATGGAGCTAAATGGGTTATAGGCAACGGAAAACATGGCTGGTTCTGGCAAGATGCTTGGGTGACGGACAAGCCACTCAAATACAGTGCCAGCAGTCATATACATCCATCTAAAATGGACGGTGCAGTCTCTGATTAACGGGATGCGTAACGACGACAGAAACCTCTATCTTTCACCGTCAAGATAACAAAATTCAAAACACAAGTTGGATTAGGTAGTGTTTAACTTACGCAATTAGAATTTAAAAAAAACTATTTTAAATAAGTAATTTTATTAGTAATGTTAAAAATACAAACTGTTCAATTAAAATTGCTGTAAGAAAAATAAATTATTTTAGTTTTTTCATAATTAATGTTTGAAATATAATTATATTTAGGGTTCAATTTAAAAATATAAATTATTTTACTAATCAAATAATTTCTTCTTTATAATTAAATAAAAAAATAAAAATTAGCACAATAATAAACGGTTTAACATATCATTAATACACATTGCCTATTTTTAGACAAAAAAAACTCAATAACACGATAAATTATAAATTAGTCTCTTGGTTTTTATTTTAATTAAATTAAATATTTTTTTCTAATTCTAAAATTTAATTAATTATATAGCATTATATTTGTTTATATTTAAAATAAAAATAAACGTTTTAAAATTCGTATGTTAAGTATCAATAGAAAAGAAGAAGAAGAAGATAATTTAGTTTGCAATAAAAGCTAATAAACCAAACTTCTTGATGATATGTATAAAAAACATATAATTATTTTTTAAGGTCAACTAATAGTAAATACAATAATTTATTAAAAGGATAAACCTTCAAGGGTTATTTGACTCTAGTCAAAGAGAGTTATATATATTTTTAATGTAAATGTTGATGGCAGCATAATAATTGTGTAAAAAATGTTTATTAATTTGTAAAAACATTTTAAAATAATTTTTTTATTTTTTTATTAAAATCATTACAAATATTATCAATTTAATATTGTTTTTTAAATAATTATCTGTTTCCTCGAAACCTAGCGGCCCTCGTTGACAATCCATGTTAAAACATCGGTCAAGCACTTGCAATAACAAATAAGAACACTAAAAAAAGAGGAAAGAAAAGGCTCGATACATTAACAAATCTGTTAAAAGCCTGTCTGAAAAGGTTCCACACCTCCCATCCCTCTCTCTCTCTCCACAACCCAACTTGGCCGGAGTTTTGCTTAAGCTCCTCCAACAAGTCGCCGGCTAGAATTTCCGGCAATGTGTAACTTACGCTCGTTCTTCACTCCTCTACTAGCTGTGCTACTACTTCAGTCATTGGTGGTTGTTGTCTCTGCTCAGGGATCTGCTACTACCTGGCAAACACTCACCGGTCTGTCTTTGCTTTTCTCTCACTACCACGCACTCAGATTTCTCTCTCCCTCTACATTTTGTGTTTGTTTGCTAGGAAAATGCATGTGATGCTCGATTTTCTATTTTAGAATTACAGCTTACGAGCTAGTTGCATTTGTAGGGAAGTTTGCTTTCCGTCTTTGAAGATTTGGCCTTAAATAAATATTGAAAATATATAAGAGATGCAATATTTTACTCTTTTTTTTTTTTACATTTGATTTATGATAAATGAGTAATTAGTAGAATTTGTGATAATTTTATTTATAGTATCTTAGATCGTTAAACACCGTTTTAAATAAGCTTTAGTTAAGAAAATAGCAAGGAACAACATGGTTAGTATTTCTAGAATAAGATCACTTGTTTGTATTGGGCCTTGAAGATTACTTTAAATTCAAAGATTAAAATTGATTTCTTTTTCGAAAGCTGATTTTGATTTCATCATGGGCTTATGCAAAATGAATTCTTGAATTTCTTTCTTTTCTTGGAGAAATCACATCATGTCATTTATGGAAAACCTTCAATTTATATGAAATTCCTACCAGTTCAGTTCATTATACACACAAAAAAAAAGTGCATGCATTTCTTTTTCATGAATTACAGGCTTTTAGATATTGGTGTTGTGGGTGGTTTTTCATTTTTATTTTTACATTTCCCCACACTCTAAGTTCTGATAAGTCAATTGTTTTATGTGATAGTTAATTTGCTTGAACCTGGCTTTCCAAAAACCGGAGGTTTCTATAAATCTGAGTTTGTTGAGAAAATTGACACAAAAAAATGTTGGTCAACAAAATTCTTTCAAGAAAAATGGCTACTCATAAGATTCTTGGTGCTTTCCAAAATATTTCTATTATGAATACCCAAAAAATGTTGAACTTGCAACTTAACTAATTCTTATATGCTCACAAAATAATTTGATGTAATTTGTGTTGCAATAACAATTTTTGGTTAGTGAACTTGCAATCTGTGTTGCAGTAAATTTGCATGGATAAAAATATGACCCTATAACACATTTGAGTAGAGTCAATCGACCTTGTAATGAAAAAAGCTCACTAATTAATTTCATTCTGCAGGAAATCCCCCTTTAGTCATAGCACGTGGCGGGTTTTCAGGATTATTTCCTGATTCTAGCTCAGTTGCTTTCCAGTTTGCAACACTTACAAGTTTACCGGATGTTGTCCTATGGTGTGATGTGCAGTTAACTAAAGATGGTGTGGGGATTTGTGCCCCTGATCTCAGGCTTGACAATTCTACTAGCATTGCACAAGTTATGAAAAATAAGGATAAGTTGTACCTAGTTAATGGAATTCCTACCCGAGGATGGTTCACAGTGGATTTCACTCTCAATGAATTGTCACTTGTATTCTGTGAGTTCGGCTAAGATTTCAACAACTTGCTTCATATGGTTATTGGTCATTTTTTGGTAGCCTGTTTATTTCTATACTTCTTGTAAAGTATTATTATTACATGAAGTGATCATTTGAAATATCCAGATTTTCTTATTGTTGATTGCTAAAAATTTGCATGAATCAAGTGAATCAACTGCCATTTCCTTCTTTTCATTTTTTGTTGAAATTAGCAGTGAATTGCAAAGGTGGGAGTCAAACTCAAGACCTTACCCCTCTTATTTGCATAAGAATAACACAAAAATACAAGCTGTTTTTTCTCCATTCTTATTATTTATTATTGTTGTTATAGTCCTTCTGTTTGTAAAGTTTGCTTGATGTATAAGTGGTAGTTAGCAATGGTCAAGCATAAAAGACAGTTAATAACATCAGGTCATTTAGAGACACTGATAGTTTTATTGCAATCAAATATTTGAAGAAAAAACCAATGGGGGTTGTTTTGTTTTTGGATTTGGATATCCAATTCTTGATCTTCAGATTTTACTGATAGGGACCTGCTCATTAGTCTCCGAAGGAGGTTTTATCTAATTTGATCCTCATGAGATTGACTATGAAAATTTTCTTAGCATACCAGTCTGCGTGAATCAACAGTTTCTTAACTTCTCAGTTCCTACCTTGAACTTCTGATTCTGACATTTTTTTCCTTGACAGTGATTCAGGGGATCTATTCTCGGAGTGAAAGGTTTGATAACGGTTATGCCATCCAAACTGTTGAGGATGTGGCCAACTTAAAACCGCCAGGCTTATGGTTGAATATTCAGGTAGAGAAGCAATAGAATTTCTGTTTTATCTTACACCAGTACCTTCTATGAACTTATTAACATGAAGCCTTCTTTACTGCTGTTGCTATTCTTCTCTTCCCTTTAATTCAGTGGAACGTGCACTACCATCTATTCTTTCAACCAAATCGTTTTGTTTTGATACTTTCGCAGCATGATGCATTCTTCACACAGCACAATTTGAGTATGAGAAGCTATGTACTGTCTCTATCCAGAAGGGTTGTCATTAATCATCTCTCATCACCAGAAGTGGGTTTCTTGAGAAGTATTGCTAAGAGATTTAACCTAAATATAACAAAACTGGTCTTCCGGTTTCTGGAACCAAATGTCATCGAGCCATCAACAAATGAGACATATGATTCTCTCTCAAAGAACTTTACTTTCATCAAGACATTTGCATCTGGAATTCTTATCCCTAAGTCATACATATGGCCTTTAGATGCAAGTAATTACTTACAGCCTCATACTTCTATCGTCTTGGATGCACACAAGGCAGGGCTAGAGGTTTTTGTATCAGAATTTTATAATGATGTTCCACTGAGTTACAATTACAGTTATGATCCTGTAACTGAGTATCTCAAATTTGTTGATAATGGTGTCTTCTCTGTTGATGGCGTGCTCTCTGACTTTCCAGTAACTCCTTCTGCGGCTATTGGTAAGTTGTAATCCTTCTCTTTAAGCATCATGGATCTGAATAAACCGTGAACTATTGGTTCAATCTAGTGTTTTTCAACTTAAATAACTGGACATTCGGCAGTAATTTCTTTATGGGAGCAGTTGTTAGCTTGCCTACCATCATTTAACTTTCAACTGTTGCTACTTCTAGGTTCTCATGTCAGAACATGCTTGATACTTGATTCCTTATCACTGCATGATTCGAATTTTGGCCGAACTTAAAAGGTTTAGTACCGTGACTGCTGTTATCATTGACTCATAGAACCATTGAGACAATTTCTCTTCTTATCCTAGCTGTAATCTTTCGGTTGGAGTTAAAGATTATAATGCTTAAGTTCTGTCTGGATATTTCTCCTAATCCAGAGAATAAATATTTTGAGATTCTGATTTCTCCTTCTGTATTGCAGATTGTTTTTCTGGTCTAGGCAGGAATGCTACACCTCAAGGTGCAAAATTATTTTCTGATTCTTTTTATATGAGATTTAACTTCAAAGGATATTGCATTTTTTGAACATCAGTACTTACCTCTTCTGTCCTCCTTTTCTCATGGTTCAGTGAACCTTTCGGTCATCTCAAAAAATGGTGCAAGTGGAGACTACCCTGGCTGCACTGATTTGGCTTACCAGAAAGCTATTTTAGATGGTGCTGATGTTATTGATTGTCCTGTTCAAATATCAAAAGACGGGATACCATTTTGCTTAGGCTCTATAAATCTTTATGATAGTACAACAGTTGCCCAATCAAGTTACAGCAATCGTGCACAGAATATTCCACAGATTAAGGCAGGCAGTGGGATATTCACCTTTAGCTTAACATGGAGTGAGATTCAGAACTTACGTCGTAAGTTCAAACTGGTTGGCTTTTACTTCATTGCGTTTTCAATCTTCGGTTGCACCCCCTTCCCACTAAAACATGATTTTTTTTATAATTTTTTATGCTTTTATTGTGGGACAAAGTTTGGCCTATGAACAAACAGTTACATGGAGGGGCATTACTCAATCCTCACATTCTGTTAAAATAGAATACTCAGTACTGTCAAAGGAAATAATACTGAGAGAATGGTATGATGAAAGTGGCGAAGGAGTGGTGGATGTCAAAGCAGTGGGGGAGATGAGAAGGCCATTGGATTTGAAGGAATTGAAGGGTGATGAAGGGTTAAAGGGTTTTCAATTGTTTAGGCAACCTAGATTGTCAGTTGTGCCGGTTTCAAAGGAGGTTTGGGAGAGAGTTTGTGAGTTGGGAGGTGGGTTTGAAGGGGATGGAAAGGATGACAGTGGTGATGATGTTGATGAGTAGGAGCGGCATATGGTGGATTTTGGTTTATGTAATTAAGTCTTAGATGTGTGCTATGTTTAGTTTTTGTTGAAGTATGGTGCTAATGTTAAACTGCTTGTTCCTAGATATCAGTATCATCTAATTAGTCTTAGATGTTTAAGGCTCTTTTTGGGGAAAAAAGAAAGAAAGAAAAGCAAGCAGTGCCTGTTCGTTGCCATTCTCTCGACTTTTGGCATTGTATATGTAAGTGCATAATGTAAAGGTACTTTTGTTTTAATGTTTGGTGATTGCTTGCTTTGTAGGGGAATAAATAGGCAAAGAATCTGCTGGCATTAAATGTGTAGGTATTTCCTTTGACAAGTACTGGATCACAAAGTTAAAATAATTTAGGACATTGAGGAAGAGAAATAAAGAGTGGCCAGCCAAAAAAAACACATCCATCTAGGGCTGAAAGGAAATCATGTCTTGGTCGTGGGAGTCACAAGGCAAGATCTCATAACCAGCTATTCCCACCACTTGAGATTTGAGAATAAATACATGAAAAGAATTACAGAAATTACAATTCTTGGAACAATACTAAACGCAAATGTCCGTTGCCTGGCACCATTCTTTTGATTTTGCTCTCTTTACATTTTGAAAGGTAGAATTTTGTGAGAAAAGGAACAGAAATATTCCTCTGCTCTTTTTTTTTTTTTTTTGACTCCTGCCCAACTCTAAATTCTGCTTTGTAATCTAGTTGTTGTTTGAATTCCATTTTATATTTCTTTGTGGATGTATGATTGTCCAAATGTTTTCATAGAAGATAATGATTTTGTGTTGATCTTTTTCTTTTTTCATTGTAGCGGTGATGTCCAATCCATATTCAAAATATGAGTTGTCACGGAATCCCAAATTCAGAAATTCAGGGAACTTTCTAACATTGTCTGATTTCTTAGCATTGGCAAAGAACACTAGCTTGCTCTCTGGTGTCTTGATTAGCATTGAGGTGGGTTTTTGCTAAGCTCACATTACTCGTACATGATCCTTCGTTTGAATCATCTGATTCCTGCTATAGCATTTGCTGCATTTTTACTCTGAACTTGCATAAACTGCTTGAACTTAATATTCCTTTGATTGTTTGTGGAAATTTTACATTTTTCCTGTTGGATTTAAAGCATGTTATCAAAATCAAATTTATCATCACACTAAGCCTTATTAGTAAACAAAAGCAGTGCTTAATTGGTTAGTTCTGTCAGTGGAACATATTATCTCTTCTATGTTTCGTCCCCAACTTGGAAACCATTTCACACATGGTGTTAGTTTCCATGGTTGATGAAACTTAATGGACCATCATATTCAATGGTGCTCATATCAGATATCTCATCTGCTAGCAATCTGCATTTTCATTTCTTTAGTAGCAATAAAGATGACATTGGTTCCTGTGGTTGCATTAACCGCATCCTTTGGCGTAACTTCCTGCCATGCTTCTAGTCTCATTAGTAGCTCACATGCTTAGTACAGACCTTTGAGCTATAATTGCACGCCTGGGGATTTCTCTCATTGAATAATAGAATAAGGTCTTCAACAGCAGCCAAAAAAAGAAGAATATGTGATTATTAGTTTTGTCCACATTTCATGCAGCTCAATAGAAAAAAATGAAGGTTGTTCCCACCCTGACTGATGTTTGTTGTCTGTTCTGTTCATTTCAGAATGCAGCCTATCTTATACAGGAAGAGGGATTAGCTTTTACTGACAAAGTACTTGATGTCTTGAGCAAAGCTGGTTATGATGATCCAACTTCCAAGAAAGTTATGATTGAGTCCACCAGCAGCTCAGTTCTAATGAAATTTAGGGACAAAAAAATTTATGAGCTTGTGTACCGGATTGAAGAGGATATTCAAGATGCTGAAGATGCAGCACTGAAGGACATCAAAGACTTTGCTAATTCTGTGGTCATCAGCAAGATCTCTGTCTTTCCTGACAGTTCTTTATTCCTCACTGGTGTGACAAATGTTGTGCCAAAGCTGCAATCGCATGGGCTCTCAGTTTATGTGGAAACTTTCAGCAATGAGTTTGTATCTCAGGCATGGGACTTCTTCTCAGATTCAACAGTTGAAATTAACTCCTACGTCATGGTAGCCAACATCAGCGGTGTTATCACAGAATTCCCTCTGACTTCTGCCAGATACAAGAGTAAGTGACTGATGTTTCTAGTTTATATGCAACAATACAGAGTGAGTCCTGGACGAAGTTGTATGTTCTGGAAAAATTATTCCTTAGATGATCTTGTTCTCATGAAAATGTCAGTTTGATTTCATACTGTACTAGGCTGAGAAAAATAGATTCGCATATTACGAGTAGAAATCAGGTTAGGATCATACAATTTGACTTGAGAGTATAATTAACTGCCATTATTTGTGTTAGTCTCATTTCAGATTTTAGGGAAATTCCATAATAAATTTATCCACCAGACATGTAGTGATATCTGTTTGCTATTTAGTAACACATTGCTCCGTTTTATTGCAGGGAACCGATGCTTGGGCAAAGATTTACCTCCTTACATGAGCCCTGCTCAGCCTGGCGGTCTCATTCAGCTAATCTCACCTTTTGCCTTGCCCCCAGCTGAGCCTCCAAACCCAGTGTTAACTGCACCTGATGTTGTGGAGGGACCCTTGCCCTCTCATACAGCAAGTCCCCCAGTTCCAGGTGGTGGAGCTACAGCAGTACCACCAGGAGCTCCAAATGGGCTGCCCAAGATTGGTGCGTGCATCTTCCTGTCCAATTTGGCTATGCTCATCACCATTCTTCTGATGCTTTAAAACTTTAACATGATCACTCTATTCAAGATCATTATGTGCTTTGTCATTTCCAATCTCTTTGGGGAAAGATGAAGCACCTTGGAGCTTTTTGTTGAACGACTGTTCAAAGCTAATCTTTTGTGTTCTTTCCCCTCTCATTTGGGTTTATTTATTGGACGGCTGTGAAGCTTTCTTTTTGATGTAGCATTGTAGGCATTTTCTTCCTTAAATCCCTACGTTTTGTGAAAAAAAAACAAATTCCTTAGAGGACACGTAAGATGTAATGGTGAATTGACTGCCTGTTTCATGGTTGTAAGATATTAATTATTCTTTAATTAATATGCTATCAATTTTTCATTCTTTTTCCAACAAAGGAAAATTATAATTAGACACTTAATCTTGATCAAAGAGTTCGTAACTTGACTTCAATATGTTAAGGAACCAAAAAAAAGATTTGGATTCTCAGGAATTCAAGGTTTTAGTTGGATTTTTAAACTTGATTAGAGGCCAACAAAGTTTGAATTTGTAGTGTAAATACACAATTAAAAGAGGAATAACCAAGCTAAAAAAAAATGTGGCTAATTTTAAATTTGGATGAATAATTTCACTTTTATTCACATATTCTCCATTAACTCCTCATTTGATTCCTTTAGTTTTAACATTTGATTCCTTTAGTTTTAACATTTCATATTTTGATTCAAAACTATTTTTTTCATGTTTCAATCATAAAGTTTGTAATAAAAGAGAAATTAAAGAAAAATGAGGGACATGAAAGAAAGTTATCGACCAATACCATCTTGACAAGAAAAAAACTAATCTTTATACTAATAAATTCTATTTGACGAAAAGAGCTTCATTGAGGTGTTTCTTACATTTTATCTTGCTAGAAAAAATAGATAAGATTTCTGAATTTTTTCTATATCCTGAATGATGTTTTGGTTTTTTGATAAATAAATGGTTGAGTAGAGGTTATATATTGGTTTGTGGAGGTTTATAGGGTGTTTCTTTAGTATTTTCAAGTACAAAATGGGTTGAATTTTTTTTTTTTTGATCTAATAAGTAGGACTTGACTTTTTAGTCACATCAAGTTGCCTAAAGCCTCTTAGTAAATGACGTGTCGGTTACCACTATAGACACCACATTGTTCTCTTATTATTTTTTTTTAAAAAGAAGAAGATGGCAAAGCATGTGGACTTGGCCTCCTTTGTGATGGGCCAAGTGTGGTAGCCCACCCAAGTCCAATTGCACAACCTCTTTTTGTTAAGGCCATTGTGGTTTTTTTATTCTATTTTAATTAAATTTTGTTTAAATAAATTACTTAAAAATATATCAAGAATATCATTTTATTAAATATTATTCCATTTTTACTTGGTTTTCAACTAAGATTATAATGTTCTTTTTATAATATTAGTGAGTTTTATACACTCTTTCATGATTTTTTAAATAACTTTATTTATTGATTTTTCTCTGCATGTCTATTTTTATTATTGTATAATTAGATAAAAAATAAACTTTAAAAGTTTTATTGCGGAATCGCTCGAGCAATGTATTATTCTTATATTTTTTAATATATTCATGTCAAGATTATCAAAAAAAAATATTTTTTTATTAAAACTTGTCTTTATGATTTTGATAAGCTTTTTTTTTTAAAATAGAATAAATATTAACCTCACTAATAAGATGAAGGGGTTTTAATTGAAGAGATCTTTTTTTTTTTTTCGTTATTTCAAATCATTCAATTTTTTTTTTATATTTACTCTAATTGCTCTCTGTTTTTATCAAATAAAGCATATAGTGAAAAAAACTATATTTTTTTAGAGAAAAATATATTTATAAGAAAAGAAGGAATTATACATGCAAATTACTTTTTTTTCATTGAAATTGAAATTATTAATTTTCTTACAAGAAAAATTGACATATAATTAAATAAATAAAATTGATTAACTCCTCTTGGCACGAGATCAACTATCTTAATCTGTATCTATCTCTTGAATTTTCAATTTATTTTTTAACCAGCGTTAATGAATTTTTTTAACATTTATTTACACATATAATTCTTGATTTATTTGATTAAACTCATGTGTTAACTTTTTATTTAACAATTAATTTGTTTTTTTTAAGCTAAAAAACACACTTAAAACGCCTGAACATTTTCTTATGTTAAAAATTAAATTTTGATTCGACCCGAATTGAAGCACATGTAAGATGACTAGTAAAATATGTAAGGAAAAGAAATATGTTGTCATAGGTAAAAGAAAGCAATAAGTAGCATAAAATTATGAGTAAACTGTATAATAAATTATGTATATAAGACTAATCATTGTTTTAAGCTATGAGATGATATATTTATATTTTTATAGAGATAAAATCTCACATAAACATAAAATCTTAATCTTAAACAAACAATCTATAACATATAAAGATTGTACAATATTAATCGTAGCATAATTTGCACTTATTTACTTGCACATATTTTTCTGGCAGACATCTCTACAATAATATATGCTTATATCAATTTATAATATCCATAACTTAAGTTCTTTTTTATATAGGATTAATAAATCACTTAATGTGAAACTTAATCTTTTAGATGATTTTCGAGCTTAACCTTCTTTATTGGTTGATGTTTAATTTTATTTTTTTTCATTATTTTTCTTAAAAACTAACAATAAACTATATTGTTCTTAATCACATGATACATGAATGGTTTCATTTTTATATAACTAATGCATCCATATTTCTTTATTTAATATAAATGAAAGAATATTGATTTATCTTTTATATTTCCATCAATCATAAAATTAACCATGGATGACATGGAAAATCAAGAATTGTTTTTCCAAAATGTCCACCATATTTCATTGTCTAACATATTAGACATTTAAGAAATTTCAAAATAAAATGTTTTCTAGCTTTCTGACATGATATTACAATTACAATAACTATAATTTTGATTTATAGTTAATTTATCAATTCAATCAATTAACTTTCTATCATTTCATCTTCTTTAAAAAGCTCCCAATCCTTATTCGAAGAAACCAAAGATTTCTAAAAAAAGGATAAACCTTAACCTTACTTCTCTCTTTAAACACATAAATGACATCTTCAAGCTTTGCAAAATAAAACCCTTCTTTTATCACCCACTTCTAGCATTACATAGATTGTATCACTAATGTACACTGATCTATCATCAACATTTCCCTAAAAATACTTATTCAAGAATGTTTTTGGGCAATATTAAGAAGAAACTCTATAAGAAGAAGATAACTTGTTTGCCTTAGATATATAAAGAAAAGCTTCCACTTTAGAAAAATCAAGCGAACCTTAATATATAGAGACAATAAAACCACACTTTGATGAAGAATGAAAATGCTAATAGATCTTTGACGTAATCCAACTATATAGAGTTACCACTAAGCCTAGTAAGGATATGTGACAACTTTATCATTTTTTAGTCAAATCAAATAACATCTTTGTATTTAAGTATAGGGTGCAAATTATATTTCTATATGATTTGGCTTTGATAGGAGCCTATACTCAAGAGGTTAGCTTTGTGCATCCATATTTATAGGTCAATTTGAAGACTTATTAGTAAATACTACTAAATATAGTGTTATTTTTAAGAAGGAGAAGAAAGGAACCAAAATTTCCTTCTAAATAGAACATGTGACTTTTTTTTTTCCTTCTCTTTTGGGTATATAGATATTTAATTTTTTCCAGGTCTTATAAATTAAATAAGACCTAGTTAAATATAATGGTGACCTTGGCTAATGGTAGGACCATTTTCCTAAGACCTTTTATGTTAAATCATATATAATGGTATTAGAGGAATGCCAAGTGAGAGGTGAAGACCAACCACCCTATCATGATACAAGGAAACTTTTATTGAATTTTATGGTGGATTTAAGCATGGGAAACTATAAATTTCCATGAATTTAGTGTCGTGTAGTCGAATTTGGACTCCCTATTAATTTGTAGAGGACAAGTTTGATGATGATCCCTTTTCATAACTTTCCTTTCAAGAGATACCTAGATATTTTTCTATCCATGACAAGGAGTGACCGATCCATGGTCATTTTAGTGTTTATGAGAACATGCCCTAGATGGCTATTAATTCTTAAACGTCAAAGTATAAATTGTAAGGGAGAGGAGAACATTGTAGTGTGAAAAATTATTCTAACCTAAAAGGATCTACAATATAGTCTAATGATAGATTTATTATAAAGGAACAACTATTGTTCTTATGAGCCCTATAACCTTCATTTCGTGGCAAGACAAACAAAGTTTGTATATTTTGTTCCATTTCTAATGTACTATACCATTAATAGTTCTAATCTAGACAATAATTTTCAAAATTCTAAAGGAAGTGAAAAATAATAGTTAACAAAACATAGTTTTGGATTCTATAGTGTGAGAGACTTTATGCTAATCTTAGGAAATTAATTAAGGTTTTTCCTATTATACAAGAAAGCTATATATATGTCATCTTAAACCCTTCTTTAAAAAAAATGGCTAAGAAACTTTTATATGATGAAGAGCCTTTTACAAAAGATGGTAAGAGAAGGCCCAATAAAAATTTAGCCAGTAGATCAACTAGGAAATTGAGCATAAAAAACTTTTGGTGAGAAATCTTTATACTTTAGTTATTCATTATACCTTATTGGATAACTTGTCTTCTAATATATTTTCTTATTTTTTAGCATCATAATCTATGAGGGCTCCTTCTCTAAAGGTCTCAACCTACCAATTATATATAGCACATTATTGTTGAAAAAGAAAAAGATAATGCTTATAGGAAAAGCTGAACTTAATATATTATATATATATATGATTTGTCTATAGAGATTGTTGCTACCCAATTTTTGACCCATGTTTTAATAAATTTTCAAAAAAAAAAAAATAGCGAAAAACATTGAAAATCCAAAAAAATACGTTTTTAATACATTTGCATCGTTTTTATCATTTTTAGCATCGTCTCAAAAAGAATTTAAATTTTCAAAGATATTTGGAACGCGTTCAACTTTTAACGCGTTATTTTTAAAATCATTGATTTTCCACATTGAGTCGATGTTGATATTTGCTCGTTTTCAAAAATACAAAAAAATTAAGAAAATCAAATTTACAAAAAAGAAAGAAAAAGTTGAGGGACCAATTTTGAGATTCAAGCAACATTTTACCTATAAATACTGGTCTTCTCAACACACTTAGGAGGGAGGCAATTTAACAATTAAAGGGGGAACAAAAAGAGAAACCCTACAAAATTTTATCTTCTCTGCAGCCGCCCCCTGCTCCTTGAAGAAAAAAGACCTAAACCTAAAGGGGGAGGGGCGGCTGCCAAAGGGAGGGTCTGCCCCCCCTTCCCTTGAAAAAACGAGAGACCTCTCTCTGCCCCTTCACTCTCCCCTCTCGCCGCAGTGGCAGCAGCTCCCTCTCACAAAAACCAACCAAGGCAGCCCCTATTTTCTCCTTCTTACACGCTGGCCAGCCACCATACACCCTCTCAACCCCATCTTCCTCTCTACTGAACCGAGAGGCCTGCCCCCACCTTCCCTACAGAACAGAGCCCCTCCCGTTGCAAAAAAAACAGAGAGCCAGAAACCGTGGCTGCTCCTAGCTTTTGGATTTCCGTCTCCCAGCACCTGGCCGCCATTTCCATCTCCATCTCCCTGCTATTCCCTTCCACGCCGTCCACATCCGGCCACAGACCAGCCTCCAGCGAGCACCACAACAGCAGCAGCTCCACCCGACCGACCTCAGCAGTGGCAGTTTCTGCCCAGCGACAGACCCAACAGCCCATGCTCCTGAACCAGCTGCCAGATCGTGAACGCCCGGCCATCCCTGTTCTCTCCTTCATCTCCCCGCAGATCGGCCTCCACAGAAGCCAGCCTCCCTCTCAGCCACCGTTCCTCCCTCTAGTCCGTTCCCCTTCCTTACCGGCGACCTGAGACAGAGAAGAGATGAAGCAGAGAAACGGGACAGATCCAAGAGAAGAAACCAAAGCAGATCTAAAACCAAAAACCGAGAAGGAAAGGGGACAGCTTGTTGCGTTTGTGTTCTTTTTGCAGGTGACAGTGATTGGCACCACCGGCAGAGAAGAGGAGCAGTAGCTGGGCCGAACCCACCATTTTCCGGCATATCGTGGCGGCGCGTTGGAACACGCGCCGCCAGTGACGGTGGTGCGTTAAAACACGCGCCGCCAGCTGTTCCTGCCTCCAATTCCTGTGCAGAAGGGTTCCCTTGCAATTTCTATTTTAAATTATGTAATGTAATTTTTGTTTAGTGTTTAATTTTTTTATAATTTTGTAATGTGATGTATAAAAGAACAAAAAAAAAAAAGGTAAAGAAAAAGAAAAGAAAAAATACAGTGAAAGTGTATGTGTTTGTTTGTATTTTGTTTATGAATGATTTTTTGTATGATAAAATTGCAAGAATAAAGAAGAATTTAGATTTTGATTTGCTCACGGATAAAGAATTATGAACTTACATGTAAGTCGTATTTCTAAAATTCGATGAAAGAACAGAATTTTTAAAACTTCTTTAACACATCAAGTCCACGAAGCAGCTTACCTCAGGTAGGGTGCGTTAGGGGTGCTAATACCTTCCCTAACCACAATCAGTCCCTTACCCGCGAATCTCTGATAAGACTAGTACCCGGGTTTTCTAGTAGCCTTCATAAATTACTAGGTGGCGACTCCAACGAACCAATCAAATCAAACGACAATGAAAAATCGCCAGCCGACGCCGCGCGGATTTTTTGACGTGCGACAGAATGGCGACTCCACTGGGGACGGTATTGTTTTCGACATTATTGGACTAAGCTTTGTGTATTTGATGTGTTAATGTTTTTTGCATTTTTGTCTTGTTTTATTTTTGTTTTATTCATGCATTTTGTAGAATTGTCTCATGCATCACATATTTTAATTTTTTAAAGCACACACAAGCTTCAGGTTAGGTGGGGGACTAGCAGCTTACCTTACGACTTTTAGTCAAGGTTTAAGTTTGTGTAAACCCCAACTCTTTGTTGAGTGCTTAGACTGCTAGTGATTGGTATATGTGCCATACCACTATCTGCTGAGCCCCCATATTGCCTTTACGAGGGTGATCACTGGGACAACAAGAGACCCTTTTTAGAGACCAAGTAGTAAACTTACCCTTTGTCTCACGTGAAAAGATTAGAACCTGCCGTTAGGATGTATGCTTCGTAAATAGTTGTTTTGCATCAGGGCAAACCCTTCTTGAAGCATCTTGAACTCAGACTTGTGGGTGACCCAATGGCCGTCACTCAGAAAATTTTCATTGTAGAGTTTGGGCAAGAATCAAGATTCTTGTTTCATCATACAAGAGTTACGACCATATGTCACCCCTCGAAGGGCGAGTTCATCATATAGTTTACATGTTATACATTTATCATGCATGTACCATGAGGAAAAATAGGTTCCCTTGTCCGAGGTTTACTACACTGGATGGAAAAGGATGGATAATAAAGAAAGGGGTCAGAGAGAGGCACAGAGTCAAAAGAAAGCTGAGAGCATCAAAGGGGAAGTAGCTAGGCTCAGATCTGCCTGAACAAGTGTAGAGCATCAAATGGGAAGGGAATGTCTGCACAGTCTTCTGTGGGAACACCGCTCGTCCACGTCCCATTGAAGTTGCACCTCTCCTTTTCAGTCATGAACAACGACAACAATGCCTTCAGTCAGCGACTAATGACAACTTTTGTTCTTGGTTAGCCGCCCTGTTAATTGTTCATCGCCTCCACATCTTTCAATGGCACCAAATAATTGCTAGCCTTCTGTGCATGGTGCATTAGCCTTCTTTGACGTTACCCCAACTGTTAGCTCAATTCCAGTTCAGCGGCACAAGATGTAAAAAAAAAAACAAAAAAAAAACAAAAAAAACCCCGAAAAAAAAAACCTGAAAAAAAACCCATGATTAGACACTGAACTTCTACGTTGCAGAGCTCTCTCTGTAGAGATTTGTTTGTGGATCTGCTAGTGGGGAACGCAAGAGGGGATTTATTAGTTGCATATGCTATAAAAATCTCTTATCAGTTTCAGCACAAAGACACTGTGGTAGGTTGAAGAGCCAAACCTGGTCTGAAAAACATGAACAGACATCAAACTTCTATGTTGCAGAGCTCTCTCTGTAGAGATTTATTTGTGGATCTGCCAGTGGGGCATGCAAGAGGGGATGCAGTACTTCCACACACTACAAAACTTTGTCTCATCAGTTTCAGCATCGAAACACTGCAGTAGGCTGAAGAGTCAGACCTAGTCTGAAAACATGAGCAGTCATCGAACTTTGACGTGGCAGAGCTCTCTCCACAAAAAACCCGTTTGTGGCTCTGCAAGTTGGGAATGCAAGAGGTGATGTATTAGTGGCATATGCTATAAAAATCACTCATCAGTTTCAGCACAAAGACACTGTGGCAGGTTGAAGAGCCAGACCTGATCAGAAAAAACATGAGTAGACATCAAACTTCTATATGGCAGAGCTCTCTCTGCAGAAATCTGTTTGTGGCTCTGCAAGTGGGAAATCCAAGAAGAGATGCTGTAGTTTCTGATCATCTATAATTTTCTCCCACTAGTGTCAGCATTGAAATACATAAGTAGGGAGAAAAGACATGACTAGACTGAAATGCATGAAGAAAATTGAAACTTCAACAGAACAGAACTCCCTCTACATGTGTCTGTTTGTTGCACTGTCTGTGAGCAATCGAAGATGAGACAGAAGAGTTTGAGATTCATCAGTTTCTCTACCAATTGAGACAACGCGTGATCCCACACGTCGGCAGTGACAATGCTGCAAGTCTCTGGGTGCTGCCAAGATTACCTAGCTACTGGAAGGTTTCCAACAATTCTCATACAACCGCAACAACATTGGAAGATTGACATGATGTTGTGAGGATTGCCAAAAGAATTGAGCTAGCTGTCAAGATGGGAAAGATTGAAGGATCTGCCATGGATTCCAGAACTGTGAAGAGATGAATCAACAGAAGACTCTGACAGTGGGAAACCTTAATTATATGGTCGAGTCAAGTCTCGCTCAAGCATCAACTACTCCAATGTCTTTGCCAAAGATAGACATTCCTTTGCCATGTGGGTTTATTTACCAGCATCTGTCAGATTCCAGACTTTTTGCCTGACTCTGTTAAATCTCATGCAACCATTGTTTCCTATGTGATATAATCCAAACAAGAGATTTGAATATGATGGGGGGGATTTCAGGCCATTCAATTGAATAATTGCAAGAATCGAGTCTGCAAGTTGGTGAGCAAAAGACGAGAGGAATTGTGAAGGAGCTTGTCATTGATCATTTTGTTGCCAGAACATCCTCAGAATGACGAGTGATCAGAAATGCTTGGCCAAGCACAAATATTGCCAGAAAAGCTGATCCAAGAATGGTGTTGAATTGTCAATCATTTTTGTCATGAATTTTGCCATCTTGTATTTTGTTTTGGGGTCACATCTCATCCTTGAACGAAACATGTCTTTCCTTTGTCTTCCTGTTGTTATGAAATCATGAGATGTTTCTTTCAAATGGTATTTTGATAAAATATTTTTGACATGCAAAGTTTAATCCTGAAGACTAAAAGTGTTTTGATTACACAAATGACTCGATGCTTAAAAATGACATGAGGTGACCAAACAATTTTGAACTCATACCTCCTGACACTGAACCACACATCATATAGCTAAGTTTTAGCAGTATGCATAATGACATGTGGTGGATTCAGTAGTTATGGACTCGTGAATCATGACTCTTACAAGTCCCAACCCTTACACTGGACGAGGTCAAAATTTATCGGTTCTAACCGACCTTGCTTGAAATGAGAAAAGGCCATCTTTGTTATCCCTTCACTTTCTAAAGATTATATCCCTTGCAGTCCCATTTTGAGCCTGGTAAAATATTTTCTTTCAAAAAGAAACCTTGACTAGGATCACACCCCACACTGGGGGCAATGAGAGATATGTTATTAGGAAGGATGAAGACACTGATAGAATCAATGATAAAAGAAAGGCTTAGAATAAAAGCCCAATGATTGAGAAAGGGAGAACAAGAAAAGCCATAGATTGAGGGCCATCCAAGAAAACTTTGAGGAAGGTTATGTAAAAGCAAAAAAGTGGAAATGAAGGAGAATGCCTATCAATTCTAAGGGGCAAAAGAGGTTTCAATGGAAGAAAGACACAACAAATGTCAAAAGTCAACACCAAAAAAATCAAGTTTCATGTCTTTTGGTGTGTCTAGGATAAAGCCTTTAGTGTCTTCAAAACTTTTTAGATTCATTATTCATTAGAGAAAAAGTGGATTTGCATTTATAACTTATGTTAAGAGAATTCTGATCTTTGAAATTAACAAGGTCAAATGTCACTTCTCTACAATGACCACAAGAGAAAGAGAGTTGATGAATAGTTGATGTTGATCCTAGGTCTTTGAAACCCTCAAACACTTTTTGAGCTTGTGAAATCCCTTTCTTTCATAGCCATGAACCATAGCCTGCATTACATGCTTTTTAAAAGCCCTTTTTGATCAAGTAAGCAATCTGAACCGATAAATGGCGATCTCAAAACTCGAAGAGTTTTTTTTTTCCATAAGAGTCGTGGCTTCATGAATTAAGCTACTGGTTATTATGCATGCTGATAAAATTGGTGCTAAAAAAAGAAAACAATCTTTCTTGATGAATCCTCAAGTTTTGACTTTGAGTCTTTTGTTTTCCTTGAAATTAACAGAAGGTCACCTCATCACGATCATCAAAAGATATACCCAACATCAAAGATTAAAACTGATACAAAGAACTATGAAAAAAAAGTCATTTTAATCTTACAACGGGTCATTTCTGTTTTCAAAATACAAGACAGTCAAAAGATTACATTGAATAGCGTGTGTTGGGTCTTTGACCAAAGAAGCTTGATTTCGAAAAATACTTTCAAAAATTGACATCTCTTTGATTTCATTTCAACAAATTAGACTTGAATAGACATGATCTTTGAAGTATGAGATTTGATTCCAGAACAAGAAAGATTATCGAACAATGAAGAACATCGAGTGAGTCTGAGAAATATTTGACATGAAATGACATCAACTCTTCTCAATACTCCTTGAAATATTGAGACACTTTGGGGGCAATACGGTGGACCTTGAGAAGGAAAAACAAACAGTATTCAGATCAGCTGGGGGCAAAGAAAGATGATCAAATGATGAATCAGTGAACGAGCACACTCAGAGCAGTTAAGGGCAATGTTGTTCAAAGACAGTCAGTGATTTAGTGAACTTCAGCAACAATTGATGAGCAACGCTGCACTTGAAGGGCATTTTATTATCGTCAGCTAAAACATGGCTATGACTCCTAACATATGTTATCAGGTGAGTGCATTTGAATGAACATCGAAAGATGCACACCACCAAGACTGACTGTGGGACCATCTATTCTGAATCTCAAATGCGCACTTCACCGCATGAATATGGGTGATGAACATCATTGATGATGCCAACGCATTTCCTTTCATGATCTGATTTGACAAGCTGAGAGGAATCCATGGAGAAGAACATTGAGCTTACAACGATGAGCCTTTTACTGCAAGGTATTGAGATCCATGTTTGGATGACCTGACAGTTCCAAGAAGACTGGTGATAACATATACTTGAAGAGTATTGTTTCAATTGGAGGCAAGTTCATGACTGGTTGACCATCTTGATGGTTGTTGGCATAATGCACACAACCAATCAGAAGATAATTTTCAGAAGAATCCAAAAGAGAAAATCCTTCATGATGAATCAAGCAACACCACACTAAGGGGCAGAGTCAAGCTTGATAAACAGCGAGAGCAGTAATCGTCATGGACAACCTAGGATGGGCACTGCACTTACAGCTGAGTGGATGGCTAGCATATGAATAAGCTAATGCATCGAAAGAACAAAGAAAGCTTGGGAATGCAAACAAAGGCACCCTATGACGATGGATCATCAAAAGGGGGGGGACCTATATTTCACATCAGGTAAGGATGCATGCATGTCATCTAACCTCAAAGCATTGCACATTCTTGTGATTTGTTACAGAAAGATCCTCAATGAGGTCCAGCAAGATTGTGGACAAAGAAAGAATCATTGAGTTGATGATGACAAAGAATCGGTTTAGATCCTGGAACGAGAAGAGAATGAGATGAACCCTGCCAGTAGGAGAATCTCAAAGAAACGAGGAGATTAACCCCATCATCAAAAGGAGTCTTCAAGTCAACCTGCAACCAGAAAGCGCCAAGTTTGTCAGCCTTATCCTGCCAGGACTGCTCCAACCAAGTCTTTTTGCCAGGTAAGTCACATTCTATCTTTGGGTAGGTCACCCGTAACAATGAGACCATTTTTTTTGAAAAAAAAAACATCATTTTTCTGGGTAGGTCACCCATCACAATGAGACCACCATCTTTCCACCTGGGTAGGTCACCCATTACAATGAGACTACTTTTTACACACATTTTTTTAGTTCTAGTTTAATGAGGTCGCCAGATGGGATCTCATGTAGCTTTGGTTAAAGGGAATCGCCAGATGGGATTTCAGGTTGACCAAGTTACGCACTTTTTTAGTTTTGATTGGATGAGGTCGCCAGATGGGATCTCATGTAGCTTTGGTTAAAGGAAATCGCCAGATGGGATTTCAGGTTGACCGAGTTACACTTTTTTAGTTTTGACTGAATGAGGTCGCCAGATGGGATCTCATGTAGCTTTGGTTAAAGGAATCGCCAGATGGGATTTCAGGTTGACCGAGTTACACTTTTTAGTTTTGACTGAATGAGGTCGCCAGATGGGATCTCATGTAGCTTTGGTTAAAGGAAATCGCCAGATGGGATTTCAGGTTGACCGAGTTACACATTTTTTAGTTTTGATTTAATGAGGTCGCCAGATGGGATCTCATGTAGCTTTGGTTAAAGGGAATCGCCAGATGAGATTTCAGGTTGACCAAGTTACACACTTTTTTAGTTCCAGTTGAATGAGGTCGCCAGATGGGATCTCATGTAGCTTTGGTTAAAGGGAATCGCCAGATGGGATTTCAGGTTGACCGAGCTACCACACATTTTTTAGTTTTGGTTTAATGAGGTCGCCAGATGGGATCTCATGTAGCTTTGGTTAAAGGGAATCCCAGATGGGATTTCAGGTTGACCGAGCTACACACATTCTTTGGTTTGGAAAAGGAGATCGCCAGATGGGATCTCAAGATAACAAAAAGAGAGAGAGAAAGAAAGAAAGAAAAAGAGAAAGAGAGAAGGAAGAGAGAACAGAGAAAAAGAGCAAGGTCTTTAGATGAGTGGATATTGAGCAAGTTAAGCAGACGGAAAGATAAGTTTTTCTTTACAAAGCTTACTATGCAAAACATTGAGGAGTCTTGCTTCGTAAGCATTGTAAAGAGGGGGCATCTGTTGCTACCCAATTTTTGACCATGTTTTAATAAATTTTCAGAAAAAAATAAAAATAGCGAAAAACATTGAAAATCCAAAAAAATACGTTTTTAATACATTTGCATCGTTTTTATCATTTTTAGCATCGTCTCAAAAAGAATTTAAATTTTCAAAGATATTTGGAACGCGTTCAACTTTTAACGCGTTATTTTTAAAATCATTGATTTTCCACATTGAGTCGATGTTGATATTTGCTCGTTTTCAAAAATACAAAAAAATTAAGAAAATCAAATTTACAAAAAAAGAAAGAAAGTTGAGGGACCAATTTTGAGATTCAAGCAACATTTTACCTATAAATACTGGTCTTCTCAACACACTTAGGAGGGAGGCAATTTAACAATTAAAAGGGGAACAAAAAGAGAAACCCTACAAAATTTTATCTTCTCTGCAGCCGCCCCCTGCTCCTTGAAGAAAAAAGACCTAAACCTAAAAGGGGAGGGGCGGCTGCCAAAGGGAGGGTCTGCCCCCCCTTCCCTTGAAAAAACGAGAGACCTCTCTCTGCCCCTTCACTCTCCCCTCTCGCCGGCAGTGGCAGCAGCTCCCTCTCACAAAAACCAACCAAGGCAGCCCCTATTTTCTCCTTCTTACACGCTGGCCAGCCACCATACACCCCTCTCAACCCCATCTTCCTCTCTACTGAACCGAGAGGCCTGCCCCCACCTTCCCTACAGAACAGAGCCCCTCCCGTTGCAAAAAAAACAGAGAGCCAGAAACCGTGGCTGCTCCTAGCTTTCGGATTTCCATCTCCCAGCACCTGGCCGCCATTTCCATCTCCATCTCCCTGCTATTCCCTTCCACGCCGTCCACATCCGGCCACAGACCAGCCTCCAGCGAGCACCACAACAGCAGCAGCTCCACCCGACCGACCTCAGCAGTGGCAGTTTCTGCCCACGCGACAGACCCAACAGCCCATGCTCCTGAACCAGCTGCCAGATCGTGAACGCCCGGCCATCCCTGTTCTCTCCTTCATCTCCCCGCAGATCGGCCTCCACAGGAGCCAGCCTCCCTCTCAGCCACCGTTCCTCCCTCTAGTCCGTTCCCCTTCCTTACCGGCGACTTGAGACAGAGAAGAGATGAAGCAGAGAAACGGGACAGATCCAAGAGAAGAAACCAAAGCAGATCTAAAACCAAAAACCGAGAAGGAAAGGGGACAGCTTGTTGCGTTTGTGTTCTTTTTGCAGGTGACAGTGATTGGCACCACCGGCAGAGAAGAGGAGCAGTAGCTGGGCCGAACCCACCATTTTCCGGCATATCGTGGCGGCGCGTTGGAACACGCGCCGCCAGTGACGGTGGTGCGTTGAAACACGCGCCGCCAGCTGTTCCTGCCTCCAATTCCTGTGCAGAAGGGTTCCCTTGCAATTTCTATTTTAAATTATGTAATGTAATTTTTGTTTAGTGTTTAATTTTTTTATAATTTTGTAATGTGATGTATAAAAAGAACAAAAAAAAAAGGTAAAGAAAAAGAAAAGAAAAAATACAGTGAAAGTGTATGTGTTTGTTTGTATTTTGTTTATGAATGATTTTTTGTATGATAAAATTGCAAGAATAAAGAAGAATTTAAGATTTTGATTTGCTCACGGATAAAGAATTATGAACTTACATGTAAGTCGTATTTCTAAAATTCGATGAAAGAACAGAATTTTTAAAGCTTCTTTAACACATCAAGTCCACGAAGCAGCTTACCTCAGGTAGGGTGCGTTAGGGGTGCTAATACCTTCCCTAACCACAATCAGTCCCTTACCCGCGAATCTCTGATAAGACTAGTACCCAGGTTTTCTAGTAGCCTTCAATAAATTACTAGGTGGCGACTCCAACGAACCAATCAAATCAAACGACAATGAAAAATTGCCAGCCGACGCCGCACAGATTTTTTGACGTGCGACAGAGATTATAGAAACATAATGAATTATAAATGTTATGGAGATCATGAAGTGAATAAATAAGGAGGATCTTAGCAGAGAGATCCCAGCAGAGGATCTCTCAGTAAAGAGATCTCAGCAAGATCTCTGCATCTGCATCTGCATATCTCTATATCTCATCATCCCCCCTCAAGCTTAAGGCAGGGTTGGACTAAGACAGAGCTTGCCATGATTTGGAATAAATTTTGTAGCACAAAGGGATTTGGTAAAAATATCCGCAATTTAATCTGATTCTAGAATGTATTACCAAAGAGAGAACACCACTCGCAACCCATTCATAAACAGAGTGAACATCAATTTTGATGTGTTTTGTACGCTGATGGAACATTGGATTCTTAGCCATATGAATGGCATTAAGATTGTCACTATACAACATAGAAGGAGGGACACAATAGCCAATATTCTTGAGTAAATGCATAAACCACATAAGCTTACCTGTAGTTGAGGCTAAGACATGGTATTTAGCCTCGATTGTCGATCGAGACACAATAGCTTGTTTCTTAGCGCCTTAAGATATCAAATTATCGCCCAAAAAGATAACAAAATCAGTAGTGGAATGTTTGTCATCCCTGCAACTAGCCCAATCGACATCACAAAAACCACAAAGTATATGAATAGGGGTACAAACTTAGTGAAGACCAATATTGAGAGTATCCTCTTAACAACAATGAGGTGAATATTATGGGGTGCTTGCATGAATTAACAGACTTGATGAACAACATAGGAGATGTCGAGTCTGGTTAGAGTGAGATATTATAATGAGCCAACCAAACGATGATAAAGGAAAGGATTAACTAAGGGAGCACCATTAAAAGCAGACATAAAAGGCCCCGATGCTAGTGGAGTGCTTACAAGTTTGGTGCCATCAAGACCAAACTTTTAAAGAAGAGACAGTAAATACCTTGTATGAGTGACAGTGGACTCATCGTAAGCTATTTGAAGACCTAAAAGTAATGAATGTCACCACGATCTTTCACATAGAAGATGAAAGATAGGTGTGCAATAAACTTGTCTCTATGAAGAGGAACTTCCTATTAAAAGAATGTCATCAACATAAATGAGTAAAAGAAGAATGCATGATCCTTGAGTGTGATAGAATAAAGATTAATCATAGGGACATTATGTGAATCTCATTTGCTGGATATAAGTATTGAATTTTAGGTACTAGGCGTGAAAGGTTGCTTTAAACCTTATAAAGCTTTATGGAGATGATAAATATGATCTGGATGAGAGAAATCCTCAAAACCTGGGGTTGAGCCAAATATACTTGTTCGTATAGGTCACCATGAAGAAAGGCATTACTAACATCTAGTTGTCTGATAGACAAGCCTTGAGATAGCCTAATGGTAAAGATTAACTAAATAGTACTTGGTTTGATGACTGGACTAAAGGTTTCATCATAATCTAGGCTTCGTTGTTGTGTAAATCCACGAGTCACTAGTTGAGCTTTATACCTTTCAATAGAGCTATCAGATCGTGTTTTGATTTTGAACACCCATTTACTGTTGAGAACATTCATATTTGGTTGTCTAGGTTCCAAAGTCTAGGTGTTGTTAGTGTGAAGAGCATCCATTTTAGCTTGCATTGCTTGATGCCATTGCAGATGTTGAAGTACGTTAGCTCTTGTTGTTGAGTGATAAGGTTAACAACAAAACAAACAGGTATTGGATGTTGTGAAGAGAAGAATACCTTGGGTTTTAGCTTTCCTATTTGAGCCCGTGTAACCATATGATGATGTCGTTGTGGAGCAAGTATGGGAAAAGCCTCTGGTGCTAAAGTATTGAATTCTGGTGTAGTGAATGGAGGAATTGGAGATTGAGATACTGATACACTTTGAAAATTTTTTGCTGAAACATGATGTATTATTTTTTGAGCTGAGATAGTTGTTTTTTCAGTCATGGTCTTGAGCAGTCGAGGAAGTGCTCTGACTTTAAATAATTGAGAAACATGTGTGTCAGGTTTCTGCATGCATCTGTAGAGAAACTGAGATTCATTAAATTTCACATGACGAGATAGGTAGAGGCGACTTGTCTAAGGTTCAAGACAGAGATATCCTTTGTGATTATTTGAATAACCAAGAAATACACACCATGTGGATTTAAAGTCGAATTTTGATCAATCAAATTGTGCAAGTAATGGGTAGCAGGAACACCCAAAAACTCGTAGGGAATTATAAGCAGAAGCATAATCGAAAATAACTTCATGCGGTTAGTTGTAACCAAGAACTGAAGTAGGTAGATGATTTATTAGAAATACGGTAAAAAAAGTTGTTGTTCAGAATTGTATCAGAACATAAGCATGTGATAATAATGTTAATCCAGATTCCACAATATGCCATTGACGACGTTCAACCAATTCATTTTGTTCTGGTGTTTATGGACATAGGAATCTATTAATGATACCATTAGTTTTGAAAAGATTATGCAGGCTTTAATTAACAAACTCACCACCCCTATCACTTTGAGTTATTTTAACATAAACATCAAATTGTTTTTCCATTTGATTGAGGAATGTAAAAAATATTGTTGCTACGTCATATTTACGATTCATAAGAAAGAACCATATATATCAAGAATATTCATCAATAATGATTAAATAAAATTGATAGCCATCATAAGAAGAAACAAATACAGGACCCCATACATCTGTGTGAAGTGTATGTAAAAAAAAAGTAGCATAGGATTTACGAGATTCAAATGGTAACTTTGTTGACTTTCCCAAAATATAGCCTTTATAGAAAGCATTTTGTTTATTTATAGATGGTAAACATAACTTTATAAGAATCTGAGCTTGAGGATGGTCAAGTCGTGCATGCCACAAGTTGCTAGATACTTTATTGGCTAAAAAACTAACTAGAGATGTTGAAAGTTGTAGGTTGGTCGGATACAACCCATCCTTTATGGAACCCTTAAGGACTACCTACTTCACCTTTATGTCCTTAAAAACAAATCCTTATGGATAAAACAGAAAATAACAATTATTTTCTCTTGTAAATTAAGAAACAGATGGTAGTTTCTTCTTAATTGCAGGAACCACATAAACATCATTTAACTTCAGATTAGTGGTAAGAAAAATAATGTGTCCAGTGCTAGTGATAGGCAAGTCATGACCATTACCAACCATGACAGAATTGTTGCCAAGATAAGAGTTAATACCTTGAACTTCATTTGTGTTAGAGGTCATATGTTGGTTTGTACTAGTGTCAGAATACCAGATCTCTTCTGCAATTTCTCCAATTTTGATAGTAGCAAAAGCTTTGTATTGATCTTCATCAGAAGCAAAACATCTGTCTATTTTGTGATTAGGCCCCCCACATTGAAAACAAGTGATGACACCATATCCACGACCATCATGATGTGAGAATTGTTTCTAACAAGTTCCACATGAGCCTATATTAAAAGTGAGGGAATCGAGTCTTTTTATCTCGTGATGATGAAGTACTGCTTATGGAATTTCTTCTAGTGAAATTGTGATTATTGCAGCCTTGAGTGCTGGGGTTCACCCATGGCTTTGAGTTTTTTCAGCTACGATTTGTATAAAAAGCAATGTTGGAAGTAGTTGCTTGTGCTCCTTGAAGTTGAATTTCAAATTCATGGAGTTTGCCAATAACTCCTTCAAGAGATGGAAAAATATCTTTTGCATTCAATGTTGCTACTATAAGATCAAATTCAGATTTTAATCCTCGAAAAATGCAAATGATGAACTTATCGTCATCCATTGGTTTTCCTGCACTATAGAAAGACAAAGCCAAAGATTTTGCTTTGTGTAAATAATCTTTTAAAAAATAAGTACATTTATTCAAGGACTGTATCTCACCATTGATTTGTTGAATACGATCTTGAGTGTGAGTACCATAAAGAATCTTTAACACTTGTCATGCAATGGATAATGTAATACCATTTTCATCATGTACTCACTCATAGCCTTACAAATTGTAACATCATTTTTAGTTCTGGTAGGTTTATAAGGTCCATTCTCTATAGATAACTATAAATCATAATTAATGAATTGAAGATCTATAATCATCATAGCTTTTCAATAGGCATAGTCATTACCATCAAAGAAAGGTGGCCCAGAGGTTGATGATCCTTCATTTTGTACATTAAAATTAATGGTTACAATTCTACTTAAAGTCTAAGCAAACTTATATAAATGAGAGCCGAATTTTAATGCCAATTGTTGTTATAAGATTAAGGCAACAATAACACCTAAAAGGGTGAATTAGATGTTCTACTAATATTAATAAATATTGCAATTAATTCAAAAAAACAATTAAACACAATTAACCAACAATATAATTAAATTATGTAAAGTAAAAGGATAAGGAAGAGAGATTGCAAACTCGATTTTTAATGTGGTTCAACAAACTTACATCCACACCTCACGTATCAAGCGGCCTTGAGTATTATATTATTAACGAATCCAAGCCAGAGATTACAATGTCCTTGATGAATCCTTATTGAGCCCCTTTTTTTTTCTCACCACTTGAAGAAATATCAACTGCAAGATTTTTTTACCTTGGTGATGCATCTCACCAATGACCAAGAGTTTTTCTTCTAAACTCTTAAAGGTTTACAATTGTTTGAAATGTAACAACATTATTTCAAAGAGTAGATAATACAATTAAAAACTATGATGTCTATAACTCACTAAATAACATTTGGTATCACCAAACGATCAACTAGTTCACGCATAATTCTAGTTTTGATAGTTTTAAACCTGATGAATTCTTAAAACCATTTTATCAATCCTTTTAAAATGTATGCAAAGTGAAGTGTGTGAATTTATTTTTGTTAGTGTTATCAAGTAGGATATAAAAATTTATATATGAGCACTAAAATGAAAAATTCATTTTGCTTCCTTCTTGAACTTGATCCATGATTGTTGATGTATTCTTACATGTTTAAAGCTTATTCTCAATCAATCATATTATTAATACAATTTTGATATTATCATCATCATCAAAATATATATATAATCATAAATATATTACCTAAAGATCAATAAAAACAACCACCCATTTTCTCTTTGGCCGTTTATCCTTTAATTTTAGTTTTTGCTAATAATTTTAAAATAATTGACCATCAACTTGGTTAGAAAAGGATTCAGTAAAACAAAAAAAGATTAAAATGAAAAAAAAAGAACCACTTCTTTAATCAATAATGATTTGTACAAAGATAGATAATGCAGGTGTGTTCAGTAAATGATGTCTAGGCTTAGTTCTTTTTTTGATATATATATTCCATAAAAAAAACCCAAGAAAACCACAATATGTATAGACACAAAGAATTAGTAAATAAATATATATTTAAAAATTATAGATATAATTATTATAAAAAACAACGGGTCATTATTAAAAGAGTCATGTTAAAATGATAAGTCTATTTATTGACTCTAAATGTAAACTATTGCTGCCAATTGGTTCACCATCATCTTTTCCCAATATCTTCTATCGTTCGTGGATGTTTTATTTTTTCTCTTTGCGTGCTGACAAGTCACCTTCTCCTAAAATAGGAGAACCAATCATATCATGACAAGTGGACTGTTGCCAGATTGTTTGTGCTCATGACGTGGACGCCATTCTAGCTGTCTTCCAACCAGCACTTGTCACCTTTTACTCAGTGGCTCGAGCCATCCCGATTCCATCACTGAGTGGGCAGATAGGGATCTCTAGTCCAACTCAAGTGTTAATTTACCACATATTATCTGATATATTTGTTTTAGTAAGATTAATGGTCGGTGTCTCTGTCTATATATCTTATTGGCCGGAGTTTTGCTTAAGCTCCTCCAACAAGTCGCCGGCTAGATTTTCCGGCAATGTGTAACTTACGCTCGTTCTTCACTCCTCTACTAGCTGTACTACTACTTCAGTCATTGGTGGTTGTTGTCTCTGCTCAGGGATCTGCTAGTACCTGGAAAACACTCACCGGTCTGTCTTTGCTTTTCTCTCACTACCACGCACTCAGATTTCTCTCTCCCTCTACATTTTGTGTGTTTGTTTGCTAGGAAAATGCATGTGATGCTCGATTTTCTATTTTAGAATTACAGCTTAGGAGCTAGTTGCATTTGTAGGGAAGTTTGCTTTCCGTCTTTGAAGATTTGGCCTTAAATAATATTGAAATATATAAGAGATGCAATATTTTACTTTTTTTTTTTTACATTTGATTTATGATGAATGAGTAATTAGTAGAATTTGTGATAATTTTATTTATGGTATCTTAGATCGTTAAACACCGTTTTAAATAAGCTTTAGTTAAGAAAATAGCAAGGAACAACATGGTTACTATTTCTAGAATAAGATCACTTGTTTGTATTGGGCCTTGAAGATTACTTTAAATTCAAAGAGTAAAATTGATTTCTTTTTCGGAAGCTGATTTTGATTTCATCATGGGCTTATGCAAAATGAATCCTTGAATTTGTTTCTTTTCTTGGAGAAATCACATCATGTCATTTATGGAAAATCTTCAATTTATATGAAATTCCTACCAGTTCAGCTCATTATACACACAAAAAAAAAGTGCATGCATTTCTTTTTCATGAATTACAGGCTTTTGGATATTGGTGTTGTGGGTGGTTTTTCATTTTTATTTTTACATTTCCCCACACTCTAAGTTCTGATAAGCCAGTTGTTTATTGTGATAGTTAATTTGCTTGAACCTGGATTCCCAAAAACCGGAGGTTTCTATAAATCTGAGTTTGTTGAGAAAATTGACAAAAAAAAAAAAATGTTAGCCAATAAAATTCTTTCAAGAAAAATGGCTACTCATAAGATTCTTGGTGCTTTCCAAAATATTTCTATTATGAATACCCAAAAAATGTTGAACTTGCAACTTAACTATTTCTTATATGCTCACAAAATAATTTGATGTAATTTGTGTTGCAATAACAATTTTTGGTTAGTGAACTTGCAATCTGTGTTGCAGTAAATTTGCATGGATAAAAATATGACCCTATAACACATTAGAGTAGAGTCAATCGACCTTGTAATGAAAGAAGCTCACTAATTAATTTCATTCTGCAGGAAATCGCCCTTTAGTCATAGCACGTGGCGGGTTTTCAGGAGTATTTCCTGATTCTAGCTCAGTTGCTTTCTGGTTTGCAACGCTTACAAGTTTGCCGGATGTTGTCCTATGGTGTGATGTGCAGTTAACTAAAGATAGTGTGGGGATTTGTGCCCCTGATCTCAGGCTTGACAATTCTACTAGCATTGCACAAGATATGAAAAATAAGAATAAGTTGTACCTAGTTAATGGAATTCCTACCCGAGGATGGTTCACAGTGGATTTCACTCTCAATGAATTGTCACTTGTATCCTGTGAGTTGGGCTAAGACTTCAACAACTTGCTTCATATGGTTATTGGTCATTTTTTGGTAGCCTGTTTATTTCTATACTTCTTGTAAAGTATTATATTACATGAAGTGATCATTTGAAATATCCAGATTTTCTTATTGTTGAATGCTAAAAATTTGCATGAATCAAGTGAATCAACTGCCATTTCCTTCTTTCATTTTTTGTTGAAATTAGCAGTGAATTGCAAAGGTGGGACTCAAACTCAAGACCTTACCCCTCTTATTTGCATAAGAATAACACAAAAATACAAGCTTTTTATTCTCCATTCTTATTATTTATTATTGTTGTTATAGTCCTTCTGTTTGTAAAGTTTGCTTGATGTATAAGTGGTAGTTAGTAATGGTCAAGCATAAAAGACAGTTAAGAACATCAGGTCATTTAGAGACACTGATAGATTTATTGCAAATAGCATACTTCAATAAAATATTTGAAGAAAAAACCAATGGGGGTTGTTTTGTTTTTCATTTGGATATCCCATTGTTGATCTTCAGATTTTACTGATAGGGACCTGCTCATTAGTCTCTGAAGGAGACTTTATCTAATTTGATCTTCATGAGATTGACTATGAAAATTTTCTTAGCATACCAGTCTGTGTGGATCAACTGTTTCTTAACTTCTCAGCTCCTACCTTGAACTTCTGATTCTGACATTGTTTTTCCTTGACAGTGACTCAGGGAATCTATTCTCGGAGTGAAAGGTTTGATTACAGTTATCCCATCCAAACTGTTGAGGATGTGGCTTACTTAAAACCACCAGGCTTATGGTTGAATATTCAGGTAGAGAACAATATAATTTCTGTTTTATCTTACATCAGTACCTTCTATGAACTTATTAACATGAAGCCTTCTTTACTGCTGTTGCTATTCTTCCCTTCCCTTTAATTCAGTGGAAGGTGCACTACCATCTATTATTTCAACCAAATTGTTTTGTTGTGATACTTTTGCAGCATGATGCATTCTTCAAACAGCAAAATTTGAGTATGAGAAGCTATGTACTGTCTCTATCCAGAAGGGTTGTCATTAATCATCTCTCATCACCAGAAGTGGGTTTCTTGAGAAGTATTGTCAAGAGATTTAACCTAAATATAACAAAACTGGTCTTACGGTTTCTGGAACCAAATGTCATCGAGCCATCAACAAATGAGACATATGGTTCTCTCTCAAAGAACTTTACTTTCATCAAGACATTTGCATCTGGAATTCTTATCCCTAAGTCATACATATGGCCTTTAGATGCAAGTAATTACTTACAACCTCATACTTCTATGGTCTCGGATGCACACAAGGCAGGGCTAGAGGTTTTTGTATCAGAATTTTATAATGATGTTCCACTGAGTTACAATTACAGTTATGATCCTGTAACTGAGTATCTCTATTTTGTTGATAATGGTGTCTTCTCTGTTGATGGAGTGGTCTCTGACTTTCCAGTAACTCCTTCTGCGGCTATTGGTAAGCTGTAATCCTTCTCTTTAAGCATCACGGATCTGAACAAACCGTGAACTATTAGTTCAATCTAGTGTTTTTCAACTTAAATAACTGGACATTTGGCAGTAATTTCTTTATGGGAGCAGTTGTTAGCCTGCCTACCATCATTTAACTTTCAACTGTTGCTACTTCTAGCTTCTCATGTCAGAACATGCTTGATACTTGATTCCTTATCACTGCATGACTCAAATTTTGGTCGAACTTAAAAGGTTTAGTACTGTGACTGCTGTTATCATGACTCATAGAACCATTGAGACAATTTCTCTTCTTATCCTAGCTGTAATCTTTCGGTTGGAGTTAAAGATTATAATGCTTAAGTTCTGTCTGGATATTTCTCCTAATCCGAGAATAATATTTAGATTCTGATTTCTCCTTCTGTATTGCAGATTGTTTTTCTGGTCTAGGCAGGAATGCTACACTCAAGGTGCAAAATTATTTTCTGATTCTTTTTATAGAGATTTAACTTCAAAGGATATTGCATTTTTTGAACATCAGTACTTACCTCTTCCGTCCTCCTTTTCTCATGGTTCAGTGAACCTTTCGGTCCTCTCAAAAAATGGTGCAAGTGGAGACTACCCTGGCTGCACTGATTTGGCTTACCAGAAAGCTATTTTAGATGGTGCTGATGTTATTGATTGTCCTGTTCAAATATCAAAAGACGGGATACCATTTTGCTTAGGCTCTATAAATCTTTATAATAGTACAACAGTTGCCCAATCAAGTTACAGCAATCGTTCACAGAATATTCCACAGATTAATGCAGGCAGTGGGATATTCACCTTTAGCTTAACATGGAGTGAGATTCAGAACTTAAGTCGTAAGTTCAAACTGGTTGGCTTTTACTTCTTTGCTTTTTCAATCTGCTGTTGCAACCCCCCCTCCCAATAAAATATGATTTTTTTATAATTTTTATGGCCTATATTAACAAACAATTACATGGAGGGCGTTAGTCAATCCTCACATTCTGCTAAAATAGAATGATCAGTACTGGATCACAAAGTTAAAATAGTTTTGTACATTGAGGAAGACAAATAAAGAGTGGCCATCCAAAAAAACACATCCATCTAGGGCTCAAAGGAAATGATGTCTTGGTCGTGGGAGTCACAAGACAAGATCTCATAACCAGCTATTCCCACCACTTGAGATTTGAGAATAAATACAGGAAAAGAATTACAGAGATTACAATTCTTGTAACAATACTAAACGCAAATGTCCTTTGCCTGGCACCATTCTTTTGATTTTGCTCTCTTTACATTTTAAAAGGTAGAATTTTGTGAGAAAAGGAACAGAAATATTCCTCTGCTCTTTTTTTTTACTCCTGCCCAACTCTAAATTCTGCTTTGTAATCTAGTTGTTGTTGTTTGAATTCCATATTATGTTTATTTGTGGATGTATGATTGTCCAAATGTTTTCATTGAAGATAATGATTCTGTATTGATCTTTTCCTTTTTTCATTGTAGCGGTGATTTCCAATCCATATTCAAAATATGATTGTCACGGAATCCCAAATTCAGAAATTCAGGGAATTTTCTAACATTGTCTGATTTCTTAGCATTGGCAAAGAACACTAGCTCGCTTTCTGGTGTCTTGATTAGCATTGAGGTGGGTTTTTGCTAAGCTCACATTACTCGTACATGATCCTTCGTTTGAATCATCTGATTTGAACTTGCATAAACTGCTTGCATTTAATATTCCTTTGATTGTTTGTGAAATTTTACATTTTTCCTGTTGGATTTAAAGCATGTTATCAAAATCAAATTTATCATCACACTAAGCCTTATTAGTAAACAAAAGCAGTGCTTAATTTGTTAGTTCTGTCAGTGGAACATATTATCTCTTCTATGTTTCTTCCCCAACTTGGAAACCATTTCACACATGGTGTTAGTTTCCATGGTTGATGAAACTTAATGGACCATCATATTCAATGGTTGCTCATATCAGATATCTCATCTGCTAGCAATCTGCATTTTCATTTCTTTAGTAGCGATAAAGATGACATTGGTTCCTGTGGTTGCATTAACTGCATCCTTTGGCGTAACTTCCTGCCATGCTTCTAGTCTCATGAGTAGCTCACATGCTTAGTACAGACCTTTGAGCTACAATTGCACGCCTGAGGATTTCTCTCATAGAATAATAGAATAAGGTCTTCAACAGCAGCCAAAAAAAAGAAGAATATGTGATTATTATTTTTGTCCACATTGAAAAAATGAAGGTTGTTCCCACCCTGACTGATGTTGTTGTCTGTTCTGTTCATTTCAGAATGCAGCCTATCTTATACAGGAAGAGGGATTACCCGTTACTGACAAAGTACTTGATGTCTTGAGCAAAGCTGGTTATGATGATCCAACTGCCAAGAAAGTTATGATTGAGTCCACCAACAGCTCAGTTCTAATGAAATTTAGGGACAAAAAAAATTATGAGCTTGTGTACCGGATTGAAGAGGATATTCAAGATGCTGAAGATGCAGCACTGAAGGACATCAAAGACTTTGCTAATTCTGTGGTGATCAGCAAGATGTCTGTCTTTCGTGAAAGTTCTTTATTCCTCACTGGTGTCACAAATGTTGTGCCAAAGCTGCAATCGCATGGGCTCTCAGTTTATGTGGAAACTTTCAGCAATGAGTTTGTATCTCAGGCATGGGACTTCTTCTCAGATTCAACAGTTGAAATTAACTCCTATGTCATGGGAGCCAACATCAGCGGTGTTATCACAGAATTCCCTCTGACTTCTGCCAGATACAAGAGTAAGTGACTGACGTTTCTAGTTTAGATGCAACAATACAGAGTGAATCCTGGACGAAGTTGTATGTTCTGGACAAATTATTCCTTAGATGATCTTGTTCTCATGAAAATGTCAGTTTAATTTCATGCTGTACTAGGCTGAGAAAAATAGGTTCGCATATTACATGTAGAAATCAGGTTAGGATCATACAATATGACTTGAGAGTATATTTAACAACCATTATTTGTGTTAGTCTCATTTCAGATTTTAGGGAAATTCCATAATAAATTTATCCAGCAGACATGTTGTGATATCTGTTTGCTATTTAGTAACACATTGCTCCATTTTATTGCAGGGAACCGATGCTTGGGCAATGATATATTACCTTCTTACATGAGCCCTGCTCAGCCTGGCGATCTCATGCAGCTAATTTCACCTCTTGCCTTGCCCCCAGCTGAGCCTCCAAACCCAGTGTTAGCTCCATCTGATGTTGTGGAGGGACCCTTGCTCTCTCATATAGCAAGTCCCCCAGTTCCAGGTGGTGGAGCTACAGCAGTACCACCAGGAGCTCCAAATGGGCTGCCCAAGATTGGTGCGTGCATCTTCCTGTCCAATTTGGCTATGCTCATCACCATTCTTCTGCTGCTTTAAAACTTTAACATGATCACTCTATTCAAGATCATTATGTGCTTTGTCATTTCCAATCTCTTTGGTCAAAGATGAAGCACCTTGGAGCTCTTTGTTGAACGACTGTTCAAAGCTAATCTTTTGTGTTCTTTCCCCTCTCATTTGGGCTATTTATTGGACGGCTGTGAAGCTTTCTTTTTGATGTAGCATTGTAGGCATTTTCTTCCTTAAATCCCTACGTATTGTGAAAAAAAACAAATTCCTTAGAGGACACGTAAGATGTAATGGTGAATTGACTGCCTGTTTCATGGTTGTAAGATATTATTATTCTTTGATGGTAAAGTATATGAGTGGTATGGAAGAAACGTTCACGAATCAATTTTTTTTTTTTTTGGTAAAATCAAGAATAGATATATAATAAAAAGAAAAAATATAAGTAATGTGAGCAGAGCTTTAATTACATAGATTGTAGTTTAGGCATTAGTTTAATTACAAAAAAGAAATACCAGAAAACCTATAACCCTACTATTAAGCCAAGCAAAATAACCCCACACTAAATCAGAAATTAAGAAGACCAAGTCAAAATGCATTCATGATTCCTGTACAGATCAGCACTGGTATATCAAAAGGAAGAGTTGAGATTCCTGATCCAACCTGCAGCAAAGTAAAACAAGAGTCATAGGATATCTTTTCATATTGGCTTTTGTTCCTCAAATATCAAGTTGTTCCTAGCATTCCATATAGTTCAGACAAAGCTAATCAAATGTCTTAATTAATTATTTTTCTTTTAATTATTCTTATTGAAATGTCTTATTTAATTATTTTCATTTGTTGATCTGATAAATTAAGTGATTTGTTGATTCATAATTAATTCTTTAATTAATATGCTATCAATTTTTCATTCTTTTTCCAACAAAGAAAAATTACAATTAAAAACTTAATCTTGATCGAAGCTAATCAAATGAAATGTAGAGTTCATAACTTGACTAAAACACAGAGAAAAGAAAGCATGTAAATTATAATTACAAGAAATACTAAAAGATGTGATGATTTCGCTGTAACATGCTCCACTGCTCATCTCTTTATCTCTTTATAGTCCACCGTGGATTATATTAGTTTTTTTTGTCCTCCAACTTTTTTTATTGCAACTTTGCATGTGTCATTTATGGCTTTTTTTTTGTTTATGGCCTTTTCTATTTGTATATTCTTGAAAGTTCAAGGTTTCAGTCAGATTTTCAAACAGGTCGATTTAATGAGATAAAGTTTGAATTTGTAGCACAAAGATATAATTAAAAAAGAAATCACCTAGCGGTTGTAGGGCTTGTTTCCTTCCTCTGCACCCGGGTTCGAACCTCACTGTGCATGCCTGTAACTCCTACGGTGCCTTACATGCTCACTAGGTTTGCAGGATGTTCAGTGGGTCGTGGGATTAGTCGTGGTGCACGCAAGCTGTTCTGGACACCCACGTAAATAAAAAAAAGAAAAGAAATGACCAAGCTAAAAAAAATGGCTCATTTGAAATTTGGGTGAAGAATTTTATTTTTATTATTGCGATGTCACGGTCACACAAATTAATTATCCTATCTTAAATAAACAAGATAGAATAAAGTAAGTAAGAGATCGATCTCACGAGAAAGGTTTAATTCAAGTTTTTATGCTAGATGATATGAAATTAAAGGGGTTTTGAAGTTATATAGGTTATGCTATGGTAAACAAAATAAAACAATCAGGCTGAATTAAATAAATCTGAAACTTATCAAGAGAAAAACCTTGGTCTCAAGTAAATGTTTATCTATGAAAATCAAAACTGATCATTGAAACGATACGTCAATTTATATTCTGAATATTTATCTTTTCTTAATATTAGTTAATTAACCGATCTACAATGCAACTAACTCTAACTATTAAACAACCATAGTATCCACATTAGTAATTTAATTCAATAGTAGCCTTAAGAACTAGATATGATGATAAATCTAGATAACATAATTATCTGCAGTCTATGTTTGATTTGATTGAATGTTTTCTCTAAGATTAATAATATAGATCTACCATAATTATTAAACTTAGTTGCTTCATAAGTTTAGATATCACAACTCCAATTTTAATAGCAAACTTAGCAATAGATTGGTTAGAATAATAACTCAGAATCCGCTCTAACAATCAAACTAAATAATAATAGGAAATAATCATAGGAAAATAAATATACTCATCATATAAACTGAAAAAAAAAGGTAAAATAGATCTCATAGTTCTTGAAATCCGAAGGTTTCTATGTCCTTGCAACCAAGAAAAAGAACTTAGCCTTGCATATCTATCGAAAAACTAATGAAGAGAAAAGATGAATACATGATTTCGGGTATAAGAGGAAAAGGTGGAGTTTTTTTTTCTCTTTCTGGCCGCCCCTCCCTTCCTTTTTCTCTTTCTTTTTTATTTGATAGGAAACCCTAATCCCTACTTCCCTACAAAATAGTCCTTTTCTAAGTAGACAATTGTGAAAAAGAAAAAGATAATGCTCTCTTATTTATAAGTTGAAAAAAAGACCAAGGGTTAGTATTTTTATTGATAAATTCCTTTTTTCTTACTCCTCTAACATTTGCACTTAGCCATTGTCACTTTTGTTTCTCAGGTACTTGTTCCCAAAGCCATTCCTTTAACTACTCTTTCACAAGCTAAAGTTAGATCACCATCGTCATCTTTAAATGGATATCTAGAACTTGCAGTTACTCCCTATTGTTTATAAAGAGCCTATGAGAGTGTATTCATTAGCCACTGACTATGGCCATGCCAATTGTTACGAAAGGTATGAAAGTCTAGTTTCCAGCTCAACTAGAATCACATCAAAATTATATCTGTAGCTCCATTTATGACCACAAGAGTAATGAAAGGTCAAACTGTCCGAATCTAGTCTTCTTCTCCCAATCCTTGTGTAATGGTCTTGGTTCCACCAACAAGCCCCTTTTAAACATGAATAACATTAATCAAGACTTGCTCTTTATTATTACAAATCCATCTAAAGTCCACCTTAGCCCATGTCTCTTGATGAAGTCCATTGAAAGCTTCTTTGAACTTTTTAGTCCTAAGCCTAGTAACTAGACCAATTGGAACCTCCAATGGATCCTTTGATGGTTGCATCGATCAGTTATTTTTCTTAAAGTTTTCTTATATGGCTTAAATCCAGGTTTGGTTGGAAATAGATGTTCGACCAAGCTTTTATCTAGCCCAGGCATCTCATCTAAATCCCAAATGAAACAATCCTTATAAGTATAGAGTAACGATCAGTGTTTTAAAACCCAGACCAACCTGACAGGTTGGCCCAAGACCCGACTGACTCGAGGTTGGAACCGGGCCAGGTTGATGAAAAAACTAGTCAGGGATTTAGCCTGGCCAAACCCGGTTGACCCGGGTAAACCCAGATGAGACCCAACTGTTTATATATATAACATCACTGTTTTATCATTTTACTGTCAAACGGTTTGACAGTAAAATGATAACATGATGAAGACAAAAAACCTAATCTCTTCAATCTTGCCATATCAATTATGAAGAAGACTAGAGGAATTGAAGCTACACGAAAAAAACTTCAAGGCAAGCCATACTAGGTTTTGTCCCCGTCTCTCTTTTGGTTATTAAATCACAAATGGATCTTCATTGTGACTTTCTAGCTTTTGTGGATTATGGCTTTTCTGGTTAGTTCTCTATCTACATCTCCTTAGTTTTAGGCAAACTAGTCTTAATTAATTCTTTCACACTTCTCCAATCTTTGACACAACTTCTTTTGTGTCATTTGAAGTGGAAACAGAGAGATTTGGGATTCCTTCATCAGTTTTGGGCAAACTTTTTTTCTAGTGGAAACAGAGAGATCAATGATTAGGATTCCTTCTTTGACACGACTTTTTTTTTTTGGCAAACATTGAACATTGATAGTTTCTATTGATTATAGGAGTGGATTAAAAGGGGAAAAATGGAGTAAAGAGTGAAGGGGGGCGGGCAAGAGGTGTAAAAGATTTTGCTATGATTCAAGACAACTTCTGCAACTTATTAGAGATGTGTATGGTTTTAGAGATGTGCAGGAACAGTTTGCTCAAAGGTGATTTATTAAATATTTATAGCTTTAAATTATGTGAAAAAAAATATATTAAACCGTCTTTTAATCAAAGTGTTTGTGTTGCTATGTGGTTTTAACTCTAATTTAAGAGGAATGCTTGCTTTCCAGAACTAATCTAAATAGTTTATCTGACCCGTGACCCGATCATTGTACCGGGTCGGGTTTAAAAACTATGGTAACGATACCATATTTTTATGATGTTCTTATGAAAAATCCCCACTTTTATAGATTGGTCTGGGCTTGTCTTCAATCTCTAAGTTGATTTTTATCAATGGGTCTTGAACTCAACCTTTCTATTATCTATCTTTAGTGGTGTTGGAGAAAGAGTTGTTATATCAATTATAGTCGATTAACCATCTTCACTCAATTATAATGAACAAATTGTGTTCTAATGCCTAATATTTATCGTTGGCCTTTTTTAAGGCTTTTATATAGGTAAATAAGTTATTATGACTTATTTAATCTCATATTTCAAACTCTTGGCCATCATCTTTCACTTGTAAAGAATTTGGCCTTGTGAAGTCAACTATTAATTGCCTTATTCACACTGTTTTCTTGCTTATAATAAAGTTAATAAGATGACCTATGTGGTTGATTCCTATGAACTAGTCGAGACCAACATCACGACTATAGAGCCATGCATATGTCATTCATAAATTTATCATAAATGTTTGTCATCAACTTTAATGATATTAGTGGATCCATTAGGTAACCAGAACATTAAGACTTGATGTAGTGAGGATGACACTGAAAATATTACTTCCTAGTAGCTAATAGATATTAGCTTATGGGTATAATTATAGTACAATTATTTAATGATAATACTAAGACATTCTTTTATCTTTTAAGTTTTTTTAATTACATTATGTACTTTATTATTTGATAAAAACCCATATATTGATATATGTATGATATATGGTGTGATGCATATCTCAAAAACTATTGATAACAATATAAGATATACTTATTCATAGCTTGATGCAATCATAATATTCGATAGTTTTACTCACATTTACTTAGTATTTTGCCCATGTTTTATAAATAAAATACCTTGATATTTTTTATTTTATGTTTTGAAGGTAATTTTGGATGTAAGATTCAAAAGTAATTTGAAGATAAAATTCTGACCATTTTCCAACTCATGTTGAATATTAGTAGATTTGATATTCGATTGATGTTTTACGCAGAGCTTGAGCTGTAGAGATCAAAATGAATTGGCATTTGAAAGCTAACATCCATATCTTTCTATATATATATATATGGCAAAAAAAAAAAAGCATGGAAATCTCAGCCTTCAAAGACAAGTCTCGCATTCTGTCAATTTTACCTTCAGTCATTCTAATTTGAATATCTTGAGTTAGAGAAGTCTGTTTGATGAAAACTCAATTGTTATCGACTTTTTACTAAAAGACCCATCAACCTACCAAATTTCATCAGAAAAGGAGCTCATATGAGAGATATAATGTTTCTAAGACAACCCATAAATTTTGTCACTAGACAAGTTTTGTGAAGAAACAAGTTCAACTTACTTTCCAAGCATCCAAACCGAAATGACAATTATTTCTTTGCCTGGAAAAGGTCTTTATTTGGGCAAATTGACTTCACTAAGTTCAAAGTCAAAGTTTGAAGATTTTATGCAAGACTATTTTTCTTTCTTTATAGAAAAATAGTTATTATAATACTTAAATATAAATTATCTACTTTGGAAGGACTCCTATTTTTTTGAGGATACAAAAAGACTAGTCGGAGTGTGGGGAGTAGGGTTTTTGATCAAATAAAAAGAAAAAGAAAAGGTGGCGACTAGTAAGAAGAAAGAAACTCACTTTTTTTCTACACCCAAAATTATGTTTTTTTTTTAGTTTTTCCTGGTTGGAAGGATACAGAAGCCTTCAGATTTTAAAAATTATAAGATCTATTTTATCTTTTCTTTTTAGTTTATATGACGAGTATGAATGTTTTTCTATGCTTATTTCCTATGATTACGTAGTTAGATTGTTAGAACAGACTCTAAGTTATTATTCTAACCAATTTATTATTAAGTTTGCTATCAAAACTGGAGTTGTGATATTTAACTTGTGAAGCGACTATGTTTAATAATTATGACGGGTCTATATTGTTAATCTTATGAAAAACATTCAATTAAATCAAACATAGACTGCAGACAATTATGTTGTTTAGATTTATCAACCTATCTAGTTTTTAAGGTTGTCATTGAATTAAATTACTAGTGTAAATATTATAGTTGTTTAATGGCTAGAGTTAGTTACAGTTCTTTAATAAGACTAAGAATCCTAAGATAGACATTAGTTCTAAGGTAATTTTAAGTAAGATGTTGATTATACTTAAGAAAAGATAGAAATCACCTTTACCTATTACTTTCAAATGAAATGTTATCTTAGCCATATTTTTTTCTAAATTCATTTCATGTAGGCCATTAATTGTGTAAAACCTCTAGGCGAAAAATTATAAATTGACTAATTTCATGTAAAACAAAAAGCAAAAAAATTTGTAACTCTCAATCGGGTTATCAGAAAATTCTGAAAATTTATGTGGAGCCTTCTAATATGATTCCTTAGCTTAGGTTAAAATTTCAAAAGTTTTAGAGAAATTCAGAAATTTGACGAAAAATCACAATTTGACTAATTTTATATGTAATTTTAAATCCGACCATCAAATTGAGCTAAAATTTTATATGTAATTTTAAATCCGACCATCAGATTGAGCTAAAATTTTATAAGGAACCTTAAAATATATTGAATAAAATCTTGTTAAAATTTTAGGGTGAACGAAGCTTGGTAGTGCTATCAAAGAATAAGGACCGTCAAATGGAAGCAAAAAGACTCATTAAAGGTAAAATGGTAATTTTCCATTAAAAATAAAACAAGGCAGCCCCTTTTCTGTTATGAACTGCCGACTGGGCAGTAACAAATGTGAAAAGAAAAGAAAAGAAAATAAGAGAAGAACGTGAGAAGTTAAGAGAAAAACAAGAAAAAGTGAGAGAGAGCTTTGAAACTTGTAGGATTGAAAGACTTGGAACATTAAATTAAGAAAGAATCAAGTGAAAGAAGATATAAGAAAGGTGAGGAGGGCTGGCCACACTAGGAGGAGAAGAAAAGTTAGGAGAACTTAGATTGGTAGCATGAAAAGTTTAGATTTTTACTTGAATGAAGTGTTTTTGGGTTTATTTGAGTAAGTTATCAAACAATGACAATTAAATTTGATTTAATTTCTCATAATCTTGATTTTTTTAAATTAGGGTTCTTATGAGAATTTGGGGATTTTGAGAAAAAAAGTAAACATGATGGAATTGAGGTAGAATAGTATAGAAATAGTGAATGTAAGTAGTAATTAAGAAAGAAATTGAATAATTTTGAAGAAAAGAACTTGTAATGAAGGATGAGGAATTATAGGAATGAGGTTTTGATTGTTTTTATGTTTGAGAAATGATGTTCTTTATCTTATTTGAAGTGTTCAAAATATGAACAAGTGAAGAAACATCATAAGAATGTGAAAAGAAGGAATAAATAAATGGTAGGAAAAGTTCATGGGAGAATTCTTTAAGTGATTTAAAAGAAGAAGATTGATTAAAACTATATATTGAAAATAAGGTGACAAATGAATGAAAATTTTGGAGTAAACCCCAATTAAATAAAAGATATTACGTGCTTCAAATTTAGGCACGTAGGAGAAATGATAATGGATTAATAATGTAGTGCAATCTGATTGATTCAGGAGTTGTACCGGGAGTAGGGCATCAAGTAGGAGGAGTTGAGCCATCATGAGCAAACGGTAAGTGATTCATCACTTTTTTTTAAAATTCAAAGTTTCATTATTAGTTATGAGTTGTTTATGACATGTTGATATGGAAGAAGTAGATGAAGAAACTGTTGATATTATAATTGGGATGTCGGATAGTTAGTATGAATTACCGGTTAGTATAGAATTACCGATTGATATGAGATTACCGGTTGGTTAGTATGAATTATCGGTTAGTATGGGATTCCTAGTTAGTTAGTATGAATTACCGGTTGGTATGAGATTACTAGTTGGTTAGTATGAATTACCGGTTAGTATGGAATTACTGGTTGTATTGGCTATTGATAGAGAATAGTCAGATGTTGGGTAATTGTATGGAATTACCGGGTATATTGGCTATTGATAGAGAATAGCCGGATGTTGGGTAATTCATATGGAATTACCGGGTATATTGGCTATTGATAGAGAATAGCCGGATGTTGGGTAATTCGTATGGAATTACCGGTTATATTGGCTATTGATAGAGAATAGTTGGATGTTGGGTAATTCGTATGGAATTACCGGTTTGATTGTTGGCTATTGATAAAGAATAGCTGGATGTTAGGTAATTCGTATGGAATTATTGGTTTGATTGTTGGCTATTTAAGAGGGTAACTGGGTTTAAGGTAAAATTGTGAATTACCAAATTAAAAATTAAGCAATAAGTGTTGGTTACAAAAGTCCTATAAGTATAGGATTAATAAATTATGAATGGGTTATTAATGTTGATATATAGTAAATTGGTGATGAAAGATAATTTGATATATTTTGAAGACTTGTGAACATAATAGCTTTATCATCTTTAGTGTGTTATCTTCCTTATTTCTTATTAATGTTATGTATACAGGTTTTTCACGAAGTGATGCGGAGCGTTCAATATGAGCTTTGTGTTTTAATCTGTTTATTTTATGGGATGTAATATATTTGCTTTATATGTAATTTGTATTATATGTAGATTGCAATATATGTATCATGAAAATGTTTGCTTTTTGTACCTATACATTTAAAATATATGAGTAAGGAACTAATATTATTAAACTATTCAAAAAGAATATTTTGTAATTATAATCATGCATGTTTAAAAGATGGATGCATGTTAATGTAATAATTAGTTCAATATGAATCTTTTGAGTTTATAATTGTTTGTAGTTAATGTGTTATTTGTTGATGATATAAGGTTGAGAAAATACAATAGTATTTATTTGATGAGATAGGATATGATCCAGGATGGTTGGATCAAGGTGGAAGTTTTGAGTATTGTGATTGAATGAAGTCTAGTCGATAACTTGGTAACATTAAAAAACAAAGGAAACTCTGCCGAAATTTCAAAAAAAAATCCCATAATCTTAGACATACTATTCAATACTTGACATTAGTAAAGAAATGTTTGAGATTTCATGACATTATAATTTGAGGGTGTTACAAATTGCCAATTATTTTCTAAACTTATTCATAAGTTATTTATTGTTGATGGATGATTGTTGAGCTAACATCAGACCCTGGATCTAGAGTCTTGCAACTCAACTAATTTTCACATAAAGAGATGAAACCTACATTGATCCCTGATTTCAAGAAAATTCATCGATTCAATATTAAAGTTGTTTTACAGTTAACAATGTCGCAATATGCCTACATTGGTCCTTGAAAGGAGACATGTTGACTTAATTGTTCAAATCCAATCATAATCAAAACACAACACTAATTTGATGAAAGCTCAGTAATATTATTGTTTTTTTAAATAAATATTTACATGCACATGTATACATAAAAAGATGAAAATATAGTTTTACAAAATGAAACTAACTTTCCTATGAAGCCAATAGATATAAAATAAAAATGCATGAGTGAATAATAATCTATTTTCAAAAATGAATTTATATGTGTGCTTGCATACGTAGAAATGAGAAAGCAAAGTTTTACAAAATTAAGCTAACACAAATGCAAAGTCGATAAAAATAATATAACATGCATGGATGAATAGTGACATGCATGAATAGTGAAATATTCATTAGTTTGCATTTTGAACAGTAACCTACTTACAAAAATGGTTTTTTATATGCACATGCATATGTAAAAAGGCAAAAACACAATTGATGAATTGAAGCTAATGTGAAGCCTATAAAAATAAAATAAAAATACGTGGATGAATAGTAATCATGCATGAATAGTGTAATATTACATTGTTTTGCATCTTTGAATAGTAAAATTCTTCTTCACCCATAAGAAAAGAAAAAAGACCATGGTTTAGCGTAGGGGGTTCCATACAAGGCAGAGGTGCTAGGGTTGCTATTGGTGGTGGAGACTATTATGGTGTTTGTGATAGAGGGGTTTTTCTCGCTTGCTTTTGACAAGAAACTTGCTCTCTTTCTTTTTCCCTTTTTTTCTTCCCTCCTCCTTTTTTCTCCTCTCTTATTTATTGGCTCAAATAACCACCATTTTCTCTATATAAACTCCTTTTCTCCTTCTCTCTTTCTATTTTGGCAATTTCTTTATCCACCTTTAAGTTTTGTTCTTTCTTTTCTTTTTCGTTTATTTATAGAAAGGGAAGGGCTTCTAGAAGCTTTCTTAGGTGGATTGATCGACCCTTGGTCTATTGGAACAAATCCTAGTCTTTAATATCATTTGTCCCGTCATAAAAACCATAATTGAGTGACCTCCTTCACCATTTTTTTATAGCGATTTCAAATTTTTTTTAGTATTGAGAGGGGCAGTGGTGAAATAAATGATGACAAGGAAAAGAGTAAGGGCCTTTTGGTTGTGTCGGAGAGTGTGGATAGAAGGATAGAGTGCAATCATTTAAGCATGAGAGAGGTGACACGACCATAGAGTTGATGTCTTCTTCCAAGTGTAGGAGTGTCAAAATAATAAATAACACAGTAAGACCGGGGTCGAACCATAGGGAGATTAACTGTATAAACTATAAATAAAAAAATTAGATAATAATAGAAAAGGAGTTGAAGAGAGCTTTGAAATGTGATATTGATGTAAGGATTAAACAATGATAAAATAATTGTCAAGGTTAGAAGATCCACTAATGGTATTTCAAACAAGTATAGTATAAACTCTTTTTATTACTCAACTGGAAACCACACACAAAGAAGGTTCCAATCTGATTATAAATTGTTAACATGATTATATTAGTTATCTTATTCGAATAATGCTAATACTTGTAAATGTTGTCAGGTATTCGTGATTATAACTTATGTTAACAACAAATCAAGTTCCTTTTATAGCACAAGTGTTGGTTATACCATACGGTTAGGCTATGAAACTGACAAGTATTTGTTGTACCAAGGGTTATACAACATAAATCTAGATTAACCATTTAACAAATAAAGTATTAAAAGTGAACTAGATAACAAATACAAAACATGTTAGTATCAAACATTAAAGTCCATGTTGACTATATACTATACTTATTCTTACACCATTAGTGTAACCTTTTCACCTTGCTATAATAAACTTAACTAAACATAATGAAAGAGAGAAACATAAATAAACAAGATAAAAACATGAATAAGATATAAGTTAACTAAGTAAAGGAAATGAAATGAAAAGCATAAACAAGAGATTAATGAAAGCAAAACTTAAGCATTATAAAAATATAAAGAGAGAGAGTAAGAACATGATCTTGATCTGAAAATCAAGATGACTCAATGCATGGCAAATGCCTTCTTTTATAGGCCAAAATTTAGAACTTTTAATTTGATGACTAATTGTTGAGTGGTTTGACCACATCTTGACTTGATAACAATCCTTATCTTCTTGTCTGAACAAAACGTCATTGCTAACATCAGAATTTGAACAGATTATCTTCATGAAAGTTCTAGGAAATTGTCTCAGCTTTTTGAATCGGTGCATTTGGACTTCTAGAACTCGAGATATGGGCTAAACACTAAACAATGTCTAGGCTGCAGAATAGATTCAGACTTCTCTTTTGATGCTAAGATTTGGACTTCCAAATGACAGAATTGAGTATTGGACTCCTCATGAATGTTTTATGCCTATGTCTTAGCTTTCTAGCCATATAAACCAAACTAAAATCTAAGATCTATAACTCTAGATATGACCCAATGACTGAACAGTGTTCCAGTTTGGACTAAACCAACATCTCTTTTCTAAGCTTAGCCCTCTCTTTGTCTTCTCAATTTTAGTAGTTGAACTCATCAATCAATTATTTGATTTATGTGATAGGCCTGTATTTAAAATGAGCATTTATCATAAATTAAAGCTATCTTATATTATCAGACTTGTTATTATAAAACATGTTTAAGTTAGGGAATTTATTGATACTTTAAGTACAATATGATGATATAAAGCCTTAATGAGAATGCACTTTTAAGTATTAATCACACCCCTCCAACCAGCTTATTACTAGTCCCTAATAATCAAAGCATTAAAATAGAAAAACAAATTGCAAGTTCCATAAAACAAGGCATTCATCATTCAACTTCTATTAATTTATCCAAGTAAACAAACTCTTATTAAATTTATATATCTGCTTCATACTTCTTAAACAAGATATGAATAAACCTTCTTTTTATGCTCAATATATCAACACATAGTTATGGGGCTTTTCTTGGGAGAAAATAAAATTTTGTTCTAATGTTTAAGGTTAACTTTCTTGGGTTGAGATTATTATCCTTTTTTTCCTTTTTTTTCTTTTTTAATATATATACAGATAACACAATGCATCTTTAACCCATGTAACGAGCTTTCGGCTAATGACTCCCAGACCAGTTGGTCTTAGGGCATTAGGTGTTAAGACACCCCTACGAGCTTAGTAACTCGGGTTGTAGATACTAATATATAGATAGTGCAATGTTTGATTCCCTTAAGCTTTTCTCCTTAACCCATGTAACAAGCTTTGGGCCAATAGCTCCCAAGTTAGTTGACTGTAGAGTATTAGGTGTTAAAACACCCTTTTAGGCTTAATTGCTTAGGTTAGGGAGGCTACGAAACCAAACTTATCTATGTTTTTATTATCATAAATATTATCAATTTGTTTTTTTTTTTTTTTTTTGTAAATTATATGCTATCCCTTTCCTTTAGTTGTTACCTTTAACAAAAGAACATAATTAATGTAATAATCCAATGTGCAACCCACAATCATATGTTAAAGTGTGTGTGTGTGAAAATGAAGGTTTAAGAATACTTGTTAAATGAGTATATGAGCATAATCAAGTGATAATAATACGAGAGGTTGTAAATCTAAATATTTCATGAGAAGTGTGTGATAGACCTTGTTATGAATATTGCAAATAACCATTGAAAAATATTTACCAAGATGCGTCTCAAGAGTCAATAAAATTCCTCCTTACTTTATCATCTAATAACAGTTTTGTCAAATGGTTTTAATAATAGCAAAAACAGTTAGTAAGTTAGTTTTTTTTTTTAATGTCAACTACTACCCTCTCCCCCCAACCAAAACGAGATATTGTCCTCAATGTTCTATGGTAAAAAGATAGAGTATAGAAGACATCACCTGAAACAACGAACACTGACAAACCTGAAACACACTTAAACAAACAAAACAAAATAATATGATATTAATAAAACCAAAAGACACAAGGTTTCATAAACAAAGGCTCAAATCCAATTTAAGCTTTTTACAGCTTTCCTTAGTTGACCAATTTATGTGACTCATGAAGGGATTAATTACAGGGATGAAAGATTATAGTTGGTCAATCAATTGTTCATCAGTAGTAGTAGAGATTATGATTTGTCATGCCGAAGATGTTATAAATTCCTGTTCCACAGCTTGATCAATAAAAGACAACAAATTATCATAAAAATCATTAACATTTAACAAACCTATAGGTTTATGGTGAATGTGCAGTTGGACCCAAGAGGAAATAGAAAAGATCTCTTCCAATGTGCCCAGACCACTTGGTAAGGAAACGAAGGCGTCAACATGGTTAAACATTGCATTTAGTCGATCAAACATTGTAGAGACTTGTAGTTCCTCTCCAATTATTTTTCCAATTATAAAACTTTAGGGACGACCCCCAAAACTTGACTGCCTCCTAAAAATACAGCTATTGACACACCCCCATTAACCCAAGGTTGTCTCCCCCATACACTAAATGAATCTTTCTCTGAGCTAGTACCTGACCAAGATGATTTGCTGATTCTAAAAACTCTTTTTCTTTCCCAGGATTGGATCCACCAAAAACACAAATATTTCTTATGTGATGACTTGAGGAACTTGTCATTTCTACACACTTCTATAACTGTTGAATGTATGGATTGAGCAGAAATGAAGGGAAGGAAGAGAAGATTTTATAGATAAGAAATTGAAAATGCAATTATACCACCTATATGTAAGCCAACTGAAGTCTCACTCTCTCTCTCTCTCTCTCTCTCTTTTTATTTATCTATTTTATTTTATTTTTAAAAAAGCATGTGTGTGTACAGGTAGTTGTGATTGTGGCCCACATCTTCCTTTGGTTTTATGTCCAAAAACGGTTTAAACACCCTTTATGGGTCGGGGATAGGCTTCTCATTTAATTTTCTTAAAAACTGGCAAACAAGGTCTTTTTTAGTAAGATTTCCAAGACTATGTCGAGCATTTTTTTTAATGAAAATTGGGTTATAAATTATGAATTGCGTAATGCACATCTCCACCGGGATACGTCTCAAAAGTCAATAAAAGATTGTCTAAAGATTCCTTATGTTTTGAAATAAATCCTGACTTTTGATAATTTTCACAAGCTTTGCAGAACACATGTGTGTTTTTGAACTTGGTGGGCCAATAAAATCCATTTTGTAAGATTTTTACAGTTGTCTTTTTTATGAGAAATGACCTCTACATGCCTTAGAATAACATAATTTAATGACATTACTTACCTCATTGTCAGGAATGCATCTTTGAAATATTTGATCAAGACAATATTTGAATAAGTAAGGGTAATCCCAATAAAAGTTCTTCACTTCGTTCAAAAACTTTCTTTTATCTTGGGTACTCCAATGAGTTGGCAAATCTCTTGAAGAAAGAAAATTGATATGATTAGCAAACCAAGACATTAGACTAAGAGAAAGTAAGGATTCGTTAGGAAAGTAATCATTGATTGGTGGGATGTCAGATGTCGAATCTATTATCAATTTTGATGAATGATCTGCGACAACATTGTCAATGCCTTTCTTGTCCTTGATTTCTTCTTGAGAATAAATCATTTACAATTCTTCAGATTCATAAAACTCAGTTTTATTCAAGGTAAATTTAAATTGATCATAAACCAATTCTTCAATAAGATCTACTTCCTGTAAATAATTATCATCTCCAGGTTGCTTGCAAATATTGAAAATATCCATCTCCAATGTCATGTTTCCAAATGATAGCTTCATCAGTCCATTCTTACAATTAATCAATGCATTAGAAATTGCAAGAAACAAACATCCTAAAATAACAGGAAATGAATTACATGCTTCAACAAGTTATGTGTCCAAGATAATAAAATCCACAGGATAAATGAATTTATCAACTTGTACTAACACATCTTCAACTATTCCTCTAGGCAATTTTACAGATCTATCAGCAAGTAAGAGAGTTACAGAAGTTGGTTTTAACTCACCTAGATTGAGACTTTGAAAAACTAAATATGAAAGTAAATTCACACTAGCTCCAAGATCAAGTAAAGCTCTTTTAATTTTATGCTCTCCAATAAAGCAAGAAATTGTAGGACAACCAGGGTCTTTATATTTCAAAGCATTATTGTTCTGAAGAATGGCACTTATTTGTCCGGCTAAAAAGGCTTTCTTTTTCACATTCAGTTTTCTCTTCATAGTGCACAGATCTTTCAAAAATTTAGCATAAGAAGGTACCTATTTAATAGCATCCAACAAAGGTATATTAATCCTTACCTATTTGAAAGTTTCAAAGATTTCAGAGTTGTGATTGACTTTTCTTTGTTTGGTCATGGCATGAGGAAATGGAAATGCTAGTGGGGAATCAGTCTTTTCTTTGCAATGTTTAGATTCAACCCCTTTCTTACCCTCAGAGACTGACTCATCATCTTTCTCATAAGTTTTAAGAATTAGTTTTTCAATAACCTTACCATTGCGAAGAGTGATGACTGATTTGACTTGATCCATGTGTTGACTCCCAAAACTACTTGCATTTACATTGTACAATCTGCTCAAGCATGGGCTTATTCATGGAGGCATTCCCTAAAAGAAGGCAAAGTTAGACAATCATTTGTTGAATGTTTATTGGTTTCACAAATTTGACACACAATGTCTTGAACAGATTTTAATTGACCACTCTTTTTCAATTCTAGTGCCTCAATTTTTCTAGCTAAAGATGCAAACTTGGCTTGGAGGTCATGATCTTCCCTAAGGTTGTACATTCCTCCACTAGATGTATGAGGTTAAGTTTTACTTGGTTCCTCATAAGTACCTGTAGTGTCCTAATTTTGAGCATTTTCAACTAGCAAGTCTAGGTACTTCATTGCTTCATTAGGGTCTCTATCTTCAAAAGTTTCATTGCACATCAATTCCACCATTTGTCTATATTTAGGTGTTAACCCTTCATAAAAATATGAAACCAATCTTCATGTTTCAAAACCATGATGAGGGCAAGTATGAAGTAAATCTCGATACCTATCCCAACATTGGTAAAATGTTTCTCTTGGTTTTTAAGTGAAAATAATGATTTGTCTTTTGAAAGAGTTTGTTCTGTGAGACGGAAAAAACTTCTTTAAAAAGTGTTGTTGCATTTCATCCCAAGCACAAATGGATCCTGATTTCAAATTTTGTAGCCATGTTTTAGCCTTATCTTTTAATGAAAAAGAAAAAAGCTTTAATCTAATGGTGTTCATGTTATAATTTAAGTCATTATAGGTGTTACAGACCTCCTTAAATTCCCTTAAATGTAAGTATGGATTTTTCTAGATCTAAGCCATGAAAAGAAGGTAAAAGTTGAATAATGTCTGGCTTAAAATTAAAATGAGATGCATCGGGGGGGGACTATGCATGAGAGTACACTTGTTCTTGTGGGATTCATGTGGTCTCTAAGTGTTCTAACACGGTTATTTTCATTATTCTCATTATGAAGCGACTGGTTATCTTCTTCGACCATATTTTCAAAAAATTATGAGGATACCCTACAAAGTCTACCACTTAATGTACGTGACCAAACTCTCATGCACGGTAGGAAGAGAATAAAAGGAAGAAAAGAAAAGAAAAAAAGAAACAAAACAAAACAAAACAAAAGAAACAAAAGTTAGATAAAAGGAAAGAAAAGAAAAGACAATAAAGTAAAATATATAATTTATACCGTAATTTACCTCCACGGCAACGGCGTTAAAAACTTGACACGACCAAAGAGTTGATGTCTTCTCCTAAGTGTAGGAGTGTTGAAGTAATAAATAACTTGGTAAGACCGAGGTCGAACCACAGGAAGGTTAACTGTATAAACTACAAATAAAGAAATAGATAATAACAGAAAAGAAGTTGAAGAGAGCTTTAAGATGTGATATTGATGTAAGGATTAAACAAGGATAAAATAATTATCAAGGTTAGAGGATCCACTAATGGTATTTCAAACAAGTATAGTATAAATTCTTTTTATTACTCAACTGGAAACCACACACAAAGAAGGTTCCAATCGGATTATAAACTGTTAATATGATTAAATTAGTTATCTTATTCGAATAATGCTAATACTTGTAAATGTTGTTAGGTATTCGTGATTATAACTTATGTTAACAACAAATATAGTTCATTTCATAGCACAGATGTCGGTTATACCATACGGTTGGGCTATGAAAGTGACAAGTATTTGTTGTACCAAAGGTTATACAACATAAATCTAGATTAACCATTTAACAAACAAAGTATTAAAAGTGAACAAGATAACAAATACAAAACATGTTAGTATCAAACATTAAAGTCCATGTTAACTTTATACTATACTTATTCTTACATCATTAGTGTAACCTTTTCACCTTGACATAATAAACTTAACTAAACATAATGAAAGATATAAATATAAATAAACAAGGTAAGAACATGAATAAGATATAAGTTAACTAAGTAAAGGAAATGAAATGAAAAGCATAAACAAGAGATTAATGAAAGCAAAACTTAAGCATTACAAAAATATAAAGAGAGAGAGTAAGAACATGATCTTAATCTGAAAATCAAGATGCCTCAATACATGGCAAATGCCTCCTTTTATAGGCCAAAATTTGAAACTATTGATTTGATTACTAATTGTTGAGTGAGTGACCACATCTTGACTTGATAACAATCCTTATCTTCTTGTCTGAACAAAACGTCATTGCTAACGTCAGAATTTGAACAGATTGTCTTCATGAAAGTTCTAGGAAATTGTCTAAGCTTTTTGAATCGGTGCATTTGGACTTCTAGAACTCGAGATATGGGTTGAACACTAAACAGTGTCTGGGCTGCAGAATAGATTCAGACTTCTCTTTTGATGCTAAGATTTGGACTTCCAAATGGCAGAATTGAGTCTTGGACTCCCATGAATGTTTTAGGCCTATGTCTTAGCTTTCTAGCCATATAAACCAAACTGAAATCCAAGATCTACAGCTTCAGATATGACTCAATGACTGAACAGTGTTCCAGTTTGGACTGAATCAATATCTCTTTTCTAAGCTTAGCCCTCTTTGTCTTCTCAATTTCAGTAGTTGAACTCATCAATCAATCATTTGATTTATGTGATAGACCTGCATTTAAAATGAGTATTTACCATAAATTAAAGCTATCTTATATTATCAAATTTGTTATTATAAAACATGCTTAAGTTAGGGAATTTAATGATACTTTAAGTGTAATATGATGATATAAAGCCTTAATGAGAATGCATTTTTAAGTATTAATCAAGAGGGGTGGTGCAGCATAGAAAAAGAAAGAAGATAAGTTGGGCATGCACCAAAACAACATTTTTTTGGTGGATGCCTTTTTTTCCATGTAAAACAATGTCGTTTTGCTAATGTTTTTTTTTTTTTTGCACATGAAACGACATTGTTTTTTTTTTAGGAGGAATTTTTTAACGCAGGTCCTCAAAGTTTGCTGTCTTTTTCAGTTTAGTCCTTGCATTTTTATTTTTTATTTTCTTGGCCAATTGGACATTTTCTCATAATTTCTTTCAATTCAGTCCTTATTTGCATATTTTCACAGTCCTCTCATTTCTTCGCTTTCTCTAATTTAGTCCTTGGATTTGTAATTTTTTTTTTCCAATTGTAACCATTTTTCTCATAATTGCTTTCAATTTTACCCCTAATTGAATATCTTTTATTTTTTTCTTTATTATTTGATTGATTGTTACTTTTTTTTCCCTTGCTTTCCAAAAAAAAAATGCAACAATAAAAACCCTTGAAATATATTGTTCTTTTGCTGTTTTTACTGAGATTAGAGTAAAAGTGTGATTTTTGTTAAATATATTTTCTTTTGCAGTTTTTATGGACATGAATTTTTTTTAAAAAAAGGGGGTAAACATTGGGTTATTACAAAGATGAAGCATAAGATTAAATAAACCTAACGAGAGTAAATTACATAAATTAAGAAATAAAAGTTTAAGATAAATGAAAAAAATCACTTTTAAATCTACGTAAGAGTACATTTACAGATATACAACTGAGAGAAAAAATAAAATTACAGAAAGTTGCATTTAATGAGTTCAAAAAAATCGACAAAAGAGAACCACTTTCATTTCTCATCTAGAATAAAAAAATTCATCAAAGCATTTTTTTTCCTATACAAATAAAAAATAATATAAGGATAACAAAGGCGTTTGTTATGTATATATATCAATCTAAAAGCATTATTTCTTTTAGTTTTGAGTTGAGTTTTAATTTATATATTTTTTCATTAATTAACATAGATTTTAAATATTGTCTTAAAAATTTATATTTATATCATCAGTTGATACATATATTCAATATTTGATTAGTATTTATTGGAAGGGGTAATTACAAATCCTTAACTGAATTAATCTTATTCTTTAAAAGAATATAAGAATATCCAAGTAAAAAAAAATACATGCATATAAATATTTAATTATATACAATTAAATGATAAAAAAACATATTGTCGATGGGAGTTCGATAGGAAATCCAGGAAGAGCTGGATTTGGTGGCTTCATCAGGACTCCGAATGCTTCTTTTGTGTGTGGATTACAATTTTTGCGGCCAGTGGATGCAATCTTCTTCCTGAGCTTCTTCTGGCCATTAAACATGGTCTTCAAGGGAGAGGGGTTACAGATGTATTTTCTGCGATTTGTATTGGAAGATATTTTTAAAGGATGTTTATTTTTATGTTTTAAAAGTATATTTAAAAAAAATTATTTTTTTAAATAAATTTTTTAATATTTTCTGATTATTTTAATGTGCTGATATCAAAAATAATTTTTAAAAAATAAAAAATATATTATTTTAATATATTTTTAATTCAAAAATAATTACTCCTGTCAATATCAGTTATCACAATTACAAAGCAATTATTCACAATACTAGGGATTTGCTTGCTATGGAAATGAGCATTCAACATCCTTTTCTATGCTGATTTCATGGTTAATAGGATTTTTAGAAGTATAGTAATAATTATTTTTTAAAATATTTTTTATTTAAAAATATATCAAAATAATATTAGCATATTAAAACAATCTAAAATTATAAAATAAAATAAAACCAAATTTTTTAAAAAATTTTCATGGAAAGCTTTCAAACAGTGGAATGTAGCAGGGAATGACTTTGGTCTTAAGAGATGAGATGCTCCTCCTCAAGGCTTAAGTGAGTTTTAGGTTAGCGTACTTTTCTTTTTTATTCCTCTTGTACCAAAAAAAAAAAAATAAGACACGTATTAAAACAAAATTAAAAATAAACATTAAATTATAAGGATTATATAAATTTAAGAGCTCAAAATCGAGAAATAGTAAAAAATTGGTGTGATTTCCACATGAATAAACAAATAGCCAAAAACATCTAATCTATATTTTGGAGTTTTTTTTTTAAAAAAAGTAACATGTGATAAGAACAAATTTGACAACGTAGCGCAATTAAAAAAATAATTATGAAAATAACATACTTGATATATCTTAAAAATATCACAATCACATATATCATGTTATTTATAATAGTGTAATTCAATATGTTAGAAACAACAACGTCACAATATATATATATATATATATATATATATATATATATATATATATATATATATATATATATATATATATATTAGTTTGGATTCTAGTTCATTTAAGTTTCAATATTTAATTTATTATGTAACTTAATATTAATAATTATGATAATTATAAATAAGAAAATTATTTATAGTTAAGTTATTAATTATTAATTATAATAATTATCAATAAAATAGTTAGTTAGTTGAAGTGAATTTAAATCTTAATAGGTTTAATTAGAAGATTAGTTGTACACAATTTAAGTTTTAATATGATATCTTAACTTAATAGTTACGAATTTAATTTTGGAAATAAAATGACTTAAATAAATGTTTTATTTTTCTAGTTATTCTTGTAACTGTTCTACTTTTTCAAAAAAACATTTGTTACTTAAAAAACACTCCTACATTTTGCCAAGCGCATCACATGTCATCTCTTCATTGGCTCAGCCAGCTTTAAAACTCAAGTCAAGCTGAAGTCATGGTAATTAATATTTAATAAATCAACCTTCGTGGGCTCCTCCACAGCCTCCTCGTAGCTCAGGCGGAGTGCACGGTGCGTTACGTCAACTGCACTTCCATTTTGGTGGAACAGAGAAAATTCAACATAAAATCTAACACTCCTCCAGAGACCAGGCAGAGAGAGAGAGATGAACAAAACGCATTCAAAGCTGTTGAAGATCGTTATCTTTCTCTTCGCCCTCAACTCCCTCTCTCTTTGCCTCTACTTCTCCTCTCACCACCACAATTCTAACAACAAACAAGAGGAATACCACTCTACTTTAACGTCAAACAACCTTTCCCATACGGAAAACAACAGTAACAGTAACAGTAATAATGTCAATCTAAAAGCTTGGCCAATACTTCCTTCTTACCTTCCATGGACTCAAAACCCTAACAAAGTCACCGTCCGTTCATGCGAAGCTTACTTCGGAAACGGCTTTAGCCGCCGCATCGACGTGCTTTCGAGCGGCGGATGGTTCAGATGCTTGTACAGCGAGACATTAAGGAGCTCGATATGCGAGGGAGGAAGTGTACGGATGGTTCCGGAGAGGATTAAAATGTCGAGAGGAGGTGAGAGGATCGAGGAGGTAATTGGTAGAAGTGAGGAGGAGGAGTTGCCGGATTTCGAAAACGGTGCGTTTGAGATTCTTGGATCGACAGCGAGATCTAAATGGCTTGTTGATGAAGGTTTCTTAGATGCGTTTGTTCCTGATGGGAATGTAATGCGACACACCATGCGTGGGTTGATCCGATCGATTCGGGTTGTGGATAATAACAGCAAGGAGTTTCATTGCGATCTGGTAAATAATCTTCTTCTTCTTCTTTTTTATTTAGGGCACGAGATGTGGTGGAAGCGGATTGGAATGTTAATTGATTAAGTAATAAATGATCTATTTTGATCATTAATTTCGCTTATAGACTGACAGGAGTGGAAGGGAATTTAATGAAATATTTCATAAGAGGAAGACAAATTGTTACTAAATAGAGGTGATAATAAGTTTATGTAGATTAAATTATGCGGTATGCTTGTCTCTTATTGATGGTAATGGGTCTATCTGCTTGCAGTGGATTGAGGAGCCAACCCTTTTGGTCACCAGATTTGAGTATGCAAATCTTTTTCATACTATCACAGATTGGTACAGTGCATATGTTGCTTCGAGAGTCACCGACTTGCCTTATCGACCTCACTTGATTTTTGTGGATGGTCACTCTAGAGTATGTTATGCTCTCTGTTTTACTTTCATGATTTCTTGGCTCTTTTAAGATTATTGCATATGAGAGACTTCAATTAATTTTATGCTTAAATTGGTTTGTTTGGATTGTTTAGTATTGAATTTTATAGATCAGTGGAAGGGAGGACTGGAAGAGAGAGAGTTCTAGGTTTAGAGATGAATTACAGTGGAGTACTTCTCTATTAACTTGAAATGTTCTAATCAGTAATCAAATAATATCAACTCTTCTTCCTCAGGCATACATGGCATGTCTTTGATGGTGTGGAAGCGTTTAATCATCTTTCATAAATTTATGAAATGCTTAGTTAGTAGAACTCTGAGAAGTCAGTGTGCAATTGCTTTTGTTCTTGGAAAGATTGAATTCAGCATGAGAAGGTTGATTTTCAAAGCATGCTTGAACAACCCTAGCCATTATTTGAATTTACACCACCATTTATATCACAAGCTGCCCACTCACCCCAATATCCAGATTGCCTCAACACCCCCCTTCCCAAACAAACCCTGTGGTTTTGCTATTTCATTCTAAAAATAAGTTTATTATTCCATTCCAAACATGCAATTAGTGGATCCAATTCTTTTGAATGGAGTGATCAATAATCATGATTTCAGCAGGGGATACTCAAGCTGCCAAGAGTTTTTTTATCCCTTGCACTAGTCATCCTCTGCTTCGTGTTTCTCCGTCTGAAAATTTTCAAGTGCCCCATGGCCAGTCTTTTCAATCTTCTTGATGAGCTGGTCATCATGTTGTCTTTCTTGCTAGTGAAACATAATCAACTACAAGCAACAATTTCTCCTTATTTGAACGAAAATTGTAATGTGCAGTCACTTTGGACATTGTTTTTGCTCTGCTACTGTTCTGCGTAGTTGGGAAACATGACAGGGCTGGATGGTGGAAAAGTTTCACCTAACTGACCCAATGAAGGTCATGTTTAATTTACTTTTATGAGCTCACCACCCTTACAAATTTGTTCTGCTGTTCTTGATCTAATTTGCATAGAATACTGATACATGCTTATGTTACCTGACCTGCTGATGATGACAAATTTCAGACACCCTTGGAAGGAACTTGGAAAGCGTTGTTTTCAAGCGTTAGATATGCGAAGGACTTTAGTGGCTCAGTTTGTCTTCGGCATGCTGTTCTTGTCCCTTTGGGATATGAGACTGCACTCTTCAAGGGACTGACTGAAAAAATAAATTGTCAGGGAGCATCAGCGCATGATCTTTGGCAAAACCCTGATGACCAAAAAACTGCTCGATTGTCTGAGTTTGGAGAAATGATCAGGGCAGCTTTTGACTTCCCTGTCAGTAGACACAGAGCTGAAAGGCCATTTTCTGGGCATGATGTCCTCTTTGTCAGACGCGAAGATTATTTAGCCCATCCACGCCATGTTGGTAAAGTTGAATCAAGGCTTAGCAATGAACAAGAAGTTTTTGATTCATTGCAGACCTGGGTATCTAATCATTTGGAGTGCAAAGTGAATCTTATCAATGGATTGTTTGCACATATGTCTATGAAGGAGCAAGTCCGAGCCATTCAAGATGCTTCTGTTATCATTGGTGCTCATGGCGCAGGTCTCACTCACATAGTATCTGCAACACCAAAAACAATAATTCTGGAGATTATTAGTAGCTACTTTAGACGCCCACATTTTCAATTGATTGCTGAGTGGAAAGGGTTAGAGTATCATGCCATCAATCTTGATGGATCATATGCGCATCCATCAGTTGTCATAGACAGGTTTAGCAGGATAATGAAAAGTCTTGGATGTTGAAATTCTTTTGGATACGTGTGAAATTGATCGATACTCATGGCAGCAGGGAATGGGAAAGAAGTGACGCGAAACTTTATTGATCTTCAGGAGTCTGCTTTTTAATGCCACATCCTCTCTTGCTGATATTAATTTTTGCTATCAACTCTTTCTTCACAACATTGTAATTTGTGGCTGATTGAAGATACCATGCCAAGATTGTACTGTGTGAGTTTCTTGCGGTCTGTGGTCATCTCAGGAGCACCTTAAGCAGTGGTACAGGACAGACAACATAGATGCTAGTCGTCTATTGCCAGCCCCCAAAGTTTGATGGATGGCCATTGTTCAACTTCTTAGTCCGTACGAGGTGGATGTCTTGTGTTCTTTGGATATGGTACGTCATCCTGACACTGGTGATAATTATTCTTGTTAATGATATTTTGTATTAATAAATGGACTTACAAGCCAGGCCTCGTTTATTTTAGGAGATTAGCTCATGATTGCTCACACGTACGACACAACTACATGTTGGTCTTTAAATGAACTACTACTGTATGATACCACCAGTTTCTGTTCCCTCTCTCCTCCTATTTAAGGATAACCACTTAATTAATTTGTGTATTTTTTTCTTATTTTGCTCTGTCCACTCCTTTAACTTGTCAATTAAGTGCACGAACATGTATGTTTTTGTTAAATGGAATAATTATAAAAAACCCCATGTAGTTTGCTATGAATTTCATTTTTCTTTCTATACTTTCATAAATTACTTCGTATTCAATAATAATTTACATCTTGAACCTTTCATCATTTTAAAAATTTTTGTTTGACTCGATAGAAAATGTAATTTATAAAAGTATAGAAGGAAAGTGATTTTCAGATGAGATTTTCTGTAATTATCCATTGTTAAATTATAAAATGGAAAACTAAGAGGTATCAAAGTTGCCTTGTGAGATGAGAGATTTCACTATGGACTTACATAGTGAAAATTATTTTTTTGTTTTTGGATGCTTTAGGTTTTTTTTGTGTTGTGGCACCTTATTTTTTTTTCTTTTTAATTGGTTGTGATTTGTTTTTTTTTATGCATGCATAAGGGAATCTTGCAATGTCGAAGAAATGTTGATTCGCTCGACTAATAATTGGCTTAACAAAATAAAATTTAATTTTATTAATTTTAAAAAATTAAAGTTTAGAGATTGAATCTAAAGCTTAAATGAATGTTGAATCCCTGTGTTTTCTCTAAAATTAGGGATCCATTTGCACTATCAAAAGCAAAGTTCATGATCGGTTTGGAAAAATAAATTAAAAATTTGTTGATGATGAGAAAGTAAACTAGGATAGCTTGGTGGAGCACTACCATTAAAAATAGGGATAATAGAAGCATCACAAGGGTGGATGGCGTTTGCCTGGCGAGAAGCACATGTTTGTGATAATAAGTATGCCTCCTCGTGCGAAGAATGAGAAGAGGACCGGTGTGCGGTATCGATGGCGCCTAGTCATACATAATTTATAGTAGTAGTAGTAGTAGTGTTCGTGATTTTTATTCCGTGCTTGATTTGGTTGCTTTTCTGATTTGCCTGTCGCGCACCATTATATCTACTCCATGTTGTGTGCACTCACCGAAGTGGGGGGCTAGAAAAAAATATAAGCTTCTGAGGGGATTTTTTAAAATTCTTATTAAATGTGAAAATATATTTATTTTAAATTTTTTTCTATTAAAATAATTTATCTTATTAATGTATCTTTTATTTATCTTGATGAACATAATTTTTGTTTTAACTAGAATTATTGTTTAAAAAATTATTATTATTAAAGCAAGCTAACAAAAACTATTAAAATATTATGTCCATTTTTTATGTGTGATTGAAAGCTAAAACAAATTATAAATGTGATAAAATTACATTTAAAATCTATTTACAAGTTTTAAGAATAAAAAATTATTTGAATTGAATTTTCATAAATAATTTATTATTAGTATTATTATTTTCATATCGGATACATAGTAATTGAAAAATATATTAAAATTCAAATAAAAAAATTATAATAGTATTTAAGAATTATGTCAAAACTGAAGAGTAAGTGAATTTGTTTAGTTTTTTTCTGAGGGGCACAAAAAAATACAAAGGAGTCAAGCCTAATGCCTTGCTTTTATTATTATTATTATTATTAAGGAGGTACACTGACATGATCAAATAGTTGATGTTTTTTTTTAAGTGCAGTATTGTCAAAGTAATAAATAATTTAGCAACACCGAGATAAATCCAGAGGGAGGTTAAGAATACAAAACCACAAATAATAAAAGAAAAGGAGTTAAAGAGATCTAAAAGATATGATATTAAAGCAAATATTTAATAGAGATAAAATAATTGTTAACGTTAGAGAATTTACTAATGGTATTTTAAATAAGTATAGTTCAAACTATTTTTATTATTCAATTGGAAATCACACATAAAAGAGATTTTAATCGGATGATTTATCATTAATGATTCATTATAAGCTATTAACATTATCATATTAATTATCTTATTTGAGTAGCACCATAAGTCTTAATTCATGGAACTAACTTATTTCAACAAATCAAGATCCTTTTATAGTAGAGGTGTTGGTTCTCCATACGGTAGGCTATGAAAGAATAAAACATTTGTTGTGCTAAGGATTATACACCACGAATTAAGACTCAGAACTTAATAATAAGGGTATTAAAATTGATAAAGATAACAATTACAACACATATTAATATCAAAATTTCTTGAATTTAAACATTAAAGTCTATATTGAGTTTGTATTATACTTATCCTTGTACCATTAGTGTAACTTTTTCATCTTGACAAAAATAAATTTAACTAAATATAATTATTTGTGTGTGTTTACATGTATCTACCAGTAGATAAATGAGAGAGAAAGGGAATATTATGCAAAGAGAATTCAAGGCTAAACTTTGTTTTATTGATGTGATGAGGACTTATACATTTAAACATAGTATTTCTTTACATAATCATAATTTACAGGTCTAATTAGATCTTTTCCATTCATTGTTGTTAACACAAATGCTCCTCATAAGAAATCTTTCTTTACCATATAGCGACCCTCACAATTTAGAACCATTTGCTCTAGTCTTCACCCGGTAATGGCAGGATCTTTGAATTCTTTTAGTTGGACCTTTCTATCATATGCCTTAGCAATCATTTTCCAATACAATTGATGGTTTCAAATTATAGCTAACATGTTCTCACTGATCATGTTTAGTTGTTTATACAATATTTTAGCCTATTCAGATTTTTCTAACTTAAATCTCATTAGGAATCTCAGTGAAGGTATTTCTACCTATAAAGGCATCACCGCCTCCATCTTGTAAACTAGTGAGTAATATGTAGCTCATATTGATGTCCTTACCACAATACAGTATGCATAAATAGAAAAAGAAAGTATCGCATACCAGTCTTAGTATATGACCACCATCTTCTAGATGATTTTCTTGATGTTTTTGTTTATTGTCTCTATAACATTATTCATTTCAAACATGTATGGAGAGAAGTTAGCGTATGTTTGACTTTTCACTTCTCATATAATTCTATAATCACTTTCTTATTGAAAGTATGAGCATTATGTGTCACTATTATTTTAGGTGAGCTATACTAGCATTATGTGCCAACTCCATTTCTAAATCCATTTATTACGCAATTGAAGTACATCATCCACCATTCATTTTCTACTTCTGTTTCCACTATTATGACATTTTCATCTGGGAAATCAAAGTTTAAAAGTTTGTACTCATTAATGTCATTATTTACAAGGTGATCAGCAATTGCACTTTCTTTTACTACCTTTATCATCATATAGATGAAGTCACATAATATGCTAGTAACATTTGTCATCTTGCTATTTGGTTTGACATGTATGACTTTTTAAAGATGCCTTTAAGAGGATCTTTTTTAAGATCAACCAAGTTGTTTAATACAATATGTATTATCGAAGTTGTTTAGCGCTCCATACCAGACGACAGCATAGCTTATCTAGCTAACTTCACTAAAACTCATAATCAGTGAACTTTTTATTAAGGTAATAAATGGCTTGCTTTTTTCTTCTAAAATTATCATGTTGACCTAATACACAACTCATAGCCACTTCAGTCATGGTCAAATACAATATGAAGGTCTTCTAGGTATGGGTGGTACCAAAAAAGATGATTTTTGCAAATACTTCTTAATCTTGTCAAAAGCTTCGTGGTATTCTTCATCCTATATTCTAGGATTCTTATTTTAAAGTAACCAAAAGATTGGTTCACATGTAGTTGTCAGTTGAGAAATGAAATGGGTTATATAATTCAGCTACCCTATAAAGCTTCTCATTTTTATTTTATTTTTTGGTCTTAGAAGCAAGCATGGCTTGTATAGCCTTAATTTTGTTAGGATATATTTCAATTCCTCTGCTGCTCACAATAAATCCTAGTATATTTCTAGACTTTACCCTAAATATGCACTATATAGGATTCAACTTCAATTAATATTTCCTCAGTCTTTTGAATAAATTCCTCAAAGTTTGAACATGATCGTCTCCCTTTTTAAACTTAGCAATCATATTATCCATAGAAATTTTGATCTCTTTATACATCATATCATAAAAAAATATCATCATTGCTCGTTGTAGGTCACTTCAATATTCATCAACCCAAATGGCATGACTTTGTAACACAAAGTTCTCCAATAGGTAACAAATGTAGTATTTGTCCTCTTCATCCATCTTAATTTGATTGTACCTAAATTCATTTATAATGGAATGAGTGGAGCCTTTGCAACATTATCCACAAAGACATTTATATAGGGTTAATGGAAATCATCTATTGAGCTAGGTTTATTCAGATCCCTAAAGTCCACACATACCCTAATCTTGTTATCTTATTTAGGGACCTCTATGATGTTAGATACCCATTGGAGGTATTTGACCACTTTTAAAAATAAAAATAAAAAACCTAGCATCCTATTGTTTTTGCTCTTCATTTTTAACTTTAATCAATATATCATACCTCATCCTTCTTATATTTTGTTTGATTGGCTTACATTTATCTATCAGGGATAGTTTATATACTGTAATTTCTATGTCTAAATCTGGCATGTAAACATATGACCATGCAAAATTATTTGCATAATCATTTAACAAGGTTATCAAACTATTTCTCTTATTTTTCTACATCAAAATCTCTATTTTCAATTTTCTTAATTCTACTCCGTGTCTATTCACTAATTTAAACTCCTTTTTAACGGGATTCCAGATACGTTTAGACTGTTTAAATAGCCTAACAAATTCTTTTACATAACCATCTTCCCAATCCTCTTCATCCATATTGATTAAGCTTTCATCAAAGTTAGGCTAATTATTCTCAATTCAATGATTTGGTGTGTTTATGAAGGATTTCTTTTAGGATTTCTAAAAGTGTTTGGTGTAAATTGCATTATAGTAGAAAAAACAAATATAAACAAGGAAAAGAAAAGGACATATTTAGATATAAAATACATGATCTCATTAAAACTTTATAAAATAGCTCAACATAATTAGCATCCTTTGACCAACATTTGAGCCATGATTGTTGGCAAGGTAAAAACAGAGCATATAAACAAAGCACATAAAATTAATTACCTTAAAAAGATAATTAGGAATTCTTAGGCCTCTCAATTGTTAACCTTTTTCCCTTTATTCATCTTTTTTACAAGTGTTTTAGCTATTGAGGCATTCTATAGAGTATTTATGGTCAATTAAGGTAGCATCTCATGAGAATCCTCTTCAGCCCTATTGTCTTCATCATAAACCCTCTTTTTATCTTCTTCTAAGTTGTTACAATGGCATCATCAAAAAAATTTCTCAAATTCTCTAGCTTATCTTCAATTTGTATTATATAGATAGGTCAAGGAAATGTCATATGAATGGATGAAATCTCCATTCCTTCCTCATTTGGCTTTTTTAGCTTAAACCATAAGCCAAACATTTGACCTACACATTTCATATTCATCACATTAATCCTCTTAGGCATCCATGTATTTATGTTTTACTTAAAAGTCAACCCATGTTTTAAAAGGCATTTTATAGTCATTTTTGCAACCTTAGAAATCTTAGGTTTCCTTTTCATAGTATTTTTCGGTACCCACTCAACATTTACGATCTTGAAAGCATGTAAGTTCCCATCTTTATTTTTCTTTGCCTTAATTATAGGGAATGGACTCATTCTTCATCTTATTTATGGTTTCATCAGCTCTTACTATGATCAGTCTTTCATTTACAACAAATTTTAGCCTTTCATGTAAATAAAACACTAAAGCCCTAACAGAGTGAGTTTGTGTTCTTCCTAGTAGATATTATAGGAGGGATAGATATCTAGTGCTTACAGAGTTAGTTGGAAAGGTTAGGGTTTGATGACTAGCTCATTATCATTATCCCTAATCATTTATACTGAGGAATCATTATAAACATTTGTCATCATTGTATCCAACCTTATATGGGATGCATCAGCAAGTAATCTATCCAAGACATGACTTGGGAGAACATTTAAGGCCAATCCATTATTGATAGACACCTTATTTATCATATAATCCTTACACTTTATTATGATATATAGTGGTTCGTTGTGTCTTGTACCTTGATGATCTAGCTCATCTTTGGTGAAATATAAGTAGTTAATAGCTTAGCTCTACCTTATTAGTTGCTTCATAGATTTATGGGTGATGATTTATATAATATAAGTCTTATTCAAAACTTTTTATAATGCATTTTGGTGTATCTTAGAGCTCAAAATTAGTGACAACATGGAAATTCTAGTGGGAGTTTTTTTGAAGTTGGTCTACCACACTATACTCATTATATTTCATCAATTTTAGGAACTTAATGACTTTCTTTTTTACTCACTAGTTTGTTGACCTAATCATTAATGACTAACTCTTCAACAACCTTCCTTGTTGATGTCCCTTGCTTCTCTAATTTTTCTAGACTGAAACATTTTTCAATTCTAGTTAATCCTTCTATTTTAACATGAAAAATCAGGGAGGGTCCCTCAATATGAAAGGTGTAATCATAATTGTAAAGCAAAGCATTATAAATTCCATTGGTCGTACAATCAAGTTTTGTTAGAATAATCCTTAAGGAACCTTCCATAGTAGGTTAATATTGTTGTTCCTTATTCTTAACATTCCTAAAGTCATCATGATTTTCATCTCCCAATGGAACTCCTCACACAAGTTAATGCCATGCCCAAACTGGTAATGGTATCTATAATATTTATTGAAATCTTTTATAGCTTGTACCTTGTATGGAGGTCGAAGTTAATCTATTTTTGCTAGAATTTTATAAAACTCATATATGGTTACTCTTAAGGTGCTCTCTCTTTTTCTCACTTTCAACAGTGATTGTATTCACCCCTTCACTTTCATGCGCATGATTTGAAAGTAGGTTAGAATTCACATTTGGCATTTCAATGAGGTATAAATGGTTTTTCTTAAAGGTAAAGCAGATGTCAATATTATGACCTGCAACAGTAGCATAGTACTCGTAAGTTTGTTCAAGTTTATACCATTAAGGATACAGTGGTTGCAGGGGGTCCAAAGAAAATGGGACAACCTAGCTAATATTGACTAGCCTTTTTTTACATTTTGTTTAAAGGCAAGGGTAATGGTGATAGTTGCTCTTGGTTCTTTTAAATTTTTTAATGGAGTTGTTAAGTTTTTTTAGCTTGATTGTTCATTTAGGTGGGCTAGTTGTTTTGGTTGTTTTACTGTTTTTCAGGAAAAGGTGATATGAATTTTAGGTTAGCTATAACTAAGATAGGTGTTTGGAAACTTGAATTATTATTATTTTCTTGATTTTGTTTTTGTTTTTCTTGTGTTCCTCACTCTCAACATTGTTGAATTATATGTCTTTCTTACTTTTATAAAATATTTTCTTTTCAAAAGAATCCATGATCTTTTTGGCCTTCACATCTTGCTTAATTCATCCAACCATAGTTATTGTGTGAATAGATTTTTTGGGTATTTGTTTTTCATATTCTACAGGCTTGATTTGTCAAGAGCTACATTCATATTGAACTTGTATTATTTTATGAAGGTGTCTACCAGCTCTTTCCATATCCTAACTTTAGTATTATCCAATCTTATATACCAACTGAAAGTAACGCCACTCAAAATTTCATAGAAAAAATATATTAGCAGTTTTTCATCATGTACTTTAGCCATTTTATTATAGTACACCATAAGATAAGTTATTGAGCATTGTGTACCAATATACTTAACAAACTTGTGCACTTTAAACTTTTTTGGGATTACCACATATAGGAATAAACATATTTTTGTTTCCTTTTTGGGATCATAAAGGTCCATCCACTTATTAGATTCAAAATGTTCTACCACTCTAACCTTTTAAGATTCATCAACAGTCAGGTCTATGGTAGGAGGCGCTAGTTAGATGAAAGGAAAATGAAAAGGGGATTAATATAAAAGGTGTTACTTGCATAGGTGGTGCTTGTTAGGTATTAGTTATAGGTTGTGCTTTAGTAGGAGCTTGTCATTGGCTTAAAATACCCTCCCTTGATAGGATAGATTGTAAAGCTCGTTTAAGTAGATAGGCGAGCCTTTGAAGGAGACCTATATTTCACTTAGAGCAGTAATTATGATAAATGATAAGTATATGATTGTAAAGTTCATTAGTATTATCATAACCTATTTCTGGGTTATTCCCAAATTCATTTCCTTTTCTTCAAAAAAAACCCCAAAACAATGTCGTTTTGAACGACATTATTCTCCTTCCTCCCCTATATGTGTAGAGGTAAGGGAGAAGGATATTCTTCAATCCTTTTTCCCGCTCCCCCCCCCCCCCACTTTCCATAAAAACCCGACATAACTCATACGCACACATACCCTGCCACTATAATGAAGCAAAGAAAAGGGAAACATGCCCTGAGGCGGCTGCACACAACCATACCCCAGCCACCTTACCCTACACTTAGATAAGGGTAAGGTGGCCCTCTCCCTTACCTCTTATAAATACCTGGGGGGAACAAACGACGGGGAGGAAGGGGGATGAAACAAAAAAAAACAAATGATAGAAGGAGAAAAAGAAAGAAAAAACAGAAGACAAGGAGAAACTTTTGGGGGTGAATGGAGGTTTTTGAAATGTGAAAAACAGAGAAGAAAAACAAGGAAAAGGGAAAGAATGAGAGCAAGAACGGATAAAAAACCAGAAAAAAAAAAATAAGAGAACCAGGAGATAAACAAAAGAAAAAAAGAAGTAATTACCACCGTCTGGAACCACAGCAGCTGCTACCATTCCTCTTAGTCGCCACCAGCAGCACCGCCAGAGACAAAATAAGAAGAACATAAAAACAAAGGGAAGGAGCATAGATAACAAAAAGCAACAGGGAAGAAGAAGAAAATAAAAACCAGCAGCAACCATTGTCTGCCACCATAGCAACACCACCGAGAACAGCCACCAGCATCACCATGAGCCACCAGCACTACCAACGTTACCAGGTCAGTTTCCTTCTTCTTTTTCTTTTTCTTTTTCTTTTTCTTCTTCTTCTTCTACTCTCCGACCTCTAATGATCTGCAAAGTGAACAGTGAACAGTGAATTAATTCACTCTTCACTATTCACGTTGCATGTGAACAATGGAGAGCCGCTCCACTGTTCACTGGGTCGCACAGAGTCGGCCTAGACCAAAATGGTTAGGTCGGGTCCAGCTCAGTCCAAAAAAATTCAAAACAAATCCTTTTGGAAATTGATGATTTTCCCACGTATTTTTCTATCAATTTTGCTTAATATTGCTATATATTTTTATACCTTAAAAATACAAATCTAGTATTAAAATACCTGGTTTTCTCCAAAAGGTTGCAAAAATTTATAAAACAAAAAAAAAGTCTTATTTTCATGCATACGACCAACTATCTCAAATAAAAAAATCATATTGTATTTTCATACAAAAAAAATCAAAAATATGTGTTAGCATGCATTTTGGCTTTAATAACTAGTTTATTAGAGCCACGAGAACTAGGCTAATATTTCAAAAACTACCCAAAAATATTTTGTTTTCTTTTAGTATCTGAGATTTTGAATTTATACATAAAATATATTCCTGATATTAAAAAGATAGTTCTTTTGTTGATATAAAACAGTTAAGCTTTACCCGATAAGATAAGAATCTCTTTACCGAGGAGAACTTTTCTTAAACCTTAGGCAAGCCAACAATTAAAAAACACAATAACATCTTAGTTTTTATCAAACGATTAAACAATGCAGCTTACCTTAGGTAGGGTGTATTTGGGGTGCTAATACAGTTTCTTTATGCAACCAATCCTTGTACTCAATCTCTAAAACCAGTTAGGGTTCCTAGTTATCAAAATATTAGGTGGCAACTCTCATTTCCTCATTCCACTAATAAAAAACAAGAATTCATTGTCTTTCCCATTCTTTTGTTGATATAAAACAGTTAAGCTTTACCCGATAAGATAAGAATCTCTTTACCGAGGAGAACTTTTCTTAAACCTTAGGCAAGCCAACAATTAAAAAACACAATAACATCTTAGTTTTTATCAAACGATTAAACAATGCAGCTTACCTTAGGTAGGGTGTATTTGGGGTGCTAATACAGTTTCTTTATGCAACCAATCCTTGTACTCAATCTCTAAAACCAGTTAGGGTTCCTAGTTATCAAAATATTAGGTGGCAACTCTCATTTCCTCATTCCACTAATAAAAAACAAGAATTCATTGTCTTTCCCATTTTCCTGATTACCTGGACTTCAAACTAAAAAATTGGACGATCACCGCGACGTTGCACACGTGAGACAAGGATGTGTGCAGAAAAAAAAAGGACATATTGGATATGGATTTGCCTTTCAAGTGTATAAACAATTATCACTCATAGATTTGAAGAGCAAAAACCTAAAGTCGTTATCATACTACCAATAGGAATCTGCCCAACTTGCTTTATTTGATCTTTTAGCCACATACTTCATTCAAACATACACAAGGATTGATATTACCAAAGATTGGTCAGATCCTTCTTATTAATCATAATGTTTGAATATGTACATTGTTTAATGTTGTTTGAAATTGCCCTATTGGATATATTTTTCAAAAATCATCAGTCTCACTAAGATTTCTCATATATTTATGTATATCACCTCCAATCTAGTAGGACTGCAATCACAACTAGTTGACTCAATAGTAGCTCGATCAATCTGGGATTGTAAAGTTTGCTAGTTGTGGGTAAAAGTTATATTAGCTCGGACCAAGAAGTAATTGTTAGTGTCCAAGATCTTATATTCTTTTTGGGCATCTTTTGGGCTTACATCATCCACTTTCTTTAAGTAGTCACTTCTTATTTAGACAAAGCCTCTCTATCTTCTGTCTGAGCTAATTAGGAGTTTAATTCTCATCTTTTAGGCTTTTTGGTATTTAACTCAGCCTCGAAGTCCATGACACAATTATGTAGTCTATTTATGTCTTTTTTTACCCAAGGAAATTTTGCTTTAGTATTAATAAGTCGGGTCTTTAGCATCTCAAACTCTTCTACCTTTATATCTAACTCTACTTTGGTTATTATGTCCATCTCTTACTCTGATCTTTCTTTGTAGTCTATCATATCTTATTTGGCTGCTTGTCAGGCTTACTGTTCTTTGTTTAACTTTATCCATATTAGTCCTCTAAAACTTCTCTCAAATTTGACTTTGGCTAACCTCCTTACCTCTTTCTCTACCTTCAGCTCTTTCTAAGATTTTTCTTTTGCTATCAATTCTTCTAGCAATTATTGTTCTGAAGAGGCTTTCGATGCCTTTTCAGCTTCTAACTTGACTTGCAATTGCTCTATATATTTTCTTTGCTCTTCTTTCTCTTCAGGTCTCTTTCTCCTATGCCCCACTTCAACCTTCTCATGTGAAGTCTCAACCTATTGGCTCTTTATTGTCAGGCCACTGACCAACTTTCCATCGCACCACTCTAGGTACCTTTCATTGACTATAAGGCTTCTCCTGATAATTTCTTGTTTAACCAGGACTTGGATCTCCCATTCACGTTTGATATTTTCTAGTTCAGTCAATGAGGCAGCATCTTTAAAGGTGTTTGAAAACTAATTCAGGCCAATAGTTCTAGGAACACATTATAGATACCTAAATTGTTTTCCCACCAAAGCAAGGGTGTAGCTAACATAACTGGTTGTTCTAATTAAAGGCATCTAAGGCTTTTATCCACATCTCATTAGATAAATTAAGGTACTCATCCAAGCAGCCTGCAAGTTGAATCTATTTTGAGACAATTCTTGATATTTCCTCTTCCAATCCTCCTCGAAGTACTCTCCCAGTCCTTTCACCACAAACTCTTCCAATGGCTCTTGATCAAGCCATCAAAACATTTCAAATGGTTTTATTTGACAACAAGAGTTTGATGGTGGTAGTTTTTTGCCTTTATCTTGTCTGAAAAGGTATATCAATCATAAGAGTGTATATTTTTTAGTTTGATTTTGTAATATTGTTTTACCTTTTTAAGGTTTTTTTTGGCTTGATAAATTGGTTTAGGGTGGTTAAACGATGTTTATTAGGTATTTCAAATGAGAAACAAGTTGAAAAATAGATTTTTAAGTTAAAAAAACTCCCCCGTAATTTTTTAGCACCATAATGATAGCTAGATTTTAGACATCAAACAGTGTGTCGTCTGTTTTTTAAAGAAAAAAAAAAGCCTTGTCCAGGCACCCAGGCTTTTTTTAAAGCCCGGGCACGTTTGGCCTTACTTTTTTTCATATTTCCCCTCTTTTTCCTTTCAATTCTGTTATTTTTTTCCTTTGATTTTTTTCTAATTTCATCATCTAATACTGAGTTTGTATTGATTTTTTCTCTTTCAATTTCAACATTTGGTTGATTTTAAATTGGTTTATAATTTCTTTGAGTTTGTTGTCTATAAAGTTATCGCTTTCTCAAATAAACATTCTTACATTTAGTTTGTACTTGATTTAATGAGCTTATATTTTTGTTATCGTATAATCAAGTAAAATTTATTTTTTATTAAAAATAAATAAAAAAAGTTATCAAACCCAGTGAAGTCTATAACCTAAGCTGTAGGTTTAGCGGGTTAAGCCATAAAACCTAGGTTTATCTAATATGTAATTGTCTCAATATTATAAAAAAAAAAATTATCATCTTCAAGTTTTTTGCAAGCCTAACCACATTTTTTTTTACATATTATTTTGATTGTCTTTAGACTCACCAAGTCAATTGAGTCACATCAAAACAACTTTCACATATTTAATTTTAAACTCGGGCCAAGTAAGGAATCGGATCAAGAGATTTCAAAGTTTAGCGGGTTAAACCATAAAGCCTAGGTTTATCTAATACGTAGCTGTCTCTATATTATTTAAAAAAAAAAATCATCTTCAAGTTTTTTGCAAGCCTAACCACATTTTTTTTACTTGTCATTTATAGACATTTCTTTTATGTTTAGAAAAATTTTAATAAGACTCACAGCACAACACATACTTGTAAACTAGTTTCAAAACAAGGGTAAAACTTACCGAAACATCTATATGATCTGATCAAAGTGTAAAGAATTTTTATATAAATTATTTAAAATTAATAATCCCTAAATAAAATTTTAAAAAAGTAATTATTTTGTTAAGTCAGATTTGGTATCCTTTTAATCTTTTTAGGATATGTACATCAAACTCCAAATAATCTCTTAGTAAATTATCCAGCACAATAGATCTTTCGAATAAGTTATGACTCGTGCTAGACAAGTGACTTTCTTTTGCTGATATTATTATCAGTATTCGATATTGGATCATTTATAGCATTATTATACCTCCCCTACTTATTGCAGGTTGGTTATTCATCAACACATGTTTAACTTATGATGTATTTGGAAGCCCTTGTCCAAATTAATATTTTACAGAGAGTCGATAACAAATTCCCTTAATAACTAGCTGTTTTGATCCTTTAGAACAACTTCATGAATTTAGTAGATCTTTTTAGGTTAGAAAGGCCCAAGAACTATAGATCGAACCTATCCAATTTTTACAGTGCAATGGCTTGTTGTTCACAAACTAGTTGTACCTACCGTTTCTTTTTGAGTTAATATCAGCATTGCAGTTCATCCAATAATAAACCTAATATGAATTAATTATAGAGCTATGACACAATCAAACTCAAACAAATAAAACATTGAATTGAATCGTATCAGTCTCTAATGGGATCTTCAGATAATAGATAGTGTTACTAGTATTCTTGTGATCGGTTTAATAGGTATTTTCTTTTACATCTCCTATTTCGACTTGGGTTCATACTTGTAGTGATAGGATGAACTGAGTTGTAGACATGATAGCGTAAGAACTCAGCGGCATCCCCATTGAATCAAATAAAGAGTTTAATAATCATAATTTTTAAGGATTACACTTCTAATATTTTAAATATTTCAAAAAATTACATTACACTTTTTTCTTGGGTGGTGTTTGTAAAAACTAAATTAATTGATTCATAATATTTTTTTTCCTTGAAAGTATCTTATCTATCAATATTGTTAGAAGAAAATAGAAATTGCTCAATTTTCTTTTCCTAGATCTAACACACAAATATCTTGGTTTTTTGTTGATAGAGATCATTCCAATTTTTCCATACTAATCGAACCTTACTCTCTTTATTATTTTATTTATTTTCAAACAATTTGGCGTTTAGTAAATTCATAGTGACATGAACAATAATAAATTTTCCAAGACAGGCAACATAGCAACGGCTAGGAAGATAAACTCAAATTATTAACGGGACCAACGCCTAAACCGTAAATAATTTTAGTAATTCATTGAGTCAAAACCAAAACATAACATGATCATTACTGGACAAGAACGATTAGTAATTCATTGAGTCAAAACCAAAACTTGAGTCAAAACCAAAACACGAGTATTACTGGACAGGGACCAAACTATGATTCTAATGGACAACTCAACAATTTTATAGGTTTTCAAAGTTCAATTTCTCATCTCACCATCAGTTCAACATCCAAAAGAAGGGAAAATATAAGGTGAAGGTTGAAGAAGCCTACTCGGAAATTACAAGTTTGGGAAACAAAATTTTATGCACCAGCTCCTTTGCCCTTCTTCCTCTGTATCTTCTTCAAGTAGAACTCCAACTCTTTGCCCTCCAAGATATACCTGCCACCAAAAAAAAAATTCATGTGAGAGATTTTTAGAGGAAAAGAACACTTCCAAGGAACTGAAAAGGTCAACTTCTATTATCTTCCTCTAGCCGTATTTAACAACTACAAGAAATAGATGCAGGAGAAGGGTTACATACCCATCAGCACGGCCACACTGACCAGGACGTGATGAAATACTAGCTAATAAACGGCCACTGCCAAATTGCTCTTCAATATGTGGGTCAAGCTTGCGAATCTGTTGTCTCTTTTCCAATTTTCTCAGTACATGGTTGCTCTTCTTGACCTCCTCAGTAACAGCTTCACCTTCCTACAAACAAAGAAAGAATTTATCGTTCATATATAAGCCATTACCAAAGCATAATACCACTAAGATGAATGGCACTTGTACAGTCAGAACTCAAAAGGCATATATATCGCATATAATTTTTCAGAGGCGTTCATTTTTTCCTCAGTCATCCAAATCTCCAAAAAAGGCTGACCATTAAGACTCAAGTCTAAGAATGAACATTTTTTTATATATTTGTCTATGAAAATGACAAGTGCTCACAATTCCTTCTATAGTGCTTCAGAATTGACAAAATAAGTAAAAACCCATCAAGTTTACTGATGCTACACAATGAGACAAGTATTCCACAAGCATCAACAACCAATAACAACAACGAATTAAATTGGCATTTTCTGGCTGAAAGAAGATTGAGGAACATAAAATCTACTAGTATCACTATGGAAAATATATAAATCTTAATATACCAATATAAAATCAAGATTCAAAAGCAACCTAAAAAAAGGAAATGATGTGCCTGGAAGGAAAAACTATTTCAAGCTCATACCTCTCCTTCCTTCTTTGCAGCTGTGGTTTTCTTCTTCCGGCCAATGTCAATACCATAGTGCTGGAGATACCACTGCTTGAAAGGCGCAGCATCAACCTGAACAATGGCACTCTTCACCAAAGTCTGAGTACGAACCAGTTCGTTGTTAGATGCACTATACACCACATCAAGAATTCTGGTCTTTCGGGTCACAGCCTCACTGCCCCATGAGTAGTTTCCAGTATCAAGCCTCAGAGCACGCCACTTTACATTTCCTCCTCAAACCCTAATCCTCCTGACTGTCTTGTTGCTTGACAATTTAGTGCTTGCAGGTTGCCTTCCGAGCTCATACCTTCAAACAGAAGAAGACATGAATCAAGATCTCTAGTTAAGTAAACGTGATAAAATATAAAAAGGTAAACATTGTTGGCTTCTTGCCCCTGCAGATTCATTAATGTTTCACTTCTACTCATAGTTTAAAATTTTCGAATGTTACCCTTCTAGTTTTGGAAAGTTCCAATGTTGCCCTTAACCATTAAATATCTTACCTTTTGAATTTGGTTTGAAAATTTTTAGTTTTTTGTGTTTTTGTGAGATATTATAACATATTGGGGATTTGAGAGGGAAAATGAGTGTGAAAAAAAGAAAAAAATGAAAAAAAGTTAGTTATTTAGCATTAAAGGGGAACATTAGAACTTTCTTAGGACTATAGGTGTAGCATTCAGAAATTTTAAACTATGAGGGTAGAGGTGAAACATTGACAAATCTACAAGGGAAAAACATAGTTTGCCCAATATAGAACGACCAACATATGATGCTATTTGTACTTTTTATAGATACAATCCTTCCATAATTAGAATTAAAAGACCGATTGCATGCCAGTATGACCGCTTTCACACATGTAGGGAAACAGCCATTGGCAAAATAGAAGGGTACATAAACCGTGGACACAAGAATTGTAAAGGAACCCATCAAGAAGAGCACCATATAAAATCCAAACTAATTGATCTCAAAGGAAATTATTAATTATTAAACAATTTGAGGCCCTCTAACTAAAATAGCCTCCCAAGCATCTGTACTTTTTATAGATACAATCCTTCCACATTTAGAAATAAAAGACTAATCTTTACAGATACAGTCCTTCCAAATTTAGAAATAAGAGACTAATCGCATGACCGCTTTCACACATGGTGTAGGGAAAAGGCCATTGACACATTAGTAGGGTACACAAACCATGGACACAAGAATTGTACTATAAACATATTGTAACTTATCCAGCTTAAAGCTCGATTTTTTAAAGGAACTAATCAAGAAGAGCACTATATAAAATCTAAATTAATTGATCTCAAAGGAAATTATTAATTATTAAACAAATTGAGACCCTCTAACTGACCTAGCTTCCCAATTCACTCGGAATTTCTCCCTCAAGTTGATTTGTCTATAAATCTAAGGTTGTCAAGTCAAGGGGGTTCAAGAGGAACCCTCCTAGACAACTTATTCTCAAGAGATCCAGGTAAGAAGAAATTTTAGTTGGGCAAAGGATGATGGTATGGTACTAAGTTAACAAGGATAATGCCAAGATTCTGAAGCTACCACAATGTCTAAGAGCCTCTTTGGCCCCTACTATGGTTGTTGTGATGTGCTGTGAGTGCTTTGTTATGTTGTGTTGTGAGATTAAACTGTTTGGTAATGAATTGCTATCTTGTTCTATGAGAAAAATCACTTACTTTGGCCCCTACTATGGTTGTTGTGATGTGCTGTGAGTGCTTTGTTATGTTGTGTTGTGAGATTAAACTATTTGGTAATGAACTGTTATGTTGTTTTATGAGAAAAATCACTTAGTTGTTTAGCAATCTACTATGTTGCTGTTTGGATTAAAATTACTATCAAGGAAATAACTTAAATTACACATTTTCTTCAAGAAATTAAAATAAAATTGTTTATGAAATGAATTCTTTCTTTGGACACCACACAAATTTCATAAACACAAGTAAAAAAAAAAGGCACAAAAAAGAAACAAGAATCAAAACATTACATGATTATTTTTTTAAGTAAATAGAGCTACCAAATAATTTAATTTAGAAATCTAGTGTGCTAGGGTAAACT